>JAUKNK010000027.1:0-1200000 GCA_030765055.1 Mantis religiosa | reverse complement strand
AAATTAATTTAAAGAGAGAAAAATAAATTTTGAGAAGAAACATGTTATGAAATACAGAGCTCTATGAAGTAAAAGGTGTACGGGATCAGAGAATATTTTGAACAACTCCACAAAATAACCAAAATAAGGAAACCATTACGATATATTCCAGTAAAATCATGAGAGGGACAGCTTGACACAACTGCTACAAGAAGATAGATATGAACTTATTAATGAAAATTATTCTCTGTTTAATAATAAAGACGTTAATAGAATTGGATACAGAAATTGTTGAAATAACATTTGCATAATTAAGAGCTGGAGCAGCAGGTGGAACAGATGGGGTCTAGAAAGACAGAGTCAGGCTAAGAAATTCAATGCCATAGCCGGGATTTGAAACACGATCTTCTGGATGGAATATACACAGTACTCATTAAAGAAATGGCACAAACAAGCTTTTTGAGATCTTAAGAAACCTTTTTGAGAGAGATATCAATACTGATTATGTCCCAAATTCAGGGAAAGGAAGATTTATATCCATCCTTCATAAAAAGGCTGCAAGGGCTGGAATAATTTATAGCAGTCCTCAATACAGTTTGTAGATTATATACAAACATTCTAATAGTTCAGTAAGTATAACTATTGAAAATATAGTTACTTTGAATGCCACACATAAGCTATATGTATGTGTATCATCTAGAGTTAGAATTGGTAAGAGTGAATCGGACAAATAGTTATAAGAGGTTGTAGTTTGTCACCAACGATTTGTAACATATTTACGACACAAGCTTTACAAAACTGGGAAACTAAGTACAGATATATGGGAATTCCCATCGTTAATTCTACAATATATACCTTAAGTTCAGCTGATGACCAAAAGTTATAGACAAGACTGTGAAGATTTAGAATGTATGAGTAGGGAGCTTACTGAATAATTGTTTAACGAACATTGTTAATATTTCACTTATTATATTTTCTATAACATTTGTGAAACAACTTGTCAGTAACTACCATTTGTATAGCTAGGAATGTCCGTTGTGCTTAAATAAGTGCTTTAACCCGAAAACGAGTAAGACTGAAAGAACAGAGAGAAAGGAGAAATTGGGAAAATGACAAAGTAAGGTTAAGTATGTCACGCTCAAACTGGACATTGTTAGTATAGTAGATGGCAGTTGTCTTATTAAACTCATGATTCAACTTTAAAATTTGTAACTCTGTTCTGACTTCTATGGGGCTTCTGTTAGAACAGTTTTTCAAAATTATATCCAGAGCAAAAATATTTCAATGTGCAATAATTCCGGAAAAGTACAGAAAAAGCTGTTAAAAATCCTGTAAGACGATATCAGGTAGCTAAGCTCTAGGGACCCTGGACTCATTTGTACATTGCTTCATTCATTTCATTTGTCCTATTTAACATAACGTTGGAGAACATACAAAAAATAAAGAAATTAATTAACTGTTGTACGTTAATGCATAAGCAAATACCTACTCATCGTGTCCATCTTAATTCATATTTGTCCACCTCAGTCACATCTTCTTAGCTTTGTGTGCCTTTTGTTTGTTTTTTTGTTCATATCAGCAACACAATCTGTCACAATTTAAACAATTAAATTGAAAATCCAGAGCTTGTGCTATCCTTTACCTTTAGTTTTACCTTTCTTAGAGAAATGTAGTTAATTTGTAATGGATATCATATAGTTATTATTGTAATTTATTTGGCTTATATGATTATTAGGTTGTTGTAACTTCGGCTCCTCAAAATAAATATCATATTCAAAGTTTGCTACATTACTCTCTAAAAAATAAAATTCCCAATTATAAAACTTCTGCTGTTTATCAGTTTAATTCCTTAGAATGCGATCAGCTTAACATTGGAGGTACCAAACATAATGCTGCGACTGGCACATGAGTTTTATATACATTGCAGTTTCCAGAAAAAGTAAATTTAGAAACATGTTAACAAAACCTTATTGAAACCTAAATCTTGTTGTTATGTGTTATAAATATCAATGATATAAACTGATCTTTATATAACTAAACGCGAATATGTCATATTCTGTTAAACTTTAAAAATTGATTTAAGGTTATTCTGAAAAGGTAAATTTGTACAAAAGTGAAAGTGTAACATTAGTTTGTTCAAGACATGATGCAATGTGAGATAAACATTATGTAACATTGTGGTTATTTGTAGCTGCAAGAATGTGATTACTTCATGTGGCGATTTGGACCAGTAGGACATAAATTACTTGGTTGCTATAGCAACGTAGAACGGAGGAAGCAAGAGATTATCTGCAATTTTCATTCTTCTGCATCAGAACTCCGTACGAGTATTTGGGTTTCTCCGAGCATGTTGAAATTACCGGGTAGCTTTTATGCCACTTTTATCAGTGTTAATGACAAACGCTGTGAGGGAAGCTTTCCGTACAATATTAAACACATCAGCTAAAATATAATACGAATTGAGCGGATATTATAATTTGTCTCAAGTTCAGATACTAAGTCATCAGCTATTTCTTCTGTTCTCCCTGAGTAAGTAGTTATCACAAATAATTTTGGCATTTTTCCTCAGAGAGGGGCGTTGCAGTTCCCAATTGCATATTCACCGTTGCTGTTCTTTTTGTCTGTACTGCAGAATTAACATTGCTTCGTTTTCAATTATTCGATAAATCATATGCGTTTGGTTGTTCAATATATCTTTAGAAGTTCTTTCAGATCATTGGGCATCTTTGATGCTGTTGCGACAGTTAAGCTAAGGACAGCACTTTCTAAAATTGCCACGTAGTGCACAATGCATGTATTATATGAACTTCATATTTAATATCGTTGTAATGCATTTTTAATTCAGGATTTTGCTCGCCAACTTTGACAGTCGGTCCGACGAAAAATGTAGACCTTATGTCAAATCTACAGCTTTATACTTCAGTAACATATGAATTATTTGCACGGTGGCGGCAGCTATAACCACGGAATCTGTGGCTTCCACTAAACTATGTCTACAAGATGCTACTTTCAAAACTATGAGCTGCCCGCAACCAGAAGGAAGCTTATGGGGACAAACAAGAGACTGAATGAGTAATATGAACTACGACTTGCAAAAAAACAGGAGTCATAAACTACCGCTCACGATGGTTTGTCATTAGCAAAACTAACGTTCTTTTCAACAGAAGTGCAGTATCTGATCAATACCATACTGAGAAAAAGGAATGTCTGGGGAAAGAAATGTTCTCAGTGCTTCTATGGAACATTTGTGTCAGCTGGGAGAAAAAACTCCTGTACTTTTCTCTGGCCTTCCTAAACAAATGTGAAAATGATTATAGAGGATCTATTAAGTGCATAGTAAGCAAACCACTTGTGTGAGTTCGCTGTTAACATAACGAAAGTCTGGAATACAACGAATAACATAACGGCATTTAAGCGCTGGTGAAAGGAGTGGCTACTTATGCCAATCCGTGGATAGAAACCGATTCAATTGAAATGTTTATTGCCAGACATGTATATGACAATTACAAAGATTTACATAATAGTAATAATTTACATAATTAATTTATATTTGTGCACCTCTTACCTTCATGAACTAAATTATGTCTTTTCAAAGTTGACAACTGAGTAAAGCTCTTATCACAAACCTTACATTTGTGTTCCTTCTTACCTTCATGAACTAAATTATGTCTTTTCAAATTTGACAACTGAGTAAAGCTCTTATCACAAACCTTACATTTGTGTTCCTTCTTACCTTCATGAACTAAATTATGTCTTTTCAAATTTGACAACTGAGTAAAGCTCTTATCACAAACCTTACATTTGTGTTCCTTCTTACCTTCATGAACTAAATTATGTCTTTTCAAATCTGACAAGCGAGTAAAGCTCTTATTACAAACTTTACAGTGGTGTGGCTTCTTACCTTCATGAACTAAATTATGTTTTTTCAAATTTGACAACTGAGTAAAGCTCTTATCACAAACCTTACATTTGTGTGGCTTCTTACCTTCATGAACTAAAATATGTGCTTTCAAAGTTGACAACTGAGTAAAGGTCTTATCACAAACCTTACATTTGTGTGCCTTCTTACCTTCATGAATTAAATGATGTGTTTTCAAACTTGACAAGTGAGTATAGCTCTTTTCACAAACCTTAAATTTGTGTACCTTCTTACCTTCATGAATTAAATGATGTGCTTTCAAATGTGTCAACCGAATAAAGCTCTTATTACAAATTTTACAGTGGTGTTGCTTCTTACCATCATGTATTAAATTATGTCTTTTCAAATCCGACAAGATAGTAAACCTCTTATCACAGACTTTACATTTGTGCGGCTTCTTACCTTCATGATATAAATTGTGTCTTTTCAAATTTGACAAGTCAGTAAAGCTCTTATTACAAACTTGACATTGGTTAGGCTTCTTACTATCATGAATTAACTTATGTCTTTTCAAACTTGATAAGCGAATAAACCTCTTATCACAAACTTTACATTTGCATGCCCTCTTACCCTCATGACATAAATTTTGTCTTTTCAAATTTGACAAGTAAGTAAAGCTCTTATTACAAACTTTACATACGTGTGGCTTCTTACTTTCATGAACTACAATATGGGCTTTCAAATGTGACGACTGAGTAAAGCTCACATCACAAACTTTACATTGGTATTGTTTTTTACCCGCATGAATTAGGTCATATTTTTTCAAATTCGATACAGATCTAAAGTCGTTCTCACATGTACTAGACTGTTGGGTTGCTTTGCTCATATCACTGAAAGTACTGTGTTTTAAATATAAACATTTTATAAACGTGTCTGCCCCATCACTGCATTTACCATGCTGATCGCAATGTACGTAGTCCTGTGTGGTTAGGACATCACATGTAACATCACATTCTTGATAATCATAGCAAAGACGGTCGACTCCATTACAGAAATTTGGGTCTCTTGTTGGGACTTCCTCAGAAAACAATGGAGACTTGACAGGAACTGTGTCTGGGTATAATCTGAAATATTGTGGAACTTTGTATCATTTTTAAAATGTGTGACATAAGAAACTCAGAGATAAGTGGAAAGGAGCTACAAATGATGAATCTGTGCACAATGATCATTTTAAATTAATCCAGAAGTGTATGGCCCAGTACAGTAACCTTTGTTCTCTAATTTGTGGTGAAGAAAGCAAGTAAACAACTCTATTATCAGGTAATGCCTACAGCAAAGTGATTAACTATACAATACAAAGATTTGGTTATTATATTATAGCAATAGTACTTCAAGGGTTATGAAACACTGCTTCATTTGACTTTGCTGTCACCTATGATTAACTAGTGTAGGAAGCTGACACAATTCATACAGAAATTGGCTTACACACGGCTGGTGTGACAGAACTATTTAATTTCCATTTAGATCTTTATAAAATGTTTGTGCATGTCCATACACATGCTAAAGATGTCCTCCATTTTCTGAATGGCACTTTCTGCTATGGATATGCCGGCTGCAGATCCATGACATTTGTATGCATTTTCAGCAAATAGGATGTATCTGTCAGACAACTATTAACCGTTGGATGTATTGCTACTATTCCAAATGTAGCAGTCTTGTAAACAAATTCTTTATACAGCGAAATTGCAAATGATTATTACTTATTCTTTGGAAAATCCATGTCTGCAGTTTCTAGAAATGAAATTGTTTGTAAAATTGTGGTCACCATTTGTTAAAATTCATAATCTGAGTTTCGAAATATATGCAATAATGGAGTATCAAATTGTGCTAAAATACTACAGCATAAAGAATCTCTTACTGCACTTAAAATAAAAAACTTGGAAATATAAAAAATATAAAACAATAAAATAATAAGGAATAATATATAATAATAAAAAGATCATAAAAATAAATAATAAAAACAAAACAATAATATAAAATATATAGCATGAACCGGAAATATGCATGCAAAGATGCAGTAGCAATTTTCAAAATATGCACAGAAATAATGCAGTATGAAATGGTGCTAATATTTTACCTTATTAGGAAACTTTTATTGCACCTAAGCTCAGCAAGATATAAAAAAGGAATTAATTTTTCTGACCTAAATTGTAATTTGAAGTGCAAAAATTTTCATAGAGAAAACCAAATATGACCAGAAATTCGAGCCAGAGTTTCCTCCAAGTAGCGAAAATGCAAGGGACAGAGGAATCAAAAATAGAAATAACACCACAAGAACTGCACAATGTAAGTTACAACACGTTCTTATATGACGTTAGTGCTTGTATGGCACAGAATAGCTGCAAGTTAGTCAACATCTACAGCACAGCAGTTGAAGTACATAGTTTCATATACACATAATTACAAATATAATCTGTTGTATTTTGTAGACAGAAATATGTTCAATCTGGAAATTAGTTTTGTCCCATACCATTTTGCTTAGAGCAAGTTCTACAGTATATCAATCTGTATTAGTTCAAGAGCTTGATCACACACGTACTAAAACATAAATGCTGGAGTAAACATAAGGCTTACAATTGAAAAGAGTCAAGACTTACCTTGAAGATTTTATTGTAGGGAGGAGCACATCCTGTAACAGAATAATTCAAATGTATACAGCTTTCATACTAATATCTACACAGTGTTAAATGTCCTGCTAAAACATTTACAGGATATGTAGAGACGATATTTGATATTTTATCATGCAGTGATGTGTTAGAAAACCAAAAAGTGTAGAAAGTATTTGTTTGGTTTGGAGAACACAGAACTGGAAACAGAAATGTTTAATAAATCAGAGTATATAATTATATATAGCCCGTATGTCCCATTTAATCACTACCTGTTTTTCCAATTCCTCCATTTTTGTGAAACCTCTACAATTGTCCTGTTTAAAAGGCTGTCATTCAAAAACTAAGTAAAGTATTATTTATTTTTTTAATAATTAACTATTTATAATTAATCATTATTGCTAATAAAAACTATAATTATTTATAACAAAAACTTCACTTATCTTTTAGGATTATGGAAATTTCAAGTAATTATGGGATCGTAACTTAATACACATTCATTTACATGATCAATCACTTTTAACTTCATTGTAGTCAACGAAACCAGAATGAAAGAACATTTTCTAAATATTAGGTATAAACATACTGATAAATCAGGCACAGCAGATAAGTTATGATCATTTAACCATGAAATACAATAGGAAGTTAAATTATTAAAACAATGAAATAGTCCAATAGCCTTAATGGTTTGGGAAAAAGTATTTATTTTAAAAAGTAGCATGTAATGAATTTTGAAATATTGACAATTAATTCTGTCTTTAAATTTGTTTCATTTTCAGAGTTTAGTAGTACTGGCAGGTGTGTAGAGACCTCTAGTGACTAATCTTGAGAAACAGGAAACATAAATTGATTGATAATATAAATAAAGGTTTATGAAATTGCGATCTTATTTCTTGAAGTTTCCATCACTTTCTTTAAAGTTAAATGAAGTATTGTAATAAATAATAATATTTGTGTAGTGTTTGTTGCATCACTGTTTCTAATTTCATTTTTAGGTAATTATATGGTGCTATCTGTCAAGCTGGCTGAGTGGTGCCATCTCTATATCTTGGCAGAGGACCTAACAGCGGACCCTCATACAATGGTATAAACATGTCATAGAGCTAACGATCACTCCAAATTAATTCAGGATAAGGGATTACATTATAAAGGAATCTAAAACAGCTAACATAACAAGAGCAACTTTGAATTCAGAACCTCGCTAACTCCATATTACAGAAGTGGCAGGTTTTTCACTACACGCCACACCATTCAGATAGATCCATAAATAAAAGTCGAGAGGGTTAAGGTAACTGAACCTCCATGCCTGCTCCAGTCTTGAAAGATTTCTAAAAACTGGCAGCTATAGAAACTGAAATGCTTGTTGCACAAAGCATATTGCACATCAAACTGCTAAGGGCAGTATTTACCTCAAGTACATCAAGATGATTTCTCCACTTGGTGGTTGGGTTAGCATGTACCAGTGAAAAGCAGCTTTATAATGCCATGCAGTTGTTACTATCCTTCCAAACAAATGTATTTGATTGTGATCATGAGGATGGAAAACAGCCTGACGTCATTTCTGTACTCTATGCAAGTGGTCAGGGTACAAGGTACTGTCATGATGAATATGATACACTTACATGCAGTTCAAGGGCCACATGAAACTGACCCACTGTCCACATAAACGTCTAGATCAGGTCATATCAGTTAGGCAGTGCTGAGTCTCTTTCACATACAGAATTTGTCAAATACACAGTACAAGAGTTGCTGGCATGATATATTGCTTGAATTTATATGCTACTGCCAAAATAAGTCTAAAGAATGAATGTGGCAATGTAACACAAACCTGACATACATCTTAACTCTGCTCCAACACTATACAAGAATTAATTTTCCTTAAGACAAAGCCCAAAGCATACCTAAGTAAAATAACATGTTATATACACAAATGTTGTTCACAGAGACTTGGCTTCAGCGCCTGAAACAACTTAACACTTGATAACTATGATCAAATGACTCTTTAACGCTTACTGCTATCCAAACACATCACTCTTCACTACCTGGTTTACTGACCAGTGCCTCAGTCATGTTTACTTTCTGGCCAGCTCATATCACCTGACCTAAGCTTCATGGCTGGCCAACATAAATCTCCTTGAATCTGCAGCTACTATAGCAACACTTCTACACAGGAGAACCCTACAGTGAAGGCTTTTTGGTGGATAGTGACAAAAAGACAGAGGACAAACTCCCAACTCTACTCTCTCAGTGTGGTTGGCATTATTCCATAAGTTCATTTTCTCTCCAAATAGGGAGGAAAAATGCACTGTTCTAGTTGTTGGCAGCCAGTACTCACTTGTTCTGAAGATGTCCAAAAGACATAAGGGCATAGTCAAGTGATAACTAATCACTTAAATCAAGGAATACAGACCCAAAATCTACATTGTTTGATTACATCATTAGGATTTACCTCAAATATGAAAGACTATTTCAACAAATGTCATTTTTAAATAACTAAAGAGCTGAAAATTATAGACCTGAATATCACAAAGTATAACCAGCTAATGTCATAATCATATCTAGTTGCAACGTGCTTTAAGGCTAAAAATAAGGAATATATGCATAGACATGTTCTTCTTGCAGAAGAAGAATGTTAAGATTAGATTAGATAGATTTGCATTCAGTAGGTTCACTTGTAGCCAGAAAAGGATGTGAACGTCGAACATGTCCAGAGGTATAAAGTTTAATAGCACATATATGTACTTGAAAAGTTAACATAAGACACATATTATAGTATGCAGCTAATATGAACGGCAATATGGAAAACAAAGCAGGGATAATTATATACGATACAAAATCAAACACTTTTAAATCAGCTTTCACTTGGCTTATGCGTACATCTCAATCTTTTTGCAATGGATACCATTCATTGTTATTTCTTAAATACATATACATTAAAAATAAACTTTCAACATGCATCAAGGATTTATTGCTAATGATTTGTCATTGGAACAGTTAGATACTACTTACAGAGCTACAGAAGCATTACCAAGATAATTTGTCATTCAGATTATCTTGTACAGAATAAAAAGATTTTCAGCAAAGGCACTATCTAAGAGCATTTTTAGGATTGTGAACATATACATGCAAGGAAGCGCTAATATCTTCAATCCTCTAAAAAGATCTTTACAGGAGCATCTGTTGTGGGTGTTAGTAATGATTTTTATAAGCTTCTTTTGCATAAGAAATATTTTTTTTTACCTTCTGAGTTGCCCCAAAATTATATTCCATATTCCATCACAGAGTTAAGGTATGCATAATACTCTAATTTAAGTGTGTCAATAGAACCCACATTAACCAGCTATCGGATAGCATAGCAGGCAGAGCTGAGTTTAGTTAAGATATAATTTATGTGAGCTTTCCAATCGCAACATCTGTCCACTTGAAGGCCCAGAAATTTTATGCTGTCAATTTCTTCTTATAACATATCATTAATCCTGATTTCTATTTGAGCATAAGATGTAAGACACGTTATAAATTTGACCACTTTATCTATGGGGAGCCCACTTTCGCCTATTTTAGCAGACCTATACATGAGCTATTTTGAAACATACATAGTAAAGGCCTTCCCACAGATTTATAAATTTTGGCGGAGAAATGTTGATGATGTTTTTGCTATCATTCCGGAAAAACTTAGAGAAGATTCTCTAAAATTACTAAACCTGCAAGATAATCACATCCAGTTTACTATGGACGTAGAAAGAGACAACACCCTACCCTTTCTGGACCTCAAGATAACTAGAAATCGTCATGGTGTAGATTTTGGAATATACAGTAAGCCCACACACATAGATAATTACATAAAGAAAAATGAATACAACCCAGTTTCCCATCAACTAGCTGCCTTTAGAAGTCTAATTCACTGGCAGTACAACATCCCACTGAGTGAGGAGGAATTTTTGAAAGAACAACACATAAAAGACATAGCGGTATTAAATGGATTCAACCCAACCATCATAAGGAACATGATGAAGAAAAAGGAAAAACTGAAGATAATATCAAAAAATACTACTCTCACACCACTTAAGAACACAAATTGGCAATATAGAAAATTCACCTACCATCCATGGGCTTTTAGAAAATTTGAACGAATCTTCAAAAGACTAAACTTAAAACTAGCACCCCAAAACAAATTCAGTTGGAGGAACCTGCTATATAAACCACTAAAAAATTCAATCCCCAAAAATTTAAAATCAGGAATTTATCAGATTAATTGTGAAACATGTGAAAAAAGCTACACAGGAAAAACTAAGAGAAACTTGTTAACAAGGCAAAAAGAACATCAGAAGAACATTAAGTTGAAACAAGCCGAAAAATCTGCAGTTTCACACCATTTTTGGACAGAAAACCACAACATTGGACACAACATTAAACTGTAAAAACCTTTAAGTACATCCATAGAATTGGATATTTGGGAAAAATATTCATAAACAAAAACCGTGATAAAATTATAAATTTTGAAATCCCGGCATTAAATGCAGTATTAAAACTTAGTGCCCCAAACACCAGATGGCAGAGTGATCGGAGCTCTGTAGTAGTGAAAGAAGAGGAATGTTCATTTAGTCACCAAACAGCTGAGGATGAGATCGATTGATGTTGAAAACGTTTCAATTATACAACAACAAGTTAAGTTTGAATGTAAACATAGTGACTCATAAATCAAACTCAAATTGACCACTTTTGTTTTGTCTAGATTCACAAGATAATTTGTTCACTTTAAACCAGCATGACATACAGTTCAAAACATAATACATTTTAATTCTACACTTGTTTAAATTTGTACTGGTCACCAGGACACTAGTGTCAACAACGAAAAGAACTGTACTTGCAGTGTCCTTTATATAAAGTGAGAGGTCACTTATATAGATCAGAAATAATAAAGGCCCTAACACGGAACTTTGGGGTACTCCCTGAGTTGCTACTTTCCAGTTCGAAGTTTGTTTTTCATAACCAATATCACTGATGGCTACTTCAACACTCTTGTTTTCTTTCATTTACATATGAAACAAACCAACTTAGATGTTCATTTCTTAGTCTACAGAATTCCAATTTTGCGATAAGAATGTTATCATTAACACAATCAAAAGCCTTTGCTATATCATAAAAAATTCCACCTACATGCCTTTTATCATTTAAGGCAGTCAACACTTCATGTGTAAGTTTGTAAGTTGCATTATTAGTTGATATTCCCTTTCTGAATGCAAACTGAACACTGACAAGTATGTTGTTATATTCAAGGTGTTTATACAGACTGATGAACTCAACAACTTTTGAAAAAATTGGCAGGAGAGATATTGGTCCATAATTTGAAACATTGCATTCTTTGATAGATATAGTCAACATGAAAAATTCAATGCCATGGCTGGGATTTGAACCACGGATCTCCTGGTTTCCGTGAAGTCACCATGGTAGCTCAATGGGCTGGAGTGACTGGACGGAAACCAGGAGATTCGTGGTTCAAATCCCAGCCATGGCATTGAATTTTTCATGTTGACTCTATCTATCAAAGATCTTAGCCAATATACGGCTAGTGTGAAGAAATAATTAATTTCCATCAATTAACTAAAATTATTGCATTTGTCTGTTTTGAAAAGAGGTTTAACATTTACATATTTCATTGTCTAGCTTTTAGAGACTCATTGCATAAATAACCAAGGGGAATGCTATTTTGTGAGGGGCAAGGTGATGATGATGATGCTGCTGCTGATGATGATGATGATGATGATGGATATAAGGTTGTTCAACTACGGCAGTGAGCAGTGCGTGAGGAGCAACAGTTTAAGACTTTTGTAGTTATTTCATAATAATCAGAAGAATTCTTCACTTGTAAAGAGTCAATAATTTTATTTATTTCGGAACATGTAGTTAAACTGGCTTTAAATGTAGGCACAAAGTTTGTGAAACTTGATCTCAGAAATTCTAGTGCTGCTTCTTTACTTCCATAATTAATATTATGTTTTTTATTTGTTATATCCAAAAAGAATTTATTAAACAATTCTGCAAATTCAAGAGGTTTGGCAATTTCATGACTGTCAACACTTAAGTGTTATTGGACAATTTTCTGATGAGTGTTTACGTGTCACATTTTTTATTATAGGCCAAGTTTTTTTTATTCTGCTGTCCGAGTTCAGAATTAATTTATTATAATGCAATTCTCTAGAATTTTAGAATTTTACAATATTTTTGTAGTAGTCTTTTAAATACAAATTGTTACTGATTCTAACTTGCTGATATACTTCTCTTTTATGTCTGCATGAAGTTCTAATTCCAAAAGTGACCCAGGAATTGTCTTTTTTGAAGTTAAATGTTTTTTTATACTTAGATGGGAAGCATAATTCAAAGTGAGTTTTAGAGCATTGAAAAAAGCTATTATATTTAGTGTTCGTTCCATTAATCTCAGAGTTTATTTCCAAGATTCAAGTTTAAGGTTTTTACTTAATTCCTTCAGAGTATTTTCATTTATTTCCCTATATTTTGTATACATATATTTAGGATTGAGTTTTAAATTTATCTGATCAATCCTTAGAATTTGTGCATCATGATGTGATAGTCCATTAGTTTTTGATGAGACAGAGCAAAATTTAGTTATATCTGAAATTACAAATATAATATCAATAGCTGTGGCCGATTATTTTGGATTCTTATTGAAAAGTTAACTGTATACGTCATGTGGTAAATAAAAAGCTAAGCTGTTCCCTTTGAAGACTAGATTTTAGATAACCCACATTTATGTCATCACAAATGATTATTTCTCTTTTTGTTTTAAATAGAAAGTTCAGAGCATATTCTAATTGTTTTTTAAAAATTTGAAAATTTCCTAAGGGAGATCGATAAATGGCTACTATGACTAAGTTCAAATGACTTCCATTTAACTGAACTGCACAGAGTTTGAGCTCTTTCTCATAACATGGATAAACCTAAAGCTTGAAAGATCAGATCATTTCTAACATATACAGAAAGTGCACCTTTATATAATCTTTTTCCACTATATTCTGCTCCTAAAGAGTACGCTTGCAGTGAAACTGGTGTAAGTGATTAGTTTCCTAACAATGAGCAGCACTTGTGTTACGTTACAAAATTTAATAAGTGCCATTTACTCGGTTTAGTTACAATCAAATTAGCATTCAGGAAAACAAGGTTACTATTTTTCGGCTGAATAAACAGGCATAAAAAAAGACCTTCTTACACTTTATAAAGAAATACAAAACTATTTGGAAAAATCTTTGTAGTTGCTTTATTGACACTTTGTCACTTACATTTTTATATTATCGAGCGACTAGTTTTAGAATCCATTGCCTTCATTTTGAATCTCTCTCCAACTAGTATATGTTGTCTTGTCTCCTCTCTATGGCGTGCAGCGATACAAATACAAAAGTATTTAAATTAAATTTAAAGGGAGTCGATTATTGACACTAAACTACACTTATAAATTTTTCTGGAAACTATTTGTTACAGTAAGTACAAAAGACAGCTGTAAACACTAATCCTGTTATATTTAACAAACTGGCATACTAAACTAGGCACAATATTTTTGAGAATACAAAGAAGCTGGTTCTGAGTTAAACTGCCAACCAGGATATGGGTTTAAATGTTTATGGTAACAAGATGGCACAGGTTGGTGGCATGGTTACAAGAGCAGCTACTAATATATCGAGATTTAACTGTATTGGTTAAATTGTATTGTATTGTAATGTATTGATTTATTGTATTGTATTGATTTAACTTTTTTTAAAACATGGTACAAATACGTAGACGACATCTTTGCAATAGTGCCCTACAAACAAATAGATGATGCTTTGAAACTACTCAACCTGCAAGAACCCAGCATACAATTCACAGTGGAAACTGAAGAGGACTGTACTCTACCTTTTTTGGACCTTAAAATCACAAAAAGCAATAGAAAAACTAGAATTTGGCATCCATAGAAAAGCAACACACACAGATAATTACATCAAAGCAAATAGTTTCAACCCAATTCCACACAAACATGCAACCATCAACAGTCTCACACACAGATTAGTAAATCTACCTCTCAGCCAGCAAGAACATCAAAACGAATACCGTCAAATTTTAAAAACTGCAATTAAAAATGGATAAGGAGAAAACCTTGTAGATAAAAAACTAAAATCAAACTTCAAAAGAGATTAAAACAGATCACAGCTCTCACACCAATAAAACAAGAAATTAGATTTGCTAAATTTACTTACCACCCCTGGGCCACAAAAAATTTCCAAAAAATATTCAAGAAATACAATATAACATTGGCACCAGAAAACAATTACAAAATTAAAAACCTACTTCACAGTAATAATACTAAGATAAAACCAGAGGAAAAGTCAGGTATTTACAAGATTAAGTGTAAAGACTGTGAAAAAATTTACATAGGGAGGACAAAAAGAAACATAGGCACTAGAAAGAAAGAACACTTCAGGCACTTAAGATACAAAAATATTGATAAGTCCGCAATAGCAGCTCATTTCTGGTCTGAAAATCATGAAATTGAAGATAGAACAGAATTACTAAAATACGTACAAAAATATAGTGAACTCGTCATATGGGAGAGAATATACATAGAAAAGCATAAAAACCAACTAATGAACTTTGAAATCCCGCCAGAAGAATATGTCAGCGAAAAAACAACCGGGAAATGTGCTGATCCTAGCAGATAATCATGGAAGAGGAATAGCCCAGAGGCTTAACACCTTAGGAATATCTATCCCAGCAGCAAGTGCAGTGGTTAAACCGAGTGCTAAATTTGAAAATGTGGTTGGAAACATTGAAGCAAAGTGTACCCATTATACAATGAATGACTTTGTAGTGCTTGTGGGTGGAAGTAATGATGTGGCAAGTGGAGAACCCGAAAATGTGGTGGTGAACTTAGAAAATACACTTAACTCCCTAAACACAAATGTAATTATTGTGAAACTCCCACAGAGACACGAACAACTCCCAAATTCATGGGTGAACCAACAAACTAAAGCGACAAATACAGATATAACCAAAATCAGTGGAAAATATAAAAATGTTAGACTAATAAACACCTTCAGTGCAGGGCGACACATGCATACTAAGCATGGCATGCATCTAAACAAACTAGGGAAAAGAACACTCAGTGAAATTATTGGCCGTGTTGTTTTAGATATGAAATCCAAAAATGAGGAAAACAATGTGCTCAGTGTAACACAGAATGATGAAATATATAATACAAAAAACTAGGCAACATTTCACACAGGCAGGTAAATAGCGATTCTTCACATTTGCAGGTTAAAGGTATGTCATTAAAGCTCATACATCAGAATATTCAAATGCTCTGTAACAAAATTGATCCCTTGAATATTTTTGTAGATCAAAAACAACCTGATATATGAATCGCACAATGCATTTATTAATTATATGAAATTGGTAGCAATATACTGCCGGGGAAAAAAGAAGTGGGGCAGTTTAGGCATTTTTATAAGTATAGCACTAAACAACTCCTATGAAAATATCGATCTTACATCTTTAATCATTGAAGGTAAAATTGAGCTGGCTGGAGTCCGATTGATCTGGCAAAAGCTAAGAGTAATAATTATCGGCATATACAGGCCACCTAATGGGGATATTAATTTTTTTTTTGAGAAAATAACGCTCCTACTAGAAATGTATCTGGCAAAAAGTAACACAAAAATTATAATATTAGGTGACCTAAATATAAATACCCATAGTAATACACCCTCAAAAATTAAACTGGAATGCTTACTAAATGAATTTAATCTAAAATTAACAATCAATGAGCCCACTTGTATTACCACAAACACAGCCTCAATAATTGATAACATTATCACAAACATCACTGACTTGCCGTATAAAACTGAAGTAATCCATTCTTGTCTATCAGACCATACTGCCCAAATGATCAGCATCCAAGAACTTTTTGAAAACAAATTTCGTACTGTATCCAAAACTGTAAAAAGAAGTTATAATTCCTTTAACGAAACCAATCTATTTCTGTTAAAAAAAAGCCATTATAGCTGTTAACGGGGGGGATATATACATGGGGTCTGATCCAAATAAAAAGCTAGACATATTTTATACAATTATAAAGGACAATATAAATATTTACTGTCCTCTTATCAGTAGTAGAAATAAAAAACAAAATAAAGCAACGAATATACAATGGATTACACCAGAAATTAAACAAATGCGAATTCAGTTAAAATTTGCTATTTCTAAGGTAAACCACTACAATACTGAAGCTAATAAAATTGGTTTAAAAAGCTTAAAATATATCTATGAGCATACGGTTGTGAATGCCAAATGAGAAAGCATAAGTCATAAAATACTAAATTCACCAAACATTTGTAAATCCAGCTGGCAGGTAATAAATGAATTCTGAAAACCATCAAATTTTGCAGATGCTAGCGTCTATGTAATCAAGGCGAAAGAAGGTATCACAGATGACCTGGGAAAGGCAGCTGCAGCTTTCAATGATCATTTTGCCTCAGTTGGAAAAAATATACATAACCTCAATAAAACCAACTGCAAGAACTCGAAACCAAACAATGTGAGTGATAAAACGAGATCGAAAAATCAGTCCAGTCTCTACCCAACCTGTGCAAATGCAATCTGCAGTATAATAAAACATTTAAAAACAAAGAACAGCCTTGGTTTAGATGGTATTCCTATGTCATTACTGAAAACATGTAGTCAGAAAATTGTAAATCCCCTTGTTGATATCATAAACTCTTGTCTAGAAATTCGAATTTGCCCAGACAAATTAAAATACGCCAAGGTAGCACCAATCTTTAAAAAAGGGGACAAAAGAGAACTAAATAATTACTGCCCAATATCTATCTTACCTGCTATCTCAAAAATCCTTGAACAATTAATCTATAAAAGATTCATGGGCTTTTTAAATAAATTCAGTTTTATACCTAAACACCAAAATGGTTTCGTAAAAAATAGGTCAACAGCCTGAGCAGTCATTGAATGCATTCAAGAAATTATAAAAAATATCAATGCAGGTAGATATGCAACAGCAATGTTATTAGATATTACTAAAGCTTTCAACTGTGTTGATAAAAGTATAGTAACGAACAAACTACAAGTTTTGGGAATTAGAGGTCTAGGATACAAATTAATAGACTCCTATATGACAAATAGGAAACAATATGTAGTTTTGAATTCCATAAATGGCGATGTCATATCAACTACAACGGAACTGACATATGGGGTCCCACAGGGTTCATTCTAGCTTCTCTTTTATTTATTTTATATTGTTACCCTGGCGGCAGACTCGCGATGCCGATCAATAAATGATGGCCGGTGGAGAGAGGGGAGACAGGAGGGGTACCTGAGTGTTCGTTTACCCCTCCTCCCGCCACTGAAAGTGACACGAAGCTTCGAGAATGCTTTCCCCCTTCATAAAAGGAGATTCGGGAAACTTTGGGGCCGATCGATACCGGAAGCGACTGTCAGTTGAGAGTAGTGTTGTTGTGGCATGCGTTGAGTAAGTAGCGTCGAGCGTACGTGTAGATCGATATTGGAAAATGAACTAATTGTGTGCATTAAATTGTAATTGTGAACAGTGTATTGCTACGGAAATAAAGTGCAAATTTTTTTGTGTTTGTAACCTCGACTTTTTATTTCACGAACCCACAAAGTCACAATATATACACGATATAGCTGAATATGTACATAACAATACAACATTAATACAATATGCAGACGACACCACTGTCATAGCCAGCAATACATCAAACAAAATGCTAGAAGAAACCCTATATATAACAACTACAAAACTATTGCAGTACTTTTCAACATTAAACTTAAGTATAAATGGATCAAAATGTGAACTCATAACATTTGGCTCGAAGACACTGAATTCGCCTATAAAATTAAATATTGACAACAACTTGATAAATAGTGTTGACAATGCACAACTACTTGGGGTCACACTGGACAAAAAATTATATTTTACACCCCTTGTTGACCAATTAGCATTAAAACTAAGTAAAGATTTATTTCTTTTAAAGTGTCTAAAGAACTATGTCCCAGAAGCAACTATTAGAATAATTTATTTCTCCCTCATTCAGTCGCACATCTCATATGGTCTGGAGATCTAGGGCAATACTTCGAAATTAAATTTAAACAAAATTTTTACTGTACAGAAAAGAGCAATTAGATATATATCTAATTTAAAAACTAAAGAATCATGTAGGGAAGCCTTTCGTCAGCAAAAAATAATGACGCTGACAAGCCTGTACATCTACAAAACAATTTTATATATGATAAAATACATCCCATTGCAAACAAATTCGGATATTCATAACCACAACACAAGAAACAAGAATAATTATAGATGTACACTCCACCTGTGTGACAAGTTGCCTAGTTACATGGGAGCCAAGCTATATAACAAACTCCCAGCAGAAGTTAAAGTGTCTAGTAACTTAACAAAATTCAAATTTTTCTTGAAATCATATTTAATTAATAATGTTTTTTATTCACTTGATGAATTTCTAAACTAAGACTACAACTTCAGAATTTATCGTTTGAGTGCTAGTTTCTTATTTTACAATACTTATGACTAAAACCTAGACATTGTATTAGGTCGAGATTCAACTGTATTGGAACACCACAGTGAAGCGAAAATTATTAAATTTTAGATGAGTCGCATTTTTTACACATCTGCTTCACTTTCGTACCTATTTTGAGGACATGTTTCGCAAATCTTCGTTTGCATCTACCGCTCTTGTGCGACTGACGCTAGATCCAGCGGTGTGGGTAATTCTGGGGTTGTTGCTGCCATCTGTTGATTTAGTGATGAACTGAAATGTGGGATTCTCTTCTAGCGGGATTTCAAAGTTCATTAGTTGGTTTTTATGTTCTTCTATGTATATCCTCTCCCATATGACGAGTTCACTATGTTTTTGTACGTATTTTAGTAATTCTGTGCTATCTTCAATTTCATGATTTCAGACCAGAAATGAGCTGCTATTGCGGACTTATCAATATTTTTGTATCTTAAGTGCCTGAAGTGTTCTTTCTTTCTAGTGCCTATGTTCCTTATTGTCCTTCCTATGTAAATTTTTTCACAGACTTTACACTTAATTTTGTAAATGCCTGACTTTTCCTCTGGTTTTATCTTATCAGTATTATTACTGTGAAGTAGGTTTTTAATGTTGTAATTGTTTTTTGGTGCCAATGTTATATTGTATTTCTTGAATATTTTTTGGAACTTCTTTGTGGCCCAGGAGTGGTAAGTAAATTTAGCAAATCTAGTTTCTTGTTTTATTGGTGTGAGAGCTGTGATCTGTTTTAATTTCTTTTGAAGTTTTAATAATTTTAGTTTTTTATCTACAAGGTTTTTTCCATATCCATTTTTAATTGCAGTTTTTAAGATTTGATGGTATTCGTTTTGATATTCTTGCTGGCTGAGAGGTAGATTTACTAATCTGTCTGTAAGACTGTTGTTGGTGGCATGTTTGTGTGGAATTGGGTTGAAACTATTTGCTTTGATGTAATTATCTGTGTGTGTTGCTTTTCTATGAATGCCAAATTCTAGTTTTTCATTGCCTTTTTTGATTTTAAGGTCTAAAAAAGGTAGAGTACAGTCCTCTTCAGTTTCTACTGTGAATTGTATGCTGGGTTCTTGCAGGTTGAGTAGTTTCAAAGCATCATCTATTAGTTTGTAGGGCACTATTGCAAAGATGTCGTCTACGTATCTGTACCATGTTTTAAACATATGAGGGAAGGCTTTAGTAATATGTGTTTCGAAAAAGCTCATGTATAGATTGGCCAAAAATGGTGATAGCGGGCTTCCCATAGCTAGTCCTGAAATTTGTTTGTAATATTTTCCATCGAAGACAAAACATGAAATTGAAGATAGCACAGAATTACTAAAATACGTACAAAAACATAGTGAACTCGTCATATGGGAGAGGATATACATAGAAAAACATAAAAACCAACTAATGAACAATGAAATCCCACTAGAAGAGAATCCCACATTTCAGTTCATCACTAAATCAACAGATGGCAGCAACAACCCCAGAATTACCCACACCGCTGGATCTAGCGTCAGTCGCACAAGAGCGGTAGATGCAAACGAAGATTTGCGAAACATGTCCTCAAAATAGGTACGAAAATGAAGCAGATGTGTAAAAAATGCGACTCATCTAAAATTTAATAATTGTATTAGGCGTTCAAGACATTATACATTTAGAATAACGTCACATAAGTTTTAGTTTCTTCTAATATCTGTATATATATATCAAAATATCCAGCAACTTTAATTGTATATAATTGATGACTTGCCTGTTTTCAACAATGCTTGTAAACATATTATTATTATCATCATCATCATCATTATTATTATTATGTCTGGGTCGACTGTTGTCTTAGAATTACTGACTTCAGTTTACTCTTTATTTAAGGACAAAAAATTGTAATATTCTGCAATAGTACAGAATAAATTGGCAAGATTATGACAAAACATTGCTCAGTGTAACTCAACAGGTTTCTACATAACTTACCTTAGTATTATTACCAATTGATGAAGTTTCTGTTTCCAGCCACCAGGGTTCTTCTTTAATTTCTATTTTGTTATCAATGGTATGATCACTATTGTATTTTTTATCAATCATTTTAGGATCCTCTAGAAGAAATTCCCCCTCATCCTGCTCAACTTCATTGCTTTTATCCATCTCGCAGTTGTTGCCCCATATATCAGTTTCTCTCTTAATCTGTTTTGCAAGTTCTTTGATAAAAGGAGTCTCTGACTTAATTTCTGTTTTGACTGTCGTGTCACAATCAGTATCCAGAAGTACTGTATCAGTACTTGTCTTTATAGAAACAACCTTCTGAAAGAACTCTCTCTCATTCTGTAAGGTTATGTCGTCTGTGAGGAGATCCTCTTTTTTGATTTCTATTTCCTTATCCATTTCAAATTGCTTTTGAATCAGATGCAGATTTTGTTTTTAGAAACAAATCTGTAACAAGAGAAATATATTATATATACTAAAAATATGCAGAAATTTTACCATTACTTTCTTTGAATCCATCAATAATTGTTCAAATGACACTACACACCAGTGTTCTGTTATTGTACAAACAACTTGGAAAGCCTCAAGTATATCAAGGTTGTGTCCAGAACTCAAACTACAGATACTTGTCTCTTTGTGTCAATGCTATTATCACTTCAGCTAGCCTACTGAGCAAATGTACCAATGCTAAACCTAATAGTGTATTTAAAATCTTTTGGATAAAGATCAAAGCATAGTCAGATATCAGATATACCTAAAACAAACTGCAATGTTGGGAACTATCACAGTTTGTATTTTGTAAACTGTTGTTCCATAATACTCATGAAAAATAATTTGACAGATTAAACGTAACAATGATTAGCTATTAAGTATCTGCAGCATTATACATCACCTTTGTGACATGATATTTCTGTATTTGATACTGCCTTTAAGAGTTACTGCAATATTTAAATTAAACAACTTAAATACTTGCCTACCTTAATACTTTAATAACTCACGATATTTAGCTTTGAATGGATGGCCAGTCCAAACGTATCACTTTAACGATCATGGCTTTTTGAATCGATTTTGCTGAGGCACCGCAGAAAGTGATATGAGAACCGGTTTAGCTACTACAGCAAGACCGGGGCATAAGTAGTAAAGGGTTAATCATAAAATGCTACAATGCTACAATGCTCATGAAAGGTTCGGGCGTGGGATAACGAAGACGGCTAACGATAACCTCACCGAGAAGATGGAAGAAATGAAGGTTGCGAACGAGGTCCTCGCCGCCAAATTTGAGGAACAGTTGGCCGGCGTGAAGGAGGACGTCATGGGGCTCGGCAAGCGGATCGGCCTAAGTGGACGAGAGCCTAATGCTCGACGACTACAAAACCATCCATGAGACGCTAACGGCAGCAGTGAGGATGGAGGCGGCCAAGGTGACAGCTACCCTGACTTACAGGACAAGGAGTATCCGCTTTAATGGAGACCAAAGACCAATCGAGGGACGCCGGCGGAGACCTAGTGGCCTGTGCTGGGGGTGTAGACAGGCGGGACACCTGGAGAGAGACTGCCCACACCAGGAAGAGCAGCCAGTAAACGAGTAAGACCCATCGTGGAGAGGGGCACGTCGGCGCCATAACCACCATCCCCTCGAGTGACACTGCGCGCCGTCTGCAGGTGTTTGGATGACAGCCACATCGTGGAGGGCTGGGTGGAGGGGAAACCGTGACGCGTGCTCCTAGACACCGGGGCAGCCGTGACCATCGTGTCGTGGCCAAGGGTTTGCCGTCGAGAAAACCGAGCCGACCATACCAGCTTGTCACGGCATCGGGTGACACCTTGACTGTTGAGGAGGCCTTACTGAAGTTGACCTTGTGAAGGAGTGCCGTAAGTCTGTGGGTGTTCGTCGCGAAGGTGGCTGAGGAGTTGATACTAGGATTGGATGCCCTCAGGAGTCACGAGGCGACGGTCGACTTCGGTAGGAAGCTCCTGCGGCTCAACGGAGAACAGGTGATACTCCGAGAGCCCGAAGAGCACCTTGGAATCTGCAATGTCATCTTGAAGGAAGACGTACTTATCCCCGCGAGAAGCGAGGTGGTGGTGACAGCGCGACTGGAAGGTCAGCGAACCAGGAACATGTTGCTGGACCAGAAGACGCCAATGCACGGACTGTGTGCAGCCAGGACATTATTACCGTGACGAGAGGAGGTGCCAGTGAGGCTGCTCAACCTGACAGACACCGATCACGACGTCCCGGCCGGAACAGAGTTGGGGACGTGCGAGCCCGTGGTCAGGTAACCGCAATCGACAAGACACAGGAGCCGGTGCCGACGGAATACCTGGCGCTCCAGCTGGAAGGTTTACTGGAGAACTGAACGTGAGGCGGACATGCTACAATCTACGCTACCGAGGCGGGCGTTACTGGCAGGTGGCTCTAGATCCGAGACAAGGACAAGACCGCAGGCCAATGCATTTGGCAGTTCACAGTTATGCCCCTGGGCGTCTCCAACGCACCAGCTACCTTCTAACGCCTAATGGAGTCATTTATGGATGGACTAACATATGACGCCTGCCTGCTATACTTGGACATCATCATCGTCGGCAAGACCTTCGAAGACCATCTGGAAAACCTGAGCAAGGTACTACAGAGACTGCAGGCGACTAACCTGAAGCTGAACGAAAAGAAATGCTAGCTCTTCCGCAAGGAACTGAATTACTTGGGACACATAGTTTTAGCAACCGGAGTGGCCACAGACCCGAAGAAGACACAGACCGTGAGAGATTGGCCTCGGCCGAAGGATAAGGGAGAGTTGCGCAGCTTGCTGGGGCTGTGCAGTTACTACCGCCGTTTTATCACGGGGTTCTCCAACATCGCCAAAACCCTCACCCGCCTGACTAAAGAACACCGGCCCTATGCGTGGACGGACGACGCCGAAGGCGCTTTTCAGCACCTGAAGAACACCTGTGCAGTGCTCCAATTTTGGGATTTCCACAACCAGGCGGCGCATTCATTGTGGACACCAACGGCAGTGACCATTGCGTTGGAGGCGTCCTATTGCAAATCCAGGACGACCACGAGCGGGTGACAGCCTACTACAGCAAGACGCTATCCAAGGCAGAGAACAACCACTGCGTCACCCGGCGAGAGTTACTGCCGGTATTAAAGACCGGTATGGTCAGCCATTCCCGGTGACTGACCACTCCGCCCTAACCTGGCTATTGAGCTTTAGGAACCTGGAAGGCCAGACAGCACGTTGGGTCCAGAGGCTGCAGCAATATGACTTCAACTTTGAACATCGTAAAGGGAAGAGCCACCGTAACACAGACGCAATGTCCCGAAGATCCTGTCTAGAGGAGTGCGGCCAGTGCACAAGAATGGAAGAGAAGGAGCGTGCTGCAGCTGACGAGTGGTCACGGCAGTGCCTGCGGATGACTGGGACAGCGCAGGCATGAGGAGGAAGCAGCTAGCGGACGCAGACTTGGGGTCACTCTTAAGAGAAGTGGAGGCAGGGACAAGGCAAACCTGGGAAGATGTCGCACCAAGGAACGCCACATACACGTCCTACTACGCCCACTGGGACTCACTGATGACAAGGGACGGCGTGCTATTCCAGGTATGGGAATCGCCTGATGGGAAGACGCAAAGAGAACAGTTGGTACTTACCCGAAGCAAGTTTCCGGAAGGCTTGGAGGAAGTGCACGCAGGTACTTCAGGAGGACACCTAAGGAGAACACTTCCGGAGGAAACATCCGACCGAGGCAACAAGTACCTGATGGTCGTGGACTACTTCACCAAGTGGTCGGAGGCATATGCCATCGCTAACTAGGAGGCGAAGACAATCACAGACTGCCTCGTGGAACAAGTCTTCTGCCGATTTGGGGTGCCGTTAGAGCTACACAGCGACCAGGGCACTAATTTTGAGTACAACCAGAGTACAACAGTGGAAGTTGAGTAAGCTGTTTGTTACTGTCGTCGACGTTGGTGTTGTATGTGTAATGTAATGTTGTTGCGTGAGAATTGAACAGTGTATTTCTACGCAGATAAAGAACATTTAGAATTTAAGCAAATTGGACTTTTAATTCCACGAAAACACAACGTCACATTATGTAAATCATTTCGGCCCTCGCCGAAAAATTTGAGGAACAGTAGGACGGCTTGAGGGATGACGTCACGGAGCTGGAAAAGCGGATGGGCCAAGTGGACGAGCGCGTCGAAGATCTGGCGAGCCACGTTAACAACTTAGAGGGAAATGCCGAAACCAACAGTAGGCCCCTGAAGGCCATGGTAGAAGACGTCGTCAGCAGAAGGATGAAAGATTTAGAGGCCAATGTGTTGAGACGCGACACTACATCTGCGCGCGTGAAAGCGCCGAAGTATGTATGTATTTATTGACTGCAAATGGGTACTACCCGGTGGCAGAGTTAAGAATACAGATCCAATTACAAATACTAGATTTACAACAATAACACAGTAAACAATACATACATGATATTATTTTACTTTAGTCACTTAAACCATATCTAATTACTTCTCTATTTACATATTATATACCATTATAATTCAAAAGTTAAACCATAAACCATCTAGATTTTTTCTAAATTCCTTCAGCGACAGGGGACAGCCCTGAAAGACTGCTACAGGCAATTCATTCCATTCTTCAATGGTTCTATTAACAGAAGAAAATTTTCCTACGTCGGTTCTGTATCTTCTACCCTTAATTTTATACCTATGATCGTTTCGTCCATAATGACGGCACGTCCACGTTTGAAGTCTTCCTCCGCCAATTCGACACAGTGGCCAAGCACAAGTGGTCACCAGAGGAGGAGGCCGCACAGCTAATAGCCAGCCTCCAAGGACAGGCCACAGAAGTCCTGAATGCGTTGCAGACAGTGGCGGCGACAAGGACATCTGGGAGACCCTGGACAACCACTCCGGAACCGCTTAGCCGCAGCCTAACGCAGCCAACTGAAGTCAAAAACGGAGCAGCCAGGGGAGACGCAGCAGGTGTCCGCCCTGGCAATTATACAGCTTGCCAGCAAATCCTTGGTCGACCTCACACCTGAATTCGTATCCCGGAAAGCCACCTACACATTCGCTGACGGGGTGCGAGACTTTGAGATATGTCAGCGCCTAATGCTCGGCGACTACAAAACCATCCACGAGGCGCTAACGGCAGCATTGAGGATGGAGGCGGCAAAGGTGACGGCTACTCTGGCGCCAAGAACACGGAGTATCCTCTACACTGCAGAACGAAGACCAGCCGAGGGACGCCGGCGAAGATCAAGTGGCGTGTGTTGGGGTTGTGGACAGCGGATGAACGAGTAAGGTCCGGCGTGGCGAGGAGCACGTCGGCGCCGTCCACAACATTCCTCGCGTGACACTGCGCGCCATCAGCCGACGGATGGATGACAGCCTCATCGCGGAAGGCTGCGTCAGAGGGAAGCCGTGTCGCGGGCTCGTAGACACCGGGGCAACCGAGACCGTCATTAGGCCTCATGTAGCCAGGGGTATTCCGTCGAGGAAACCGAGCCGATCATATCAGATTGTGACCGCATCGGGTGATACCTTGCCTGTGGAGAACAAGGCCCTGCTCAAGTTGACCTTGGGAAGGAGTGCAGTGCGTCTGTGGTTGTTCGTCGCGAAGCTGGCTGAGGAGGTGATACTGGAACTTGATGACCTCAGGAGCCACGAGACGACTGTCGACCTCGGCAGGAAGGTCCTGCGGCTCAATGGAGAAGAGGTCATTACCGGCAACCCGAAGAACGCCTGAGAATCTGCGGGGTCGTCCTGAGGGAAGACCTGGTTGTCCCCGCGAGAAGCGAGGTGGTGGTGACGGCGCGACTGGAAGGCCAGCGGACGAATAACTTGATGCTGGACCAGAAGACGCCTGTGCACGGACTTTGTGTAACCGGGACATTGTTACCGTGCCGAGAGGAGGTGCCAGTGAGGCTGCTAAACACAACAGACACCGCTCACGACGTCCAGGCCGGGACGGTGTTGGGGACGTGCGAGCTTGTGGTCAGCGTAACACCAATCGTTCAGACCCATGAGCCGATTCAAACAACACCTGGGGCCCCGGCTGGAAGGCTTATTGGAGAGGTGCATCAAGACTCTGGAAGAACACCTGAGAAAGCTCGTGGCCAGCCATCAGCGAGACTGCGACGTCAAGGTGCCACTGTTCTTGTGTGTGTGATGGGTGGGTGTGTAATTTACGTCCTCCAACATTAAGTCATATCGGAAGATGAATGGAAGGGGTGAAATGCTGCTCAAATGAGTCCGGGGTCCAAGGAACTTAGAGCTACTCGACATTCGTCATTTAGGATAAGGGAAAACCCGGAAAAAAACGTTATCCGGGTAACTCACCCTAACCGAGATTCGAACCCGGGACCTCTTGAGCGTGAGGCAGACAAGCTACCATCTACGCTACCGAGGCAGGCGCCACTGTTCTTGCTGGCCTACCGCTCGTCAACACACGGCTCCACTAGGATGACGCCAGCCAGCTTTATGTACGGCCGCGAGTTATGCCTCGCTTGTGACCTGGCATTTGGGAGCCCCCCGGACGCGAAAAAGCTAGGAACTGAGTATGTGGAGAACCTATTGGACCGTCTCCACGACATGCATGAAATGGCTCGACAGAACACCCAGAAGGCGAGTGACCACATGAAGATCCTAAACGACGGGCAAGCCAACAGCCAAGGGTGCCAGCAAGGTAACCTGGTCTGGTTGTAGCGCCCTACCCGGACCAAGAGACGCTACCCAAAGCTTCAGCAGCCATGGCAAGGACCAGACCGGCTGGTGAACAGGATTAACGACGTGATCTACTGCATCCAGAAGGTGCCCCTAGGAAAGATGTTGGTGGTACACCTGTATCGTTTGACCTGTTACGATGGTGCTGTTTGGGAAAGACCAGCGTTAAGGAAGGAGCAGTGTCGAGGGCCCATTGTTCATCGAGTCGGCGCGGGCGGCAGTGCAGTGAGTAGATAAAAGCACGCCGAAACGGTGGGGGAAGTAGACGGATTTCTCGAGAGTTCGTCTTTGTTATAGTGCGGTCTTAATTGGGAAAATTCCGGAATGGGAGTAATCTATAAAAAGGCAGCCCGCCCGTGACAGTGAGTCAGTCGGTAATTGAACTCGCGTGAGTGAGCAGCTGTGTCGTGGTCGTTGACCTTGCAAGTAGTATTAAATATGTGATGGACTCCTGAACCTGTAAAAAGCAATTTTTAGTGTTTGTAGCCTGAACTTTTAATTTCAGGAACATCAAAGTCAGGATTTAACACATTATCCACTTATTTCTCATTTACTATTGCCGAAATGTCATCCAAATATCTATGCCAATGTTTGTAAGTTAGTGCGAATGCCTTTTTGATATGGGTTTCCCAAATGCTCATAAGAGGTCTGTCAGAAATGGGACAATGGGTTGCCCATAGACAGTCCTGATTTTTTTTGCACAATTTGTCATTGAATGTAAAAAAGGACTGTTTAATAATGACGTTTGTTAAGTAGAGGTATACCTCTATAATATTCTGACCTAACTGTAGCAACTGCAGACATATTTGCATGTAATCTATGAGTTTGTCTCTTGGCACACTTGGGAACAAAGAGATAGATAACATTTGGTTGGTGGGATAAAATTATTGGTCTTTAGTTTTATTAATGAATTCCAACAAATTCTTAATCCTGTGGCCTTCAAATTTTGGTAGCTCCTTAAATTTTTGTTTAGTCATTTGGATAGTTTGTAGCAGGATGTGTTTATGTTGCCAATGATTGGGCGTACCTTATTTCCTCTTATATGAATTTGGGATAATCCATATATGTTAGCTGCTGAAGGATTGTCTGGTTTCAAAGTTAAGTTTACTTCTTTTGGTAATATCATTTATCCTTGATTATTTTGTTTAACCATTTTACACATTTATATAAAGGATCAGACTTTATTTCCTAGTATTCATCACTCGCCAATAAATCTGTCATTCTAGAAATGTAATCTTGTTTGTCCACGAAGACCGTCTGTTTTCCTTTGTCTGCTTTTGCATAAACAAGTATTATACAATCACAAAGATCAGCAAATTCCTTTCTATGCATGTTGTAACCTCTCTTGCATTTCCACAGCAACCTTCACAGCAACTTGTTTCGACAGTCTATACCTCTATAGTCTATAGAAAATCCCATTTTGATACATCCTTAAAAATCATTTTAGGCCGTACTCTAATATGAAAGCCATTTAGACAGTCTTAAAAATAGCAAATCGACATCAAAAGCGACATTCACGCCCTCCACCTTGCCCATTTACAATTGCTAAGGACTTAACAACAGAAATATAGCTTTTTAGTTTAACAAGAGCTAACACGATTGTTAAGCTAAGACGTGTTGCTGAAATGCAATTTTTGTTATAACTATTGTTAAACTTGTGTTATGTCGAAACATCTGTTGGTGAAATCACGCATAAGTGTACTGTATTGGCTTTATGATATGCACTGGCTTTCATGACATCAACCACAACACACACACACCTAGAGCATGAATCAGGTATTAGACTCGTCTTTCTTCTCCAGAGAAGTTTGCTTACCGTGATGGTTCCACAATAAAAAGAAAATTGGAGGACAGGGGGTCAACAATTGAAAACAGCGAGCCAAATATGGGGGAAAAGAAGAAAAGGAAGTACAACTGTGGGGGCACTGTGATTTAGAGAATAATGTAGAAACCTACTCAATATTTCTGTTGTGCATTAAGAAAAATACAACATAAGGAAAAAAAACATATAAATTGTTTGTGAAATCAAAAAACAACCAGAGTGTTGAGTATGCCAAGACTCTACTCAAGTCGAAAGTTAAGCCTGCAAAAATGAAAGTTGGAATTTCTGTGCTAAAAACGCTTAAAAAAAACCAAAAAAAAACGGGCAGTTACTTCTGGAATCAGAAAGCCAAGGTGAACTAGACAAAGTTTGTGAAGCAATAACTGAAACATGCAGGTTAGAACTCGAAAGTTATTTGCCGAAACTCAGGAATCCCAGAATTATTATATTTAATGTTCCAGAGGATATTACTATAGACAATGCAACAGAAGCCATAATTAATCAGAATTCAGATCTGAAATTGAGCGAAAGTGAAATAATTCCTAAATTTGTGTTTGCAGATAGAAGGAAGAACAAGAATTTGGTAATAGAAGTCACGCCACAAGTTCGTAGGCAGGAAACCTAAATTAGACTGGCACATATGTAATAGTGACGACTACCTGTCAGTTACATGTTGCCATAATTGCTGTAAATGCCACCATAGAGCCCAGGAATGCACAGGGGAACAAGTATGTCCACATTTCTCTGGAAATCATAGAATGAATGAACGAATGCCAAGCACCTAAAGAAAACCACCGATGCATTAATTGCATAAATTATAAAAAATACAATGGATCAATGCCTATAAGTGGCAACCATTCATCGCTTGATAAAAGCTGCCCATGCTATAAAACTGCCCTGAAGAAGAACATGGAAAAAATTGACTATTAGCATGGATGGTCACGCGAACAGAGGGAAGAATTATCTACGATGTGTACAGGTTAATTTGCAACATAAAAGAATAGTAATGAATAATATTATATATAATATGAACAACAGTAACATTGACCTTGCCTTTATACAAGAACCTTACACCATACACAGTAATGTAGCAGGAGTGCCTAAATTATTAAGAACTTACAAGAGTGTTAAGGGAAGGAAAAGGTCAGCAATGCTTATAAATAACAAAGACATAGATGCCATTCTTATTACACAGCTCTCTGACGAAGACACTGTCGTCGCAGAAATAACATACAAAAGAATGAAGTTTTACACAGCTTGTTTATATTTTGATTCTACAAAAGATATTGAGGTAAATTTGAGCACAAGAGAACGAATTACAAACTATATAAAGGGGAGTGGTTTACTTATAGCAGCGGACACTAATGCCAGAAGTAAAACGTGGTATGACGTAACAACAAATCACAGGGGGACAGCAATGGAAGATTTTCTATAAATGTCCAACTTAAACATAGTGAATACTAGATTTGAGCCTAAATTTGAAACTAGAAAAGGCAGCAGTTATATCAACCTAACTGTTGTAAACAATAAGTTGTTAAGGCATGTCAGTGAGTGGACCTGTGGCTCCGCAGAAAGCTGCTCTGATTCACAAGATATTAACTTTCAAACTTACAAAGCAGATTGAAAAGACATCCAAAATTGGCATCGATCACATGAGAGCAAAGTACATAGTCAACAATGAAGATTTCAAGAAATTAGACAATATTTTCCTTTCCACGGTGATATCTAAATTCAATTACCACTATAATGAAGAGAACTTGCCGAAATTAGATCAGGAACTAAACAGGACAGTAGCAAGTAAAACTGACACAGAGGAAATAGCAAACCTTGCCTTTTCATGTATCATAACAGATAGTAATGCAGCCTTCAAAGTTAAACAGGTGCAGGTGATAAAAGGGAAGACGGCATCTTGGTGGACAGACAAACCAACTAGATTAAGAAAATGGGCAAATGAGCTACGGAAAAGATACCAAAGAACTGTCACCGGCAAAAAGCTATGACAGGAGAGGAAAGAAAAATACCTGGATGGGAAAAGGGAGTACGATAGGAAAATGAGAGATGCAAAACTGAAGTCATGGAAAGTGTTTGCACAGTATGTGACGATACCAATCCTTGGGGTTTAGTATAGAAATTAGCTTCCAGCAAACTCCGAACTGCTGTGAGATTGACTACCCTGCAAAGAGACATGGAACATTTACCACAGATACTGAAAATACAATCAAGGATATGTTAGAACACTTTGTACCCAAAGACAATCAAGATAGTGACAACAAATTGCACAAAGCAAGTAGGAAAGAAATTGAAGAACCCATCAATACTAATGATGATAAACCTTTCACAACTGCAGAAATCATCATTAATATGCAAAAATTCAATCCACAGAAATCTCCTGGTAAGGACTGCTTATCTAGCAATATAATTACAAGAGCTTTCCAAAATCTCCCTCTATTCTCCACGCAAGTAAACAATGCATGTTTAAAGAAGGGATGCTTTCCAAAAGATTGGAAGCAGTCCATGTCATTCCAATAATTAAGCCCAAAAAAGAAGACTGCCAAGATGCATCAAAATACAGACCAGTAAGCCTATTAAATAGTGGAGGTAAAGTACTAGTAAAACTGATGATCGACAGAATACTACACCATATGTACAGCAATAATTTGCTACACAATAACCAGTTTGGATTTACCCCCCAAAGGGGAGCAGTTGACGCTGCAATGGAAGTTAAATCTTTCATCGATAAATGCTTCAAGTCAAAACAAATTGTAGTAGTCACTAGTCTTGATGTCAAAGGTGCCTCTGATGCAGTTTGGTGGCCTAGAATACTCAAGAATCTAAGACAGTTTAGATGTCCTAAGAATTTATATAATTTAGTAGTGAATTACTTCAGCAACAGAAGAGCAGTATTTTCAGTGAACAACTATACAGCAGAAAGAGAAGTACACAAAGTCTGCCCTCAAGGATCATGCTGTGGTCCAGGTTTCTGGAACATAATGTACAATTCGATACTGAATTTAGAATATGATCAACGGACAAGGGTGATCGCCTTCCCAGAGGACCTGGTAGTAATGACAAGAGGAGCATACAAATCAGAAGCAGAGAACATTGCAAATCACAATCATAGGAAAATCCAAAAATGGGCTGATGAAAACAAAACTCAATTTAACCAAAAGAAATCCAAGGTTCTATTTATCACAAGAAGAAATGCAGATAGAGATGTCAACATATTTTTTAATCATCATAAACTTAACCAAACCGAAGAAATAAAATACCTCGGAATATATTTAGATAGCAAATTTAACTTCAATGCGCACATTGAATATACTGCAGATAAAACAATCTCGTTGGTTCATACGTTAGCATGAACAGCAAAGCTACAATGGGGGCTAGGTCACAAAGCACTTAAGACAATCTATGAAGGAGCTATAGTCCCTGTCTGGACATACGGAACTCCTGTGTGGATCTGTGAATATTTTCCTCCAATTGCATGTAGTATTACCATGTAATGGAGCATGCTGTTGATATCAATAAAGCAAAAAAAACATCATTATCATCATTATCATTAATATTATTAATGTGAAATGTTATATAATTATGTAATATTATATGCTTTTTTTTAATATGCAATATAAATTTAACTGACGTATCCAGAAAACATGTCTTGTGTTATAAAAGGATGAAAATAAATAAATAAAAATAAATAAATAAATAAATATTGGTTCAATTTTAAGAACAGAGAAGTCTATCCTCCTGCTGATATACAGACACAAAGTCAAACTACATTTGCAGTTACAGGACCCAGTTAAATGTTGAAGGTTAATGAAGTGTATGGAGTACCATTAACCGCTTCGCCGATGGCCATTTAAACCCTTCAGGGGCCGGAAACGGATACCCAATAAACAGAACAGGACATTTAAATTGTTAAATGCTGTAAAAATGCATCATAAATACAATTCCGTATCTTCCGTATTTATTAAGTTATTTAAAAGAAACAAAAACTGGTTTAAAACTCATTAAAGGCAGTACAAATCTACTGTAACAATAAAGTAGAGACTACATTAATAAATTGTTGAAATTTCACTACTTTGTTTCACTGTAGCAAAAGCCATTCTTTGTGCCGAACGCGCCTAATATGCGAATCATTTTGTTTTGTGTGTATACGAGCCATAGTATGTATGTATAGCTAAGCAAGCGACTTCTCAGGTTCAAGTTTAGTTTATTTATGCTATGCCAAGCGATAATATGATGAGAATATGTTGCGTCACACACTCACACACTGGAATGAAAACTCTGTCAGCATCTGTTATTACAGTGTTTCTCAACCAAGGTTTCTAGTAGCCTTATGCAGCAGTTTTTGCTCTGTATTTCAGTTATTTATACTCTCTCTGTGTTCAGAGTGATTTCTTGTAGCTATCAAGAGCTAAATGTATGGCACATTTGAAATTGTTAAATTTCAATGTTAACCATGGCTTATCCCGGTAATGTAGCAAATAAATTAGCTTGGGTATGATGTGTACAGGCTTCTGATATTACTGTAGAAAATCTGGAAGATTTGTTGTACGATTATGAAGGAGATCTTTAGGACATACGTAACAGTGATGTGTACTGGTCTACAGCTGGCATGTTAGCTACTCCATTGTTTGGGGAAATGGCGGGTCAAATAAGGGTGATATGGATCAGCTATTACCAGCTATCCCTCTTTACGGAAAACAGTTAAATGGTAAAAAAAAGTATTTTTATACCACTGGATGTAACTATGCACAGTTGTTTAGTAATTTTCAGAGCTGTAAAAGACATTCATCTACCTGTACTTGCGCGTATAAAGAGCTTGTAACCTAATTGAGTATTATAATACTCAGAGGCCTCTTTATACTAGGGGGTAGCAAAATTCACCACATCATCCCTCATACTTGAGAGAAAACACTTTCCTAAAAGTATACCACCCACACCCAAAAAACTTGTAACCATTTCGAAAATGTGTAGTGTGTTGCGAAAAAGAAGTTCGCAAGGAAACCAATATTATTTGGTGTGAATCTGCAGATGTGCCCTTGGGTGTTTATCCAGGTTTGGAGGTGTACAATTCAAAAAGAAACCTTTAAGGATACGTTTACATTCCTTATAGAACTAATTTAAATTTATTGTAAAACAGCAAGATTAAAATAATTGGCGTTAAATGAGCATTAAATGCATGTATGCGCAGGACGTCTATACACGTCCATATCGGTTTGGGGCATTTTAACTTGGACGTCATATGACGTCCATATCGGTGAAAGGGTTAAAGAAAACAGGAAATCTTGATAAACCTTCTCAAAGATGATGGCAAAAAGAGCTCTGGTAAGTAACGTTATGGCAAATCCCCACCACTCAATCTGCTTAATTAAACTGCCTTAAGAGTAAAGTACTGTGCCTACTTTTACTCCATGTTGGGAAATGGAATTATCTTCAGCATTAATTCAGCACACAGCTGACAAGTTTTCATATTACCAGAAGTGTTGTAGGTATTATTTGTGGTGTTGGGTCCATCATTCCTGGAGGCCTATATTTAAAACACGGACAACTCTTACTCCTGCTGATGAGTACACACATTCTCTACTAAGCTAACTTATAAATAATTATAATAACTTGAGAATAGCGCATGCTGTACAGGACCACAGAATGAAGAATTAAGGCAATCTGTGTAAGACCAGCACACAACTTGAAATTGTTTCAAATATTACAATTCTGCAATAAAAACTTATATTAACTGTCATACCAGTTGATCCCAAATTCTTCACTGAGGTTAATGAAGTTAAATAATGGGAATTAATCATTTGTTCTCACTAGTATATATAGGCTAAGGGTTTAGATAGAGTCAACTTGAAAAATTCAATGCCATGGCCAGGGTTTGAACCATGGATCTCCATGGCTAGAGAGAAAAACGACTAATATTCATCAATTTGCTTAAATAATAAGAGCCTAATGATGAAGCCTGGGACTAAAGTACTTACTACAGTAAGTTGCCACAAACGGTTTATCTCAAATATGACAGCCCATAGTGGTTTACCAGGAAAATATGAGTCAATTGGAGAACTCAATGTTGGCCATTAAAGCTTAATGGGTAAAGACGACTGGACAGACAATAAGAGATTCTTGGTTCAAATCCCAGCTGTGGCATTGAATATTTGAGGTTGACTCTATCTATCATCACCAAAGTTTTAAAATTATTCTAAAAATTATTCCTGCACACGATCTGGAGAAATTCTTTAGTATTCCTTTTAGCAATAAAATTTGTAATAAACAAGTCAGATTGTGTGCAACCATGATTTTATGTTTGACATTATTATTGACTTACTGTAGTGTATGTTCTGAGTTAATATGTAACATTTTGGAGGTTACCAAGTTTTCAGTGTTATTACATAAATTAAGATTAAAACAAAAACAAAGTTATTGGTACCAGTGTACTTGTGGTGGTGATATATTACGGATGCATGTACAATAAATGTAAGACATATTTAGTGTCTCTCAGCTTTGCTCTCAGTGGGATCTGACAAATAATCAAACAACACAGTAGACATTGTTGACATTAGAAATGGAAAATACCAATGACATGACATTTTACACATTTATTACACTTAGAGTAACGTGGCATTAATGTTGCCTCTGCTGTCAGCTGATTAATGTATATCCAAATTTCATTTTATTTTTTGTTCAAAGAATAATGGAAAGTCCAAGCGATTTCATTTTCTGATTTCGAATGTGTTAATTTGTGACAGATCCCCTGAGGCCAGTCATCTAGCATCCTGCAGTTCTAAATAGCTCACTATTTTGCCAATGGCACTCACCAGCAAACTCACAGCTTACAGATTTGTGTGGGAAGAGACTTCTGTTACTTCTTTATAGCACGATAGCTATGACTGCAGTGAAAAGGCCAAACTTGAGTTTCAGTGTTAATTCTTCATTATAACAATAACACTGTGAATGAATTAATGTTAAAAGTACAATAAGATGAATGGCATCATAATTTGTTCGTAAAAGTGACTGTGATTGTGTGATCTAAGGTCTTTTAAATTCGTCCTTGAGTTTGCATTTTTTGGTGAAAATGTCATATAATTTCAACAGTATGGCCTACTTTGGCACTTACACCTTTAAAAACTAAATCACACGGACATTTTTAGACATTTTAGTATCTGTTGGTATAACAAGTTTCCTTGGCTGAGTGGTTGTGACAAATGATTAAAACTATTTTGTTGGCCATGTCTGGTTTTGTCTAATGAAAAGAATGTGTGGACGATAGATGGCATCAGCAGTATGAATATCTTGAGAATTCATCATGAAAATTCATTAACTAATATTCCTTCCATTGTAATGTTAGTTAAGTTTGGAAAAACAAGAATTGACACTTCTTTGAGTGACACATTCAAGAACTAAGTTGAAAAGAATGGTAAAGATGTCAAAATAAGCATGTAATGGGGGATTGATAAGTGTTGTTTGTTATTTAGCTGAGCAAGAACTTCCATTTAGGGTTATAACGAGTCCAGAAATTCGGATAACAAAGATAACTACGTAGAATTCTTACACCTAATTGTTCAAACAAATGATAAGTTAGAGGAACAACTTCGGACTAAATTGTTTCGGAGGAACGTCAAATGTGACTGAAAATGACATTCTTGAATGAATTTCTGTTGTTTTGATTAATGAAATAAGAATTAAGTGAGTGAGAAAAGTTTTGTATCAGTCAACATAGACGAAACCACTGATGTATCAAATAAATCTCAACTACGAACTGTTCTTCTTCTCGTCACACCAGCGGGCCGAGTTGAACTATTTGTACGGTTTTGTGACGTCAGTAATGATCGCACAGCAGCTAGTTTCTCCAATGTAATATTAACGTGCAAACCCTCGGAATTCACGACTGCCACTACCCAGATTAAGTCTGAAACAACCAGCACCATTTAACAATCATCCACACCATACTACACTCATCTAGTGTAAATCTGCTAAAACAAAGAATGGAGCCCGAAAATGAAAGTAAGATTAACAAATTACCTTCGGTGTAACTGTTATCACTTTGGAATCCCACAATCCACACACCCGCCTTAAAACAGATGAACTTTGAAAGAACAATTACACTGTGTAATCCTCATATGCAGGATCTTGCAGCTGCAAATCCCCTTTGGATAACAAATAAGAAGCTAAATTCTAATATGATGAAAGTACTATTTCACCGTAAATGTGTAACGTGTACAATATTCCTGAGCTTTACTCACAGCTGTTATCCAACGAATGAACAAACAAATATCATACCTGTCAATATACAAGAAGCTATATCTGTTAATCCTCCCACAGCTATTTCTGCTAGTAGAACCTTATTTTATGATGAGATTGGCTCACAGCTCGAGTACGTACTCTTCGAGCTAGGTATCTTTTCCAGAGGTCGTTGACTATGTGATTTACAAGGCCGTGAAATGATCAAACTGACCGCGTGATTATATATTGCTGTAAATCAAGAAGATAAGTATAAATCTTGGCTATGTGGTCTGTATCCGAAGTTCTGGTTCAGGTTAGAATAATTACTTATTTTCTTATGTAATTGTCCTTAATGGGTTTAAAAAGTCTCGTTAGAACAAATTTCCTCGGATCATAATTTTAACATTTGCATGTTTCAGTGAATGTCGGAAATGTAAACTTACAACACGTAAGTCAAATCTCGGCTATGGCGTTGTATTTTCTAGCCTGAATCATCCTGTCCAGAATTAGGGCTACACACGACTGGTGTGAAATAACAATTTAATTTCTATTAGTGGAAACATTGTTTTTATCTTTACATAGTACTCCTCCAAAATTGCAGTTATCATTGTTAGCACATAAACCTACAAATTTGACTTCAGTAATCAAGCCGGCAGTTGTTTTAATTTAGTTAGTGTACATTTGGGTAAAGTAAGCTACACTCAGTAAAGAAGAAGAAAATAGATATGTGGAAAATATCAATAGTGTGAGGTAATACGCATCAGTAAGTACGGCCATTCAAATTTGTAATAATTTTGGCTGAGTGATCTGGCTGCAAAGTTCTACTTGAGGTTAGAATAATTACTGATGTTATATGTTTGGTAGTGTGATAAAGTAGGCTTGTTTTGATGTATGGTGGTGGTAGTTGAAGTTGTTTTGTATATGAAGTGAAAAATTGAACGAAACAAACTGATTGTGCTAACCTCATTGTCCTGAACGAGTTTCTTCTAAAATGCCCATGTTTCAGTGAATGTGGAAGAATAAACTCTCAATATTTTAAATTAAATTTTTGTTTCCAATGTAGCGTAAAGCATTGTGACGTATTTAACTGTCCGCATTGCCGTCTCTGGTAGAGGTTTAATGGTCAGGGCCACATGGATTACGTTCATGAAGGTCAGATACAACAGCTACTCTCGTGTTTAACAAGTTTTTAGTGGATGTGCGAAAGTTAACAAACGTAGAATATCTTGTTTTCCCAGACGTGATATAACAGTACTTGGTAAAGGTGTACTTTAACGGCGTAGGAATCTGGCGGGCGTGACTTCATGGTTCGAGCGTTGCTAACATACAAAGCACGCTATCGCGGAAAATACAAACACTACGTAAGTAAACTAGCGATAGAGTAATAGCTATTAATAGGGATATTGAGTTGAGGAAACTGTGTCAGTGGATCATTGCTTACCCACTCTAGTCTCGACAGTTTCGCGATAACAATGATAGAAACTTGGTAGTGATTATAATGGTCATCGTTGTTGTTCCTTTTGGGATATGCACTTTATTATTAGTTATTATTATTTAAAAGCTAAAAGGAATTGTAGCACAAAGGTTTCAGAATGGTAAATTTCTTTCCTAGTTAAACATTTCCCTGTATTCAGGAATTATGCTTACTATGCAGTATTTCTGTTATGGTATCACAAGATTATAATAAGTAATAGATAATGTGTTGGAAACTTTTCTTGGTATTCATATATTTCAGAGCAACAACTTGTTTCCGAGACGTTATTTCTTAACAACATAACTGTATGCCGTTAAAATCAACCGTTACCCAGAACTTTTATTTGATTTCCCTGCAATTCATGTTCTTATTTTGTCATTCTAAACCCTTTCATGTCCAATTTTCTACATATAGCATGGTGTACCTACTTCATGGCTTCAGTTTGCCGGTTTCTCAACTGCTAACAGTTTCCGCATACATAGTTACTCATGTAATATTAATATCTTTTAAATACATATTATTTTAACTTTGTTGGTAACAGTGTCTTGTCTTATGTATAGTACGCACAAGATAAGTTGAGCACTGGATTTACGACGTGGTGCGGGCAGAGGGGAAGAAGTGAGAGCTAACGCTCTTTTGTTTCTGCAGTGTGGTCAACCTTGAAAGACACAATTCAGCCAAAGAGTGTTCAAGGTAAGTGAAGATATTACAAGTAACATTGCATTCTCTGAAAACATTCCTTAGTTTTGCTCATGCCAGCTCAATTGCATTCAGATCAAAGTAATACGGAGGTAGACAAATAATTATGTGTCCCTTTTCGAGACCCATAACATCCACAAATTTCCATACAAAAATAAATCATTTTCGAGTAAATGGTGATGTACATTACCACCACACTCGTAACAAGGGTACACTGGCAGTTCAAGCGAGCCTTTATGAAGGAAGCTTTAACTACAAAGTTATAATGTTATATAGTAAACTTCCTACTTCATTCAAACAAGCTGTATCATCAAAACACTTTAAGAATAAGGTGAAGAAATTTTTGCATGCACACTGTTTTTATACAGTTAATGAATTTTTAGAACTATAACCATGTAAATGAGCACTGGGAGCATAGTACATTCACAAACCTGTAATATTTATATTATGACATTTCTTGTAGTAAATATGAAACCATAGAGAAGCTGCTTACTTTGTATATTGTATGTAATTAATTTGACTTTATGCATATACTGTATTTATACATTTTGATGTGTCTCATAACTTGTATATGTTTTCAAGGGCGAACTGAAATTCTAATTCTAACATACAATTGTTGTAAACTGGTTAGCTAATTAACCTCAAAATTGATCAAAACAAAATTGGTGGACATGATAAAGCATATTAACCACTAGATGTCAGTGTATAGCACATTTCTAATTTCAAAGTTGTCATCTATGTATACAGAGTTAAACAAAACTTACCGAATAAGGACCTGTAACCCAATCATTCTTCTTATTGCAGCATATAATACTTACAGACTGATAAATATTGCAAATTTTCCCATTTCAAGTGTCAAAGCATTGTGCTTAGCTAAGTGCTTTAACCTCAAATTAAGTAAATGACTAACCTAGACTTTCAGAACATAGTGATCCACAGTAATCCACGAGGAACTGAAATTTGTATATTTAACGCTGGATTAGGTTTAAAGTCCCCTCAGGGGCCTACATTGGTAGGTACGGGTTTGGCGCACCCGGGGTCCCGAGCCAACAGTCTCCCTCATGTGGGCTCCTCTTCGTGGTTGAGGTAGATGGTCAACAGGCCCACCCACGTGTAGGCCGTGCGTGGAGACCCGTGTAGGTGGAAAGGTGAAAAAAGAAAAGGTGAAATAGGTGAACGAAATTTTTAGTAGGTTTTGATAGTTTTTTTTATGTACGTGTATTTTTAATAGGTTTTGTTACACTTGTATAGTTTTTAAAAAGGTTAATATCTGGTTTTTCCAGAACTAGTTTTCTAAAGGGTGCTGATGACCGCCGTAGTTGAACGGCCAAGTACGTGAACAGCAAGGCTGTGAAATAAATAGCTGATGCTAAATGTTTGACATTCTTAAACTCTCATTACATTAAATTTTAAATTTAAAGGGAGTCGATTAATGACACTAAACAACATTTACTTTTTATAACAACACTGTTTCCATTACTTCCAAGAAAGAAATTCTCAATACACTGCCAACTATAAACATACAGACCGGAAATTCTTTCTTCTTTTTCTTTTTGATTGCTGCTTCATCCTATACTGTGATGCTCTACACAATTAATATACTTTACCAGATTTCTCATTATGACGTCATTGAAGTAAAGTTACATAACATCTCATGATATAAAGCCCAAATGGCCTCATGGTGGACGGGCCCGAAAACACCACACACTCACTCTCATGATGTAATGCTCAAAGAAATGACGACAATACAGCCATTGCTGATTTGAATGTAAACATGTTCATTTTGTGGAATGCCTCTTTTTATTTTTATAAGATATTGTTGCAACTGTAGCACCTGGCATTGTTGCAGATCTGAAATCTAGGTGCAATTTCCAACCTAAAATGGTGCCTGTTATGAAAAGGTGAGTTGTGTCACATAACTACTCATGAGGACATGAAAATTTACGTCTGAAGTACAGCCTTCACTAACATCATGGAAGCCCAGAAATCTTTCAACTACATTTCCATATGAATTGACATATAACAAAATTAAAGAACATTGTGTTTTTTGTGATATGGCAGTAGTGCCATCTACCTGCACCAAGAAAAATTGTGTGTCCTTAATTTCATCATTAATAAATGAAATGAAATGTGTAGTGTTCACGCCCGCTTTTACTACATACGGCACCGCAGGCGATGGCACTGATAATACATGAGATGAAGATGGGGCAGCGGTGGAATGAGATGGCATGGGAAACCAGAGATCCCGGAGAAAACCCGTCCCAGTGCCGTGTTGTCCACCACAAATCTCACTTTACGGTCGCCTGGGATCGAACCTGGGCCACCTTGGTGAGAGCCCAGCGGTCTAACCACTGATCCACGGCGTGGCCATCATCATTAATAGAGCCCCTTATATAATCATATACACTTTGTAATTTTATTTTCTATTGTTTTTGAATGCCCTGCAAAAACTGATTTTATGCTGGAATAGTGGTTTTGAAATTCGATTGGGCTTCGCTCTATATATGAATCTATCAGTTCCTCAAAATTACTTTTATTTAAAGAGTCCCCACTTTCATTATGTCCATGAAATACAATTTGCTGTCTACTTAAAAGTAAAGCAGCCCCGGTGGTCTTTCTAGTGTTTGTTAGTGTTTTCTTCAACTCCTTCAATCCAACACAATTCCTTATATGTTTTAAAGATGCATCATGCTTTTGGAATGCCCGGGTAATATTCTTCAAATCCACCATGCCATGTACCCTTTGTAAAGCCGATTAGCAAACAAGGCCAGTAGTACAGCTTTTGATAATAGTTACTTCCACACAGCCATTTATGCTCATACCAGTGAGTCTTAAATTTCCTGGTGTGTTTTGGAGATGCTCCGCTGCAAAGTTTTTCTAAAGATGTCACTGGACATTTACCATATCACGTTTGTTATTATTTTTTCCTGAAAAGTTTCTAATTTACACACAGTAGCTTAACACAGAGTTAAGAAAGTGTATCTCATCTTAAAGAGTTTCAGGTTTTAGTATTATGGTAAGAAGCATTATCTATAACTAGCACTGAGTTAGGGGGTGAATTTGGATTTTACATTTTGCATAGCCATTTAACACAATTTGCAGTATTCATTTGTTCATGAAAGTCTCCAGTTTTCTGTTGTGATTTAGAACTCTTTCTTGCACTTCTTTAATCACTCTGAAATGCTCAGAAAGCAGTGATCCTTATGTACTGTCTCTTCCTTAAAGTATCCATATACATTAGCAATCACCTCACAAGTTTAATATGAAGAATTTTCTTTTAACTTAGAAATTACAGGAAGTATTATCATCACACTCATATATACATATGACAGCCTAACAGTACTTCACTGTCACCTGTACTCAGGGGACAGATGATTCACCTGGCATTGTGCCGGCTCCGCCAACTGACATGCATGGTGTGCCATTACATTTCGCATGGTACCGTCATGCCTGGTCACTGCTGGCAAGTGCTAGGGAAATATGCCTCGCGCAGTGACCTTACCATTCTGCACTTGTGTTACCAAAAATAATTAAGGACATGATAGTAGTGAAGGAACAATTCAGAAACTGTATAATACGTGGTTTAATATGTCTGTGGTACTTGTTAGTATAAGTAAAACAACCAAATACCAGTAAGATTATTATAGCCTTCAATCCTACACAACCAAATGATGGCATATAAAAGCAATATGTTTAACTATAAGAGCAAAACAGTACTTTGTGAAAATTAGCACAATTTTGATCCTCAAACAATTTAAAAATACAAAATAATATTTACTATACGGTGATAATATTACAAAGAATATTTGATATTGAACGAATATCAACTTTTCAATTAAGAATTATATGCATTCAGTTTTCAGTAGACACTCTTGCCTTCTGACATCTTTTAGTTTTCACAATATTCGCCACATTTGGACACAACTCTGAACCCTTAATGCACACTTAGAGCTATAATCACTCATGTTGGCTCTCTGGGGCTTTATAATTCGTTTCACAGCCGAAGATACGGATTCACATACATAGGTCGAACCAAACATTGCAATTATAGATGCCGCACGCCTGTGTAATCCATAGAATCTTGATTTAGGAAACCTCCTTTAGAAATCTAACAAACTTCCTCTGTTTCTGTAACTGTCGACTATCTCATGTCACATTTCAGAGTGATAAGCTCCAGTTGAACATCTTTGGAAATATCATCAATGTTGTGACTTTGTGGGCTCATAGAATTAAAAGGCCGGGTTGCAGAAATTAAAAATCTCCTTTATTTTCGTAGAAATACTCTTATAGATTACAGCAGCATTACGTTACATACACCATCAGTCTACCAAGGTCGATGGCAATAACCAACCGTGACAGCTGATTGCATTAGCTCTCGTTACAACAACACTCTTGTTACACAACTACTGTTTACTCACTCTTGTTTACAACAACTGTTTCACAACTGTCCTGCTGGTGTGTCACAGTCCTTTTTATATGTCCATTCATAACTCGAGATTATTCTCGAACAAACAAGAAAAACATCCATTCTCCGTCAATTGAGATATGTCTAGAAATTTCCAGACATGAAATCTACCTGTGCCGGCAAGTCCTTTATCTGAGATACCATTATTTGCCGGCTTTGTGATCACTCGCCGAACTATCGTTGACTGCATGTGCAAGCTCATGAAACATTTTCCGCCGTCTATTATCTATTTGTGCCGAAACATTTATGCCCAACGCCGCGACACTGCTCCCTCCTCAAGGCTTGTCGTCCCGAACAGCACCATCGTAGCGGGCCAGACGATCCAGGTATACCACCATCTTCCCTCGGGGCACCTTCTGGATGCGGTAGTCCACGCCGTTAATATTCTTGACCACCCTGTACGGTCCGTGCCATGGTTGCTGAAGCTTCGGGCAGCGTCCCTTGGTCCGGGTATGGCGGTTCAACCAGACTAGGTCACCCTGCTGGAACCTTGGCTGTTCGCCTGCCTGTCGTATCGGGTCTTCATGCGGTCGCTCGCCTTCTGGATGTTTTGACGAGCCATCTCATGCATGTAGTGGAGATGGTCCACTAGGTTCTCCACCTACTCGGTTCCTGGCTGTTTTGCGTCCAGGGGCTTCCAAAACCGAGATCATAGGGAAGGCGTAATTCCCGGCCGAACATTAAACAGGCTGGCGTCATCCCAGTGGTGTCGTGTGTTGACGAGCAGTTGGCCAGTAAGAACAGGGGCACCTTAACGTCCCAGTCTCGCTGACGGCTGGCCACGACCTTCATCAGGTGTTCTTCTAAGGTCTTGATTTATCTCTCCAGCATGCCGTTCGACTGTGGATGTAGGGTGTGGTGCGGGTCTTGTTCACCCCAAGTATCTCTAGTGCCTCCTTCAGCAGGTTGGATTCAAAATTAGTGCCCTGGTCGCTGTGGAGCTCTAACTGCACCCCAAATCGGCAAAACACTTGCTCCACAAGGCAGTCCGTGATTGTCTTGGCCTCCTGGTTCGGAATGGCAAAGAGCTCCGGCCACTTGGTGAAGTAGTCCACGAACACCATCAGGTACTTGTTGCTTCTGTCGGTCACGGGGTATGGTCCAGCTATGTCGACGGCGATCCTTTCGAATGGCGCTCCGACGTTGTACTGCTGCATGCGATCCCGGCTCCTAGTGTGGGGGCCGCGACTCGCCGCGCACACATGACATTGACGGCACCATCTCTAAGCGTCTGCTCGCAGCCTCAGCCAGTAATAGGGCTGCCGAAGTTTATCGATCGTTCGGTTTGCTCCCAGGTTTCCTCCTGAAGTACCGCGCTACACTTCCTCCAAGACTTCCGGGACCTTACTTCGGGGAAGTACCAACTGCTCCCTCTGGGTCCTCCCATCAGGTGATACCCATATCCGGAACAGCACGCCCTCACTTATAGGTGGCGCTCCCTGGTGCGATGTCCTCCCAGGTTGGTCTTGTCCCTGCCTCCACTTCTCTCAAGAGTGGCCCCAAGTCTGCGTCCGCCAGCTGCTCCCTCCTAAGCCCTGCGCTATCCCAGCCATCCGTAGGTACTGCCGTGACTAATCGGACTGGTTCGGCACGCTCCTTTTCTTCCACTCTTGTGCATTGGCCGCACTCCTCTGGGCAGGGTGTTCGAGACGTGGCGTCTGCGTTACTGTGACTCTTCCCTCTACGATTTTCGGAGGAGAAGTCGTGCTCCTGCAGTCTGTGGACCCAACATGCTGTCTGGCCTTATAGGTTCTTAAAGCTCAATTGCCAGGTCAGGGCGGAATGGTCAGTCCTGAGGTGGAATGGCTGACCGTGCAGGTACTTATGGAAGTGCTCCAAGGTCTTTACTGCCGCCAGTAATTCTCGCCTGGTGTTGCAGTACTTCTTCTCTGCCTTGGATAGCGTCCTGCTCCAGTAGGCTATCACCCGCTCGTGGCCGTCCTGAATTTGCGATAGCACGCCTCCAATGCAATGATCGCTGACGTCAGTGTCCACAATGAAAGCGCCGCCTGGTTGTGGAAATCCCGAAATAGGAGCCATGCAGAGTGTCTTCTTCAGGTGCTGGAAAGCGTGTTCAGCGTCCTCCGTCCACACATAGTGTCGTTCCTCTATCAGGCGTGTAAGAGGTTTGGGGATGTTGGAGAACCCCTTTGTGAAAGGGCGGTAATAACTGCACAGCCCCACGAAACTGCGCAACTCTCGCTTATCCTTTGGCCGAGGCCAATCTCTCACAGCCTGGGTTTTCTCCGGGTCTGTGGTCCCCCCGGTTTGTGAGAGTATGTGGCCCAAGTAGTTAACTTCTTTGCAGAAGAGCTGGCAGTTCTTTGCGTTCAGCACCAAGTTCGTTGCCTGCAGTCTCTGTAACACCTTGCTCAGGTTGTCGAGATGATCTTCGAATGTCTTGCCGACGATGATGATGTCGTCCAGGTATAGCAGGCATGTGTCATATGTCAAACCTCTCATTACTGATTCTATGAGGCGTTGAAATGTGGCTGGTGCATTGCAGAAGCCTCAGGACATAGCTGTGCAGTACCAAAGCCCTTGGTCTGTCGAGAATGCAGTCTTTTCCTTGCCTCTTGGGTCTAGAGCCACCTGCCAGTAACCCGACTTCAGGTCCAGGGTCGAGAATCAGTGTGCCCCAGCTAGCGTGTCCAGGGTATCGTCAATCCGGGGTAAGGGGAAGCAGTCGTTCCAGGTTACAGCGTTCGGCTTCCTGTAGTCCACGCAGAAGCGTCGCTCGCCGTTATTCGGCATCACCAGAACTACAGGGGAACACCAGAGGCTGTCAGGCTCTACAGTCACTCTCCTGGTTCTCATGTTTTGAGCCATATCCCGTACCGCCGCTTGTTTCGCCAACGGAACGCGTCTAGGTGGTTGCCCAATAGGCCGGGCGTCTCCGGTGTCGATGCGGTGAATCACTTTATCCGTGTGGCCGTAGTCACTGTCCCCTTGGCTGAAGACGCGCTGGTATCTCATCAGCAGTTGTCGAGCTTTCTCCAGCTGTTCTGCGGTCAGGTGGTCGGCCGAAAGCCTTCCAGCCGGGGCCCCAGGTGTTGCGTTGGCACCGACTCCTGTGTCTTGTCGATTGCAGTTATGCTGACCACGGGCTCGCACGTCTCCAGCTCCATTCCGACCTGGACGTCGTGGTCGGTGTCTGCCAGGTTGAGCTACCTCACTGGCAACTCCTCTCGACACTTCAATAATATCCTGGCTACACAGAGTCCGTGCACAGGCGTCATCTGGTCCAGCATCATGTTTTTCGTCCGCTGGCATTCCGGTCGCGCCGTCACTACCACCTCACTTCTCGCGGGGACCACCGCGTCTTCCTGCAAGATGACCCTGCAGATTCCAAGGTGCTCATCGGGTTGCCGGAGTATCACCTCTTCTCCATTGAGCCGCAGGACCTTCCTTTCGTCGTCTACCGTCGAATACATCCAATCCCAGTATCACCTCAGCCACCTTCGCGACGAACGCCTACTGACGATCGACACTCCGTCCCAAGGTCAACTTCAGGAGGGCTTCCTTCTCCACACGCAAGATGTCACCTGATGCCGTCACAAACTGGTGCGGTCTGCTCGGCTTCCTCGTCGGCAAACCCTTTGCCACGTCAGGTCTTTTGATGGTGACGGCCGGCCCAGTGTCTACCAGCGCGCGGCACGGGTTCCCTCTCACCCAACCGTCACCGATGGGGCTGTCATCCATACGCCGGCTGACGGCTCGCAGTGTCACTTGAGGGGATGGTGGTGATGGTGCCGACGTGCCCCTCTCCACGACGGGCCTGACTCGTTCTTCCGGCTCCTCTTCCTGGTGTGGGCAGTCTCTCTCCAGGTATCCGGGCTGTCCAAACCTCCAACACAGGCCACTGGGTCTTCGCCGGCGTCCCTAGGCTGGTCTTCTGTCTCCGGTGTAGCGGACATTCCTCGTTCTCGTCGTCGGGATAGCTTTTACCTTGGCCGCCTTCGTCCTTAATGCTGCCGTTAGCGCCTCACGGATGGTTTTATAATTACCGAGCATTAGGCGCTGACGAATCTCCGCATCTCACACCCCGTCAACGAATGTGTAGGCAGCTTTCCGGGATACGAACTCTGGTCTGAGGTCGACTAGCGCCTTGCTAGCCAGTTGCTCAACTGCCAGGACGAACTCCTGCAGTGTCTCCCCTGGCTCCTGTGACCTTGCCTTTAGCTGGCTGCGGTACGCTGCGGCTAAGCGGTGGTTTCCAAAATTATTCTCCAGTGCCTCCCAGATGTCCTTGGGCGCCGCAGTCAGGACTTCCGCGGCCCGTCCCTGGAGGCTGGCTATTAACTGTGTGGCCTCTTCCTCTGGTGACCATTTGTGGTGCTTGGTCACTGCGTCGAACTGGCGGCGGAATACTTCGACATTTGTCGCGCCGTCGTATTTAGGTTTGGCGCGCGCCGATGTTGTGTCGCGTCCCGGCGCGTCGGCCTTGCAGTCCTTCAACCTTACCTCTGACGTTACTAGAGGAACCTCGGGCCGAACAGCCGAGCCCCTCCCGAATGGGAGTTGTTCGGAATGGGTTGGTCTCGAGGTGGCAGTGGTTCCCGTTAGCCCACGGGAAAATGGGTACCTCCGGCCAGGTCGCCAGGGCCGCCCGGAGGGGGTTGCGGGAAGCCATTAAGTATCCCGGGTACTAGCCTGCATAGCTAGTAGAAGGTGTGCTAGATCACCAGGCGGCCCCACCGAGGTCATATCGGTAGTCTGCACATTGATGTAGACGCGCGTAAGTGGCGTATCCACTTCCATCCCGTCTTGAGTACAAGCGGGGGGGGCTTTTTAGACTCCAGGTATTGCCCTATGGAAAGAGCCCCGGAGTATGTATTTGCTCCCGGGTAAGAAGGAGGCCCGGGTCTTGTTCCTACGGGATCAAGGCTATTGGGAGTAGAACCTCTGGCTTTAAAAAAAAAAGTCCTTCAACCTCCTGGCGACGATGTTCTCCACCATGGCGTTCAGGTACTTTGTGTTGCTGTCGGCCTGGCCCTCAAGGTTGTTTACTTGCTCTGCCAGGTCTTCAAGGGATTTGATGTTATTGTGAGTCTTTCCCTCTAGGTCGTTAATGCGCTCGTCCACTTGACCCATCCGCTTGCCCAGTCCCGTGGCGTCATCCCTCACGCCGGTCAATTGCTCTTCAAATTTTTCGGCGTCGTTCGCAGCCTTCATTTTCGTGGTCTGTTCGGCCATCTTCCTAGTCAGATTGTGATTTGCCATCTCCAACTTTGCGGCCAGGTCGCTATTTGCCGCCTCCGTCTTGGCTGTTAATTCGGCCTTTATATCTTCCATCTTTTCGGTGATGTCATTAGCCGTCTTCATTTGTTTCAGCCGTGTGGCCATTTTGTTATTTGCCGCCTCTGCTTTCGCAGTGAGGTTGTCATTTGCTGCTTTCATTTCCGAGGTGAGTTCGGCTTTCATTTCCACCATCTCCTCCAGAATCCTTTCCAATGCAGCCTCCATGGTGGTAATATCCCGCTTCCAGACACCAGTTGTGACTTTGTGGAATTAAAAGGCCGAGTTGCAGAAATTAAAAATCTCCTTTATTTTCGTGGAAATACTCTTATGGATTACAGCAGCATTACGTTACATACATCATCAGTCTACCGAGGTCGATGACAATAACCAACCGTGACAGATGATTACATTAGCTTTCGTTACAACAACACTCTTGTTACACAACTACTGTTTACTCACTCTTGTTTACAACAACTGTTTCACAACTTTCCTGCTGGCGTTTCACAATCCTTTTTATATGTGCCTTCATAACTCGAGAACATTCTCGAACAAACAAGAAAAACAACCAGTCTCCGTCAATTGAGATATGTCTAGATATTTCCAGACATGAAATCCTACCTGTGCCGGCGAGTCCTTTATCTGAGATAACACCTTTTGCCGGCTTTGTGATCATTCCCCGAGTTATCGTTGACTGCTTATGCAAGCTCGTGTGACATTATCCGCCGTCTATTATCTATTTGTGCTGAAACATTTATGCCCAGCGCCACGACAATATTTATGCCTAATAGTGTATCAGAGGAATCAAAATCCATTTTTAAGCCCGTGAGCTCATGAAAACGTTCATCAAACGCACGAAAAAGCAGGTGCAGATATTAATCATAACATCCCACTTCTAGGGAATCACAATCACAGATCACACTTTCCAATCTAGAAAAATGTCAAGGATCACCATTTGACAGCTGACGTTCCCATAATGAGAGCATATTTTCAAAAACTTCAATGTTACAAAACATATCTGCGATTAATTTGTGTTTTCCTTGAAGTGAAACATTCAAAGTATTCAGATGTTCATTTATATTGACAATAAATGCAAGATCACATTTACAATTAACATTCGTGAGCTCTTCAATAGGTTCTCTACACATTTCCATGAACACATATCTCAATCAATAATTCAAAGAATCTGCTTAAAACCTTGTCTCGAATGAGCCACCTAACTGCTGTATGATATGGTATATCTCCATACTCATGCTCTAAGTCTTCTAAGAAGCGTTCAAATTGTCTATGGTTTAGACCGTGGGACCTAAGTTTGTTTAAAATCTTCATAATCAGACTCATTACATTATTTATGTTCAGTGTTTTAGCACATTAGTTTTCCTGATAAACTATGCAATAAACTGCTGGTATCTCTTTTGCTAGTTTATTTTTATACATTTATTTATTATACATTTTTAACCAGTATTTTTATACATTTATTTTATTACTTTTATTCATAGTGTCCTGCCCTTGATACACATTTTCTCCATTGGATTGTCATGTATTTGATGCCATTCTTATAGAAAGAAGAAGGACGCATGCGGAGCCGGTTGCACACAAAGTATTCTACTCTTGCGTCATCATCGAACCACTGTCATCCTAGGTCTCGTTTGAGTGCTGCAAATGGTAGTTGCAAGACTGTAAGGAGGGTGGGCCAAAGGTGTCCAATGCATTTTTTCACCTTAAAGAGGCTGTATGTGACCTCGCATTGTCATGGAGAAGAAAGGCATTTCGGAAAGGTCGGCAGTGTCCCAGAAAACGGTTGCAAGCATCTTCCAGCATCAATTAATGGAAATTAATTGTTCTTTCACACTGGCCGTGCGTTCTTGTCCACTGGTTCCTGTAATGTTATATTAAAGCATTGTATGACAATATTTACCGAACGGTATGATTTGTTGCCCTCCGTGGATGTTTTGTTACTAGAACTGGTATGGCATGCAGTACTACACCTTCTTGCTTACTTTAAATATCATAACAAACTTTAGAACAACAGTAACAGAATACAAATTAACTATGATATTAATAATGGCCAAATAGCAGTTTGTTTTAGTTATATCTAATACCTGAGATTGCTTTGATTTTTATCCATGACATTTTAAACAGATTAGGAGGTTTAATGTTGGTACAGTATCTCAGTAAGCTAGCTGGAGTGATAATAGCATTAACATAAACAAGCAACTGTCTGTAAATCCTTTCATGGAAGTGTTGAAAACAGAGTTGTATAAATTAAATTAATTGGGAGTCGATTAATGACACAAAACAACACTTACTTTTAAATTTTCCCGGAACCAGTTTCTGAGACCTTCCCTCTATCTTCAGCCGGACATCGACTGCTTCTCATTGGTGTAGCTGGCAATATTTTGTAATCGGTCTCCTCTGGTGGCAGTTCGAGGAACTTGCTGAAGAAATCTTTCTGGGGGATGTCGAAAATGAATACTCTGTTCCTATTTTTTGAAATAAAGATTTGTTCCCATGTGGACAGTTCTTCTTTTCCTGTTGTATGTTTTAGTAATTTTGGTTCTGGATTTATGATGTGGTTTTTTCCCAAAAATGCGTGGCAACTGCTGATTTTTCTAATTGCTTGTATTTTACGTTCCTAAAGTGTTCCTTTGCTCTTGTTTCTAAATTTCTTTTGGTTTTTCCAATATAAATTTGACTACAGTCACAGCATTCAATTTGATATATACCATATTTTTTGTTAGATGGAATGGCATCTTTGATGTTTGAGCAAAATAGGTTTTTTAAGGAGTAATGGTTCACTGGAGCTAGTTGAATGTTTTGTTTTTTGAAGACTTTTTTCAATTTATCAAAGGCCCATGGATGGTAAGTGAATTTTCTGAAGATCATTTTAGTTTCTGTAGCTGAGAGGGTTGTGGTTTCCTATAGTAGTTTCTTCTTATTTGCTAAGTTCACTTTTTTGTCTACTAGTGATTTGAGAAAGTCATTTTTCTGTGCTATATCAATAATTTTGTTGTATTCTATTTTGTATTCTTCTGCTGTGAGAGGGATGTTGACCAGTCTGTGTGCTAAAGTATTAAAGATTGCCTGTTTGTGGGATCTTGGATTGTAGCCATTAGCTTTTGTGTAGTTGTCTGTCTGTCTTGGTTTTCTGTAAATGCCAAAGTTTATTCTATTTTTATTTCTGATTAATTTTGGATCTAAAAATGGTAAATACTCGTCTTTTTCAACTTCTACAGTGAACTTGATGCCTTTTTCTTGAATATTTAAAAGTTTTAGTACATCACTGATGTGTTTTTTGGTACTATTGCAAAGATGTCATCTACATATCTTCGCCAGAGTTTGAACATCCATGGGAAACCTTTAGTGATCCTTATTTCTAGTGCACTCATGTACAGATCGGCCAGGAAGGGTGATAAGGGGTTGCCCATTGCGAAACCAGAAGTTTGATGGAAATATTTTGTTTGAAACTGGAAGAAATTCTGTTCTATGCATAATTTGGTAAGTTCGATATAATCTGAAATTTCATGAGATGACATTCCAAGTGTTTTGAGCCATTTTGCTATCAATGTTGGGAGTTGTTTAACACGGTACGGTCCTTGCCATGACTGCTGAAGCTTCGGGCAGCGTCCCTTGGTCCGGGTCGGGCGGTACAACCAGACCAGGTCACCTTGCTGGAACCCTTGGCTGTTGGCTTGCCTGTCGTATCGGTTTTCATGCGGTCGCTCGCCTTCTGGATGTTCTGGCGAACCATCTCGTGCATGTCGTGGAGGTGGTCCACCGGGTTCTCCACATCCCTCAAGAGTGGCCCAAAGTCTGCGTCCACCAGCTGCTCCCTCCTCAGGCCTGCGCTATCCCAGCCATCCGCAGGTACTGCCGTGACTACTCGAACTGCTGCGGCACGCTCCTTCCCCTCCACTCTTGTGCATTGGCCGCACTCTTCTGGACAGGGTCTTCGGGACATAGCGTACGCGTTACCGAGACCCTTCCCTCTGCGATGTTCCGATGTGAAGCCGTACTCCTGCTACCTCTGAACCCCACCTGCTGTCTGGCCTTCCGGTCGCGCCGTCACTATCACTTCGCTCCTCGCGGGGACAACCACGTCTTCGCTCAAGACGACCCTGCAAATTCCAAGGCACTCTTCTGGTTGACGAAGTATAACCTCTTCTCCGTTGAGCCTCAGGACCTTCCTGCCGACGTCGACCGTCGCCTCGTGGCTCCTGAGGGCATACAGTCCCAGAATTACCTCCTCAGCCACCTTCGCGACGAACACCCACAGACGCACGGCACTCCGTCCCAAGTTCAGCTCCATCCGGGCCTCCTTCTCCACAGGTATGGTGTCGCCCGATGCCGTCACAAGCTCGTATGGTCGGCTCGGTTTCCTCGTCGGCAAACCCTTCGCCAGGTCAGGTCTGATGATGGTCACGGCCGCTCTGGTGTCCACCAGCACGCGGCACGGCTTTCCTCTTACCCAACCGTCCGCGATGAGGCTGTCATCCATACGCCGGCTGACGCTGCGCAGTGTCATTCGAGGGGATGGTGGTGTTGGCGCCGACGTGCCCCTCTCCACGACGGGCCTTACTCGTTCTTCCGGCTGCTCTTCCTGATGTGGGCAGTCTCTCCGCAGGTGCCCGGGCTGTCCACACCTCCCACGCAGGCCACTAGGTGTTCGCCGGCGTCCCACAGCTGGTCTTCTGTCTCCGGCGTAGCGGACACTCCTCGTTCTCGACGTCGGGATAGATGCTACTTTGGCCGCCTCCATCCTTAGTGCCGCTGTCAGCACCTCGTGAATGGTTTTATATTCGCCGAGCATTAGGCGCTGACGAATCTCCGTGTCCCGTACCCCGTCGACAAAATTGTAGGCGGCTTCCCGGGATACGAACTCCAGTGGCAGGTCAACCAAGGCCTTGCTAGCCAGCTGCTCGATCGCTATGGCGAACTCCTGCAGCGTCTCCCCCTGCTGCAGCGACCTTGCCTTTAGCCTGCTGCGGTATGCTGCGGCTAAGCGGTGGTTCCCGAAGCGATTCTCCAGGGCCTCCCAGATGTCCTTGGGCGCCGCCGTCGTCTGCACCGCGTTTAGGATTTCCGCGGCCCGTCCCTGGAGACTGGCTATTAACTGTGTGGCCTCCTCCTCCGGTGACCATCTGTTGTGCCTGGCCACTGTGTCCAACTGGCGGCGGAAGACTTCAAAAGTAGACGCGCCGTCATACTTGGGAGGTTTGACGCGCGCCGATGTTGTGTCGCGTCCCGGTGCGTCAGCCTTCAAATCCTTCAGGCTCCTGCCGACGACGTCCTCCAGCATGGCGTTCAGGGACTTGACGCTGCTGTCGGCCTATCCCTCCAGGTTATTTACGCGGTTCGCGAGGTCTTCGACGTCTTCAAACAGGGTGTTCAGGGACTTGCGTTATTGTCGGCCTTTTCCTCTAGGTCATTGAAGCGGTTCGCCAGGTCCTCGACGTGCTCGTCCACTTGGCCCATCCGCTTGCCCAGCTCCGTCACGTCATCCCTCACGCCGGCCAACTGTTCCTCAAATTTGGCGGCGAGGACCTCGTTCGCCTCCTTCATTTCCGTGGCCAGACTGTCGTTCGCTGCCTTCATTTCTGTGGTCAATTCGGTCTTTATTTCTTTCAACTCTGTGGCCAGGTTGTTATTTGCCGCTTCTGTTTTTGTTGTTAACTCGTTCATCTTCGCGGCCAAGTTGTTATTTGCCGCTTCCGACTTCGCTGTAAATTCGTTCATCTTCTGCAAAGGCATTTCCAATACCGATTCCATGGCCATAATATTCGGTGATGTTGTTATCCCACTCCTGACACCAGTTGTGACTTTGTGGGTTCGTGAAATGATAAAACGAGGTTAAAAAACACAAAAGCTACACTTTATTCTCCTCGAAATACACTGTTCACATTACAAAATTGCTAGAACCTTAAAAACTGTTTATTTTCTCAACTCTACATTCAACTGTCTCTCACTTTTGGTAACGATCGGCCATCATTTTGCATCGGCTTCACGAGCCTACCACCAGGGTGACAATATTATACTTGATTTTGCTATTGTTTTTTCAAATGATTTTATGCAAGCTGTTAATGGATTTTTGTTAATGGTTTCATATTCACTGTAAATTTCCCAAATCACTAGTAGACAAAAAAGTGAACTTAGCATATAAGAAGAAACTACTATAGGAAACCACAACCCTCTCAGCTAAAGAAACTAAAATGATCTTCAAAAAATTCACTTACCATCCATGGGCCTTTGATAAATTCAAAAAAGTCTTCAAAAAACAAAACATTCAGCTAGCTCCAGTGAACCATTACTCCTTAAAAAAACCTAATTTGCTCAAACATCAAAGATGCCATACCATCTAACAAAAAATCTGGTATATATCAAATTGAATGCTGTGACGTTAGTCAAAAGAAATTTAGAAACAAGAGCAAAGGAACACTTTAGGAACATGAAATACAAACAATTAGAAAAATCAGCAGTTGCCACGCATTTTTGGGAAAAAAACCACAACATAAATCCAGAACCAAAATTACTAAAACATACAACAGGAAAAGAAGTACTGTCCACAAGGGAACAAATCCTTATTTCAAAAAATAGGAACAAGGTATTCAATTTCGACATCCTCCAGAAAGATTTGTTCAGCAAGTTCCTCGATGCGCCACCAGAGGAGACCTGTGACAAAATATTGCCAGCTACACCAATGAGAAGCAGTCGATGTCCGGCTGAAGATAGAGGGAAGGCCTCAGAAACTGGTTCCGGGAAAATTTAAAAGTGTTGTTTTGTGTCATTAATCGACTCCCAATTAATTTAACTGTCTGTAGTTTAAGATGTTCAATTGTCTTTGAGTTTGTTAAGTCTGATTCACCTTTCCAAGAAGTTGTTTGTATTTTTTAGTTTGATTGCTGAGTCACTATGTTTACACTCACACTTCACTTACTTGTATAATTAAAACGTTTTTAAAATCATTCGATCTCATCCTCAGCTGTTTGGTGACTGAGGATGAGATCGAATGATCTTGAAAACGTTTGAACTATACAACAAGTAAGTGAACAAGGAAGTTTGAGTGTAAACACAGTGACTCATAAATCAAACTCAAAAATGATGAATACTTCACTGTTAATAATGCTTCTGATTTTAATATTTATGAAGTTGTTTGTATGATAAGAGAACAGTGGTATATAGTGCAGTTTGAACAATTATAGATAGATTCAAAGAAGTTACTGGCTAAATTCACTTACATTTTTTGGTATATAAAGTATGATTTTTTCTTCACAGATTTATTTCTGGATATAACCGCAATATTCTATTCGACAGCTATTTGAAATGGATAAGAAAATAGAGATCCAACAAGAGGATCTTCTTGAAGTTGACATAGCCTCACAGAATGATAGAGAGTTCTTTCAGAAGGTTGTTACTGTGAAGACAAACAACGGTGATGTACTTCTGGATGTTGATTGTGACATGACAGTCAAAACAGAAGTTAAATCAAGGACTCCTTTCATCCAACATCATGTACGGCAGATTAAGAGCGAAACTTCTACGTGGAGCAACAACTGCGAGTTAAATGTGAAATCAGAAATTAAACAACAGACTTTGTTTTCAGACATTGGTTTACAGAGTGAAGGAGAATTTCATCTAAAGGATCCTGTACTGATTGATAAGATATAACACAGTGATCATGAAAATGATAATCAAATAGAAATTAAAGAAGAACCTTGGTGGCTGGAAGCAGAAAATTCATCAGTTGGTAATAATTTTGTCAATATTGTAACTTTGTGTGTTCGTACAATTAAAAGGCCGAGTTGTAGAAATTAAAAATCCCTCTTATTTCCATAGCAATACACTGTCCAATTCTTACGTAACAAAATTACATCTATCTTCCAAGGTCGGGGACAATAACAAACACTTGCAGCTGATTACATTAGCTCATGTTGCAACAACACTGACTGTTACACAACTACTGCTTACTCACTCTTGCTTACAACAGCTTTTTCACAACTACTGTAAACACTAGCCATGGCTTCTTTTTGTACACAAATACATGAACTGAGAACCTTCTGGAACAAACAAGAAAAACAATCATTCTCTGTTAATCGAGATATTTCTAGAACATTCCAATACTGGAACCCTATTTGAACGGCAAGTCCTTTACCTCAGTTATCTTGCTTGCCGGCGATATCTGTATACACTACACGCTAACGTTAACTGCTTAGCAAGGCTCATTATTACCATGAAACTTTATCCGCCGATTGTTTCCTTATTTGCGCCAAAACTTATATGCCTGTTGCCGTGACACTGCTCCCTCCTCAATGCTGGTGATCCCAAACTGCTTCATTGTAGCGGGCCAGACTATATGTGTACCACCAGCATCTTCCCTCGGGGCACCTTCTGGATGCCGTAGACCACGTCGTTAATCCTCTTCACCACCCGGCACTGTCCTTGCCATGTTTGCTGAAGCTTCGGGCAGCATCCCTTGGTCCGGGTAGGGCGGTACAACCAGACTAGGTCACCCTGCTGGAATCCTTGGCTGTTGGCTTGCCTGTCGTATCGGGTCTTCATGCAGTCACACGCCTTCTGGGTGTTCTGACGAGCTATCTCATGCATGTCGTGGAGATGGTCCACTAGGTTCTCCACCTACTCGGTTCCTGGCTCTTCTGCGTCCGGGGGGCTTCCAAAAGTCAGATCACAGGGCAGGCGCAACTCTTGGCCGAACATTAAACTGGCTGGCGTCATCCCAGTGGTGTCTTGTGTTGACGAGCTGTAGGCCAGTAGGAACAGTGGCACCTTAATAGCCCAGTCTCGCTGATGGCTGGCCACGACCTTCCTCAGGTGTTCCTCTAAGGTCTCTATGTACCTCTCGACCATGCCGTCCGACTGTGGATGTAGGGGGTGCTGCGGGTCTTGTTTACCCGAAGCCTCTCTAGTGCCTGCTTCATCAGGTTGGATTCAAAATTAGTGCCCTGGTCAATGTGGAGCTCTAAGGGCACCCCAAATCGGCAGAACACTTGCTCCACAAGGCAGTCCGTGATTCTCGTGGACTCCAGGTTCGGAATGGCATACACTTCCGGCCACTTGGTGAAGTAGTCCAGGACCACCATCAGGTACTTGTTGCCTCGGTCGGACACGGGAAATGGACCAGCTACGTTGACGGCGATCCCTTCGGATGGCGCTCTGACGTACTGCTGCATGCGACCCCGGCTGCTAGTCTGGAGGGCCGCGACTCGCTGCGCACGCGTGACATTGACGGCACAATCTCTCAGCATCTGCTGGGAGCCTCAGCCAGTAGTAATGCTGTCAGAGTTTGTCGATCGTCTGGTTTGCTCCCAGGTGGCCTCCTGAAGTACTGGCGTGCACTTCCTCCAAGACTTCCGGGACCTTATTCCGGAGAAGTACCAACCTCTCCCTCTTCGTCTTCCCATCAGGCGATTCCCATACCCGGAACAGCACACCCTCTCTTGTCTTCAGTGAATCCCATTGGGCCCAGTACCAGTTGTAGGTGGCACTCCTCGGTGCAATGTCATTCCAGGTTGGTCTTCTCCCTGCCTCCACTTCTCTCAAGGGTGGCCCCAAGTCTGCATCCGCCAGCTGCGCCCTCCTCTGGCCTGCACTATCCCAGCCATCTGCAGGCACTGCCGTGACTGCTCGGACTGCTGCGGCACGCTCCTTTTCTTCCACTCTTGTGCATTAGCCGCTTTCCTCTGGCGAGGGTCTTCGAGACATGGCATCTGCGTTACCGTGGCTCTTCCCTCTACGAAATTCAGAGGTGAAGTCATACTCCTGCAGCCTCTGGACCCAACGTGCTGTCTGGCCTTCCAGGTTCTTAAAGCTCAATAGGCAGGTTAGGGCGGAATGGTCAGCTCTGAGCTGGAATGGCTGACCGTACAGGTACTTGTGGAAGTGCTCCAAGGTCTTTACTACCGCCAAAAACTCGCGCCAGGTTACGCAGTAGATCTTCTCTGTCTTGGATAGCGTCTTGCTTTAGTAGGCTATCACCTGTTCGAGGCCATCCTTAATTTGCCATAGGATGCCTCCAATGCAATGATCTCTGGCGTCGGTGTCCACAATAAAAACGCTGCCTGGTTGTGGAAACCCCAAAATAGGAGCAGTGCACAGTGTCTTCTTCAGGTGCTGGAAAGCGTGTTCAGCGTCCTCTGTCCACACATAGGGTCGCTGTTCCTCTGTGATTTGACTAAGGGGTTTGGCAATGTTGGAGAACCCCTTTATGAAACGGCGGTAATAACTGCAAAGCCCCAGGAAACTGTGCAACTCCCGCTAATCCTTTGGCCATGGCCAATCTCTCACAGCCTGGGTTTTCTCCGGTTGGTGAGACTATGTGGCCCAAGTAGTTAACTTCTTTGCAGAAGAGCTGGCAGTTCTTTGCGTTCAGCTTCAAGTTGGTTGCATGCAGTCTCTGTAACACCTTGCTCAGGTTGTTGAGATGGTCTTCGAACGTCTTGCCGACGATGATGATGTCGTCCAGGTATAGCAGGCAGGCGTCGTAAGTCAACCCTCTAATTACTGATTCCATGAGGCGTTGAAATGTGGCTGGTGCATTGCAGAGGCCAAAGGGCATAACTGTGAACTGCCAATGCCTTTGGCAGCTCGAGAATGCAGTCTTCTCCTTGTCTCTCGGGTGTAGAGCCACCTGCCAGTAACCCCACCTCAGGTCCAGGGTCCAGAACCATTGTGCACCAGCTAGCGTGTCCAGGATGTCGTCAATCCGGGATAAGGGGAAACAGTCCTTCTGGATGACAGCGTTCAGCCTCCTGTAGTCCACGCGGAAGCGTAGCTCACCGTTCTTCGTCATCAGAACTACAAGGGAACACCAAGGGCTGTCAGACTCAATCACCCCTTGAATTTCTTGTCTTCTACCGTATCCCGTACCGCTGCTTGTTTCGCCAAGAGAACGCGTCTAGGTGGTTGCCGAATAGGTCGGTCGTCTCCGGTGTCGATGCGGTGAAGCACTTTATCCGTGCGGCCGTAGTCACTGTCGCCTTGGCTGAAGACGCGCTGGTATCGCCTCAGTAGTTGTCGAACTTTTTCCAGCTGTTCTGCGGCCAGGTGGTCGGCCGCTCTCTCCAATAAGTCTTCCAGCTGTCTCTCTCTGTGTGTCCCGGCTGGCAGCACACGCAGCACACGCCACTAGGTTTTCGCCGGCATCCCTCGGCTGTTACTCTGTCTCCGGTGTAGCGGACACTCTTCGTTCTCGACGCCGGGGTAGCTGTTACCTTGGCCGCCTCCATGCTTAATGCTGCCGTTAGCGCTTTGTGGATGATTTTATAATCGCCGAGCATTAGGCGCTGACGAATCTCCGTGACTCATACCCCATCAACGTATGTGTAGGCAGCCTCCCGGGATACGAGCTCTGGTCTGAGGTCGACTAGGGCCTTGCTAGCCAGTTGCTCAACTGCCAGGGCGAACTCCTGCATCGTCTCCCCTGGCTGCAGCGACCTTGCCTTTATCTGGCTGCGGTACGCTGCGGCTAAGCGGTGGTTTCCAAAACTATTCTCCAGTGCCTCCCAGATGTCCTTGGGCGCCGCCGTTGTCTGTACCACGTTCAGGACTTCCGGGGCCAGTCCCTGGAGGCTGGCTATTAACTGTGTGGCCTCTTTCTCTGGTGACCATTTGTTGTGCTTGACCACTGCGTCGAACTGGCGGCGGAAGACTTCGAAAGTTGTCGTGCCGTCATATATAGGCGATTTGACGCGCGCAGATGTGTCGCGCCTTCAAGTCCTTTAACTTCCTGCCGACAATGTCCTCTACCATGGGGTTCAGGGACTTGACGTTACTGTCGGCCTTTTCCTCAAGGTCATTGAAGCGGTTCGCCACGTCTTCAACGTGCTCGTCCAATGGACCCATCCGCTTGCCCAGTTCCGTCACGTCATTCCTCACGCCGGCCAACTGCCCCTCAAATTTGTGCAGCGAGAACTTCGTTCGTCACCTTCATTTCCGTGGCGAGACTGTCGTTTGCAGCTCTCATTTCTTTGGTTAATTCAGCCTTCATTGTGGTCAGGCTGTTGTTTGTGGCTTCCATCTTCTCGGTAAGGTTATCGTTAGCTGTCTTTATTTGATTCAGCTCTGTAGCCAGGTTATTTGCCGCTTCTGTTTTTTGCACTGAGGTTGTCATTCGCTGATTTCATTTCCGAGGTGAGCTCGGCTTTCATTTCCATTATCTTCTTCAGGATCCTTTCCAATGCAGCCTCCATGGTGGTAATATCCTGCTTCCGGACACCAGTTGTAACTTTGTGGGTTCGTAGAATTAAAAGGCCAAGTTGCAGAAATTAAAAATCTCCTTTATTTCCGTAGCAATACACTGTCCAATTCTTACGTAACAAAATTACATCTATCTTCCAAGGTCGAGGACCATAACAAACATTTGCAGCTGATTACCTTAGCTCTCGTTAGAACAACACTGACTGTTACACAACAACTACTGCTTACTCACTCTTGTTTACAACAGCTGTTTCACAACTACTCTAATCACTATCCATGGCTTCTTTTTATACACACATTCATGAACCGAGAACCTTCTGGAGCAAACAAGAAAAACAATCATTCTCTGTTAATCGAGATATCTCTAGAACATTCCAACACTGAAACCCTATCTGAGCGGCAAGTCCTTTACCTCAGTTATCTTGCTTGCCGGCGATATCTGTTTACACTACGCGCTATCGTTAACTGCTTAGCAAGGCTCAGTATTACCATGAAACTTTATCTTGCCGTGACAGTATATTCTGTACTATTGCAGAATATTACAATCTTTTGTGCTTAAATAAAGAGTAAACTGAAGTCACTGATTCAAAGACAACAGTCAACTCAGCCATAAACCTTTAAACATATGCCCAGGACATATCAGCTGTCCCTAATAATAATAATAATAATAATAATAATAATAATAATAATAATAATAATAATAATAATAATAATAATAATAATAATAATAATAATAATGATAACGATAATGATAACGATAGTGATAATGATGATAATAATAATGATGATAACAATGATAACAATGATAACAATGATAATAATGATAATAATAATAACAATAATAATAATAATAATAATAATAATAATAATAATAATAATAATAATAATAATAATAATAATAATAATAATAATTGTAATAATAGTAATAATAATGATAATAATAATAATAGTAGTAGTAGTAGTAGTAGTAGTAGTAGTAGTAGTAGTAGTAGTAGTAGTAGTAGTAGTAGTAGTAGTAGTAGTAGTTACAATAGGCTTGGTCACATGTTAATAGCTACCTTAGATCTAGTAACTAACAGATATGCTAACAGCTGCTGGAGCCTGATATATATATATATATATATATATATATATATATATATATATATATCTCAGATGTCATTCCGTACAAGTATGTACATAAGAATGGCAATTGGCACTTTACACTTAAAGTTCTTCCAGGTGTTTACATGTTAAATACAATACAGTTTCTATGTTTAAGTATTTTCAGATATGATTGCCATTTTCAGAGGACCTGTGTCCTGAAAGTAATTTACATATACTGTTTTATTATTATTAACCTCGGTACAAGTTGTTTTGAGGAATCTACAGCTACATCACTGATGTCATGACCAAATGTGTTATTGGTATAAATGAATCTAATATTATAACCTTTTTTTTTCCTTTCTATGTTCCTGTCTTAATATTTGTAAGTGTTTGACCATTTTAATCATATATTCTGATTTATTAACCACTTCTGTTTCCAGTTCCGTGTTCTCTAAATCTAACAAATACTTTCTCCATTACTTGGGTTTTATTCACATCATTGCAAGATAAAATATCAAATATTGTATCTACTTATCTTCTAAATATTTTAGCAGTACATTTAACACTGTGTAGATATTTGTATGAAAGCTGTACAGTTGAGTTATTTTGTTACAGGATGCGGTCCTTCCTGCAATAAAATCTTCAAGGTAAGTCTTGACTCTTTTCAATTATAAGCCTTATGTTTACTCTAGTATTTATGTTTTAGTACATGTGTGATGGAGCTTTTGAATGAATACGAAGAGATTTGTTGTACAACTTGCTCTAAGCGAAATCATATGGGACAAAATGAATTCCCATACTGAACATCTTTCGGTCTACAAAATACAACAGATTATAGATAGAGTCAACATGAAAAATTCAATGCCGTGGCCTGAATTTGAACCACGGATTTCCTGGTTTTCGTACAGTCGCTTTTAACCTTTGAGCTACCATGACCAACGTGCCGTCCTGACATTAAACTTTCCAGTTGGTTCGTATATTTCCCCGGTATCTATCTAAAACCTACAAACAAACAACATACAAGAAGATTCAATACGTTTGGGATATGTTTTTTTAATTTACGTCCTCCAAAGTTAAGTTATATCGGACGACGAATGGAATGGGTATATATACATACATATATATAACCTATATATGGCTAGTGTGGAGAACTATGCTACAAAGTGCAGATGGCATCGGGCACCACTGTGATTTTGGACAATGTAGCGTTCTTGAAGACTTAGCTGTCAAGCGTTTGTAAGCTTGTGACTGTTCCTCGTGAGGGCTGCCGAGGAAGCAATACTTGCAATGTGTGACCTCCAAAAGAAGTTGCGCTACCAACTGCTGGTCCTTAACTTTCTTGCTGGCAACACACTTGCGTTTTTTCAACTTTCAAACAGCGCAACGATTATTACATGCATGATGAGGTGGATCAATAATGAAATTGTGTCCAGAAATTGCGCCGAGCAAAAAGGTGGACGGAATAATTTTATAAGAGAACCATAGATTTAAAAAGCGAGTGAATACCTAACTTAAAGGAAATAAGTGTGAATCACACCACTCCACCATTTTTGGTTTTTGCCACGAGGGAAGTATGAATATGGAACATCCCAGTAGATCTACTAGCAGACGTCATGAAGCTTTAAGTGTGCGATTTATTAAGTAAAAGAACAAAACTAATAATCATAATCATAATCCTTTACTCACCATTAAGGTTACAAGAAGCAATAGGTTTCGTCAGTTATAAAAAGTATTTACAATGTATTTACAAATACAGAAGGTTTACAAATTAATGCATATAAAATTCTAGGTGAAACCAGATTATTTGCATGGCTTAAGCTGGTAATTATCATAAGTTAACTTTACTATAGTAATAATAATATTAATCAATTAGGTACCTACTACTATAATTTACAGTAGTTTTACATAAATTCACTAGCATGTATGTTATATTCTAAGAATTCTTGTACAGTATAAAATGCTTTTTGTTTAAACCAGTTTTTAATGCTATAACAAATCTGTTTTGCGGCAGTTCATTTATTTCCAGAGGAACCTTATTGAATAACTTTAATTGTTGATAACAGTGGCAATTTATGGTCTTGCTCAATCGGTTGTGAGGTGTATCTAAATTATGTTTGCATTGAGTGTCATAACTGTGTACTGAGGAACGATTTATAAAAAGTTTTGATTTTCTTTAACGTGTATGATATTGGTGTATATATACATTGATGGTAAAGTCATTATCTTATGGTCTATAAAGCTAGGCTTACATGTATCCTGTTGTCCTAATCCTAGAATTAGTCTGAGAGATTTCTTTTGCCATGTGAGTGCATTTTTCGAGGTAACACAATTACCCCAAAGCCTAACCCCATACAGTATATGTGGATGAAAGGGGGCATAGTAAGATGTTATTAACATATCTCGACTAACACATTTCTTTAGTTTCCCCAGAATATACCAGACTCTAGCAAGCTTTTTATAAAAGTAGAGTATGTGTTTCCCATGTTAGCCTGTTGTCTAAATGTAATCCTAAGAGATTTACTGAATGACTGTGGGTGTCATGTTGTAATGTAAATAATATATTTTTAGTTTTAGACATATTTAGACTTAGATTGTTTAAGGTGAACCAGACTTTTGCACTTTCTAGGGATAGTTGCATTTGTTGCTTTACTGTATTGATATTATTGCCTTTGCTCAGTAAGGTAGTGTCATCTGCATATAACATAGTAGTGCAAGGTAAGTTATGGCTTAAGTCATTTATATAAATTAAAAATAAGAAAGGCCCCAGCACCGATCCTTGGGGTACTCCTGCTATCACTGGAGCTAGCTCCGAGTTTTTGTTGTTCACAACTACCATCTGCTGTCTGTGGCTAAGATAGCTTGCTAGCAAATTTAGTTCATGTCCATTTATTCAATAATAATTTAGCTTACTAATCTAAATATTGTGTGAAATACAATCAATAGCTTGGGTTAAATCTATCAAGGTAGCACCAGTTGTCTCTTTTTTTCAAAGTTATTTATAATTTCATTGATCACATATTCAACTGCTTTTTCAGTAGACAGTCCCTTTCTAAATCCGAATTGTAATGGTGAAGCAATAAATGCTACACAAATATAATTATTTGTTTCAAAAGTGTCACTTATCTATAAATATATTTTCATCCTTTTCTTTAAAGGTAAGTGATATTTTTGTTACAAATATTTATATTTGTGTAATATGCGATTGATTGTTCTACCATGTTGATGTGTTGCAGGCCATTTGATTTTGGTAGATATAAAAGATTTGACTTCGACATAGTTCCATTCCTTTGACAGAACCATTCCTCCTTGACCAGCTGGGTATAACAGGTGTATCAAGTAGTGGGAGTATCTGGTAGTAGTTGAATAGTTGCCCTTATAGCAAACAGTGATGTTGATGTAATTGTCAGTTCATATAACAATCATTACTTGTATTGCCACAAACACAATGGACTATGTTCATTAGAAAGACTTTATTATTTATTTGAATATATTGTGTATTAACAACAATAATCATTAGTTATAATGAACAGCATAGTTACCTTACATGAATCTATTCATCTATGACTCACCGATTTCTGTGCATATACTGACTGATCCTCTCTTCAGATTTTACTATCTCGTTATTACACTAAATGATACTAAGTTCTGAAACATTTCAGATTATCCTGAAACAGTTCCTGTCGCTATTCTTGACAAGTCACCATTGTTCTCTGCTGAGGTCCCAACCAGAGACACAAGCTTTTGTTATGGAATCGATCTCAAATATGAATATAAAAAATGTGATGTCCTAAATGCAAGGAAATACGTATACGCTCATCAATATGGTAAATATACTGAGGCAGCAGACAGGTATATAGTACCATTAGTGATATGAGCAAAACACTACAACAGAGTAGCACGCGTGAGAAAAGCTATAGCTCTGTATGCAAGATGATAATATATAATTTAAATAATGGGGGTAAGAAGAGACACCAATGTAAAGTTTGTGATAAGAGCTTTACTTTGTTATCACAATTGAAAAAATATAATTCAGTTCCTGAAGGTAAGAGAACCCACCATTGTAAAGTATGTGATAAGAGGTTTACTCAGTTGTCACATTTACGGAGACATAATTTATGGATAGAGCCAATTCAATGCCATGGCCGGGATTTGAACCACGGATCTCCTGGTTTCCGTCTAGTCGCTCTTAACCTTTGAGCTATGATGGCCAACGCACCATCCTGACATTAAATTCTCCAGTTGATTCATATTTTCCCTGGTAGACCACTAGGGACTCTCGCATCCGAGATACACCGTTTGTGGCGACTTACTATTGTAAGTACTTAAGTCCCAGGCTTCATCATTTAACTCTTAATATTTTAGTTAATTGATGGAAAGTAATCATTTCTCCACACTAGCCGTATATAGGCTAAGATATTTGATGGATAGAATCAACATGAAAAATTCAATGCCATGACCGGGATTTGAACCATGGTTCTCCTGGTTTCCTTCCAGTCGCTCTTAACCTTTGAGCTACCATGGCCAATGCACCGTCCTGACATTAAATTCTCCAATTGACTCATATTTTCCCGGTAGACCACTAGGGGCTCTCGCATCCAAGATACACCGTTTGTGGCGACTTACTATTGTAAGTACTTAAGTCCCAGGATCCATCATTTAACTCTTCAAATATCTTAGCCTATATACGGCTAGTGTGGAGAAATGATTACTTTCTATCAATTAACTAAGACATAATTTAGTTCATGAAGGTAAGAAGACACACCAATGTAAAATTTGTGATAAGAGTTTACTCATTTCTCATATTTGAAGACACATAATTTAGTTCATGAGGGTAGAAAGTCACAGCTATGTTAAGTTTGTAATAGGTGCTTTACTGAGTTGTTTAGTTCATGAAGATAAGAGACCACACCATTGCAAAGTTTTTGATAAAAGTTTTTGTAGGTATTTGCTTTTGAAAATGCATTGTTTAATTCATGATGGTAATAGCACACAATAATGTGAGAAATATTCACTGTCAAGTTTCCAAACCCATTGTTCGATTCATGAGGGTCTGATATGGAGATGAATAGAGTATGTTTGCCTGAGCACTACATGTCTCGACTCTAGGAAGCAGAACTTATTGAATGGGAAACAGCTGGTTTTGGATTGTTTTGGTCCAAGCATTTTAAATGCTGGTATTTTTTATTATCATCCCATTAGTAGTAGAATTGTTATTTAGTTACCGTTTAGTAATGTATTAACCTGTATGTATATAGTATTTGGAATTACGTTTTCAAGAATTATGTAAATTTGTCAAATAATTGTCATCTACAAATTTGGCAATGAACAATTCAATTGAATTGTTTTCTAGCATAACTAGCACCAAATTAGCATAAGTAGCCACACCTTTGACCAGCTCTTTAATGCCTTTAAATTATTCCTTGTATTCCCAACTTTTATTATTTTGACAGCGAATGCACACAAGTGGTTTGCCTACTACACCCTTAATAGATCCTCCATAGAATCATTTTCACATTCGTTCAGGAAGGCGAGAAAACCACATGTGTATAACTTTGCTCTTGTTCTTGGTTAACAAGAACCTGCTTTGACAACGTTTGGCTTCTGTTAGGTTACCATGCCTAATTTAATGTCTGTATGAATGGAATGACAGAGTTCTGTATTATGGAGACTTAGTCTGAGAGTATGTTAGGTCATCTTGCGTGTGCATGTATCCAATTCTTGTTAGTGGGTAACATATTGTAGGACTTACATAGAAGCAAATGTACTACTCGACAAAGCTTTAAGGTGTATTGATCTTGACTGGCCAGTGCATCTTCGCGTTCTTATCTGGTGATAAGAGTAAAATCATATAAGTTGCCATACAGGAAATGATGAAACACAAATACATCACTTGGGAGCTGTGTGTCTGATATGAAAGGTGAGCCTTAATGGTAAAAACAATTATTTATTGTAATATTTGTCAAATATTGAAAGCCCCATCTTAAGCAATTTTCATTATGGAAAATAATTTTAGTTGATCAGCTGAGAAATCGCAAAGGAATTGTGATTCCAACTTTCTCCTTGTCACAATATTCAATCATTTTGTATATCATTTCTCACGCTTGGCGATGAATGACACATTGCTGTGATTGTATCTAAAGAGAGTGTAGATACACTGGAGTCACTGTGTATGTGCGATAACATCACGTAAACATCTTTCTGTTGCAAAGTTTCCCCGATATGCCTTCTTGCTTTGCCATGTAGTATATACATCGTTTTCCAAATATAGCTATTTGAAAATGTCCACCACAAACGCATGAATTGCATGAATGTTGTTACTTTTACCTTTATCGTATACTTTGAATAACATTTCACCAATTCCCATGTCATTGATAGTAATTACCACATCATACTTTTAGTAAGTAATTGTTTCATACCAAACCTTGATAGGTTAGGTAAAGGTTAGTTCATTATTCGTTAAATAAGCTCAGTTTTGGTTATGTCAAGTTATGTTCAGCTTAGCTTTTTGTTTATATAATCATACATTATTATACATGAAAAGGAACTAGGTGACAACTACAGTGAGAAATCATCTTTATTACTTGGCAGGGATATCGAAATTTTATCCCAAATATAACAGTATTATTGTCATTTTGATATATGAACATATTTAGTTTTGCAAATTATGTGAAACTCTTTTTACAAATGGGGAGAGTGTACAGATGACCACCGACCTTGAAGACTACATACAGTTGGTTGCACTGGTCTGGTTATGCTCATTTAAAGAAAATCTGTAAGTTGACAACTGTAGTGGATGTTTATATGTCTGTATTAGGAGAAGCTCTATCCAAACTGCTTTGAGTATGTTCTTTAGTATGAGGACTCACACAATAAACCTGTCGTTAACTGTACACTACACAAAATTTTGTCTGAAACACAGCTGTACACATTCTAGCAATCGCTCAGTATTGTGCAGTGTTGTATTTTTCTTCATGCACAACAGAAATATGGAGTAAGTTTGTACATTATTCTCTAAATAAACCAGTGCCCCCACAGTTGTACTTATTTTTTTCCCCCTCGTATTTGGCTGTCTTCAATTGTTGACCCCCTGTCCTCCAATTTGCTTTTCATTGTGGAACCATCAGAGTAAGCAAACTTCTCTGGAGAAGAAAGACGAGCCTAATACCTGATTCTTGTGTGTTGTGGTTGATGTCATGAAAGCCAGTGCATGACATAAAGCCAATACAGTACACTTATGCATGATTTCACCAACAGATGTTTAGACATAACACGAGTTTAACAATAGTTATAACAAAGCAAACAAGTGTTAGCTTAACACTCGTGTTAGCTCTTGTTAAACTAAAAAACCATATTTCTATTGTTAAGTCCTTAACAATTGTAAATGGGTAAGATGGAGGGCGTGAATGCAGCTTTTGATGTCGATTTGCTATATTTAAGACTGTCTCATAAATGGCTTTCATATTAGAGTACGGACTAAAATTAATCTGAGGAAGTATCATATTGCAGTCTTTTATCCTATGCGACATCTTTCTCTTTTACATTCGCTTGATCCGTCCTCTTATTTATAGCGATATCTTTATTGTACTTTGTGACCAATTCAGTTAAGAATTGTTTCTCCATCAATGAGAAATTTGTCCCATTGCTTCTCTTACAATTTTGTTCATCTGCCGTTTGTTCAGCTGTATGCAGATGAAAATGAAAACAAAAGTACATCGCAATATGTTCAGAAAATAATGACTCATCCATAGACTTGTATAGCTGTAGTATTCACAAGTCTGTTAACATTAACTCGTGTTTGTTATCATTATCACAAAACAGGTTGGTGAAATGCAAGAAATTTAACAGCTTTGTTAGTGTTGTGGCCATTGTTACGTTATATTTCTAAATGATGTTTTTAACATCTCTTGGTGAAATCGGGGGTGAGTGTTTTATTCACATTTATAATTTTAATTGTGTACTCTAAATTGTCAACTTCACATTTACTGTACACAGTTCCTTTGTATCTGAACGCTTACTTGTTGTTTTTGTTAATAATGTCTTCCTGCAACTGAGACTTTTGTGTCCCAATTGACAAACCATAATTAGCTTCACTGCTATTGCCACAAGCCCCATGTGATCACTCTTAGAATGAACAAGTCTTCTTGATACTAGACATTACAAAACTCAATCTGAGTTTTCCAAATTTTTATAAGAATGCAGTTTTTGAAATAACAATGGGGACATGGATATATGCATATTGTCGCGAATCTATTATTACGACTGGCGGTGTATGCACACAAAGGTTTTGGCACATAGCGATAATAGACAGGTAGGGCAGTGTGGAGATAAAAAGGCTTGCCGACACAGATAAAGTTAGACGTCTGGAACGTTCGTGTTTTGTCTGATGACGTCTTACGGAACATTCAATTTCTTGTTTTTTACAGAACAGTCTAGAGTTATCAATGGAGGTACATATAAGAGATCGCGACCATCTAGCAGGAGTAGTCGTAAACAGAGTCGTAATGAGAGTTGTAATTGAAACTGGTGTTTTGAAAGTGAACTCTTTGTCGTGTTCAACGACCATGGTAGATTATAACCGTGTATGTGACGTAATTCTGCTAATGTACAGATTGACCAAAGTGGAATTCTATGGAAATAAAGAACATTTTCAATTTCTGCAAACTGGTCTTTTAATTCTATGAACCCACAAAGTCAAAATATTCAAGCTGAATTATTAATGGTGCAACAACTTACAATACACCGCTCGCCTTTATAGTGACTCACAAGCACCAATTGCAGCTTTGAAAGATACCAAAAACATCAGTCCTATTGCAGCTGAAATAAGAAATCAATTAGTAAGTGGTTCTCACTGTCAGAAGGCAGGCGGTGATTGTTGGAAATAAACATGCAGATGAGCTGCGACTTCAAATCTTCCAGACTTACACTCTATGCCCTATTTCTTATGTGAGGCAAACATTAAAGGAGATTATCATCATCGACTCAAATGAATACTGATTAAAAAGTGATTGTGGTGCTTTGACTGAGGATTTATATTTCTCAACAGTTTTTGGCAGACATAAATGTAAATTCGTTAAACCTATGTTCTCTCTCAATTCTTAACAGGACATGGCAAATTTTCAGCTTACTTATTTCGATTCAAAATCAAATCCACATCTGATTGCTTTTGTGGAAGTCATCTTCCCTCACATTTTATTTGATTGCCCATTTTTCTGTTTTGGAAGATACAAAATTCAATTATTGCTACAATCCTTAGCTTACACTTTCTCAAAACCTCTTACACATATTCTGGTGAATAAAAAACTTATCAAAATTTCATGGCTTTCTTAAACAAAATATTTCTTAAGCTAAATGATTCATCTAGATGTTTCCTGTTTGTCAGCTTGATATTGAATTTTGTTATGTTTTTTGGAAATTGTATTATATTCATAAATTTGTAAACTATATCGCCAATATAACTTTGGGTAAAATATGAATGAGAAATGGGATAATAAATAAAAAATAAATAAAGTCACAATATTGTGCACATGTTTTAAACAATATAATTGTAATTATAGTTTATGAGTTACCTGTTTTTCTAATACAATAGAATTGCCAGTGGCTCATCCACTGTGAATGTCACTTACTTCAAGAGACTGTTCGTGATTGTCAGTGTCTTCATTGTCCAAGTATTGCAAATTTATGATGATTGGTTCCAAATTCTCGTTGCATGCTTTCCAAATGTTGTCTTCTTGTAGTTCATCTGAATGTCACATGCAGTTTTCCCAGTCTTGTGTTACCTTGTCAGCTTCTTCAGGAATAAGTCATTCAATGTCCGACATTTAAAAACATTATTTCTATTTGTAAAATCACTTGAGCCCACCTTATCTCAAATGGATTGTTTTGACAGTGCTAAGGGGAAGATGGCTTACTTTCTGTTTTATTTCAATTGCAACTTTATCCAGCTGATATACTTTTCCTGGTTATTAAATGGAAGAACAACTGAATAAAAGTGCTTTGAACTCTCTTGAGTAAGTAGAGATTACAAACCATCCATAAGTAAACATATAATTTGACACATCACGTTCTGCCATGTAGCATTCTTACAGCCCAGCTGGAAGTGTACTCTTTACTCTCTCTCTCTCTCTAGCTTATTCAAAGTAATTCTTTTATCACATTATGTCAAACGTTAACGTTTCAGGTCTCAGTAATTAGAAATAGACACACACATATATGATATATGCTAACTGATAATGATGTTCATTACAGCACTTACGTCGCGATGAACTGTTATAATATATTGCTACTTCCTTTATTTGCAAGTATTCGGAAAACTATTTGAGCTAAAAATATAGTGTTTTTACGGTTATATTAAACTAGTTACACTCTAGCTTCCTCAGTTTCACATTTTGCAAAATCTTAATGTTTGTCTAAGCACAAAAAGTAATTATAGATGGATTCAGTTGGTACTTATCACACACAGCATATGGCAATTGCAATATGACAGCACCTCAGGACTTCAATTGGTTGCTCACCTAGTAGCGTTCAAGGACAAACTTCATCCCATTTGAAACACTTAATAGAACTGTCAGTTGAGCCTTTATTTTAAATCACTTTCACTGTTTACACATACAGACTGAACATGTCTCTTTTTATGGCATTGTCGTTTTTTATTTGTCTGCTGCATGCTCAAACTTTTGCTGTCACGCTTGCCAATTTTGACAACTTTCTTCAGACTTTTCACTGTTCTGGCTAGCCAACTCATTTTGCAACAACTGCAATACAGTCAACTCATAGACATTAAATACCCCAAGTTGGCTGTTGCACTCCCTTTTACAATCTTCTGGTCATGGAAGAAAAGCTCTCAAACTGAAGGAATGGAAGATTGTCGATTTTTAACATTCCAGATCTGCCAAAATGAAACAATGAATACATCAGCACAGAACAACAATGAGGTTTGGTTTTGACAGCTAGTGGCTGTCGAATATTCCATGCTTTTACTCCTTTCACGACTAGCAGCAACAACATTGGCATGGGCTAACTCACATTCAATTGCTTTACATAAAGTATTAACTGCCATCATGGAAATACTAACAAATTGTTTATATGTAAACTGTTTCTCGGATTAACTCCTGAAATAAATTGGCAGATATCAAAACTGACATAATGTGAAAACAATTGGCATAGCAGGGATATTGTTGCGTGTATAAGCTGAGCTAGATTTGGAAATTTCGGTATTCTGTAACATGTATTGATTCTAACAGAAATGTATGTCAAACGTAAATTCTGCTGACTGGCAGACTGTTGGCATAAGAAAACTATCCACATGTGACCCAGACTGATTCTGCTGACCAGAAGAAATAATAGGTCAGTACAGGCTTAAACACTTAGCAATGATGCAAACGGTATGATGCAAAATTAATAGTTAGTGGGAATCGCTGAATTGACTTTTTGTAGAACCCCTATTTAAGCCTGGTAGAGTTAGCCCTCGGTGTGAAACGTCGCAGGTATGTCAGAGGAGACTCTGTGTCGGTCCCTGTGAGAGGTAACAGAAGTATTTATCTGACAGGGTGTCTACGAATACCATAACCCCCGCCGGACTCAGCAGATTATACATCTCCGGACAAGCCCAGCTATACACCTGACACATCAACAACGGTAAGATTATATTAAATTATTATGTCACCAAGTATTACCAAAGCACCCCTGGTCTCTTCTAGACTCAGGGGATACTCTGTATAATTACTAGGCTTCTTAAAATAGAGTTAGTTTAGGTTGATTTTTATTTTTTCTTTACTCTACCATCCCAATAGCTACACCCCCGGTTGTAGATTAGGTTTGTAAGTCTTTCAACCCCCCCCCTTACAACCCTAGTATGCAACAATGTGGTCTCGGCACCGGGTTTCGAATCCTGTAACTTGGTACATCTCAGCCCCCCTATCTTCATGTAATAATATGGCAGAGTACCAGGGTGTTCCATTTTGCAATAGTTAAATAACGATTTTCATACCTCAAATTCTCTTAAGGTTGCTTAAATTTTATTGCTACTTTTATTAAATATATTATTTTCAAGTTTAATCATAATACTATCTTAACTCCCCTCCAACCCACCCTAACAGATTTTAGATTATTTTCCAAGTGTGAAATCAGTTTTATAATGAGTAACATATTGTAATTTACAAATGATGTTTTCACATATACATTTTTCCAATACCAGACATAATAAATAATGTCAAACACTATTTTTATGTTTTATAACTTGAAAACCGTTTTTTTTTTTTTTTTTTTTTGCAAACTCAAATATTAGAAATTTACTCCTGTTTGTTCATTGATTTCAGGTTGAAATTGTGATAATGATGCAATCTTTCTGTGCTATGAATACAGATTATTAATGCATAGTTTTTTTTCAGGTTTATTGCTTTTGCATTTTCTTGTGTTGTAATGATTGGATGTTTTATATTGGCATATGTGTTGTGTGTATTTGATGTTTTGTGCTGTGGGCTGATTTCTTTGACTTTTATAAGCACTCCTAAGTTATTGTCTAATTACCCCTATATTGACTTAACGTCCCAGGTCACAAATAATAGAACCACAACTCAGCAAATTTGTAAACTCACACCGGACCAGCAATTCTCTTTTAATAAGTTAGTTTCAACTCATAGCCTTACCTCTGACGACATTAAATATTTTCCCCCTGATGTTCTAGAACCTTGGAGATCTATGCACAAAGTGACAGTTAGAACCTGCCGCCGAGTTCGTAAATTATCACAAATGACCTAATCACATTTGTCCGTAGGATAGAAACAGATAGATATCTGGCAGCACAACGGGTAGACTTAATGCAGAGACCAACATCGAGACCTGTATCAGCCATTAAGGATGCCAATGCATCAGACCCCATTGACACGTTGACTGAAGCCGTACAAACATTACAAGAACAAATACAAAGACTTCAATTTTCACACAATGAGACATAGTACATCACCTCGTGGACACGTTCGCGGTACTAACTTTGGCAATCACTTTACACGTGGGTTTTACAAAAAACGCGGAACTAATTTTTCTGGGAGACCCCCTAATGCTAAACAAAATATCAGCTGGCAAACAAACAGTAAAACAGCTGATGGACGACCTGTGTGCTTCGCATGCCACCGACAAGGTCATACAGCGATAAACTGCAGACTTAAGCAAAGTCACCCAAACGGGCAAGGGACGCCACAGAAATAAACTCTGTGGCGCCCATAGCAGCTAATATTCCAGATTTTACAATTGCACATATTCGGCCTATGAATGTACTTACGACTCAGGGTATTGCAGCTAACAACCAAGTGATTAGTATATTGTTTGACACCGGCAGTGCCGTTAGCATAGTGCATGAACGTTTCGTAACGTCACTCGTATTTCCAATATCTAATAGTTTACTCCTTCGCACAGCAGACAACAAATTACTAGACGTTGGTCATTCGACCCAGTTTCACTTTCAACTTGCAGGAGTACAATTTACAGAAGAATTACTAGTGGCACGAGAGTTCGCTCACGACCTTCTGTTAGGAATGGACTTTTTAAACAAATATCAAGCTCTTATTAATTTAGCTTCTTACGATATAACTCTTAAGACATCTGACGATAGCACAGTAAATATACACTGTGGCGAGAAACAAAAGTGTCACTTGGCTCAAATTACAATTGAACCAGAACAGGACCCTGACACTGTACCTAAGGCATATTGTACACAGGACACTCGTATACCTCCTTTCACTTCCATGAACGTACCAGTAAAATTAACCTTGATAAACCAGGACAAATTTTGTTAGAACCCAGAGACTCGATTATGCAAAAGAAATGTTTACAAATTTCACCTATCTTATTTGATAATGCAGGACAATGTTCACTACCAGTACATAACAATACTGCTGAACCAAAAGTTATTTTTGCTAGAACAACCCTTGCCAATGCTTATGAAGTAGCCCTTATACAGGCTTCTAATTGGTGTTTTACAGATTCCCAACCCATCGAGCTTAAAAACGCTAAATTTAACATTAATTCACAACTCACTTTCGAACAGAAATCTCAAATGACTAGTTTATTACAGAAATACCGTCATGCATTTGCTACAAAGTTGCAAGAATTAGGCCAAACAGATATGGGAGAATTTAAAATAGAAGTCACAGATGAAACACCCATAAAACAAAAACCATATCGTGTATCTCATGCACAAAGAGAAATCATAGATTCCCAAATTAAAGAAATGCTAGATGCCGGGATTATTCGCGGATTCCATAGTTCCTGGAGTTCACCCGTGGTCTTAGTTAAAAAGAAAAGTGGTGAAATGAGATTCTGTATAGATTATCGGAAGCTTAATGCAGTTACAAAAACAACTTCCTAACCCCTATCCCTCATAGATGATTTGCTTAGTTACTTAGGCAACTCAAAATGGTATTGCAGTTTGGATTTGTTAAGCGCATATTTTCAAGTTCCTATTGATGAGAAAAGCAAGAAAAATACAAGCTTCGTTACAAGTTCTTCCCAATATGACTAAGCTTTGGACTTGCTAATGCCCCTAGGTTTTTCTCAGAAATTTCTGGTAAATTATTGGGTGATCTTTGTTATAAAAAAGCTTTAGTCTATTTAGATGACATTGTTGTTTTCGCTCCAACATTTCATGAATTATTAACAAACTTAGAAGAAGTCTTTCGTCAACTATGTAAACAAAACTTCAAACTAAAACCAGAAAAATGTTTTTTGGTGTGTCAAAAATAAAATTATTAGGCTTTGAAGTATCCGCTAAGGGTATAGAACCAGACAATGATAAATTACGAGCTGTTCAAAATTTGCCAGTCCCTAAGACTACTCGTGACGTTAGAAAAGTGCTTGGTTTATTTAGCTTCTATAGACGTTTTGTCCCGAATTTCGCTTCTATTGCTTCACCTCTTCATGAACTAACTCTGAAAAACAAAGATTTTGAGTGGAAAGCAACGCAACAAGACTCATTCGATAAATTAAAACAGTTACTAACAACTGCCCCAGTATTAGCTCACTATCAACCAGGAGCCTATTCAGAAATCCATACTGATGCCTCTACGTCAGGAATTGGTTGCGCTCTATTGCAACGCATAGATGGCGAATTGCATCCAATTGCTTACTGTTCACGTTCTCTAAACAAGCATGAAAAAAATTACAGTATCTCGGAACTAGAATTACTAGCGATAGTATACGGCCTAACACATTTTAGATCATATATTTATGGTTTCCCCGTCAATGTTGTAAGTGATCATCATTCCCTTTGCTATCTTCGTAATTTAAAAGACATCACAGGAAGACTAGCACGCTGGGCTTTAGAACTCCAGGAATATGATTATTCTGTCATTTATAAATCAGGTGCAAAACACACGGACGCAGACGCTTTTTCCCGTTTTCCAGTGAATAAAGACAACCCCCATTTTGTGGAACAATTGGACGACTTGCCAACTTGTCTATTAACACCAGTTCAAGTAGCAAATGAACAAAGAGCTGACCCCAAGCTGCTACCCCTAATAACTACGTTGGAAAATCCCCAATCCGGCTCACCTCGGTTACGACAGGCAAAAACCTATACTTTACAATCCGGAGTCCTGTACCGCAAAAATGCAGGAAGTTCAGGGCCTTTGCACTTATTGGTCATCCCTGATCAGCTGAAACACGAAATTCTAATGTCGTGTCACTCAGATCCTCTGTCAGGACACATGGGATTCCAGAAAACTTTTACAAAAATCAATTCCAGATATTACTGGCTTGGGATGAAGAAAGACATCGAAAAATACGTCCGCACATGCCAATCTTGCCAAGGGCGAAAAGGACTGACAAATGTTAAACCAGCTGGTCTTTTACAGCCAATTCCCGTTAATAATGTCGCAGAACGCTTTGGCATTGACCTCATCGGTCCGATTCATCGTTCCAAACAGGGTAACACCATGATTGTTCTAGCAACTAAATACTTTACAAAATGGGTAGAAGCTCGTGCTATTCCTAAAGGTTCTGTAGAGCACGTAGCTAAATTTGTGTTAGAGCAAATTATCTGTCGGCACGGTTCCCCTGCCGAGCTCTTATCTGATAGAGGTACTGTGTTCCTAAGTGATGTAATGAAAGACCTCTTAAAGATCCTGGGCGTGCACCCGTCATTTACCACAGCCTATCACCCAGCCTGCAACGGACTTACAGAACGTGCTAACCAGACTGTAATCAATATGCTATCACATTACGTGTCAACTGATCAACGGAATTGGGACACAGCACTCCCGCATGTCATTTTTGCATATAATACGAGTAAACAAGAAACTACAGGAAACTCACCCTTCTTCCTCTTGTATGGACGCAATCCCACCCTTCCCAACGAAGTTCAACTAAAATACACCACGGACAACCCCTTTGTCCAAACTACACAAAAGCACATTCAGATAGCTCGTCAACTAGCTAAGGAAAGGATCAGGCAAAAACAAATTAAGTACAAAAAATATTTGACAGAAAAAGACGCACCATTAAATTTCAACCCGGACAATTAGTGAAAGTATTCACCCCAACGAGAATGAAAGGCAAAACGACCAAATTGCTTCATCGGTATCATGGACCATTTCGCATTGTGGAACAAACAAGTCCCGTAAACTACCGCATTAAAATGATACTGGACGAAAGAAATATGATAGTATCATACACGTATCAAGACTACATCCCTATTATGCACCTTAATAATTTATTGATATATTTAGTTATAGAGTACCTGTCACAATTGCATTACAATTACTTTAAGATTGAGCATGCAGTATTACTCCCTATATGATTAAGAATGGAAGCAAACCGAAAAAAAGAAACAAACAAATGTTTTCAGGTCTGTCTATCTCTATCTTTCTCCCCTCCCGTGTGTTAAAATGTTTTTTTTTCTGTTCTTTCTCCCAGATAGGTTACCACAACAAATCGAATATGGTTGTCCACTACTTTTGCAATATTTTATATGAATTCTCATTCAATAAGATGATCTTATTATTAATCTGAATTCCTTAAATTCCTAACAATCCACATAACTTTTTGTGCTTAAAATATATCCTGGAAAACAAAGGCACATACACACATTTCACAACCCTTACTAAAACATTGACGCGAACCAATAACCTAAGAAACAAACAATCCAAGCATGATCAAATTAAAATAATAACCTCACTAATTCTCAGCTATATTTGTACTACGATTAAAGATTATTAATTTAACTCCTAGGGACAACACTAGAATATTTTCAAGTTTCTTTCCAGTTCTTAAAAATCCTCAACTCTAAATGTATTATTTTAATAATACCAACTTCAGGCCTTCATGATAAAATTTTCAAAATACAATAACATATGAAGTTAACATAACTTCCCTTCAGTCCAATTTTCATCCCAATTTTAAGTAAACAATGACTCTCTTCTTACGCCTTCGTAGTTACAGCTAATTAGGTAATAGTAAACACTGTTTATGAATATGCTAAATTCATAAAGTCACCGATGATGGCACACCCGGCTTCGAAATTTTAATTTCGCTACAAACAAAATAATAATCCGTATTTTGTATATTATATTGCTTGTTTTTGCTAATATAATCTCTCCAAACCCAAAATAATATTTAACCTTCTCTAAAACACAATTAATTACTGACGATTCTATTGCAATTTGAAACTTCAGTGCAAATTATATATCTGTTTCAATTTGTTTTACTCACCTTTCCCATGGCTAACAGCTAATCCATTTATAAACTCGCACCTTCATACGTTTTCTGAACACCTTTTTATTTCGATTATACACTTCTACCTTTTGCTTGAGCTAACTTTCACTATACCCAAACAACTATAATTTCCACCCGATAGCACGCATTTACTTCCAAATAACACATTTATATTTCTTCTTTGACGTTACCCATTTAACGACGTTAACGTATAAAATTTTAACTAATTATGTGACGCATAAAAGATTATTTATTCAATACATCCCAGAAAGACGGTGCAAACCGTATTGGCATTAGGTATCTCTGGAACAGTCTGTGTACTTTTGCTGATTTGTTTATTCCCACACCGTCTTCTGCACAGATCAGCTTAGCACGACCGGTGCGACGAGTATAATTCTTAGCAACCTAACATGTCCAAGACAATGGACTTAGTAAATTTTTTTACTGTCCGTGAATCTACCTGATATCAATAACTAATTATTGTTAGGCAATGTTTATGTCTCAATGTTAAAAATAAATTATCGCTGCTTAAAGAGGAAGCTTGCATAAGCCAGGTTATTTGGCGCAGTGGCGTATTACCGATTACGTCCATTCATTATTTCACGAAAATAACCCCCTCAAATGACATTATTTTTACACAGGTTTAATTCCCCACAGTTTCTTCCTAATTTCCTTTAAAACGCATTCCCGCTTTTTACCGTTTATAACATGAAAGGTTCTCCCGTTCGTAACGATTCTTTTTCTTTTCTAGAAGAATTTGTTTGTTTTTTTTTTTTTTTTTTTTTTTTTTTTTTACTTTGAGTTGGAAAGATATTCAAACGGTACTTTCTGTAAACTTCTTAGTTTTCCAAGCTATTTCTTCTCCTAACATGCTTACGCCGGAAGTTCTCGCAACGCTGGTTTGGGAACCGCTGACACAGCAAGTCAGATGCAACAGCAAAATCACACGTGTAATAAGTAAAATATCCTTTGTACACGGTACGAATTTCTTCGCTGCTAAGAGTGTTATACAATTGTAACCTTTCTTATTATAGTCTTAATAAAAATTCAAACTCCAACTTCAAGCTTTAATACGCTTATCTTATGTTATTCCCCTCCATGCTTTTAAAATATACCAGCGGTACACCTTATTTTTTTATTATAAATCATTTCAATGTGACCTTATATTCTCTGTGCTTAAAAGTTATAAGTTATGATCGTTGTAACCAAATGCTTAGGATTTGTTAAGATAATGTATGTTTGTAGTACCCTTTGACCTTAAGACCTTAGAGGTTATTTTTAAGTGTTTATAGATTCTATTAGTAATGTGTTCTGTTCCGAATCCATCGCAAGATTTTCGGAAACAGTTTTAGTGAATATGTATGCATATACCATGGTATCTTCAAGTTTCAAGTTTTCAAGCTATAAGAGTTTTGTGTATGAGCGACAGAGGGTACATCCTTTGGTGTTCGCGAGACCCTTAGGTTGTGTATGCCTCTCATGTTGATTTGATATAGATAAAGCTGTTATAATATAAAAGGGATTTTCTCGCGCAAGTGATTTTCCCTATAAATATTGCTAAGTTAAAGCTATATGATTACTGATCAGTGTAAATAAAGAAGTTGTGAAAACAATAGCATTAATGTTTAAGTATGAATGAGAGCTGCGCAGCGTGAATGTGAAGTTTTTGTTGTGGGGGAGACGTCCCTCAATCAGCTTATAGTGAAGAATGATGCTAGTATGAAAGAGAATAAATCAACACAAATCCTAAGATTTAATAAATAATTGTATTAACAATGATGGTTCACCAGCAAGGAAAATGATTGAAAGCAAAATAAACAAAAAGAAAGGCACAGAATTTTTTTAACTAAGGTGTTACCTAAGGTCCTAAGTCATAAAATTCAGCTATGTTTCCCCAATTTGCCTTTAAGTATTGATAAAGAAATCCATGACTTATATTTATTGTCTATCAAAGCAGACTGATCAACTTGATGTAATTATAGTGGTATGCTATTCTAAGGGTACTTCCTCTTACACCAGTCAGTTTCCCTATCATTTATTAAACTTTTAATTCAGTGGGCAGCACATAACTCAAATACACCCTTTGACAATATTCATTATGAATCTGAGACATGACCAATGACCAAGATTAAACTAATCGTTATATCAAGTTCTATTTACAGGTCACAGCACGATGAGATCTACAACCTACAAACCCCCTCCCCTTTCTTTTGCTATCACTCATAATTACTATGCTGTAAAAGCATGCCTAAATTTGTCAGGGATTGATAAACAAGAGAAGAGTTAATTATTGTCAATTAACATTTCATTTATAAGACAACCCAATGCACTGTGATTTAACACTTGTTTTTAACATCCAGTGACATTAGAGTACATCATATCTCCAGATAATAAGATCGATATTGTTTATCAATATCTTTGATCACACTTTTTTTTGCGAAAAGAAGAAAAACATTATACCTCTTGTTTAAACAATCAGTGCTAAACCAGCAAATGTCAGAGTTACTTTTGCTATATTTATGTAAAAAGATAAAGTCATAGGATATCCTCATAGATTGTAAGATGATTGTATCAATGTGGCCTCAATTACCACGTATTATGAAGGTATGTTATGTAACTCTAGAAACACTTTACTTCAGTATCATCAAGATTTATTGTAACAAAATAGAAAGACGTGGTTAACTCTGATTTTTGACTGATGTTATGACAACAGTAGACATTTGTAAGCCGTAGGTCTAATCTAGTATATGGATGCTATTATGGCAAGTCATTAGACATGATTTTTGCAAATAATACCCTATAATTTATAACAAGTACTATTCTTTAAATGTACTCCATTTTTCTTTAGTTAAATTATCAATATTACTACTAATTATGTATAATTCAATTGTATAATGGTCTTATGAAGAATACTTGTAATTTATTCCAAGTTTATCACTAATGTGTGAACAACCATACTTAAGTGGAACATCTATGCAGTTTTCATAGGTTATTTGCTATGTTATTCAGCCATAAGGCAAACATAAAATTTCATTTTTGTTTACTCTATAAACTTTAACCAATTTTTTTTCTGCCTTTTACCTCTAAAAACGGTTCCACATAAATTCCATACATGTTCCATTTATGTTAATTATATATAACCATAATTTGTAAATAGATATAAGAAATATTCATTTGGTAATGTGATACCTGAAAATCCCATTCATTTAATTACATTCCCGTGAACTTTAACCCATCCTCACCCCATGGAAATATTCTTGTGCATCAATCCTAACTCTGGATCATTTGTTTTTCTGTTGCGGCATGGATGAACAAACACGTCGAAGCATCAGGAAACACCACCACCATCAGGAGAAAGCAGAGGAGACACCAGGGTCCCTAGCAGTTACTCTTTCCTGCGAGAACCAAAGCACCCCAGATGACCAAGTATCACATCAGGAGAGGCAACCAAGACTACTCGCGTCTGGAAAGGCACTTAATCTTTCCAGAGGACCTCCTCAACTTCATGGACTCATGGCTTTCGCTGTGAAACCCTGGGTAAAAGCCAAAGTAACTCTACCCAGCAAACTTTTACAGTGGCTCAAGTACAATAACTTATAAGTCACTCTCTCGCGTGCTCACCTGCAAGAACTCAGACCCATCTGAGGTAGGCGAGTGTAAGCTAAGTGCACTATTCTAAAGAAACAGTAAACTCCACTTTCGAACTTCACATCGGCTCTTTAGTACAGACTTTTCCAAGCAATACCAAAGAGCACCGTACGCTTGAACACGATATCATATAAACAGCAAGCCACAACCGAGGTTCTTCATCAGCTTTCAACCCCCCTTACAACCCTAGTATGCAGCAATAACATATAAGTGTTAATTATTTATTATATATTTCAAATGGGAAGGGGTTTGTCCTTGAGTGCTACTAGGTGAGCAACCAATCGGAGTCTTGTGGTGTTGTCGTATTGCATTCGTCCTAAGTGGTGTGTGACCAGCGGCAAACTAATCAATCTCTGTTAATACTATTTGCGCTAAGAAAAAATTTCAGATTTTGCCAAAACTGATCCATGAAGAAGGAGATTAATGTATTTAACATAACTGTAAAAACCCCATGTATTTAGTTCAAATAGTTTTCCTAATACAAATAAATAAAGTAGATACTATTATATTATAATAATTCATTGTTACGTAAGCACTGTAATGAATAGTATTATTAGTTGGCATGTGTATTTGAAATTACTCAGAACTGAAATGTAAACAATTGACATGACGTGGTAAAAGAAATGTGTACTTTGAATAAGACAAGGTGTTTGTTAAATTCGATGAGAGGGAACAATACACTAACTGCTGGTCCGACAGAATGTGTTTGGTCACATTATATCTTTGTTTATGAATGATTTGTAATCTCTATTTACCAAAGAGAGTTCAAAGCAGCATTATTCAGTTACTGTTCCATAAAAATGTGCATCAGCTGGATCAATTAGACGCAATCCACCTTCCCCCATTACTACTACTACTAGAACAATTCAATAGAGTTAATGTGGCCTCACATTCTGTTGCAAACAGAAATAATGTTGCTAAACTGACTGATGTTGAAGGACTTATTCACAAAGAAATTGACAAGGAGCACAACAAGACTGGGAAAACTGCGTGAGACATCAGATAAACTAGAAGACAACTTTTGGAAAGAAATAGCACGCAACAAGACTTTGGAACCTATCATCATAAATTTGCAGTACTCAGACGATGAAGACAATGATAATGTCGAATTGGCTCTTAACGTCACATTCACAGCTATACAGATGAACCGCTGGTATTTTCATTGGATTAGAAAATAAGTAATTCATAAATTATAATTAACTTTAAACTATATATTTATAACATTTGCCTAATATATGAATACTTATGTTGCAATTGGGATTTCAACAACTGCATTATTATAAAACATTGGAAAATTCAGTTTGCGTTCACTTACGTCTAGCGCCATGAACAATCGCAAGTGTGTGAGAGAAAGGGAAATATAAACAGAGTGCAGATAACAAGGTGGCAACAGTGAAGACTCTAATGCATCTGATTTGCTACAAGTGAGAACTCTTCCCATTTTAAACACATAATAGAAGCTTATATCTATAAATTGATAAAACGGGGAACAACGTAATCCGCCTCCACCTGGTTTTATCTGGGTAATGCTAAATGGACTACAACACACAGATGCTTCCTAATACAAAAGAAGAGTCCCGTGCTGCTCTGGAATGCCGGAGGAATGAACCAAAGTAAAAAGACCATGATATAAAACCTTATAAGAGACAATGACGCAGACGTTTTCATCATATCTGAAGCAAATATAGATCAACAAAAGGAAAATTTTATCAATTTTTAAAATATAACACAAGTATATTAGAAAAATATAGACTGATAGCTAGTGCTATACTTGTTGGCATCAAACAATGTATAAATGGAAAGTTTGAAATTGTAAAAGAAATGAATGAGGTGACACCTCTGAAATAATTAGAATAACAGCCTGCAAACAAAATCATAAATTCAAAATTTATGGAATTTACAGCCCACCAAATAACAACCACCTCTACCTAGACATAGTAAACAGTGAAAATAAGACAATCATAATTGGCGATCTCAATGGACATTCTCCAAGATGGGGCTACAGTGATAATAGTAAAGTTGGCGTAATCATTGAAGAATTTGTCGATACCAACTTAATGAAAATACTGCACAGGCATGAAGACCCGAGAAGCCTACATACACTATACAGGACAGTCAACTAATCCAGATATTGCGATCATATCAACTGATCCAGAATATAAAACAACAAAAAATGTAATTGAAGACAGTGCTAGTGGACACAGAACCATAATAACAAAAACAAACCTGAATCAACAACCATCCAACACAAAAGGAAAAATAAAGTCTAAATGTATCTTCAAAAAGGCACATTGGGAAGAGAATATCATGACAACAAACAAATTCCTAAAGTAAATTAAACTAGAACAAAACATAAATAAAGCAATGAAAGAACGAAATGCTACAATTCTAAAATCTGAAAAAAGTGCAATCCTAGAGAAAAATTCATAAATATAAAGCTTTCTGGAATGATCAGCTAGCACAGCTCAAATTAAAACGAGACAAAGCCAAAGAAAGAGCAGAAAGGTCAGAAGATAAAGCAGACGTTATAGAGTGGCAAAAAACAACTGCACAGTTAAAACAAGCTATAAAACTATAAAAAAGGAGCTTTGAAGAATTTATAAACAAATTACACTATAGCACAAATAGTACTAAAGTACACAACTACATTGAACAAATAAAAAGAGAAAAACAACAAAGTCAGCCGTTAATTGCTGATAAAGAAATATATGAAAACAACCTTATAGCTGAAAAGAACATAGTACAAAACTAGTATTACATTAAAAAATAAATACAAAAAGCAGAATAAATATCTCAAGAACAATAACCTTGACAATACATCCAACTTCCAAAATATCTTCAATGAGCCATTTACATTTCCGGAAATAAAAAAAGGTATAAGGACACTATAAAATAAAGAGTCCAGGTCCTGATAATATACATCCGTAGCTACTCAAAAATCTAGGAGTGAAGCACTTCACGCACTACGAAAAATTTTCAGTTACATTTGGACCACCAGAAATAATATATCAACATTGTGGAGAAAAGCAAAAATAATACCCATCAAGAAGAAAGGAAAACTGGCACAATCTGATATCATTCACTTCAAACATAGCAAAACTTCTAGAAAGAATGATAGCTACAAGACTGACATTTTACCTGGAAACATAAAACATAGCAGTCTATGAACCACCTGGGTTTAGGAATGATAACTCTGAAATACATCAGATCGTAAGACTTACACAAGACATTGAGCAAAAGTTTAATAAAAACAAGACTTCCTAGCACTATTTGTTGATTTCAAAGGTGCATTTGACACAGTATGGCGAGAAATGCTACTATACAAGATGAAAACATGGCACATCAGGTAACATGCTAAATTGGTTTCAAGCCTTCTTATCCCAAAGATGGTTTGCAGTGCAGTACAAAACTGCCACATCCAAATGGAAACAAACCCGAGTTGGATTACCCCAAGGGTCTGTTACAAGTGCTATTCTCTTTAATATATTTATAAACGACCTAGCAGATACACTGAAAAAATCGGATAACATACAAGTGGAAATGTATGCTGATGACCTAGTAATATGGAGCCCAGAAAAGAATATAAGTTCTGGGAAACATAAAAGTTACAAAAACAATGGAGAATGCACTTATAATATTAGAACAATATTGAGATAAACACAGAAAAAACCCAATATCAACTGTTCAAAATGCACCACAAAACAAACAGGCCACGCCGTGGCTCAGTGGTTAGACCGCTTGGCTCTCACCAAGGCGGCCCGGGTTCGATCCCAGGCGACCGAAAAGTGAGATTTGTGGTGGACAACACGGCACTGGGGCAGGTTTTCTCCGGGATCTCCGGTTTCCCCCGCTATCTCATTCCACCGGTGCTCTATCTTCATATCATGTATCATCAGTGTCATCGCCTGCGGTGCCGTATGTAGTAAAAGCGGGCGTTAAGCACTACGCATTTCATTTCAACACAAAATAGAAAATATATGTCTGCAAATCAAAATAAAAAAATTACGAGTAGGATCTACAACACATATCTAGGAATAGAACTATACCAGAAATTATCAATGAAAGATCAAGTAAAGAATGTAACAAATAAGAGCAACACAGTGAGCAACATCTTAAAATAGTTAGCAGGAAAAAATGTGGGGTGGAAATATACACCGCCTTAATAACACATAAAACACCCAACACACACCAAGGGCATCACGCCAGCCAGCTTAATGTTCGGCCGAGGGTTACGCCTCCCCTGTGACCTGGCTTTTGGTAGCCCTCCGGGGGTGAAACAGGCAGCGACCGAGTATGTGGAGAACCTGGTGGACCACCTCCAAGACATGCACGAGATGGCTCGCCAGAACACCCAGAAGGCGAGCGACCGCATGAAAACCCAATACGACAGGCAAGCCAACAGCCAAGTGTTCCAGCAAAGTGACCTGGTCCCCGGACCAAGGGACATTGCCTGAAGCTTCAGCAGCCATGGCAAGGACCGTACCGGGTGGTGAAGATGATTAACGACATGGTCTACCGCATCCAGAAGGTGCCCCGAGGAAAGATGTTGGTGGTACACCTGGATTGCCTGGCCCGCTACGATGGCGCTGTTCGGGAAGACCAGCCTTGAGGAGGGAGCAGTGTTACGCAAGCGGCAAATTTGCGATGCCGATCAATAAATGAAGGCCGGTTTAGGGAGTGGAGACAGGAGGAGTAGCTGAGTCTTCGCTTCACCCTCCTCCTGCTGCACGAAGGAGGGCGAAGCTTCGAGAATATTTTCCCCCTCCATAAAAGGAGACTCGAGGAACTTCGGGCTGCCGATCGATACAAGAGAGGCGACGGTCAGTTGATCTGGCTTAGTTTTAATTGTGTACATTACGAAATTGTAATTGTGACATTAGAATAAGCTAGAAATAAAGAACATTTTGAGTGGTGTAATTGAACTTTTTAATTTTACGAACCCACAAAGTCACACTATTCTGTACTATTGCAGAGCATTACAATCTTTTGTGCTTAAATAAAGAGTAAACTGAAGTTACTGATTCAAAGACAACAGTCGACCTAGCCACAAACATGTAAACTCATATCCTGGTGAGCAGTTTAACTCAGCAACAGCTTCTTTGTATTCTCAAAAATATCGTGCCTAGTTTAGTAAGGCAAATTGTTAAATATAATAGGATTAGAGTTTATAGCTGTGTTTTCTACTTACTGTAACAAATGGTTTTGTGTTTGTATCTCTCCACACCAGAGAGAGGAGAGCAGACAACAGATAATAGTTGGAAGGAGGTTCAAAATGAAAGCAATGGATTCTGAAACCAGTCGCTAGATAATGTAAAAACGTAAGTGACGAAATGTCAAATGTCAGATTAGTTTTGTATTTATTCACAAAGTGTAAGAAGTTTCGTTTTTGTGCCTGTTTATTGAGCCAAAAGATAGTAACCTTGTTTTCTTGAATGCTAATGTGATTGTAACTAAACCGAGTATGGCACCTATTACATTTTGTAAGGGAAGGTACGTGTTGGGCATTGTTAGGGAACCAACCACTTACACATACTTATCATTCTTCTTTGTTTGTGTAAATATACCTTATTTTTAGTCTTAAAGCTACTTGAAACTAGATATGATTATGACAGTAGCTTGTTCTACTTTGTGATATTCAGCTCTATAGTTTTCAGCTGTTAAGTTATTTAAATATTATATTTGTTGCCAGAATGTGTTATAGCTACTGCATAGCTTTGTCATTTCAAATTTGATGTAAATGCTAATGATGTAATCCAGCAATGTAGATCTTGGGTCTGTATTCCTTGATTTAAGTGACGAGTTATCACTTGACTTTGTGCCCTTATGTCTTTTGGACATCTTCAGAACAAGTGAGTACTGGCTGCCAACAACTAGAACAGTGCATTCTTCTTCCCTAATTGGAGAGAAAATGGACTTACGGATTAATGCCAACCACACTGAGAGAGTAGAGTTGGGAGTTTGTCTTCTGTCGTTTTGTCACTATCCACCAAAAAACGTTCACTGTAGAGTTCTCCTGTGTAGAAGTATTGCTATTGTAGCTGCAGATTCAAGGAGAAGTATGTTGGTGAGCCATGGAGCTTAGGTCAGGTGATATGATCTGGCTAGAAAGTAAACACGACTGAGACACTGATCAGTAAACCAGGAAGCGAAGAGTGATGTGTTTGGTTAGCAGTAAGTGTTAAAGAGTCATTTGATCATAGTTATCAAGTGTTAAGTTATTTCAGGCGCTGAAGCCAAGCCTATGTGAACAACATTTGTGTATATTACATGTTATTCTACTTAGGTTAACTTTCGGCTTTGTTTTAGGAACATTAATTCTTCTGTAGTGTTGGACCAGAGCTAAGATCTATGTCAGGGTTGTATTACATTGCCACATTCATTTTGGCAATAGCCTAAAAATTCAAACAATGTATCACTCCAGCAACTCTTGTACTGTGTATTTGAAACATTCTGTATGTGAAAGAGACTCAGTACTGCCTACCTGATTAGACCTGATCTAGAGGTTTATGTGGACAGTGGGTCAGTTACATGTGGCCCTTGAACTGCATGTAAGTGTATCATATTCATCATGGCAGTACCTTGTACCCTGAGCACCGGCATAGAGTACAGAAATGACGTCAGGCTGTTTTCCATCCTCATGATCACAACCAAATACAGTTGTTTGGGGAGGGGGAGGATAGTAGAAACTGCATGGCATTATAAAGCTGCTTTTCACTTCTTGTACCATACATGCTAACCCGACCACCAAGTGTAGAAATCATCTTGATGTACTTGAGGTGGATACTGCCCTTAGCAGTTTGATGTGCAATATGCTTTGTTCAACAAGCATTTCAGTTTCTATAGTTGCCAGTTTTTGGAAATCGTTCCAAAATGGTACAAGCTTGGGGATTCAGTGACCTTAATCCTCGAGACTTTTATTTATGGATCTCCTTGAATGGTGCAGCCTGTAGTGAGTAACCTGCCACTTCTGTGGTATGGGGATAGCGTGGTTCCGAATTTGAAATGTGCTCATGTTAAGTTAGCCTTATCAGCTTCCTTTATAAGGTTTCCCCTTACAATGAATGAATTTAGATTGACCGTTAGCTTGGCCAGCTTGACGGATAGCTTTATATAATTACCTAAGAAATGAAACTAAAACCAGTGAGGCAACAAACACTGCACACGTGTAATTATAACAAAACCTTCACTTATCTTTAAAGAAATTGATGGAAACTTCAAGAAATTATAAGACTGCAATATCATACACCATTGTTTATATTATCATTCACTTTCAATTTCGTTGTTGTCTACATAACAGTCACTAGATGTCACTACATACCTGCCAGTACAAGCAAACTCAGAAAAGGAATCAAATAAAACCTCCTAAATACGACGGCGCGACAACTTTCGAAGTCCTCAGCCGTCAATTCGACATGGTGGCCAAACACAACAAGTGGTCACCAAAGGAAGAGTCCGCAAAACCAATAGCTAGTCTCCAGGGACGGGCCACGGAAGTCTTGAACGCGGTGCAGACAACGGCGGCACCCAAGGACATCAGGGAGACCCTGGAGAATCTTTTTGGATACCACCGCTTAAACGCTGAGCAACGCAGCCAGCTAAGGCAAGGTCACAGCAGCCAGGGGGGACGCTGCAGGAGTTCGCCCTGGCAGTTGAGCAACTGGCTACCAAGGCCTCAGTCGACCTCCCACCGGAGTTGGTATCCCGGGAAGCTGCCTACACATTCGTTGGTCTTTCAGGTTTGGCAGGCCATTAGGATATAACCAGCCTTTCCTCCATTTGCTAGAGGAAGGAATTTCTTACTCCATAAATCAATAGTAAACCAATAATAGTTATACCACGTCAACTCCGTTACTACAACTTCATGTGTTACATCTAGGCGCACCTCGGGCTGGAAGAGGATTGTATCAGGTTAGGAGTGGCAATAAGAGGCGCATTGATAGATGTTTTGTAATAAATCAACATAAAGCAAAAGATACTCATAGACTACCGATAAACCTGATTGGTCAATCGAAACACAAATGTCTTCAATACACTACCACTTCTATGTTGTTCTCAGAGAAAGGCATGTCTAAACAGAGAAATATTCTCTCAGTGCTTCCATGGGACACTTGTATCAGCTGTGAAAAAAGAACTAAAGAAGATAAAACTACAACTGGAAGCTAGTTTAACAATGCTGACTGTCATTTGTCCGTTGTGATGCTTCCTATCTGTTACCCAAAGTGACTGTGCTGTCAGCCCATGAACTAGAAAAAACATCATAAACTTGTTCTTTTGCCACTTGCTCAACGGAGACTATGTCAAAGACGCGGTATGCAATCAATTCTTGTGACTTTGCTTTAAAAACAACAGAATCATGGAAACAGTGTGGCTAGACATTCCCGCAAAGTTAAGCCCAGTAACGATCGAGATCGCTGAGTCTATCAATTCGGAATCATCAAATACAAACATTTTCTAGATTGAAATATTCCATAAGATCTCACAATGAGAAGTTGCTGGTAATTGTTTGAATAGCGAAAACTGTGAGATGAATCAAGGCCTAAGAGATGAAGTAAATAAAAGTGTCTAAAGAAGGGAGCATATGACGATGACTCACACTGCTAATGCTGATATATTACTCAATGCAACAGTCAGTTACACGAGGCGCCTGTGCGAAGAGAAGCCAGGAACAAATTTCTCCTCAATGGATAGAAAATTGTTAGTTGATATAAGTAACTAAATATAAGGATGTTGTAGGAAATAAGGAGAAGTATGCGATAAATATGAAGGAGAAAGATATGACGTGGGAAATAATTGGAATGACTTTTATTCCAATGCAACTGTCAGAACCAAAAGTACGAATCAACATTCTCAGTTTTACTTGGATTTAAAATGAAGTGCCAAGAAGTAAGGAGTGACGAGTGACTTGAGCGCTCCAAGATGAGACATGCACAAAGTATTTATTCACAGAATTCATTGAATTATAAAATCGCTAAGTTATTAGTAATTTAAGCAAAGGCGAGATCGCCATGTCTTACAAAGCATATTCTAACCTCTCTAACACTTACGCAGTAAGCTTCACGGCAAAAATTTCGATAGTCTACAACTCTGTAGAAAATCTTGTGATACCTTCTCAAAATTATTTCTCCTCAAAGCCGTACTCTGTTAGGAGTCATTTAGGTCTAAATATAACAAATCAAAATTAATAGCTGCGTTCACGCCCGCCATCTTGACTATTTACAATTCTTAATGACTTAACAACAGCAATATAACTTGTAAGTTTAACAAGATATATAACATGGGTGTTAATAAAACACTTGTTTGAGAAATGCAATGTTTGTTACAGCTATGAATAAACTTATGATACCAAAACCACTCGGTCCCTAAAGCTAGAAATGCTGTGACTCATCAATATCATACTCAGACGGAAGAATGTCTGGAGATACAAATATTTAGTGTTTCTGTGGAACATTTGTATTAGCTGGGGGAAAAACTAAACATAAAGCTGCACCTGAGAACTATCTTCTCGGTCTCATTACTCATCCTGCTGAAGTGCTGAGCTCTTTCTTCTAGCCAATGTGACTGGTATTTCTGGCCAAGGAACAGGAGGATAGCTACTCACATGTTTTATCCTCGCCTTCCTGAACGAATGTGAAAATGACTATGGAGGATCTATTAAGTACGTAGTAAGCAAACCAGTTGTGTGAGTTTGCTTTAAAATAACGGAAACCAGGAATACTACCAGTAATGTAACCACGTTCAAGATCTGGTGAAAGGCGTGACTACTAATGCTAGTTTGGGGCTAGTATTGCTAGTACACGATTCCACTGAGTTATTTACTGGCGCACTTGTAGATGAGATTTATTTGACAGATTTACATAATAGTTGCCTATGTAATTACAACTACTAAATACATACAAACTAATATATTTATTAAACACGAACTAAAGAATAATTCTGTAATAATGATGATAATAAACACCAAAACATGGTGAGACGAAAAATAACCGAAACCACCTCTTTCCCGTTCAATAAGAACTGCTTCCTTTAAACGAGACAAGTAGGACTCTGATAACACACTATATTCATCTCCATTTCATACGTCAACAAATTATGGTTTTGGAAACTTTACAATGAGTATTTATCAAATTTTTGTGTGCTGTTACCCTCATTTATTAAACAATGCGTTTTCAAAAGTGAAAACCGCCTAAAGCACTTATCACAACCTTAATATTGGTGTGGCTTCTTACTTTCATGAACTAAGAGATGTCTTCTCAAATGTGACAACTGAGTAAAGCTCTTATCACAAACTTCACATTTGTGCGCCCTCTTACCCTCATGAACTAGAGTATGGGTTTTCAAAGTGGACAACTGAGTAAAGCTCTTATCACAAACTTTACACTTGTGTGGCCTCTTACCTTCATGAATTAGATTATGGGTTTTCAAATCCCACAACTGATTAAAGCTCTTATCACAAACTTTACATTTGTGTTCCTTCTTACCTTCATGGATTAAATTATGTCTTTTCAAAGCGAACAAATGAGTAAAGCTCTTAACACAGACTTTACACTTGTGTGGCCTCTTACCTTCATGAATTAGATTATGACTTTTCAAATGTGACAACTGAGTAAAGCTCTTATCACAAACTTTACATTTGTGTGGCTTCTTACCTTCATGAACTAGATTATGGGTTTTCAAATTTGACAAATGAGTGAAGCTCTTGCCACAAACTTTACATTTGTGTGGCTTCTTACCTTCATGAACTAGATTATGGGTTTTCAAAGTGTACAAATGAGTAAAGCTCTTATCACAAACTTTACATTTGTGTGGCTTTTTACCTTCATGAACTAGACTATGGGTTTTTAAATGTGAAAGCTGTGTAAAGCTCTTATCACAAACATTACACTTGTGTGGCTTCTTACCTTCATGAACTAGATTATGGGTTTTCAAATTTGACAAATGAGTGAAGCTCTTGCCACAAACTTTACATTTGTGTGGCTTCTTACCTTCATGAACTAGATTATGGGCTTTCAAATTTGACAAATGAGTGAAGCTCTTGTCACAAACTTTACATTGATGTGGTTTCTTACCTTCATGAATTAAATTATGTACCTTCAAGCTGTCCAAACGAGTAAATCTCCTATTGCAAACTTTACAATCGTGTGCCTTCTTACCTTCACAATGTAAATTATCTGATTTCACATGTGATAACTTACAAAAACTCTGATCAAAATCTTTACATTGGTGTGATCCCTTAACCCCTTTAATTAAGTTATGTTTTTTCATATTTGCTGCAGAGCCAAAGCCTTTCTCACACGTGCTACACTGCTGTGTTGTTTTGCTCATATCACTTACACTACTGTTTTTTAAGTATAAAGGTTCTATATATGAGTCTACGCCATCGCTTGTGTCTCTTGTTTGGACTTCAGCAGAGACCAATGGTGACTTGCCAAGAGTAGTGACAGGAACTGTTTCTGGGTATAACCTGAAATGTTGGAGAACTTAGTATCATTTAGCGAATTAACGACATAATAAAACCTGAAGACAGAATCAGTGAGTACATACACAGACATTGGTGACAATCATATTTAAATCAATTCATGTAAGGTATCTATACTGTTCATTATAACTAATTATTTCTGTTAATCCACAATATTTTCAAAGAAATAATAAAGTTCTTTCCAATGAACATATTGTGCAATAGAAACACAATATGAACTGATAATTACATCAACATCACTCTTTACTGTAAAGGCAACTATGCAATTTATTTTGTAATTTCTGTGTCTTTAAACTTGGCGCTAAAAGTATTTGTAAAAAAGCAAGCATTATACGAAAGAACATTTAAATTAAATGGATCATTTCAGATGATGGAATTCAATACTGATTCTCTATGCACCACAAGATAAAAATAAACAGCAACCAAATATGAGTGACTCCATTTCATATTCTACTATTCCCCGCGCTGAATTTCATTTGCACTCGCAATTTGTCCATTTCAGATTTCACTGCAGAGATTTCGTTTGTCATTCTCTCCATGCCGGATTTCATTTTGTCCATTTCAGCTAATAAGGTATGAAGCCTTTGCTCCATTGCGGCTCCTTACCCCACTTCTATACACTAGTATGAGTAAAATGACAGCAAGAGGTTGTACTACTTTAACTCTAGTATCGTTAGCTCAGTGCTAAGTTACACTTTTTTACAAATACAAAATAGACACATTTTTTTCCGTAACACAGCCTATTTTGTGTCTCTGTTACAACTCATACTCGCGCTGCTTGTCGCTTCTCAACGCTCACTAAACCCAGTGTTTGTAGACTGACACTACTTGTCGATTCTCAGACAACTATCTCTTTACATTTAAGCTGTTCAGGTTCACCGATTACTTTAAACTACTGAAAACCGAAAAGTTCACAACTGGAGTAATGGTGAAGTAGAATCTTGTAAATCTGTTTTAATTGAAGGTTAAGGAACACATCAACAATAGGGCCTGCACTTCCGGTCTCGTATCTCAACTATTAGATGTTCTTGTATGTTAATCTTCCGCTCCTCTCACGGCAAAAAACAAAAACGATAAAATGGGATAACACACACTTAATTCCTTTGCTGTAGAAAATCATTGTCACCGTAAAATACTAAGTTGGGAATTTTAGTGAATTTATTTTGAGTTTTGCTGTCATCAGCTCTATCAGTTATCTTAGAGAATGGCAGCAAGAAACATAAAAAGATATACATACACAGAGACTGGAGCCAGAAATGTTTGTAAAGAGCATAATCACAGGCTACATGTTAAATTCTGAAGTTAAGAAGATCCCGACTCTAAAAGCTCTAAAATAGAACAATGGGGATGAGCCAGCCACACACATAACGGTTGATGTTCATTGGACTTTTTCGTCTTCTGTTCATTAACTGTCAACTCCTAACAGAATTATTTCTCTAAGTGCTCTCTTTAAGGTCCAGGAGATCCAAACATATATTTCTTGTGAAATATAAATAATTAGTTTTGGGTGAAATAAAATTTTACTTTCACTTAATAAAGGACGAATATTTAGATTTGGCTTCACGACAACATTAATAACTGCCAACACTGTATCATTTAAATTTGTAAATAATGTTTTAAAATGTGTGATATATAAAACTCAGAGATAAGTGGAAAGGCGCTACAAATGATGAATCTATCCACAATTATCATTTTAAATTAATCTGCAAGTGTACAGCCCAGTACTGTAACCTTTGTATAGCTCTAGATTGTGGTGAAGAAAGAACAAGTAAACAACTCCATTATCAGTTAATAGCCACAGCAAAGTGATCAACTATACTATACAAAGATTTGGTTATTCTATTACAGCAGTGGTACTTCAAGTGTGACGAAGCACTGCACTCATTGTCTTTGCTCTTACCTATTAATAGTGAAAGAAGGAAGCTTTGAATACAGGTTTACCTGAACGAGCAGAGCTGACAGGTTTTCATATTCCATTCTTGTTCCTTTTAGGAAGAAATAAAGATATGAAAGGAGAGAATTTGGACAGACTGAGACAGACTGAGAAATTCAATGTCATAGGCAAGATTTGAACAAAGAACTCCCAGTCTGCGTCAGTTGTTCTATTGCGCTGTGACATTAATGCCAATATGACATTAATTCTCCAACTGACTCAAATTATCCTGGTAACCCACTAGGAAATTCTCATATACACTTACGACAACTCCTTAATGGTGACTTACAACACGTAAGAACCTAACTCCAGTCTTTATAGTCAACCACTATTATCTTTCAGTCTGACTCAACCTATCCAGAACTGGGCCTACACACTGCTGGTGTGACATAACAATTTAATTAACATTTAGATCTAATAGTAGCATAGCATCCACTCTGCCGTCTAATGTAGTTTCCTATCTGCCTCACCTTGTTGTCCCAGTACTTTTTCATTGTCAATCTTCCTTTTCTTATCTACTTCTTTTTAACTTTCCAAAACATTGCACAGTAGATGATATATTGGAATATTATAAAACTCAGAGACAAGATCAAAGGAGCTACAAATGACAAGTCTATCTACAATTATTCTTAGCCTTGTTTGCATTAATCAGCAAGAGCCCAGTCCTGTGCCACAACATTTGTTCTGCTCTGAATTGTGGTCAAGTAACAGTAAGTAAATACCTCAATATATCCGTTCAGGTCTACAAGACACAGTAAGCTGGTCAACACAGAGAGTTGGTTATTCCATTACAGCAATGTTAAGTAAGAGTAAGTAAATACCTCAATATATCCGTTAATGTCTACAAGACACAGTAAGCTGGTCAACACACAGAGTTGGTTATTCCATTACAGCAATGTTAAGTAAGAGTAAGTAAATACCTCAATATATCCGTTAATGTCTGCAAGACAGAGTAAGCTGGTCAACACAGAGAGTTGGTTATTCCACTACAGCAATGTTAAGTAACAGTAAGTAAATATCTCAATATATCCGTTAATGTCTACAATACACAGTAAGCTGGTCAACACAGAGAGTTGGTTATTCCATTACAGTAATGTTACTTCAAATTTAACAAAACACTGCATTCAGTTTACTACAATGAATCTAAATTGAGTAAAGGAAGGTTTTAATTTTGTGTTCCTCTCAACATGCATGACTAAAAACTTCCCCTGATACATTTGTGTTTCTTTGAGGATGGAATAAAGATACCAATGTACTGAAGAAATTATAATTGAAATCACAAGCCTACACAGAAAACTGATTTGGCACCTTTATAGCTATTGGTTCAATACTTTAAAAGAAGAAAAATGAAACTTTCTTCTATTATTTATTACAAAATGCTTAGTCTCATATGAAAAGAGAAAGCTTCCTTTACATATTTTGTAGTAGATGAAAAGAGGTTATATGATGCTAAAAACATAGTAAACCTTGCAGACATAGGTCATTATTAATTGTAATTGAAATTTTATATCCTCACCACTATAAAACAAAACAAAATTTAAATCTATAAGTAAACAAAACTCTACAAAGTCCTAATATGACAAGAAGAAATCACATTAGCTCACAATTTAGCAGACCTGGAATTGAAATATGATAAAGCTTGTCTACCACTTAACATGTACTTGTAGAAATGCTAATATAAAGCATAATAAAAATAACTTTGAACAAAATTCAAGAAATAATCATGTAAAAATGCACAATATTTGAGCAACTAAGAGTGAAGTTAAATTAAATTTATGAAAGCTTTAGTTGGAATTGTTGTAAACTTGATCACATATTCATAAAAAAGCTAAAGTTACTTACAACAAAGCATAAAATATTATATTGGAATATAATAGATAACTGTGGGACACCTCCTTATTTGTTTGACAAATTATAAATTCATATATTTAATTACAAATGTATTCTTTTATCGTTTTTCAAACAGATAAGTTTGACACAGAAAATATATTTTATTGTAAACTTAGTAACATATTCCTATGAGTAAAGATCAAAATACAATGAAGTATAACATTAATATAATTCTGAGTTGAACTAGCATTCAGTGCTCCATCTATTGCTGGTGTTTACCTAGAACAGATTTAGTTAGGACCTTCTTAACAATCTCAGCTGTCAGTCAATCTCAGCTGACTGTTAACTGTTGACAACAACTTTGAAATTGTATAATAAAAAGGATAAAGCCACAGAAAAAATCAGGTATGTACCAGATATACTGCAAAGGCTGTGACAACTTTTACATTGGAAAAACTAACAGGAATTTGAATATTAGGCTTAAAGAACATTAGGAACAAAGAAATAGACAAATTGGCGGTAGCGCACCATTTCAGGAATGATAATCATCATACAGAGCAAAAAATCTACTTATTAAAAAGTGTCCATGGCCCAACTGCATTAACCACATGGGCAAAGATGTTCATAAAGAAATATAAAGGAGAACTTTTCCATTTCAACATCGCCCTTGAAAAGAAACCAAACTTCAAGTTCATCAAGATACCAACAGAGGCACCCCTATCACTTCCAAGGAATTAACCAAATCAACAGTCAACATAAACTGAGGATGTAAGGAAGGTGCCAATGAAACGCTTTCTAGGTAACCACTAGCAATATATGGAGCTTCGAGTACTAGTTCACTCAAAATTATATTAGTAACATATGTTTGTGTCTTGACTGTATTTAACAGCTGCTTGTCATTGTCAGCAGTCAGGATGACAGTGAGTAGCTCTTGAAACTGACCAAGACACAAACAATTTAAGCTGATCAATTTGATCGTCATTGATCCATAAATACAAAATGTAGATTTTGGTTTAAAAATATCTTAAATTAAGAGCATTTTAATCCCATTTGTTGAGATGAAATCTTAAGAACACAAAAATAGTATGTTCAAAATAAGACACTGTTAGGAAGAGAGAATATTCTATAAACTTGTGAAGCAGAACTATGATAATAAGTTTGATATTTATCAGGTATTGGAGTGCTAAGTGTGCAGGCGTGTGTGAAGGAGCTCCTGATAGCTTAAACAAAGAAGGTTATAAGGGACAATGGGAGTGGATACTTCCACATACAGGTGCAAGAACAGAGCATTCAGAGCAGTTAGAGGTAGTAAATCCGGAAACAGAAAAGAAGAGGAACCACAAGATTATGGCAATTATTCTGATTGTGTTAGTAGTTACCAGTAGGCTAGAAGTGAATCCTGCGCCAATGTACACAGGTAACATTTTGGACTAAATACTAAGCAGAATGAACAAGCTGAAAAAGGGACTAAGTGATCCAGTATATGCTGCAGTAAAATAAATCAAACACGAACTCAAAGAGGTAGTTAAGGACATCAGGAGAGAAACGGAAGGGACAAAAGTAAGGGTAAGTAATTGGAAAGTAATTGGAGGTACAATTTGTAATCTACTGGAGAGGAAGAACGTCGAGGGGTCTGGGCCATACAAGAAGTCTATGATATTCTGGAACGAAAACTGGAACTGAGATTGGGAGGCGGGAGATTGCAGAAGTGTTTAGCATGGGAAGGAATACAGGCAGGAGAACAAAACTCAGAAGATTCATTAACATGAGCATAGTCTATGAGATATTGAACAGATCAAGGAAACTAAAAGGATAAAATATTTTAGTAAATAAAGATTTATCATTCGAGGAACGGGAACTGAAGAAAAAGCTGATAAAACAGATGAGAGAAGCAAGGATGGTTGGGTAAAAAGCATACATTTGAAATTTGATGGCAGGAAAACGACACCTGAGAGGGAAAAGAACATAAGACTGGATGGCAGATGAGAACAGGAAACAACTCAGACAAGAGTTCCAACAGAGGCATGAGATGAATGTACACACATGACAGGCAAAGGAAGGGCAAAGTCCAATCGAGTACCAAGGAGTAGAGGACCGGCTGAAAAAGTAGGGAGGGAAATAGGCAGCTGAGCAGTACAATACGCAGACAGTTCAATAGCTGTAATGATCAAGAGAGAAGATATGATGTCATTTGGGATGTCATGCGATATGTCATCACCAAAGGAAGTTATCACACAGAAGAGGGAGGAAAGGGGAGCAACTTGTGCTCTAGCAGAGAAGGGGAAGGAGGCGTGGTGCCAGTGTAGTGCAGCATCCAGTGAGGAAGACTGAAGATACCCTGAGATATACTGGAGGGATTAGAGAATCTGGCAGTGACAGAAACATGGTTAAAATAGGACATTATTGAAATATGTATTTGTATAGTATACAACCTGCCAGTTACATTACAGTTCCATAACCTGGCATTATATAAGCTTTTAGAGAAGGACATAGAGAGATTAACAGATAGGTATATACACATAGAGGTAATAATAATGGAAGATTTCGTAATCAGAATAGGGGAAAGTGCTGTAAATTTAATGCATTTATGGGAATCAAATGATGTGTTACAGAAAAGAGAGAGTGTTACATATAGCAGGGACAAAATGGTGGCATGAGGTAGTGAAAAATTTGTGGACTTTTGGGAACAACATTCACTCGATATTTTAAATGGAAAATATGGAGAAGATGAAGCTGGGGAATATATGTGGCATGAAGTGTATGATACATCTTATACTAACGAAAAGTTCAAAACTTTTCAAAAAATATGTAGGCGTGATTTTGATATAGCTTTCCCACTTGTACAAATAAAAGAATCATTCTCAGGAAAATCAAATTTGTGGATTACTAAAGGAATTATAACATCTTGCGCGCACAAACGAAAATTACATGAAATTCTGCAAACAGTGATTGTTACTCCACAATTCAGTGACTATGTTAAGAAATATAAAGCCACACTGAATAGAATTATAAACCAAGCAAAAAAGATGGCAAACGATAAATTCATCAAAAGTGAACAGAACAAAATGAAAGCCTCTTGGAAAGCAATACACAATGAAATAAAGCCCAATAAGACTAGATAATTTAGTACTTCAGAAGCATTCGAAATTAATAACACACTCAAAGTTAATAGCAGAGACTTTTAACAATCACTTCATAAATCTTGCTGAAAATATTGTTTCACAAAAGAACTCCAAAATGGGTACTTCATTAAAAACAAATAGAGCAAATATATGTGAAACAGCGATGTTCTTGTGCCCTACTGATTTTGAGGAAATCGTTTCCAAATTTAAGTCCAAGTACTCTTTAGGTATTGATAACGTTCCTGATTTTTTACTAAAGAAATGTTCTATTCTTATTGTACATCCGTTAGCAGAAGTATGTAATAGCTCACTTGAACAAGCAGTGCTTGTTCAACTGCTAAAGTAAAGCCACTATACCAAAAAGGAGATAAAACTGATTTACTAAATTACAGGCCAATTTCACTCTTATCCAGCTTCTCTAAAGTAGTGGAAAAGATATTCTATAAAAGACTTATAGCATTTATAGAGATGAATGATTTAATATCTAAACCTCAGCATGGGTTTTGTAAACAAAAATCAACAGAAACTTCACTTTTTGATTTTGTAAACAGTGTAATAAATACTTTGGATAGCAAACTCAAAATACTAGGTGCATTTTTCGACCTAACTAAAGCATTCAATGTACTAAACCACAATTTACTACTCCAAAAATTAGAACATATGGGTATTAGAGGGCATGCATTGGAATGAACCAAATCATATCTAAGGGACAGGCAGCAAATAGTAGAAATTTCACATACAGAAAAAGATTGCATTAAAGAATACCGATCAGACATAAAATATATTAATTTTGGTGTACCACAAGGTTCTATTTTGGCTCCTATTTTTTCTTATTTTTTGTAAATGATTTACAGTCAAATATTACAGCTAAAAGAATAGTTCAATATGCTGACGACACATATATATTAATTGAAAGCAATGCACTTGAAGAGCTACAAATGTTATCGAGCAGAATGTTCAGTAATATTTCTAAACGGTTCAGCAATAATAATTTAATTGTAAACTTGGATAAGACACAGGTAATTCATTTGCAGTTTTCTCAGAATAAGTCTCCTGTACAATCACAAAAACTCTCAGAAGTGTGTATTTTGCGTGTACTCACTCCATTTTAATATTTGGCATAACATTGTGGGGTAACTCACCACATTGTAAATCATTACTCATAATGCAAAAATGGATTCTAAGAATACTTGGAGAAGTTAAATCAACATCAACTTGCAGACCATTATTTAAAAAATTTAAAAGCTTACCTCTCCCATGTATTATCTTTTTTGATATTTTAAAATTTACAAAGACAAATTTAATGAATGAAATGACAGTTCATAATCATAATACGAGACAGTGAATGGATATTCATGTGAATAGAAGTAACACAAGAGCTCATCAAAACAGTGTAATAAACCTAGGAATCACTTCTTTTAATAAAGTGCCTATAGCCAATAAAACCACTTGCAATTTTTCAGCATTTAAAAAGTCAGTTTTGGCATACTTGCTAGACCACTGTATTTATTCTGTTAGTGAATTTATGGAAAGTTTATAATATTGTTACATTTCTGAATTAATTGTGCATATTATAAAATTGAGATATCTTTATAAAACATTATTTTGTACAAACACTGACTTGTCCTTATTGGATGTGACTTGTTAATTTACAAGTATGGTTAACTGCATTGTAAATTCACAATCTGATGTGTCTTATATCATAGTACTCATGTATAATGTATGATTTACAAGATGAATAAGTTATCTATCTATGTTTATAAATACAAATGGTCAAAGTGTAAGCGATTACGTATTATGGTCAAATAATTTGAAAGTTAAGATAAACGACTTCAAAAGTACAAACCTATGCACAAGCAGTGGACCTTTACCAATAATAATAGAAATAAATCTGCAACATAAAGTAGGAAAAAGGGTAGAAGGAAGAGAGGTAATACAAAGAGAATAAAAATGTTAGGAACATAGAGTAGGTTTATACATGATATAAATTCAGGTAGTAGGACAAATTATAGAAAACCATATAATGCTGAACATTAAGGAAGATCGGGTGGGAAAAGCATTAGAGTGACTGGAATTACTAGTAAAATGCGCGCAGAAAGAAATGGAAACAATACAGAACAAGATTCAGGGAAATAAAGGGTGGTATGATGAGGAATACGGAGCAGAGGACAAAAAGAAGTATTTAAAGATCTTATTAAATGAAGGAGAATGGAAGAGGCAGATAAAAAAATCTGTTGGTTAGGATATGGGGATATAAAAATTTACTCGAAGCGAAGCAGAAAGAATGACAGGAAAAGGTGGGAAAAAAGTTAAAAGAAGCTGTAGAGGGAAAGGATGGAAAAAATATGGGAAGTAGTAAGAGGTGTAGTCACGAAAGAGGAGGTCAAAAATGAGATTAAAGCAAATGAATGGCAGAGATATTTCAGTGAACTGATACGGGAGGAAAGAAAGTTTAAATTACAAATAAGAGATTTAACAATAATAGAAATAGCAAATGAAGATCTAGTTAGGCAATTCACAAAGTAACAGGTATAACATCAACTAAAATCCATAAAAAAAAGAGAAGGTAATAAGACATGATTGTATACCAGGGGAACTTTGGAAAGTGTATGAGGAAACAAAAATGTGTTTAGAATAACAGGGATGCTAAACAAGATAAAAGAAAGTGATGACACACCAGAAAGTTGGAAAATAAGCGTGATCATGCCTATTTATAAGAGGAAGGGAGGTGCAAATAAACCAGAAAACTACAGGGAAATAAGTCTGTTATCTATATTAGGAAAAATATACAGAGGAATATTAGCAGAAACGCTAAGAAAATGGGTAGAACAAGAAAGGAAGCTTTTTCTGCAGTTGCTGGATGTAGATAAATAAAGATCAAGCAGGAACTTGACTGCTATTTGCCTTACAGACTTGCTATTCTATTTCGAATAATACTTTCAGTTCTTAGCTCAATTCCATATTAGTCCCAAGGCATGCTAATGCTATTCTTATAACAGTCATTTCCAATTATTTATTTTGGTTAAATATCATGTATGGCTTTAAAACTTCATGTATCTTAATGTGTAGTGTTTAACGCCCGCTTTTACTACATACGGCACTGCAGGCGATGACATTGATGATACATGAGATGAAAATGGAGCACCGGTGGAATGAGATGGCGGGGGAAACCGGAGATCCTGGAGAAAACCCGCTCCAGCGCCTTGTTGTCCACCACAAACCTCACTTTGTGGTCGCCTGGGATCGATCCCGGGCGCCTTGGTGAGAGCCAAGCGGTCTAACCACTGAGCCAAGGCGTGGCCATGTATCTTAAGTTATACATTCTTTTTCAAATTTATTTGTCTCTTTTGATTTGCTTGATCACATTGGTAATAACAAATGGAGAGTGCAGTATTCCAAATCAACAATCTGGAAAATGAAAATAAATTTTAAGGAAATAAGAGAATATTCGAGAAGGCGCAAACGTACAATTTGTAATCATTGCCCTCACAGCTTCCTATATTACCACTGAGCCACACATGTACACTTACTGGAGTGTAACAAATACATACATATACCACTGGGATGGTACAAATGACACACTGGATCAAATTTACTTTGGCTTATTGGGTGTCCTATCCGTAACTGTTCTCTTAATGTCTTTCTATGATCACTTAAAAGTTCTTTGGTAGAATTTGAAACATGCTGCATATTCATGATGCATGATAATGGATAAGATATACATAATCTATTGCATTTTGTGTAATCTGGTAATTTGTGCAATTTCTAAATTTGTTTAGATAGATAGATAGTTTTATTCACCTTAGGAATATACAATATTCATGGCTTCGTCAAATTTGTACCCATAAGAATAATACATTTCTTATGAGTAATACAATTATGAATAATACAATAGTAATTAAATAATACAATAGTAGTTAAATAATACAATAGTGATTAAAGTAATGCAGTAGTAATTAACAGAATAATAATACAAATAGTAATTAAGAATAATGCAACTTAGGTCACATAATAGTTTAATGTATTACATTTTTAAGAACTAGGCTGTAAGAGACATAATTTTTACCAAGAAAAAAATCAATATTTACTTTATTATTTAATTTTACTTCTTAGAAACTCATCTGTTGTCTGTGACATTACTTTTAGTAGTCTGAATATTACAAGTATCACCTCCGAAGTTGCACAGGTATTTATTCACAAACATCATTTTAGGAAGCATTGATATGTTGATCATGTTTTACGTATTCTTCCACTGAATAATAGCAAACTTCTCTTAAAAATGATTTTACAGTCAGTTTAAACCTTTTTTCCGATGTTATACTTTTAATGCCATCGGGTAGTTTGTTATATAATAATACTGCTTTATGTTCGAAGCTATGTGTGAATAAAGTTGTATTGTGGCTTATAATGCGTAGATCTGATTTACTTCTTGTATTATGTGTATGTATCTGCGAATTTGTTTCAAATTGAGCAAGTACAATTCTTGTCCTAACTAGAGCTTCATATATATACACACAGGGTAATGGAAGTATTTTTAGTAGTTTAAAATATGGTTTACAGCTGGTGGTGAAAGGAATATTTACTATGTAACGAATAGCCCTTTTCTGCAGTCTAAATATACATCTTTAGCATTTCCCCAGCTAAGTATACCATAAGACATTACAGAATGAAAATAAGCAAAATAAATAATTCTCAACACATTTGTGTTTACAGACTCCCTCATTGATTTAATAGCGAATGTAATTCTGCTTAGTTTCAATTCTAGTTGCTGAATTTGTTTTTCCCATTTTAAATGTTCATCTAACCATATTCCTAGAAATTTGGTATTTGATTCATAGAGTAGCGATTTATTCCCTAAATATATACTTGGGAATTGAGCAGTGTTATTTAGTTTGTGGTGAAAGCCTATAGCTACTGATTTTTCTTCATTTATTTTTAGCTTATTTTTTAAAAACCAATTGACAATTTTTGTATTAAAAGTATTATTATAGCTTAATACCTCATTCGAGGTTTTCCCAGTCATTAATATGCTGGTATCATCGGCAAAGAGTGTCAAATTGATGTTCTCGCCCGTTTTATTTAAACCTAGACCTAAATCATTAATATATAACAGAAATAAAAATGGGCCCAATATTGAACCCTGGGGCACACCTTGCTGTACTATTTTCTCTGTGGATGTTTTACTTTGAATTACACCTAAGTTTTTATCTACATAGTCTAGCTGTACAAATTGACATCTACGTTCCAGATATGATCTGAACCATTCGTAACATATTCCTCTAATACCGACTGCATGCAACTTATCCAGTAGAATGCTATGGTCTACAAGATCAAATGCCTTTGTAAGATCAAGGAAAATACCCACAGGACACTCTTTCCTATCTAGTGCCCTATACACATTCTCTAAGAATTTGGTCAATGCCGAGGTAGTGCAACTCCCTTTCCGAAAGCCATGCTGACATTGTGTTAAGATATTATACTTTTCGCAAAAGGAAACTAGTCGTTTATGCATAATTTTTTCTATCACTTTTGAAAATTCAGATAAGATAGATATTGGTCTATAGTTGCTCATTATTTCTGTCGAACCTTTTTTGAATAGTGGCTTAACCTTTGAGATTTTAAAAACATCTGGGAAAATTCCTGAACTAAATGATAAATTCACTAAGTAACATAATGGTTTTAGAATAAGATGATGACACTGTTTCAGCAAATGATTTGAGAACCCATCTGAGTCAATGGATTTTTTATCTTTTAGTCCTGCTATAACAGAGGCTATTTCTTCTTCATCTGTTGGTGCTAGATACATACTGGAGTTAACTTTTTTACTTGGATAGGGAGCAGTGAAAGGATTATTATTACATAATTGCTTTTGGATAACATTTGCAATTTCAATGAAAAACGTATTGAAGCACTCAGCTGCTTCTTCAGGATCTGTTATTAGTTTATTTTCGTTTGTGAAGCATATGTCAGTTATTATTTTATGAGTGGATTCTTGTTCGGTTTTAACTATATCCCAAATTGACTTTGATTTGTTCACTGATTCCAAAATCTTTTTATTATTAAACATTTTCTTAGCGGCCCTAATTACTTTGTTATAGGTTCTCTTATAAGTATGTAAATAATCAAGAAAGACTGCTGAAACTTTATTATTCTTTGCATATCTACACAGGAATTTTAATCTCATGCTTGATTTATGGATACCTTTGGTGACCCACTGGTTTTTAATTGTTTTATTAACCTTTACCTTTTTTTTGATTAAGGCAACATCTGCATGATATTTAAAAATGTTTAAAAATTGGATACTAGCTTTATTTATACAGTTCTCTTGATATACTGCATCCCATGTTTATTTAGATAAGCAATAATTAAGGTAATTTATCGTTTCCTTGTTTATCACTTTTACATATTTCACAATTTCTTTTGATTGATGCTTTTTATATCATATATATTTTTGTTTAATAAATGTAATAATTGACCATAATGATCCGATAGGGCTGTATCAAAAACCTCTACTTTATATTTCCAAAATTGTGAATTTAATATTATTTGATCAATAGCACTGTTGGTCCCATTTACTACTCTTGTTGGAATGTTTATGACAGCCTGTAGCCCATAGCTCTCTAACAAAACCTGAATATCTATTTTTTCTTTATTCTGTCCCAAAAAATTAATATTTAGATCTCCTGTAATTATAACATTTTTGGATTTATTTATTGAGAATAACACATTATCTAATTTCTCATATAATATTTTGACATCGCTGCTCGGGTTTCTGTAAACACAAATAATTATCAGTTTGTAATCTGGTAATTCAATAAAGCTGGCTTCAAAATGCTCCTCAGAAGCAAAACTTTTAAATTTTTCCAAGTTTTTAAATTTAATATTGTTTTTCACAAAGATGCCCGAACCCCCATTTCTTTTATTTTTTCTACAATAATTGCTAGCAAAACAATAATTTGGAATACTGAAACCTGCTATTTCATTTTCTGATAACCAATGCTCTGTAAGACAAATTATATCATATGGATACTGTGATAGCAATACTTCAATATTTATTTTCTTATTTCTAATGCTCTGAACATTTTGGTGGAAAATCGAGAGAGAAAATGTTGTGGTAATCCCTTCTTCAGTGTTTCTAACTGATTCATAAGACTTTCCTATCTCATTCACATTCAGTTTAACTTCATTTGAATTACATTTACTACCAAACCCTAAATTAACATCCACCACATTGTTTATTAGTTTCCCTTTAGCTCAGAGTTAATTACACTGCAGAGTAACTTCCCGAAATTGAATGATCCTCTACGGTTCAGATGGACACCATCCCTACCAAATTCATTGTCATTTATCCAAAAATTTCCATCCACAAAAGAACACTGCCTAGTGGAACACAACCAGTTTAATTCCTTATTAATTCTAATAACCCTTTTTACCGTTGAATCTCGTCTTCTCAACACTCCACTAACAATTAACTTAACATCAGGCACTTTTGATTTGATTTCTGCAATGAGGTCCATTGTATCCCCCATTATTTCCTCAGCACTCACCCCTGATTTAATGTTATTTGATCTGGCATGCACAACCACCACTTCTGGTTTACTCCCTTCAAGCTTAAGTCTTTCTATTTGGTGTTTCAGTTCCTCAAGTTTAATGCCAGGAAAGCATCTTACTTCATGTCCGTTTTCAGAGCACAGCTGTCCCGCAAATTTTAGAATAGAATCACCGATAACCACAGCTTTTTTCTCTGTTCTCCCGCCGTTAACATCATTTCCCGTGATGTTGGTTTTCACATTCACGTTATATCTGCCACTTCGATGTTGAACGTGATTTTTCTGGATTAATTCCGGGTACCTCCCTTTTTGCTGGCTTTTCACTTCATTAGATCCTTGAAACACGTTTGCTAACTTTATTTGAAGGTCTTCAATTGTATCCTTTTGAACTGCGTTTTCCCTTTTTAGTAGCTCATTTTCCATTTTCAGGATGTCGGCATCTTCTTTATCCATTCCAGTTGAGGTTAGCTCTCTGAGTCTTGATATTTCCTTCTGAGCATCACGCAGATCCTTGTTTAACATGTCGATTATCACATGAAGCGACGCCACCATTTCTTTTTCTCGTGCACTCTCCTTTCTCAGTTCCGGCCCGGACCTAATTCTTGCTTGTTTCTCCGATGTAATTAAGTCCTTCACTCTCCCTTCATTTCCACAACTTACAACATCACTGTACTTTGCTTTAATAGCTATTCCCGGCACTAAATCAGATGATTTACCATTATTTTCATTAAATTTCAACTGCCTACTTCGCGTCACCATACCAACGGCCGCCATCTTGATATGACTAGCAATTATGGAAGTTCTGTTCCCGTATGAATCTGCTTTGAGTAAGGTAGACCGTACATCCATTTGTATCAGTTCAAGAGCTTAACAAGACATGCAGTAACACATAAATGTCACAGTTATATAAGAACAGTAAACATAACAGAAAATGCAGAACACTTGTATTTAAACAGTGACGTCTTACCTTGAGGATGTTACTGCAGGAAAGTCCCCTTCCTGTAACAGAATAATTAAAATGTATATATATAACAAATATAAAATTAATGCAGGTTCTAAATATTTCAATAACACCAACTGTGTATATTGTATGACTGACAATAAACTAAACAAATGACAATCAGGCTACAAGTGTTCTCAATAACAGAATCACATCTGAACATACCTAAACATAGACACTGTGTTGTATTTAAAATGCAGAAAATTGGAAAACCCCAAGGTATAGAAATGCCTGAGTCCATTTTTTTACATGCGTGTACATAATGATATACAGGACATCTCTAAATTTTTGGGTGACATTAGTGAGATGACAGCTAAAATTCCTTGAACATGAGACAGAATGTACTGTTGCCAAGTTCTATGATAAAGAGATAACAGGAATACACTGGTAACAATGCAAAACATGAGATGCTAAAGACTGGCTTAACATGGACGAGTGAATCTATGCAGTATTCCTAATTCTCCAACACATGCTGTCACTCAGTTTTCCTATTAAAAGCATTTTGTATTAAATTTCTTTGTTAAATAAAAATCTTATTGTAGTACATATCTACAAATCTTACCTTAATGTAATCAGGCACAGTTGAATTCTCAGGTTCCAGAATCAAGGGTTCTTCCTTGATGTCTATTTGGTCTTCCAGTTCTTGATTACTAATATATTTGTCATCCTTCATGAGAGTTTCCTTTGCAACAGCTCCTCTCTTGTCCTGTGAACCAAACTCTGCATGCAGAGTCTTTTTCCGGCTTTGTTTTTTTCTATGTCTTTTCCAGTTGTTGCTGCCTGGAACAGTTTCAGTCTTAATCTCTAGTAGAAGATCTTTGGTAAAGCATTCTTTGTCATTCAGTGAGCTAATTTCTGGTTTGCTCTCTATCTCACTGTTACTGCTACATGGAACAGTTTCAGTCTTAATCTCTAGTAGCAGATCTTTGGTAAAACATTCTTTGTCATTCTGTGAGCTAATTTCTGGTTTGCTCTCTATCTCACTGTTACTGCTACATGGAACAGTTTCAGTCTTAATCTCTAGTAGCAGATCTTTGGTAAAACATTCTTTGTTATTCTGTGAGCTAATTTCTGGTTTGCAATTTATCTCACTGTTACTGCTACATGGAGCCTCTTGGTCAATTTCTGTTTTGACTGTGTTGTCGCAATCCTTGACAACAAGTGCAGATTTACTCCTTGTCTTCATTTCGATAACAAGTCTGTAAACAAAGAAACACTTTATGTATACCATAAAATATGTACAGTTTTACAATCAACTGTTGTTGAAACCAAGAGACAACCTTCAATATTTCAATGTAAATAAATATATTTCCCAGAAATTTGATCCATTATGAGAAATATGACTACATAGAGATATATATATCACTGACTAGAATGTTACAATGTACAAATGCACCGCAAACAAGCAATAAGAAACTCATATCTAGCGACTAAGCTGGTTGAATGGAACATATAGTTGTCTGTGAGTAAAATATTGAAAATAGGAATCTCATGAACTATTGGACTCTAATACTGCAGAAATCATCATTAACATTTTAATTTACATACTTTTCACTTTATGCAATTACGCATCGTTCTATTTAATAAACTGTATGTTTGCTCTAAAAATTCACATTTTAATGTTATTAAAATCTATTTATAGGCTAAAACCATGAGCCCCTAACTACCAAATAATGCTCAAAAAATGTACACCAATAGCAGTTTCTATTTTGGAAATATTGGCGGTGCAAGTTTTAGGTGATTCACCGTTTATTTTACCAGAGCAAAAAGACTCTTAGCTCTATATAATCCATGTTTATTTTTCAGCAATTTTAATAACAAAAAAGAACTACTGAACCTCTATGCTGACTTCCAATAATAGGCTAATCTCACTACTGACAGTGTTTTCTAAAATAATGAAGTATACAATGGTTAAAGCATACATGGGACTAAACAATATTCTCCTATCATCCTAGTTCGGTTTTAGATATACATGCATGCTAACTTTAGAATTAGTAAAAGCCTTGGATAAAAAACAACTACCATTACAAACATTCTGTGATTTAGCTACGGTATTTGACAACCTCTTCCTCAATAGTTAGAACTTCATGGTTTTAATAAGATCTCTATTAATATAAATATTTATTAACCTACAGGAAACCACAATAAATTAGATATGATTTGAAATCTAGCATTATATTGAAAGTTGTCTCATGTATTTATATATGAGCCATTGCTATGTTTCAACAGCTATAAATGGTTTCACATTTAATTTCAGTAAGGAGCCAACAGATGTGCTCTTTGCACATTATACTAGTGTACTTATATCAGAAAAGTGACGTTGTCAATAACACATTCAAAAAGTTCAAATTTGCTTTGAAGCAATAAGCTATCAACTTTATTAAGCTTAAAATAAAGTGAGTGGGAAATGCAGTTAACAATTAGATACAACAGTCACACTAATGTAACTCAAAAAAAATTTCTTGGTTCTCGAAAAGAAGATCCAGTTACAGAAAACAAATGTTCCTTTATAATGTAGAAGACTAATATACTTTTTGGAACAGTTGTAAGCTATTTGCCAGTCTATGCAGATTGCTTACATTCCCCTTGCTGTATTCAACGTAGAGATGGAAGGTAGCTTAACAGAGAATGTATGTATAAAGCAGTAACAATAAATCTTAATGAGTTATTAAAAATAGTACTTTCGTTTAAAAATACAGAAAAAGTGTATCAGCAGGATCAACTTGCAATTGAAATGGGACACGAGGTAATACGTCTCCCACGTTACCACTGCCAATATAATGCAATTGAATTGCTGTGGGCTTAAATAAAAAGGAGGGTCGCAAACAGAAATAATACTTTTAAACCGACGGAGGTTGAACGACTTGTTCACGAAGAAACTGACAAGATAACACAACAGGACTGGGAGAACTGCATAAGGCATGCAGAACACCTTCAAGAAGACGATTTTAAGAAAGAAACAGCATGTGACAAGATTTGGGAACCTATAATCTTAAATTTGTAGGACTCAGACGATGAAGACAGCGACAATGAAGAATTGTCTCTTGACATAAGTGACATTGACAGCAATATGGATGAGCCACTGGCAGTTTCATTGGATTAGAAAAACAGGTAATTCATAAATTATCATTATAGTTATAGTATTTAAAAACATACATAATTTGCGAGAATCATTTTTCCAATTTTGTTTTTGGCAACTGCATCGTTGTAAAAGTTTGAAAAATGTAATTTCGTTAGCATTATGTCTAGTGCCAAGCAGACCTGCATGTTGTATGAGTGTGCGAGAGAGGTATGTGTAGTGTTTAATGCCCACTTTTACCACATATGGCACCGCAGGCGATGACACTGATGATACATGACATGATGATGGAGCACCGGTGGAATGAGATGGCAGGGGAAACTGGACATTCCGGAGAAAACGTGCCCCAGCGCTGTGTTGTCCACCACAAATCTCACTTTGCGGTCGCCTGGGATTGAACCCGGGCTGCCTTGGTGAGAGCCAAGCGGCCTAACACTGAGACACGGCACGGCCTGCGAGCGAGAGAGGGAAATATAAATGGAGTTGGATAACAAGCTGGCAATACTGAGTGAGATACGGTATCTGACTAGCTGAACTCCAGAACTGTTCCCATTTGATACACATAAATATTCTTATTTAAGTGAGTTACAATGAAACCAACACACAACTTGTTGTGCTCCATTCTTCAAACATCCTTTTCTTAATGGAAAAATGATCACAAACATAATGTGGTAAATGTTGGTAGATCAACAAAAGTGGCATCTTTAGAAAAACCTTGGGGCTGAGCATCTTCAAAATACTCCAGGAAATTTAGGACTTATTCTATGAGGACCATAAGTAGTTATTAGTTATAAGTAGTTATTATCAAAAAATGTATTACTGACCCTGTTTGCTTATCAGCATTACAAAGGGCATGTGCAACAACAAGAAATGATGGATTTAAACAATATTACCCGTGCATTCGGAAAGCATGAAGAGTCTTTAGAACATTTAAGGAATTGTGTCAGATTGGAGAAGCAGAAAAAAAAAAACACTAATAAAATTGCAGACGGTCTTCAGGAAAGCTCACCTCTATATATTGTAAAATACAATGAGAATATTAAGCTCATGTAATATCCCATTAAGGCAGCTTTATTTTTAAGTACACCAGAAATGGCATTTAGTGGATATAATGAAAGTGAGGACTCTTTACATAAAGATAATTTTAAGGAACTGTTGGATTCATATACAGAGGGAAGCCACATTGAATTTTAAAACCAATACTCCAGCATAATAAACACTTTTGCAGAGCATTGAAAAACAATACAAAATGAAATTACAAAGTGCACCTCCGAGTATATAAGGGGCTTTATTAATTATGAAATTAAGGACATGCAATTTCTCGGTGCAAGTAGATGACACTACTGCCATATCACAAAATACACAATGCTCTTTAATTTTCCGATATGTCAATTTATGTGGAAATGTAGTTGAGAGATTTCAGGGCTTCTGTGATGTTAGTGAAGATCATACTTCAGACATATTTTTTCATGTACTTGATGATTCATTATCAGAGTTTCATTATAATCTAAATTTGTGACACAGTGCTATGATGAAGCCGCTATTATGGCTGGGCATTTAAATGGTCACCAAAAGAAGGTGAAAGACATAGCACCCCGAGCTATCTTTTGTTCACTATTTTGCACATAGACTTAAACTAGTTTTACAACTAAGCTGTAAATACCAGGTTTCTTCCCCTATTTTAGCCGATGGTCTTATGTTGCTGGTACTGAGATTGGAAGGTGTATACCTACAGGAACAGACACTAGGTGGTCCTTGGTATCTAGACCTTAAAGGTAATAGATGAAGAATGGGACGGAATGATATGGGTATTTGAAGTCAGGCTGAGCAATTCATAAATAAGTTTAGTAGCTATGAATTTGCGTTCCTGTCTCTAATTTTTAAAGATGTTTCTGATGTGACTGATATTTTATTCAGTGTATTGCAGAAAACATCATTAGATAAAGGATTATCTCCAAACATCATTCACAATACAATAGATGCTTTAAACAGAGAGAGAAATAATGAATCTTTTAATCAATTAATTGAATCTTCATTTAAAGAAAAGCCCCATCTGAAATGTGAAATCTGTCCTTAGATCAGCACAAACAAAACTTGAAGTCCTTATTTTATGAAATACTGCATTACTGAACAAAATTAATGAACGATTTGTAGACATGGAAAATCTAAAATTTCTAAAGCTTGCTGACAGTTCAAAATTTCAACAGTACTCCAAACTATTCTGTTTCAAAGCTTGAATAATATGAAGTTCTGATACCCCAAAAAGTTTTTGGAAAGACTACGGAAGGAACATAAATGAAATACAAATGAAATTACAACATATGTATCATCTATGGCAGTAATAAAATATGGTGTCCCCCAAGGTTCAATTCTTGGACCTGTTTTATTTCTGATATATAAAAATGATCTAGAGTGTTCTTTAAAAAATAGTTATCCAACATTATTTGCTGATGATACAAACTTATATATTTCTGGTTACAACTTGAGGTCCTTAAAATTTAAGATAGAACAGACAATGTCTGAATTGCTAAACTGGTTCAACATTAATAGATTATTAATAAATACAGAAAAAACAACAGAAATAGCTTTTCATCATAAACAAAATACACTTGCCAGTCATCCCTTTATAGAGTTCCAGGGCAAACATATCTCATACACAGATAGTACAAAATTTCTAGGGGTATCGGTGGATAATAATTTAAAGTGGTCGGCTCACATTCAAAAACTATCTAAAAAACTGAGTAAAATAACTTGTGCCATCACAGTCATTTCAAAAATCATGGACTTGAAATCGGTCATATCTTTATATCATGCATATTTTCAATCTGTTCTTAGCTTTGGAATATTATTTTGGGGTAATTCAACAGGAGCAAAATCTATTTTTAAAATGCAAAAACGGGCAATTAGGATAATACTACATGTTAATAAAAGAACCAGTTGTACGCCACTATTTAAGGAATGAAATATATTGAACCCACCTGTATTTACATATATGAAACATTATGCTACATAGAACATAATCTCAGTATGTACACAACAAACTCACAGATACATTCACATGATACCAGAAGAAAAGATAACCTTCATGTAATCACACATAGCACTAGTTCTTTTGAAAAAAGTTTTGTATATACTAGCCTCCAGCTTTATAATAAATTACCCAATTATCTTAAGCAAATACCTGCACTGCATCGATTTAGAATTTGTCTCAAAAAACTTCTTTCACTGCTTTGTTTTTATAGCATAAAAGAATATTATGATTACTTTGACAATTAATTTTGTTAATGTTAATGATGTTAATGTTTTATAGTATAGGTGAATTGCTTGAATATGTTAACTACAAGTGAACTATTATTATTATTATTATTATTATTATTATTATTATTATTATTATTATTATTATTATTATTATTATTATTATTATTATTATTATGATCATCATCATTATTATTATACTGTACATACAGTTGAATTTTCATTCCAAACTTGTGTTGTATATATGTATACTGTATAATTTTTAGTTATAAGTACTTGACGTGTCCTATATCATGTAATATGATCAAAAGGATGAATAACAACTAACTAACTAACTACCAAGATAAGGCTAATAAATGAGCTAATCTTCAAGCATCACTGAAGTCTTTAACAGATAATAATAAAGATAACGCATTTAGCGATGCATACAAACTGTTTAGCCTCATTCTTAGAATAGCATCCACTAGTTGTTCTGCAGAACGAAATCTTTCATGCCTAAAGAGAATAAAAACGTATCTCCGAAACAGCTTAGGCAATAGCAGATTAACATCGTTGGCTACTGCTTACATTTAAAAGGACATACTCACTGTACTGATGAAAACTCAGCCCTTCTACGAAGACATTACTTTCATTACATTGCTTTCATGAGGATGAAAAACAGAAAAATTTACTTGATATATAAGCAGTAAGGTGAGTCTTTTTCTGTTTTCCCTTCCACTCGAAGCATATCAGCCACTTAATATCGTCCCTATGACGATTTCATACATGATCATTAACCTACTTTAAACTTATCGCATTGATGATATCACAGTAATAAAACTTTTGCGAATTTAGGTTAACCGATTTTCCGAGTCACCTAATCAATTTGCCAAGAGCAACGCCTGGCTATAGCATCTGCATGGATTTAAGTTGAATGTTAGATTTGTGCAATGCCTTGATAGAGAAGGTACTACTGTCCACATTATTGAAACATTCAAACATCTACACATCCAATCAAAAACAACCTTCAATCACATCAATAACATTTCATAAAGCTATGTGACGTAAATCAAACAGGCAACAATTTTGGGTTTGAACTTGCACCTAGATTTCAGAAAATGAAATGTGTAGTGTTTTTACTATATACGGCACCGCAGGCGGTGACACTGATGATGCATGAGATTAAGATGGAACACCGGTGGAATGAGATGGCGGGGGAAACCGGAGGTCCCAGAGAAAACCTGCCCCAACGCCGTGTTGTCCACCACAAATCTCACTTTGCGGTCGCCTGGGATCGAACCCGGGCTGCCTTGGTGAGAGCCAAGTGGTCTACCACTGAGCCACGGCGTGGCCTCGATTTCAGATCAGCAACAATACCAAGTGCTATATATACCAAGTATATATCTTATAAACACATCTAGAGACATTCAACAAAATGAATGCTTTCACATTCAAATCAGCAATGGATTAAATATACAAATTTCAGATCCCAGTGATTTACTGTGGATCACTATGTTCTGAAAGACTAAGTCACTTACTTTATTTATTCAAGCACTCTGCTAAACACAATGCTTTGTTGGCACTTGAAATGGGAAAATTTGTAACATATATCAGTCCGTAAGTACATAAGACAAGATACTGTTACCATCAAAGTTAAAATAATATGCATTCAAAAGATATTAATATTACTTGAGTAGCTGTGTATGCGGTAACCATTAGCAGTTGAGATACCTGTAACACAACCAACAAATGACGCCATGAAGAAAGTGAACCATGATACATATAGAATATATGACATGCAGGGTTTTGAATGACAAAATAAGAACATAAATTACAGTGACATTAAATAAACATACTAGGAAAAGGTGCACTTTAATGGCATACAGTTACGTTGATATTGAATAACGTGACGGAGAAAAGTTGTTGCTCTGAAATATACAAATACAGAGAAATCTTTACTACAGATTTTCTATTTCTTATTATAAACTAGCAATACTGTAAACAGGAATACTGCACAGTAATCTCAATAACTGAATACAGAGAAGCGTTTAACTATGAAAGAATTTTACCATTCTGATACCTTTGCCACAATTGCTTTTAATTTGAAAGTTTAGTAATCATCATACTGATAATGGTAATAATGATATATTTCCCTCTCTCTCTCTCGCACACTCATACAACATGCAGGTCTGCTTGGCGCTAGACTTATGGGTAACCAAATTAAATTTTACAAACTTTTACAATGATGCAGCTGCCAAAACCAAAATTGGAAAAACCACTTGCGCAAATCATGTATATGTTTAAATACTATAACAACAGTTTATGAATTCCCTGTTTTTATAATCCAATGGAACAACAAGTGGCTCATCCATATCGCTCTCAATGTCATTTACGTCAAGAGACAATTCGTCAGTTACCTTCATCATCTGAGTCCTACACATTTATGATTATAAGTTCCCAAAATCTCGTCGCGTGCTATTTCTTTCTTAAAATGATCTTCTTGAAGTTGTTCTGCATGCCTTACGCAGTGTTTACAGTCCTCTTGAGTTATCTTGCTAATTTCTTCGTGAACAAGTCGTTCAACATCCGTCAGTTTAAAAGTATTATTTCTGTTTGCAACCCTCCCATTTATTCGAGCCCACGCCAACTCAATTGGATTATATTGGCAGTGGAAAGGTCGGAGGCGTATTACCTGGTGTCCCATTTCAATTAAAGGTGATCCAGCTGATATGCTTTTTCTGTGTGTTTAAACGGAAGTACTCTTTGCAACAAGTCAGTTTTGGTTTCTGTTTCCAAAAATTCCACCCCCCCTTTTTCATAACCATTCAACAATTTTGTTTTTTCTGCTGGCCGAATTTGGTATTTTATTTGTAATAACCAAATTATATAGTGCATTATCCATTATAACGCCTCCCTCTTCGAAATAATTTAAGAATCTGTTAAGAAACCATTCTTTAAATGTATCAACTGTTATCTCTTCGTGATTTTCTGAGGTACTTTTGGAGAGCAAAATCCATTTGCTTTCTGGCAGGAACCCAGTCTTAGCAGATCCAGCATGACAGATGATGAGCCAACGCCTTCCCCAACAGGTACCCTTAGGTCACCCTTTTAGGAGGAGTCTTGCCAGATTGACTTTTGAGTGTGACTTTTATTTACCCATGACTCGTCTAAGTAAGAGGTAGGTCTTGCATCACCAGAATGTCTAGTTTCAATATTTGCATAAGAATTTTAACCTTGCCGCCACAATATCACTCCTCTCCATTAAAAATTGACAACCATCATTTGTCTTTCTGTACCTGAACTATTATCCCCTCAAAATTCTGACTGTCGATGATTTTGACCCAGTGTATGAAATATTGGTTCTAAGAGTGTAAGTCTTTTTCTGTATATTTGGAAATTCACCTTGGTCATAAAACTCCAACACAGTTCAACTTACAATGTGCTTGTCAAGCTCATTTAAATTTGCAACCGTCTTCGCAGGACCAACATGCTTCCTAGGCGACACAAACACCTGGACACCACTGCGATCAAATTTTCTTGCCTCCCCACAAATGGGGGACACACTTGCTTTACCTACACCACATGCTTCAGCAGCAAACTGTTGAGAAATTTTGAAATCAAGCTGATTTCTATGTTCCTCATTGCCCAATTTTTTGAAGAACATGTACATCTTAAAATTAATGCTTTGAGCCTGACTTCGCAATACCTACCTTTTTGACTTGCCACTAAATTCACCGCAAGAAGCCACTGCACTACAGAACTCTTACTCTACTGTTGTGCTAAGAGCAACTGAATGATATTGATCTGAACTCTCCAGAGTAAATAAACACTTCTTATCCCGCATTCATTCATAAACATAGTGTAACGGGACCGCTGGAGCACCCTATACCAGCTGCGAACGGAAGGTAGGGGAGGACCGCGTTAGCCACACCTCTCCCTCGTTTGTCTTATAGTGGTGACAGCCAGTGGTCGGAAAGAAACATAATTGTGCGTCTGTTTTCCCTTCCACCTGGTTCTCGATCTTTCTGTTACTAGAACAATCTTGCAAACACCAGAAGTCGGGATATTCCTATATAAAGAGGGACAGACAGACAGTGTTAGTCAGTTGTTGTGCTGTGTTGAGTTGGTCGGTCAGTTAGTGAGACAGTCGCAGTCAGTGACGTGTTAATGAACGAGAAGATTGTGCAACGGAAGACTGTACGAACCGTGTATGAGTATCGGAGTTGATGTAATCGCGAGTACAAGGAAATTGTAACGGACGAACTGGTAAATTGTAATTGTGTGCAGCAAGTAATTTGGTGTAATTGGCAAGAGTTAAACTGTAAGTCGGTAGAAATAAAGAACAGTTTTGAGTGGTGTAATTGGACTTTTCATTTCACGAACCCACAAAGTCACACTGGTGTCAGGAAGCGGGAAGATAACATCACCGAACATTACAACCATGGACGCGGCATTGGAAAAATTTTTGGAGAAGATGATGGAAATAAAGGCCGAACTAATCTCGGAAATGAAGATGGCAAGTGAAAACCTCGCTGCAAAAATAGAAGCGGCAAGTAACAACATCACCGCAGAATTGAAACAAGTGAAGACGGCCAACGACAACATCACCGCGGAACTGAAACAAATGAAGACGGCCAACGACAACATCACCGCGGAACTGAAACAAATAAAGACGGACAACGACATCACCGAGAAGATGGGAGAAATGAAGGCCGAGTTAACCACAGAAATGAGAGCGGCGAACGGCAGTCTGGCCACGGAAATGAGGGCGGCGAACGAGGCTCTCGCCGCAAAGTTTGAGGAACGTTTGGCCGGCGTGAGGGCCGACAACATCGCAAAACCCCTCACCCGCCTGACGGAGGAAAACCGGCCTTATGTGTGGACGGAGGACGCTGAAGACACTTTCCAGCACCCGAAGGAGACCCTGTGCAGTGCTCCAACTTTGGGTTCCCCGCAACCAGGTGGCGCCTTCATTGTGGACACCGACGCTAGTGACCATTGCATTGGAGGTGTCCTATCGCAGATCCAGGACGGCCACGAGCGCACAAGAGTGGAAGAGGAGGAGCGTGCCGCAGCAGTCCGAGTAGTTGTGGCAGTGCCTGCTGAAGGCTGGGATATCGCAGGCCTGAGGAGGGAGCAGCTGGTGGACGCAGACTTGGGGCCACTCTTGAGGGAAGTGGACGCAGGGACGAGACCGACCTGGGAGGACATCGTACCGAGGAGCGCCACCTACAAGTCGTACTGGGCCCAATGGGACTCGTTGAAGACCAGAGAGGGCGTGCTGTTCCGGGTATGGGAGTCACCAGATGGGAAGGCGCGGAGAGGACAGTTGGTACTTCCCCGGAGCAAGGTCCCGGAAGTCTTGGAGGAAGTGCACGCCGGTACTTCAGGAGGTTACCTGGGAGCGAACCGAATGATTCACAAACTACGGCAGCGCTACTTCTGGCTCAGACTCCGGGCAGATGCTGGTGGTACACCTGGACCGCCTCGCAGGCTACGATGGGGCTGTTCGTGGGCGAACAGCTTTGAGGAGGGAGCAGTGTAACGGGACCGCTGGAGCACCCTGTACCAGCTGCGAACGGAAGGTAGGGGAGGACCGCGTTAGCCACACCTCTCCCTCGTTTGTCTTATAGTGGTGACAGCCAGTGGTCAGAAAGAAACATAATTGTGCGTCTGTTTTCCCTTCCACCTGGTTCTCGATCTTTCTGTTACTAGAACAATCTTGCAAACACCAGAAGTCGGGATATTCCTATATAAAGAGGGACAGACAGACAGTGTTAGTCAGTTGTTGTGCTGTGTTGAGTTGGTCGGTCAGTTAGTGAGACAGTCGCAGTCAGTGACGTGTTAATGAACGAGAAGATTGTGCAACGGAAGACTGTACGAACCGTGTATGAGTATCGGAGTTGATGTAATCGCGAGTACAAGGAAATTGTAACGGACGAACTGGTAAATTGTAATTGTGTGCAGCAAGTAATTTGGTGTAATTGGCAAGAGTTAAACTGTAAGTCGGTAGAAATAAAGAACAGTTTTGAGTGGTGTAATTGGACTTTTCATTTCACGAACCCACAAAGTCACAATAGGCATACAGCGTTCCACAGGCTAACAGGAAATGAAGTAAATATTAAAAACAGAAGCATTATTAACAGTGAAGTATTCCTCATTTTTGAGGTTGATTTATGAGTCACTATGTTTACACTCAAACTTCACTTACTTGTTGTATATTTGAAACGTTTTCAAGATCATTCGATCTCCTCCTCAGCTGTTTGGTGACTAAATGTACATTCCTCTTCTTCCACTACTACGGAGCTCCAATCACTCTGCCATTTCGTGTTAGGGGCACTAAGTTTTAATACTTCGTTTAATGCCGGGATTTCAAAATTTATAACTTTATCACGGTTTTTGGTTATGAATACTTTTTCCAAAATATCCAATTCTATGGGTGTACTTAAAGATTTTAACAGTTTAATGTTGTGGCCAATGTTGTGGTTTTCTGTCCAAAAATGGTGTGAAACTGTAGATTTTTCTGTTTGTTTCAACTTAATGTTCCTCTGGCGTTATTTTTGCCTGGTTAACAAGTTTCTCTTAGTTTTTCATATGTAGCTATTTTCACAGGTTTCACAATTTATCTGATAAATTCCTGATTTCAACATTGCACCGAGTAAAGAGGAATTTTTTAAAGAACAACACATGAAAGAGATAGCGGTATTAAATGGATTCAACCCAGCCATCATAAGGAACATGAATAGAAAGGAAAAACTAAAGATAATATCAAAAAATACCACTCTCACACCACTTGAAAACACAAATTGGCAATATAGAAAATTCACCTACCATCCATGGGCTTTTAGAAAATTTGAACGAATCTTCAAAAGACTAAACTTAAAACTAGCACTTCAAAACAAATTCAATCTGAGGAACTTGCTAAATAAAGCACTAAAAAATTCAATTCCCAACACTCTGAAATCGGGAATTTATCAGGTAAATTGTGAAATCTGTGAAAAAAACTACATAGGAAAAACTAAGAGGAACTTGTTAACCAGGCAAAAAGAACACCAGAGTAACATTAAGTTGAAACAAACAGAAAAATCTGCAGTTTCACACCATTTTTGGACAGAAAACCACAACATTGGCCACAACATTAAACTGTTAAAATCTTTATATTTGGGAAAAAATATTCATAACCAAAAACCTTGATAAAGTAATAAATTTTGAAATCCCGGCATTGAATGAAGTATTAACACTTAGTGCCCCTAACACCAGATGGCAGAGTGATTGGAGCTCTGTAGTACTGGAAGAAGAGGAATGTACATTTAGCCACTAAACAGCGGAGGATGAGATCGAATGATCTTGAGAACGTTTCAATTATACAACAAGTAAGTGAAGCTTGAGTGTAAACATACTGACTCAAACTAAAAAAAAAAAAAAAAAAGGAAATGAAATGTTCGCACTTTCTCAAATTTAACACTTTAACTTATTTACAGTAATTCTTTTATCCCGTCATGTCAGGAGTTTAAATTTCATATCTGAGTAATTAAAAGTATATATCCATACTTACACACTAACCACTTTGAAGTTTCTAGAGTAAATAGAGATTATGAAATATTCATAAACAAAGATATAATGTGACCAGACACGTTCTGCCAAGACAGTAGGAAGTTTACTGTTTTCTATCGGTCGAATTTAACACCTTGGCTTATTCAAAGTAATTCTTTTATCACGTCATGTCAAACATTTATGTTTCAGTTCTGAGTAATTACAAATATAAGTACATGCACACATACCAACCAATAATGCTATTCATCATGATGCATTGTTGTAATACAGGTAATAGTGCTTTATTTATTTGTATTAGAAAAACTGAGTTAGAAATATATGGTGTTCATGGTTATGTTAGATACATTACTCTCTACCTTCCACATGGATCAGTTTTGGCAAAATCTCAAGTTTTGTCTTAGGGCAAATAGTATTTTATACAGATTGCTACAGCATGTCTGCCTCACGTTCAAGAGGTCCCAAGTTCGAATCTTGGTCAGGGTGAGTTACCTGGACAAGATTTTTTCTGGGCTTTTCCCTTATCCCAAAAACAAATGTTGGGTAAGTGTAAGCTCCATGGACTCTGGGCTCATTTGAGCATCATTTCACCCATTCCGTTCAACGTTGGATATGAGTTAAGGTTGCAGAACGTAAATTACAACAACAAAATTAATGATTGATTAGGTTGGCGCTCCTCACACACCACTTAGCGGGAATGCAATACGACAACACCACAGACCTCCGATTGGTTGCTCACGCAGTAGCGCTCAAGGACAAACACTTTCACATTTGAAACACATGATAAGCTTGGTTTCCTTACGTATTACAGTATCGCTAGTTTGCCTACGTGATGTTGGTATTTACCGCGAAAGCATGCTTTGTATGTTGGCAACACTCGAGCCATGAAGTCACTTCCGCCATATTTCTACGCCGTTAAAGTACACCTTTACCAAGTACTGTTATATCACGTCTGGGAAAACAAGATATTCTACATTTGTTAACTTTCGCACATCCACTAAAAACTTGTTAAATACGAGAGTAGCTGTTGTACCTGACCTTTATGGACGTAATCCATGTGGCTCTGACCATTACAAGTCTACCAGAGACGGCAATGCGAACAGAGTTAAATACATCACAATGCTTTATGCTACATTGGATAGCAAATTTTAATTTTAAAAAAGATTGAGAGTTTGTTCTTCCAACATTCACTGAAACAAGTACATGTCAGAATAAACTTGTTCTAACAAGATTTATGAAACTCGTCCAGGACAATGAGGCTAACACAATCAGTTTGTTTTGTTCATTTGAACACTTCATACACAAAACAACCTCAACAAATGACATAAATAATTTTAACTACCACCACCATACATAAAAACATGTCTTTTTTATCACCACTACCAAACATATAACATCAGTAATTATTCTAACCTGAAGTAGAACTTTGGACATAGACCAGTCAACCAACATTATTACAAAATTGAATGGCCGTTCTAATTGATGCGTATTCCCTCACACTGTTGATATTTTCCACATAGCTATATTCTTTTTTTTTCTTCTTCTTCTACTTCTTCTTTCAGTGCAGCTTACTTTGTTGTCTTAAAATCCCATTGAGAAAGCAACTGACCATTTTGTACTTTCACCTATTTCAGCTGCAAATCCCCTTTGGATAGCAAATAAGAAGCTAAATTCTAATATGATGAAAGTGCTATTTCACCATAAATGTGTAACGTGTGCAATATTCCTGAACTTTGCTCACGGCTGTTATCCAACGAATGAACAAACAAATATCATACCTGTCAATATACAAGAAGCTATATCTGTTAATCCTTCCACTGCTATTTCTGCTAGTAGAACTTTATTTTATGATAAGTTGGCTTACAACTCACAATTCTTCGTGCTAGGCCAAGAAACTAGAGTATCTGGCATCTTTAACAGAGGTCGTTGACTATGTGATTTACAAGGCCGTGAAATGATCAAACTGACCGCGTGAGTACATATTACTGTAAATCAAGAAGAAAATAAGTATACATTTTGACAAGATCTGTGTCCGAAGTTCTGCTTCAGGTTAGAATAATTACTCTTTGTCTTATGTAATTGTCCTTAATGGGTTTAAAAAATCTCGTTAGAACAAATTTCTTCAGATCATAATTTTAGCATTTGCATGTTTCAGTGAATGTCGGAAATGTAAACTTACAACACGTAAGTCAAATCCCGGCTATGGCATTGAATTTTTTAGCCTGACTCATCCTGTCCAGAATTGGGCCTACCCACGACTGGTGTGAAATAACAGTTTAATTTCTATTAGTGTAAACGTTGTTTCTATCTTTACTTACTACTCCTCCAAAATTGCAGTAGCATTGTTAGCACATAAACCTACAAATTTAACTTCAGTAATCAAGCCGGCACTTGTTTTAATTTAGTTAGTGTACATCAGGGTAAACTGCTTTCGCAACGATAATTTAAGACAACAAAGTAAGCTACACTCAGTAAAGAAGAAGAAAATAGATATGTGGAAAATATCAATAGTGTGGGGTAATACGCATCAGTAAGTACGGCCATTCAAATTTGTAAGGTTTTTGGCTGAGTGATCTGGCTCCAAAGTTCTACTTGAGGTTAGAATAATTACTGATGTTATATGTTTGGTAGTGTGATAAAATAGGCATGTTTTGATGTATGGTGGTGTTAGTTGAAGTTGTTTTGTGTATGAAGTGAAAAATTGAACGAAACAAACTGATTGTGTTATCCTCATTGTCCTGAACGAGTTTCTTCTAAAATGCCCATGTTTCAGTGAATGTGGAAGAATAAACTCTCAATATTTAAAATTAAATTTTTGTTTCCAATGTAGCGTAAAGCATTGTGACGTATTTAACTCTGTCCGCATTGCGCTCTCTGGTAGAGTTGTAATGGTCAGGGCCAAATGGATTACGTCTATGAAGGTCAGGTACAACAGCTACTCTCGTATTTAACAAGTTTTTAGTGGATGTGCGAAAGATAACAAATGAAGAATATCTTGTTTTCCCAGACGTGATATAACAGTACTTGGTAAAGGTGTACTTTAACGGCGTAGCTATATGATGGGCGTGACTTCATGGCTCGAGCGTTGCCAACATACAAAGCACGATATCGCGGAAAATACCAACACTACGTAAGTAAACTAGCGATACAGTAATAGCCATTAATAGAGATATTGAGGTGAGGAAACTGTCTCAGTGGATCATTACTTACCCACTCTAGTCTCGACAGTTACACGGTAACAATGATAGAAAATTGGTAGTGATTATTATCATCGTTGTTTTTAGGATTTGCAGTTTATTATTAGTTATTATTATTTAAAAGCTAAAAGGAATTGTAGCACAAAGGTTTCAGAATGATAAATTTCTTTCCTAGTTAAATGTTTCCCTGTATTCAGGAATTATGCTTACTATGCAGTATTTCTGTTACAGTATCACAAGTTTATAATCAGTAATAAAAAATGTGTTGGAAACTTTTCTTTGTATTTGTATATTTCAGAGCAACAACTTGTTTCCGTGACGTTATTCCTTACCAACATAACTGTATGCCGTTAAAATCAACCGTTACCCAGTACTTTTATTTGATTTCCCTGCAATTCATGTTAGTATTTTTTCATTCTAAACCCTGCATGTCCAATTTTCTACATATAGCATGGTTTACATACTTCATGGCTTCAGTTTGCCGGTTTCTCAACTGCTAACAGTTTCCGCATACACAGTTACTCATGTAATATTAATATATTTTAAATACATATTATTTTAACTTTGTTGGTAACAGTGTTTTGTCTTATGTATAGTACGCACAAGATAAGTTGAGCACTGGATTTACGGTGTGGTTTTGGCAGAGGGGAGGAAGTGAGAGCTAACACTCTTTTGTCTCTCCAGTGTGGAAAACCTTGAAAGACACAGTTCAGCAAAAGGGTGTGTAAGGTGAGTGAAGATATTACAGGTAACATTCCACTCTCTGAAAACATTCCTTAGTTTTGCTCATGCCAACTCAATTGCATTCAGATCACAGTAATACGGAGGTAGACAAATAATGATGTGTCCCTTTTCGAGAGCCATAACATCCACAAATTTCCATACAAAAATAAATCTTTTTCAAGTAAATGCTGATGTACATTACCACCATACTCGTAACAAGGGTAAAGTGGCAGTTCAAACAAGCCTTTATGAAGGAAGCTTTAACTACAAAGTGATGATGTTATATAATAAACTTCCTACTTCATTTAAACAAGCTGTATCATTAAAACACTTTAAGAATAAGGTGAAGAAATTTTTGCGTGCACACTTTTTTTATACAGTTAATAATTTTTAGAACTATAACCATGTGTCACACCTATTCTGGATAGTGACATTGGGAGGTGTGAAAGGAATATGTCAGTAGGTAGAGACTTATTACACTCGCTAGCAAAACAATAATATTTAATGTACAAAGCTTTAAGATGGGTTACAATAACAACAGGGTCAGCACCCACTGCTCGCTTGGCTAACCATACTAATAACTGGGTCGCTAGGCGACCTGGACAAAGACCAACAGTAACTCAGAATAACTAATGTAATATTACCCAAGGATCCGTGTCATCACAAGAAGTCCAGTCCTGAGCCCGTGCAGAAGCAGCGGGCTATACCAAGGGCAACGAATACAGAACACTGAGCCCCGAGCTCAATCACAGTTGAGCTTAAATAGTCAACCTGTTACCCCTGTGGGTGTTATTCATTAGTATCCTGCTCCCACGCATAGATGAGGCAGTTTTATGACACATACTCGATTGACATTCGCATAACGCAGGAAGTGCAAACCACTCAAACCACAGCAGGAAATGCGAATCATCACTGTATGACAAAGCATGTCCTGTCAGGCATTCATCCTGACTGAATGTAATTCTACCTAATAATTTAACAAGTTATACAACAAATAATTAATACTGGACTTCGCGTCATCTCCCCGCTCAAGAATGTGTCGACCCGACACAGTACCAACATAAACCCATAGGAAAGATAACAATTACCAATAAGACATTATGTAGTGAACCACAATAACATTTACAGAAAGATAACATAGCAAACAATAATAGTGTAAAGCAAAGTAACAACGCAATATATCAAAAGAGCGCAAGCAACACCCAGCAGGGAAAAAGGGATCAAAACAGAGGAATACGAGCCAGCCGTGGTACTAATCCATAGGTTGCCAACCGCTGCTGTATCCTGGAGACCATAGGTATAGCTGTTCACTGCTCCTAGCACAGAGCGCTGGGAAATATCAAGCCGGAAGTGGCCTGCTGATAAAGTTTCTGTAGTAACATTTCCTGAGTTTGATATAACACTGGTTTGGCACACACAAACACATAGTTCTATAGCTGACTGTGAAACCCAAATAATTATGCAATGTCCATTGGGTCCATGACGAAGGATCGAACCAGAGACGTACCAAAGTTCATATGCCTCTGTAGTTCTGCATCCAAACAAAGCACTACACATCATTCGATGCTATTGGTACAACTGAATGTGATCATTGCGATCAAGGTAGTTCATCACAGTTCGTTGAATTTGTCATAGAAGATTCAATTTGCTGCGTAGCACAAAAACACCGCTGTCCACCGAAGTCAAAATTCTCCTTACATACCATCCATTGGCAAACCATTACGCCCGATGAATGGACAAATTGGAAGGCAGGGGGGGGGGGGCGAAACAGTGGGAAAAAAGTACTGGGTGCTACCACACGCTTACTTATAGCAACATAAAAATTGGAAACTACTTGCAATAACTTGTATATAAAGAAAACAAATAAATGGATATAAATACGTACATAAAAAGCAAAAATTAAAACACAGTATAAATGAAAGTAAGAGTGTTTTCACATACACTCATATTCGAGCAGTAGGATACCGAAAGTATTTAACATTCCCAAGCAATAAATCAGATTAATAACAAGAAAAAAAAATTACAATGGTTTTGTTGCTTTACACTCATTTCTTGAAAAACATAATGATGTTGAATAACACATGACACTTTGGATTCCCATCTTCTGATACAACTTACAGCATATTCTAACCAGTTTCACTTTAATGTGACTGTATGAGAAATCATAAGATTCTTGCATTCCCTACACATGTTACAAATTATGTTATGAGTATCATGACTCAGAAATTTTAATATACCCCGATAGAAAGTTTTTCCATGATAATTAATAAAGAATGGAAGATGCGACGATCTCTACAATGTACCATATCATGGGGTATTTAGTATTACTTATTTTTCACAAAAATCAGGACAAATATCAGTTACATATATTCATAACCCTATTTCTTAACCTAATGCCGTGGGGGTTGGCCAGCCCTCACACAGCAAAGTACTTACACTAGTCGCGCGACTATAAACTAATTAAGGTTCGTAATACCTGATATAACAATATAAACTGTTTTAAATAAAAACAGTGGTCTGCAGACACTTAAATTATAATTCCGAAACACCTTGCGGTAACGTTCCGAAATATTGAAAAATGGTATCAGCCCTGAAAAAGCCTCGCGACAAAATTTCAGAGTTGAACTAAACAATAAAAGGAATTGCAACAATGCAAACGATAAAACAAGCTGTGACTTACAAAGGCCTCACGGCGTAATTGCAAGTGGCAGCTGTAAAAATATAATTGTTTTACTTAAAAAGAAAACCTATCAAAAGTCCTGAAATCTCTTATACATTAACAAATTCGTATTTGATTTCTTGTGTTGGGCATTCGTCATATGGAAAGCAAGCTAAAAGTATACGTTGACAGAGTATATTCTTATCTCTGGGGAACTTAAGCGGGAGTTCTAAGATGGCGGTTTCCTGTGGAAAAAGATAACTCCACTGCTTCCCGCAGCAAAGTATGCTGTAGGAATAAACATTGACGCCGAATCTGAAATAAATGACATCTCCCTTACTCTGTTGTCCATCACTAGCCCGACCGAATAAGGTAAGACCGTGCTAGATCAACCTGGAATCCAACTCACAATATTAAGAAATAAGTGTAACAAATAAAATGTCATAGCAAAGTTCTGATGAACAACACGTGGCTGTCATAGGCAGTCGTCGAAGTCAGGTCCCCTCATCAGCGAAGACCGCAAAACCAGTACAGAGGCGTCCAAGCAATATGGGAACTCCGCGGATATAGGAAAATGCGGTAGTTAATAATAAACAAAGTATAATCTGGAATTCACATTAACTAAGCAATTTTGTAAAACATAGTCATCAAAATACGGAACTATCATACTTCAAGTTACAATCATTAATACAAAATGTCAGCTTCCGTAAAAAACAAAGTTTGAGAAAATATAACACTAACAAAAGAAAGACGGGAAAAATTAAACACATAAGGCGTAATATAATGTCATCTGTTCCCTGAAACAAAAGAGCATAACACATAAGCATAAGAAAATACACATTTTGAATATTGTTGCTGACCAAACAAAACAATGAAACAAATTGACAATGTATTGTAATTGAAGGCGCGCTGCAACTATCAAGGTGGGCATGAAACAAGAAATATTCATAACATGACAAAAGCGTAACTCATGTTTCTTTTACGAGAAAAATTAAGGCGGTGAGTAAAATTCCTACATGCCGCTCCCGAAAGGTATTTTTAATCAACGCATGAATAAAATAAAATGAAATATATTAACGTGGTCTTGTTGGGAACTCAAAAACAGCTACTTGCAGCAAAACGGTGCTTGTTAGTGCACTTTTAAATGAAAAATGTGCCAGTATAATAACGCATACAACATTAAGACAGAGGAATATATTAAAATATTGACTCTGAGATAAATCGTATATAATTTTACGTTCAACTATAGACGTAACATTCCGAATAAATCGACATTTGTGGGCGTGATATTCGTATGGATTGATTTAGATTAGTTAAAGGTGATGTTGATATGAATAATCAGAAAGAAAAGGACTTCATATCTATAAGAAAACAGTCCTCTGTGCTATATTCACAAAACTACAATCCAACGAGCGGAAATGTTATCACACTCCGTACCGCCTGGGAACGTCATTTCCGCCCCAAGACTCATACTGCAAGTTTCTCTCGTAGCGTATGGAAGTAAAACATGCAGGAAAAATTATTGGTGTGGTATTTGCCGTGCAATACCTACTTCATTGTTGTTAAACATCTCAAACCATCAACATCATGACTCGCAATAATTCCACGCGAGTGTATATGTAATAAATAGGATAAATATTCCGTATTTACTACAAGTGTAGTTAACTAAGTCGCGTAACAAATATGCACATTCTATGCATTTATTTTTGTGAGAAACTGAAAGTGAGGACATAGAATAGGAACAGAACTGACGAGAAAAATTTCAATAGCTGATACAGACTTATAATTACACCAAAAATGGAAACAAAGTTACATGACGCATTAGTTAACTTTATAGCAGTTATCAATCAAACATTAGCCAAAGTGGAGTGAATGTTTCTTATCTATGGAACTTGTGTTAACAACCTGGACTGATGGACTACTTTTTCTAATTCGGTAAGTAATAAGGATACATACGAGAGACATGTACCACTTGTTCTTTCCCTCTGGTGTTTCTGCCAGGTTTAATACGATAATTTACAGGTGATGTTTGTGCAACAACGACATAAGGACCAAAGAATTTATGAATTAATTTGGTCGAACTGCCTTTCTTACGTACCGGGGTGAATATTTTTACTAGCTGCCCTACTTTAAATTTGAGATCACGCCTTTTCCTGTCATAAATTCGCTTATGCCTAATCTGTTGTTTCTCAATATTATCCTTGGCCAGCTGACGTGCCATACAGATCTTTTGCTGCGTTTCCTTGACAAACACATTTTCAGACAAATGTTTTAACTGAACTCATTCCGGTAGCGTTGGTTGTCTGCCGTACATCAAGAAAAACGGGGAATTTTTAGCAGATTCTTGCCGCGCGGTGTTGTAAGCAAAAACAACATGCGGCAGCACAGTGTCCCAGTCGCCTTGTTTAGTACATACATAATGAGATAACATATTAATAATTGATTGATTTACCCTCTCTACTAAGCCGTTTGAGCTCGGTCTATAGGCCGTTGTAAACGTAGAGTGTACGCCCATAGATTTCAGTAACTCTTTCGTAATATCACTCATGAAGACAGATCCTCTGTCGGAAAGTAACGTGGCGGGCGCTCCATGTCGACAAATTATGTTTTCCAAAATGAACTGCGCTACATGCTCAATTGAGCCTCTGGGAAGTGCTTTAGCTTCAACCCAACGAGTAGCATGCTCAGTAGCAACTACTATCATTGTTTTTCCTGTCTTAGATTTTCTCAGAGGACCAACCAAATCAATAGACCAGAGCTGTCCTATGCCACGGACAGGTATGGGCTGCAGAAATCCGGCAGGTTTGACGTTTTTCGGTCCTTTCCTTGACTGACAACTGGGGCAGCTCTTAACATAACACTCAATGTCTTTCCTCATACCAACCCAATAATAACGAGAGCTAATTTTAGTAAATGTCCTAACAAATCCAAGATGCCCAGTGAGTGGAACTGAGTGATTAGAATCTAAAATTTCATGCTTCAATGACTCTGGTATTACTAGCAAATGTAAGGAACCTGTACTGTTTGCATTTTTCCTGAACAAAACACCGTTTTTCAAAACATAAGACGCTGCTTGTCTTTGAACCTTAGCACTAGCTGTTGTTGGATCTTCTAATGCTTGCATTAAAATTTGTAATTGGGGATCATTACGTTGACTTTGAGCCACCTGAACTGGAGATAGCAAATAGGTTATCAGATCATCTGCTTGATCAGTGTCATCTGATTCCGGAGCGTCCACAGGAAATCGGGACAGAGCACCAGCATCCTGGTGCTTCTTCCCTGATTTATATCTAATAACATAATCGAATTCTGCTAAAAGCAACGCCCATCTGGCTAAACGTCCAGATGCATCCTTAAGATTACGTAGATAACACAATGCGTGGTGATCCGTTACTATATTGATTGGAAAACCATAGATATAATGTCTAAATGTTTTTAACCCATACCGTACTGCCAGCATCTCAAGTTGAGTGATGCTGTAATTCTTTTCATGTTTGTTTAATGACCGTGAACAAAAAGCTATGGGATGAAGTTCATCCCCAAATTTTTGAAGGATTGCACAACCCAGGCCCGAAGTGGAAGCATCAGCATGAAGTTCTGTATACGCGCCAGGGCAAAACTGACGCAAAACTGGCGCTGTGCTTAGTAACTGCTTTAATTTATTAAATGAAGCTTGATGACTTTCAGTCCATTCAAAAGTTTTGTCTTTACGCGTTAAGTCGTGTAGAGGCAGCCCCTTTTAGATAACATGGTAAGTATTGCAATTTGAGGTCATTCCCCCAACCATTGGCTACATTGAATCGTCGCTTTTTGACACCTGAGTCTCCTTAGTTGCCATTTTAAAATCGTTATTACCTGTTTCTGTGGAGCACTTGAACAACCCGGCTGGGCAACTAAATCTGAAATACCACCACTATTAATACTACGCGCGTAATCTGAAAAGAGAGTAGATTGTGTTTGTCCCCTGGGCCTAAGCCTATCCCTAACTGAATCCATCAAATCCTACTTATGACAACTCATTCCACTAATAGCCGTTTTAAACCTCGCAAAATATAACTTAACTTACTTATCAAGACACTTTAAAAAACTTATTACACCACAAAATAGCTCAACAACGTCCTAAAATCCACTACAAACCTTATGCACTTTAAAAAAACTGTTTACCTCGTACTACTTATGCCTGCTACTGACAGCCTTGACAATGCACGATTACAATGCAACATTAAACTCTTATAATTAACAAATTATTTCTATACTTAATCAGCATATTAACGAAGCGAGGGTGGGAGGGTGAGTTACAGTTAACTCTTCTTAAAATAAATCTATTACTTTAACCTAGTTGTTTCAAAATTACCAAGCAACTACATAACATAGCAAAAACTTATGCAACAAAAATTTTAGATGCCACAGACTGGGACCGTACTTAAAATTTGGCCATCTTGCCAAATAGGCACTTGAAAATACTAAATTTTTAGGAGAGAAGTCCGGAACAGTACCATACTCTTTCTTAACAAACAAGAAGAGCCGGCGCTCCACCATATCTGTCACACCTATTCTGGATAGTGACATTGGGAGGTGTGAAAGGAATATGTCAGTAGGTAGAGACTTATTACACTCGCTAGCAAAACAATAATATTTAATGTACAAAGCTTTAAGATGGGTTACAATAACAACAGGGTCAGCACCCACTGCTCGCTTGGCTAACCATACTAATAACTGGGTCGCTAGGCGACCTAGACAAAGACCAACAGTAACTCAGAATAACTAATGTAATATTACCCAAGAATCCGTGTCATCACAAGAAGTCCAGTCCTGAGCCCGTGCAGAAGCAGCGGGCTATACCAAGGGCGACGAATACACAACATTGAGCTCCGAGCTCAATCACAGTTGAGCTTAAATAGTCAACCTGTTACCCCTGTGGGTGTTATTCATTAGTATCCTGCTCCCAAGCATAGATGAGGCAGTTTTATGACACATACTCGATTGACATTCGCATAACGCAGGAAGTACAAACCACTCAAACCACAGCAGGAAATGCGAATCATCACTGTATGACAAAGCATGTCCTGTCAGTCATTCATCCTGACTGAATGTAATTCTACCTAATAATTTAACAAGTTATACAACAAATAATTAATACTGGACTTCGCGTGTGACACATGTAAATGAGCACTGGGAGCATAGTACATTCCCAAACCTGTAATATTTATATTATGACATTTGTTGTAGTAAATATGAAACCATAGAGAAGCTGCTTATTTTGTGTATTGTTTGTAAAAACTTTGACTTTATATATAAACTGTATTTATACATTTTGATGTGTCTCATAACCTGAATATGTTACCAAGGACGAACTAAAATTCTAATTCTAGCATACGATTGTTGTAAACTGGTTAGCTAATTAACCTCAAAATTGATCAAAACAAAATATGACGGACATGATAAACCTTAGCATATTAGCCACTAGATGTCAGCGTATAGCGCATTTCAAATTTCAAAGTTGTCATCTATGTGTACAGAGCTAAACGGAACACACTGAATGAGGACTTGGAACCCAATCATTCTTCTTATCACGTGCATATAATACTTACAAACTGATAAATATGGTAAATTTTCCCATTTCAATTGCCAACAAAGCATTGTGTTTGGCTAAGTGCTAAAAAAAATTCCAGAAAAATTTAAAAGTAAGTGTTGGTTAGTGTCATTAATCGACTCCCTTTAAATTTAATTTAAACACTAACTATAGTTTATGAACTCCCTGTTTTTGTAATCCAATGGAACTGCCAGTGGCTCATCCATATCACTCTCAATGTTATATACATCAAGAGACAATTCGTCATTGTTACTGTCTTCATTGTCTGAGTCTTGTGCTATTTCTTTCTTAGAATCGTCTTCTTGAAGGTTTTCTGCATGCCTTACACAGTTTTCCCAGTCCTCTTGCGTTACCTTGTCAATTTCTTCGTGAAAAGTCGTTCAACGTCCGTCAGTTTAAAAGTTTTATTTCTGCCTCTGCAACTCTCCTTTTTACTTGAGCCCACACCAATTCAATTGGATTATATTGGCAGTGGTAAGGTGGGAGGCGTATTACCTGGTTTCCCATTTCAATTGCAAGTTGATACATCTGATGCACTTTCTCCTTGTTTTTAAATGGAAGTACTCTTTGCAATAATTCTTTTTTAGTTTCTGTTTCCAAAAATTCAACCTCCCTTTTTTGTAACCATTCAACAATTTCGTTCTTCCTGCTGATTGAATTTGGTATTTTATGTGCAATAACTTTATGATACGGTGCATTATCCATTATAATAATGCTTCCATCTTCTAAATAATGACGTCCAAGTTAAAAGGCCCCAAACCGATATGGATGTGTATAGACGTCCTGTGCATACATGCATTTAATATGTATTTAATGATAATTCTTTTAAACCTTATGTTTTACAGTAAATTTAAATAAATTCTATAAGAAGTAAAAGCTTTCCTTTAAAACTTTTTTCTTGAATGGTACACCTCAAAACAGGGATAAACACACAAGGGCACATCTTCACATTCACAGCAAATCGTACTAGTTTCCTTTCGGACACCTTTTTTGCGGCACACCAAACATTTTCTAAAGGGACGCGACTTTTTTAGCTGTGGTTGGTACCCTTTTAGGAAAATGTTTTCCTTCAAGTCTGAGGGGTGCTGGGGTGATGGATTTTTTAACCCCGGTATGGAGAGGTCTCTGAATTTTATACTGCTCAATTAGGCTGCGAGCTATTGATATGCGAAAGTCCAGGTACGTCATTGTCTTCTGTGGGTTTAGAGCTCTCCAAATTACTAAACAATTGTATATGGTTATATCCAGCTGGTGTAAAAGTACTTTTTTATACCATTTGATTGTTTTTCGCAAAGAGGGATATGCGTGTAATACCTGATCTACTAGATCCACTCCACCCATATGCATATTATATTCCTGGATAATATTGGGCTTGAAAATTGACATTTTGTTACAAGCATCAATTTTACCAGTGTCAATCATCGAAATCTTAGGGCTGCAATTGGATAATGCTGTAACAACCCTCCTGTCTTGCCAAGCAACATAGGTCAAGGGTGGGATCTGATGCACCTGCATTTCTCCTCTTCTTAGAGCCTTCATATTCACATCTTTTGGCAAACCAATACAATTTGAGCATACTATTCCAATTGCATTTGTTTTTCTTTTGTGTAAGACCATGAATAACTTAGGGGAACTGTACCAATTATCTATATATACAGTCCTACCCTGATCAAGTAGAGATTCCATCAGGTGCATTACTATAGAACCAGATAACTCCAAATCTTTTTCTCCGGTGTTATCACTCCCTTGGCCAGTGTATATGCAGCTATTGTAAGGATATCATGTTTTACTTTCACATACATCAAAACCCTTTATGCCAAATCTGGCCCTCTTTGTTTCGATGTATTGTTTCCAACCTAAACGGCCCTTCCAAAGCATCAGGCTTTCATCAACAGTGATCTTTTCACTAGGCACATAATTTTCTTTGAGTTTTGAAATAATGTAATCAAAAACTGGTCTGATTTTGGATAGTTTATCAGTCACATTTTCTGTGCAGGTGAAATGAAGGAAGCGCAAAATGGAAGTAAACCTGTTATTTGACATGCATTTCCCAAAAAATGGGGTAGCTAGCATGTCATCTGTAGACCAGTACATTTCTAGCGTAGGTTTACGAATAACACACATGAGCATAATTAGACCAAGTGGTCTGTAAATCTCATTCATTGTTACTTCTGTCTACTTCTGCAATCTACTCTTAGGTCCTAAATTGCCTTTAGCAATCAGGTCTTCCTTCACCCTACTCGCATATACATTTGTTTCCGAAACAATGAGAGACAGTAAGTCAGTAGTAAAAAATTTTGTGAAAATGTCTATTGGTTGGCTGTCAGAAGTTAGCTGAGTATGCGGTTGTACACCAGAGGTTGTGCTCGTGAACATATGTCTATTTGTGTTAGAGTTATTTTGACACCTCAATAATGTTGATTCTTCACGAAAACCTGTCGGAAATGAATCATTTTCCTCCTCACTGCTACTTATATCCTCAACACCCCCCTCAAAATCTGAAAACTCGCCATCAATGTCCAAATCACTGTCTAACAGCAAAAAGTCTTCAACATTTTCTGATGTAATATCAGAAGCACGCAGTCGTCCTACACTAGCTAATTGATTTGCTACATTACTAGTTGAAGCCATGATTAGAACTGAGAAAACTATTTCTACTGTGTTTTAGCTAAAGAAATTGCTTGGAACTCTGACGCAGTCTAAATTACTATATGAATTGAGCGAAGAAAAAAGTTACGTCAGCTAACATAAACTTCCGTTGTTGCAATTAGAGCGATGCTGACGGAGTTTTCTTTCCAGCATGTGTAACGCAATATAAAGAGTTATTATTACGTGTTAGCATAAACTGAAACCTATAAACCTTGGACCCAACACTGTTTATTCAGCTGATATACACATATAGTTTGTAAAACAAAATTACTCAGAATTAGGTGCATTCGACGCAAAGAATGGCTTTCTTTACAGTGGTACAAATTAATGAAATTTCAACGCTTTGTTAATATAGTCTCCATTTTAGTGATACCGCAGATGCATACAGCTTTTAATGGGCTTTAAACCAGTGTTTGTTTCCCTGAAATAACTTAATAAATACCAAAGGTACGAATATTTATTTATGCAGCATTTTTGCAACATTTATCAATTTAAATGTCTTGTTCTGGTTATTGGATATCTGTTTCCGGCTGTGCAGGGTTTAAATGGCCATTGGCGAAGCGGTTAAATGTATCAACTGTCATCTCTTCTTGATAGTCAGAGGTACTTTTTGAGAGAAAGATACATTTGCTTTCTGGCAGGAACCCTGTCTTAGCAGATCCAGCATGACAAATGAGCCGACGCCTTTTCCAAGAGGTACCTTTAGGCCACCCTTTTTTGAGGATTTTTATTTACTCATGTCTCTTGTAAGTAAAAGATAGGCCTTACATCACCAGGATATATAGTTGGAAATTCACCGTGGTCATAAAACTGGAACACTGTTCCGTGTACAACGTCCTGGTCAAACTCACTTAAATTTGTAACCCTCTTCGGAGGACCAACATGTTTCCTGGGCGACACAAACACCTAGGCACCACTGGCACCAAAGTTTCTTGCCTCTCCACAAATGCGGGACACACTTGCTGTACCTGTTCTACACGCTTCAGCAGTAAGCTGCTGAGCATTTTTGAAATCAAGCTGATTTCTATATTTGTCATTGCCCAATTTTTTAAGAACGTGTACATCTTAAAAATAATACTTTGAGCATCACTTCGCAATACCTGCATTTTTGACTCGCCACTAAATTCACCGCAAGAAGCCATTGCACTATTTAACTCTTACTCTACTGTTCTCCAAAGAGCAACTGAATGATATTGATCTGAACTCTCCAGAGTAAATAAACACTTCTTATCCAGCATTCATTCATAAACATAAGCATACAGCATTTCACAGGCTAACAGGAACTAATGTTTCCTCTTGTTCGCATTTAACCTGTAGGACTCTGATTAGTTGTTCACCTTGTAGCGCTCAAGGTCAAACACCTTCCCATTTAAAACACATTATAAGCTCGGTTTCCTTACGTATTACAATGTTGCTAGTTTGCCTACGTAGTGTTGGTATTTTCCGCGAAAGCTTGCTTTGGATGTTGGCAACGCTCGAGCCATGAAGTCATGCCCGCCATATTGCTACGCCATTAAAGTACACCTTTACCAAGTTCTGTTATATCACGTCTGGGGAAGAAAGATATTCTACATTTGTTTACCTCGCACATCCACTAAAAGCTTGTTAAATACGAGAGTATCTGTTGTACCTGACCTTCCTGGACGTTATCCATGTAACTCTGACCATTACAACTCTGCAAGATACGGCAATGCGAACAGAGTTTAATATGCCACAATGCTTTACGTTACATTGGGAAGACCAATTTATTTTAAAAAACTAAGAGTTTATTCTTCCAACAATCAATGAAACATGCTCATGTCAATATTATTATTACAAGATTCTTGCTGTAACAAGATTTGTTAAACTCGTTCAGTACAATGAGTCTAACATAATCAGTTAATTAATATTTAGATGAGTCGTATTTATTACACATCTGCTTCACTTTCGTACCTATTTTGAGGACATGTTTCGCAAATCATCGTTTGCATCTTCTGCTCTTATGCGACTAAAGCTTGATCCAGTGGTGTGGTGGGTGTGGGTAATTCTGGAGTTGCTGCTGCCATCTATTGATTTAGTGATGAACTTAAATGTGGGATTCTCTTCTGGCGGGATTTCAAAGTTCATTAGTTGGTTGTTATGCTTTTCTATGTATATCCTCTCCCATATGACGAGTTCGCTATGTTTTGGTACGTATTTTAGTAATTCTGTGCTATCTTCAATTTCATGATTTTCAGACCAGAAATGAGCTGCTATTGCGGACTTAACAATATTTGTGTATCTTAAGTGCCTGAAGTTTTCTTTCTTTCTAGTGCCTATGTTTCTTTTTGTCCTCCCTATGTAAATTTTTTCACAGTCTTTACACTTAATCTTGTAAATGCCTGACTTTTCCTCTGGTTTTATCTTATAAGTATTATTACTGTGAAGTAGGTTTTAAATGTTGTAATTGTTTTTTGGTGCCAATGTTATATTGTATTTCTTGAATATTTTTTGGAACTTTTTTGTGGCCCAGGGGTGGTAAGTAAATTTAGCAAATCTAATTTCTTGTTTTATTGGTGTGAGAGCTGTGATCTGTTTTAATCTCTTTTGAAGTTTGAATGATTTTAGTTTTTTATCTACAAGGTTTTTTCCATATCCATTTTTAATTGCAGTTGTTAAGATTTGATGGTATTCGTTTTTATATTCTTGCTGGCTGAGGGGTAGATTTACTAATCTGTGTGTCAGACTGTTGATGGTGGCATGTTTGTGTGGAATTGGGTTGAAACTATTTGCTTTGATGTAATTATCTGTGTGTGTTGTGCTTTTCTATGGATAACTTAAGGGTTATTATGGAATCCAGTAGAATTGTATATATATCGCCAAGCTACAATTCTACTGGATTCCATAATAACCCTTATCTTATTCAAAGTGCTGTATTTGAAACCCAGCTCCTTTAGGAGACCGCGCAAAGTGAAGCGCCCATAAGGAAAATCACAAATTTCTTGCAAATGTGCAACCAAATCGTCTAAGGTGGGCGCTCTATATTGGCTATATATGTCAAAAGTAAGGAAGTTTCGCATAGTGGACATAAGATAATTTATTTAGACAAAACCTCATATGACACCCATGACGTATCGAGAAATGTGGCAGCCTTGCAGAAAGATCTCGGAGAAGAAGGGTCGAGGTTGTAAAACGATTATAAGGTTTCGTCAAAGGCAGAAGCCGACGTGCACACGCGTTAACTAAACAGACTTTACTTTACTTATGTCCCAAGATTAAATGTTCACCAGGAATCAAGTTTCTACTTTCAGAAATAGCAGTGCATGAATTAACAGATATAAGTTGTTGTATTTTTACAGGTAAGACATTTGTTTCTTTGATGTGTACTGACCATGATCAAAGCTCATACTACTTTTTTGTGTTCTTCTGAAGGCATTTGCAGCTATAATATGCCACACAAAATTTGTGACCCATTTTTTGTAATGTGAACACTTGTCTGCTGTGTACTGAGTTACTCCAAAAGATAATGCTACATCATAACATGACTGACAATATACAAAGTATGCTGCTCTTAAAGCATTCTGATTAATCATATTTTTAAGTTCCTTTAAGCAGAGCAAGCTGAGCTAAGCTTTGATAGCTCTTATTTGTTTTCTCCAATAGAGCTCTTCATATGTTTTGTGCCCAAGAAATTTTCCATCAATACTTCACTTATGATGTAATTGTCATATCTGAATTTTTATTCGATTATCTATCTACGCTTTGTTTTAAATTGAAAAAAGGTTTATTTTATCACAATTTAATGATAACTTATTTGCTTCAAATCAATTCTGAAAAAATGAATTGCAATATTAAAAATAAGAATGTCTTAAGTATAGACACTTGTGAGACATCTGTAGTAGTAGGACCTGGTTTAGAATGATAACCATTTATCCTGGTTTTCTGCATTTTGTTTAAGAAAGATTTAAACCAATTTATAGGGAACTCATTGATACCGTAAAATGTTAACAATTGTAACAAGAGGTTGTCAAATATCATAGCTAAATCAGAAAATATTCCTAATTATTTTGTGCTCAAGACTGTAAGTAATTCAGAACTTACAGTTTGTTGTCATGTTAGTGGATATTGTTTCTCTAAAGCTCAACTGCAATGACTTGGGAATATAATACAGGGTATATAAAAAAAATAAAAGAATGTAAATGTGTATATAAATAGATATCGGAGTTTTAACTCTTTATAATATTTATTACATTCAACTTACAGTTAAGTACGCTACTGAGGCGGGCGTATAACACTATGTATGTGAAAACCCAGTTATATCCTGATTTTCGATATCTTTAAATTTATTGAGCGCTAAGCACTTTTTACTCTCATGATTTTACTGTTCCTGTTAGCAGTCTGTTTGCTTGCTATAGTACACACCAACAATACCTTGTCTTCGTGATCTGACATATCATTTAGAATAGGAACTTTATAAGTTGAAGTTTTTCTGAGTTTAGAAAAATGATATTTCTGATCAGAGAGTAAACTGTATATTGCAAGTTAAATGTATATAACAAGGAGGTAAGGTTAGTGCCAATTATATTGTCATTGTGTTAACCTTAAAATCTCTAAGTAGTTTGTTTAACATTCTCAGTTTAAGTAGATGATATAAATCTTTGTAATTTGTTTATAAATGCTCGGGAGTGTCCTGCGGTTGCTTTAAGTTATACATCAGTTTATACCAAACTCTACTTTTCTGAACTACATTCAAATTGTGTTTTTCACAAAAACATGCAACATTTATATGGTGAACTCCATTGCACTATTAATAAATATACTTACTTCCCCATAATGTAATCTAGTTCTACAAAACCTGGAACATAATATATAACTATGGTTACTCACACTTTTAGCTCTGCTTGTGTTAATTATCTGTGCTCTGTTAGCAAATTATCAACATATTACAATTTAAATCTTGTATATGTTTACTTAGCTGCTCCATTTTATTGGAAACAGTGATGATTTCGAAGGTGGCTTGGATGCACTGTTTCACTTCCTGACGTAGTCGTAGGCAATATGAACTACCTTTAGGCACCTTCGTAACTTGCCATACTGTGGTTTGAGGAACTTGCTACATCTCATAGTTGATTTATTAGGATTACAGAGATAAACGTTCCAAATCTGATTCACATCCGCTTCTGACACAGCATGACACGCACTGCTTTTCTCTTTGCCAAAACGAGTATCCAGAGATTTGTGTGTTCCATCTGCGAATATGGTTGTTGGAAGGAGGCTCCTTCCGTATTTTGCCTGAAAATGGCACTGGACTTTTGTAATGAATCAGTGTTGATTATATTCAAAACTATAAAAAGTGTTCTCCTTACCGCTAAGCTCAAATTTGTTATACACTGCTATTACTGCCATCTGGTGGTAGCATATGTTCTACAGTTGATGTATAACAGAACTGGGCAGTTTGTCTAACCATTACTACAACAATAAAAATGGTATATATTGCACATTCTCAATAATAAAAGAAGATGAAGAAATCACTAAACCTTGACAATTATTTACTATTTAATTTTGGAAACATTTGTATTCAAACCTCCATTTAAATGTCAGATAAGATGTTGTGGCTTTCAGATTTCTATAGAAGTTTCTGCAAATTTAAACGACTGGTAAGATTTACAGATGAGGTACACATTAAGTGGAGAGTACATAAAAGAATAATTTATAGTTTCCAAATATTGTGCTGGACACAGGCAGCCGATCATACCTGCCAGGTAGAAAAATACAAATATTTACATATACATCATTTTTTTCTGAAAAGTCATAAGGGTAACACCTGAAAAAGTAAATTAGGGAACAGCAAATGGTAATGGGTTAATGCGGATTGTTTTTTAGATATCCCACGTTGATCGTTGATTGAAGTCCATAGTTCCATAGAAACACACTGTTCCACCACCATGAGTTATGTCATATAGTTTTGGGAGACACTTCACAACACATGGTCATTGCAGGTTTAAAATTACTGCTTTAAGTTTGCAATTCCTTTCTTGGAAGTGTTGAAAACAGTGTTGTTATGATAAATTAAATTTAAAGGGGGTTGATTAATGGCACTAAACAACACTTATTTTAAAATTTTCCGGAACATGTTTCAGAGACTTTGCCTCTATTCTCAGCCGGCCATCGAGTGGTTCTTGTTGGTTTAGCTGACAATATTTTGTCACAAGTCTCCTCTGGTGACGGTTCAAGGAACTTGCTGAACAAATCTTTCTGGGGGATGTCGAAATTGAATACTTTGTTCCTATTTTTTGAAATGAAGATTTGTTCCCACGTGGATAGTTCTTGATTTTCCTGATGTATGTTTTAGTAGTTTTGGTTCTGGATTTATGTTGTTCTTTTCCCAAAAATATGTGGAAACTGCTGTTTTTTCTAATTGTTTATATTTATGTTTCTAAAGTATTCCTTTGCTCTTGTTTCTAAATTTCTTTTGGATTTTTCAATATAAATTTGACTACAGTCACTGCATTCAATTGGATATATACCAGATTTTTTGTTAGGTGGAATGGCAACTTTGATGTTTGAGCAAATTAAGTTTTTTTAAGGAAAAATGGTTGACTAGTGCTAGTTGAATGTTTTGTTTTTTGAAGACTTTTTTGAATTTATCATAGGCCCATGGATGGTAAGTGAATTTTTTGAAAATTATATTAGTTTCTGTAGATGAGAGGGTTGTGGTTTCCTTTAGTAGCTTCTTTTTTTTATTGCTAAGTTCGCTTTTTTGTCTACTAATGATTTGGGAAAGCTATTTTTTGTGCTATTTCAATTACTTTGTTGTATTCTGTTTTGTATTCTTCTGCTGTGAGAGGGATGTTTACCAGTCTGCGTGCTAAACTATTGAAGATTGGCCTGTTTGTGGGATCTTGGGTTGTAGCCATTACCTGTTTAGTCTGTTTTTATTCCTCATTATTTTTAGATCCAAAAGTGGTAAATACTCGTCTTTTTCCATTTCTACAGTGAACTTGATGCTTTTTTCTTGGATATTTAACAGTTTTAGTGCATCACTGATGTGTTTTTTTTGGTACTATTGCAAAGATGTCATCTACATATTGTTGCCAGAGTTTGAACATCCAAGGGAAACCTTTGTTGATCCTTATTTCTAAAGCACTCATGTACAGATCGGCCAGGAAGGGTGATAGGGGGTTGCCCATTGCTAACCCTGAAGTTTGGTGGAAATATTTTGTTTGAAACTGGAAGAAATTTTGTTCTATGCATAATTTGGTTAGTTCGATGTAGTCTTGGCATGGCATCATCTGAAATTTCATACTACATCAAACTAACCAAATTATGCATAGAACAAAATTTCTTCCATTTTCAAACAAAATAATTCTATCAAATTTGATTTTTTGTGTGGATTTTTATGATTTCTAGTAATTTGGATTAATCGTAGAATAATCTTATTGAGTGAGAATTTATACGAATTATACTAAAAGTAGTTGAAAACTATATTGGACTTGTGGTTTTATTTCTTATCTGTGTAAGCATAAACAATTTCCAATAAAGCGAAGCAGTTAGAATAATGAGGTGTCACATAAATATTAAGCATGGACAGAACTTAGAGAAGCGAAATTAAATTAATGTGATCATTAACAATTGGCATGACTGACTTTAATATATCTAATCTCAGGAGAAACTACTCTGACCAACTTACTTTACAGTAGACAATCATTTACACATACACAATAGTCAACAAAAAGAAAGACATCCTCATGCTAAAATCTCACGATGCATTGGTAATATGTCTTCATCATCAGTATCACAACATATCTCTTAATCAACATAACTGATATGCCAACGTCCATAATCAACATTTCGCAGCTAATCTGTCTTATAGAAGGCAAAGTTAATATTTGCTATACTAAGGGGAATCTCGCGATATTTAACCTTTATCCTAGTATCGCTTTACTACCATCAGGCTTTACTTCCTGGCAAACTAAAGGTAGGGAACTTCATCCTACATTATATACAAATAAAATATATCATAAGCATGCCATATCTAAGTGCTAGATACGCTCTTAAAATATCTCGCGACTGAATCTAAGAGTTGGTATCAGCAAAACTGTAATTATATATTAGTCTTCAGTTCACATTCTCTCTTAAATCACACAAATACACATGGTTCCTGAGAGTTCCTGACATCACCTTTAAAATACTGTAAACAAATGACAGCTTACCCGTGATATAAAAACGGTGTCGTTAATATCATATGACTCAGCGGTTCTTCACAGAGGGTTTACATCCTATGCTGCAATCTTGTGCAACCCAAGAATGACTCTTCTTAATTTTTCTGTCGATTTAACAGAACACATATGAGCTGGCAGGTCAATACCACTGCTTACTCTGATCACTGAGTCATGCAACCTGTCTCAACTTGTTAATTCCTTCTAAAGCCTGGAGCTTACCACGAAATGAAATATGAACCTCCAATAATTAAAATATTTCCCAAATCTTGTTCAGACCTTAAACGCAACAATATTTTGTAGTATATATATGTTTCTTTCTTCACAGATTTGTTTCTGAAAATAAGATCTACATCTGATTCGACAGGTATTTGAAATGGATGAGAGAATAGAAATCAAAGAAGAGGATCCACTCACAGATGACATAACCTTACAGAATGAGAGAGACTTCTTTCAGAAGGTTGTTTCTATGAAGACAAGTACTGATACTGTACTTCTGGATACTGATTGTGACATGACAGTCAAAACAGAAATTAACTCAGAGACTCCTTTCATCAAAGAACTTGAAAAACAGATTAAGACTGAAACAGGTATATGGAGCAACAACTGCGAGAGGGATAAATCCAATGAAGTTGAACAGTATGAGGGAGAATTTCTTCCAGAGAATCCTGAAATGATGGATAAGAAATACAACAGTGATCATGAAATGTGTAACAAAATAGAAATTAATGAAGAACCTTGGTGGCTGGAAACAGAAACTTCATCAGTTTGTGATAATACTAAGGTAAGTTATCAAGAACTCTATTGGATATTTGACACATTCTACATATGAAACAGGCTCACTAAGCTGAAAGTGACCTACCCTAAACAACAAGTGGCAATGGGCTACTTATATGTGACCCATGTAATCGAAGTGTCACATTTATCGTGACAGTACATTGTACTAATACCAGCTCTTAAGGGTATAGATATTATGTCAGGCTATTTTCCACCCACATGATCATCATAAAATTGATTTCTTTCTTGTTTATTTGGATCATAAACAAGAGCGCTTTGAATTATAAAGTTACATACATGGACACCACATCAGTGTAAGATATCACTGTTTGGTCCATACATGCTAACTTAACAACTAAATGGGCAAATTAATATAATGTACCCTAGCAGTTCACTATGTTATGTGGTTTGTGTAACAATGCATTTCACTTTATGCCAATGTTTGCAAATCTTTCCAAGATGGATTGAACATGCAGCTATAGTGCCCCTAACCCTTATGTATACACTTGAATGCAGTGCTCTGTAGGGAGTAATCTGTCACTGTTTGAATGTCCATCAGGGTCAGTTACTTGAATTATGCAAAATAAGGCCTGAAGCTTTCCTTTTAAAAGAAAATGTTCAAGTTTTCCTCTAGAAACATGCCAGATGAAAACGCAATTTGAAATGAACGTTTCGGGTGCATACGACTCTCCCATCAGAATATTTGTTAAATGTTATAACCACAAATGGATCACTGGATATGACAAAATTATAAACAGTGACAAAACACTATCAGTTCTGGCATTACTAAACAAAAGACTGTTTTCAGTAAATTAAATGTCAGGTGAGGAGATGACGTGAGTATAGAAGATTAATTGGGTCAAAGAAACCTAACCACCTATGTTGATTTTCAAGCTGTTTAGATCATTGTTCCTTAAGTCGACGGATTTCCAATTTTAAGCCTGATATCCCAGAGGAGCTTTCTGAATTCTGGCATCACGATTAAATGTGCTTCTTTCAGAGAAAATGACCGAAACCTCCTTAACTCTCCAACCTCAGTAACTGTTGCAAAATGATTATGTACTTTGCCAAGATTTTCTCTTATCCTGGAAGATGAATTTACACTTAAGTTCTATGGACCCCAATCATTTTTAGGATCATTTTCCCATGTCATTCAGCAATTTTACAAAATGTATTGGAGATGTTCAGTAAAAAAATAGGAACATAGAAAAAAGTGTGACCTATAACAGTATAGCTTAATGCAGCATTATCTAGAAATCACAGAACAGGTTGATTCATCTGAGTTTAATCATAATGGACATGTGTGATGCACTGTTAGCAGTGTATTACTTTTGTCACCTTAGTTCATAGCTGAGCAACAGTGCATTGTGTGACATATGTTCATAGCACTGTGGGTGTCCGTTCCTACAATGTAACGCAACAATTTAAAATACATCCTGGATATTATTATGTACAAGTATGTAAAAAGAATGGAGGTAGGCAGCTTTAAACTTTAATTAGGCTCTAGGCTCAAAAACTCAAAACAGGATGGATAGAGTCAACATGAAAGATTCAGTGCCATGGCCGGGATTTGAACCATGGAACTCCTGGTTTCCGTCCAGTCGCTCTTAACATTTAAGCTACCATGGCCAACGTGTCTTCCTGACATTAAATTCTCCAGTTGACTCCCCTAGTGGTCTACTGGGGAAAATATATGAGTCAACTGGAGAATTTAATGTCAGGGAGGCACGTTGGCAATGGTAGCTCAAAGGTTAAGAGCGACTGGACGGAAACCAGGAGATCCGTGGCTCAAATCCCGGCCATGGCTTTGAATTCTTCATGTTGACTCTATCCATCAAATATCTTAGCCTATACACGGCTAGTGTGGAGAAATGATTAATTTCCATCACTTAACTAAAACTCAATGCAAGGTTACGTCAACATCACAGAATCCTTGTTAGGTCACTGTGGACTATGACCTCATATTAAATATAATGTAATAATCATGTTTAAGTATGTCCATGTGCACTTGTGTTGTTGAGTAGATCTCTATACTGTAAGCCATTTGTGTGTACTTCCTTTTATCATTAATGTTGATACAATTTGTATTGAGTAGTCCACCAGTTACATGATTTATGTCCAGTACTAATATGTTATTCATGCAATTCCTTCTCCTGTTCTCTCCTGAGTTTCTGTATTAAGTTTTCTTAATGCCTGAGCGTTTAAGTAATATATTGTGATTTATTAAACACTTATTTTGCTAGTTCTGAGTTTTCTAAATCACTTATCTACTTTCTCTCTGTCTTGGTTTTCTTACACGCCTGTACTTGATAAAATTGTATTTTCTTTACTTTTGTTCATATATAACTCTCATATTTATGTTTTAGCACATGTCTCATGGAACTATTGAACTGATACAAATGGATATACAGTAAAACTTGTTCTAAGTGTAATCATATGGGACCCACAGAAATTTCTAAATCAGGCAATTTTCCTAACTTTACAAAACTCAATTGATTATGTATAGTGTTTCAGTTACCATGTATCATAAATATATATGTATTTGTAATTATGCACAGATGTAAATGTATAATTGACCGCTAAAGCATAGATTTTGTTAAATAGTTTGCTGATATTTGTGCCACAGTCTAATACAATAGTACTATTAACACTAACACAATATAATAACTTGAATTGTAATTCATATTATTTCTTTCTTTTTCTATTCTCCTTAGGTTTAATTGTCTTATATCTCACTTGCTGTTTTGTTCACTGTGAGGAAAGTCTGTTCATATTTTGCTATGTGCATTATTTTGCTCTATTGAATGGTTTAAACATCTTGTGAAGGTGTGCACTTCTTAATAGGTTTTAGTGCGTAGTTGTATGACATCATCGTAATTCTCTTTCTATCTATGCATTTTACAATATACACATTGCTGTCGTAGTGAACAACCATGTCTGAAGATCCTCTACCTCCTTTGTCTAATTCTTCATCAATCTTCAGTCCTGCTTCCTTTGGTAATCAGTTCTTCTCTATTGTGGCAGTTAATCTAAGTCCTCTCCTGAGAAGCTCATTCAATAGGTTTTTACTTGTAAATTCCTGACTGTAATAAATAGTGTCCTGGAGTGAGACCTTCTGTTATCTGAACCACTGCAGCTTTACCCAAACCAAAACTTTGTGCACTAATATTCAGGCATATTGTCTTCCCATGATACAATTTAAAATCTAACACAATGCAATTCAAAATTGCGGAAACAAAAACCTTTATACTGACTGGATTAGGTTTGTTAGGAAAATACTGCTTCATGCTGCAAACTTCATAAAATGAAACTATCATTTTATCTAGGGCAAATGCAGGAAAATGTGCATAATATAGATAATTTATTAATTAGAGAAAGCATACCTCATCAGAATCACCACTGGATCTCTTACATTAGCCTTCATTACCTCATTGGGAATAGGATTGTTATCTACTGTGTTGCTAGTATTTCCATTTTCTGAATCCCCATCTCGATCAGAAAAAACATCTTCAGAATCATCCATATTGGCAAGTTCTTTTAAGTGATATTTCTCAGCTTATGAAGTCATTTGGTAAATGCAGATACATGAAAATAACGTTTTTGGTGGTAAGAAATGTTTGTTTTAAATTTTACCAATTGGATTGTATTAACTGAGTCCCAAAGTACAGAATGCTTGACTTCATGGAAAAGAAGGTTATGAATTCCCGAACAGTTCATGTATTTGAGATCTAAGTTTTCTTTTAATATCATCGATATAAAAAGTATATTATTCAAACAGAAAATCACTGCTGTAAAGTCTTATTTTACACATATTTCTAAGGTAGCGTATGCCCTGCTGCAGTGTGTTGTCACTTAGTAACAAGTGGTTCACACAACCCAGTTAGGAGTGCAATGCAATACCGATCTTGAGAAATGGTACCTAGGTATAAGCAGCTCCTATTGAACTAGCAGAGACCCATTGCTCTTATCTGTCATCTGCTGGACAGTTTATACAAGTTACAGTATATGATGCTGTACATTGGGGAGAGAATGATGTAGTAATGAACCATGAATCTATTTAACTAGAGCTGTCACTTGATTTTTTTAATGGACTGATATTCTGTTTTCAGATTTTTTCAAGACACAGTTGATGGTGCTGTTATTGGTCAATCCCAATTGCTCTGTGCTCAACTTCAAGCAGGCGACACAAGCATATATGGTGGAAAGGATCATTTAGAATTTAAATATCAAAAAGGTGATGTTACAGAAATCCTACAAGTTTGTGATAAGAGCTTTACTCAGTTGTTAGATTTGAGAGGACATCATTTAGTACATGAAGGAAAGAAGTCAAACCAATGTAAAGTTTGTGATAAGAGCTTTACTTGGTTGTCAGATCTGAGAAGACATCATTTAGTACATGAAGGAAAGAAGACACACCAATGTAAAGTTTGTGATAAGAGCTTTACTCGGTTGTCACATTTGAAATCACATCAGTTTATTCATGAAGGTAAGAAGCTACACCAATATAAAGTTTGTGATAAGAGCTTTACTCGGTTGTCACATTTGAAAGCACATTGGTTTACCCATGAATCTAAGAAGCCACACCAATGTAAAGTTTGTGATAAGAGCTTTACTTGGTTGTCAAATTTGAAATCACATCAGTTTACTCATGAATCTAAGAAGCCACACCAATGTAAAGTTTGTGATAAGAGCTTTACTCTGTTGTCACATTTGAAATCACATCAGTTTATTCATGAAGGTAAGAAGGCACACCAATGTAAAGTTTGTGATAAGAGCTTTACTCGGTTGTCACATTTGAAAGCACATTGGTTTATTCATGAAGGTAAGAAGTCACACCAATGTAAAGTTTGTGATAAGAGCTTTACTTGGTTGTCAAATTTGAAATCACATCAGTTTACTCATGAATCTAAGAAGCCACACCAATGTAAAGTTTGTGATAAGAGCTTTACTTGGTTGTCAAATTTGAAATCACATCAGTTTATTCATGAAGGTAAGAAGCCACACCAATGTAAAGTTTGTGATAAGAGCTTTACTCTGTTGTCAAATTTGAAATCACATCAGTTTATTCATGAAAGTAAGAAGCCACACCAATGTAAAGTTTGTGATAAGAGCTTTACTCGGTTTTCAAGTTTGAAAACACACCACTTAATTCATGAAGGTAAGAAGACACACCAATGTGGAGTTTGTGATAAGAGCTTTACTCGGTTGTCAAATTTGAAAGTACATCAGTTTACTCATGAAGCTAAGAAGCCACACCAATTTAAAGTTTGTGATAAGAGCTTTACTCGGTTGTCACATTTGAAATCACATCAGTTTATTCATGAAGCTAAGAAGCCACACCAATGATACAATTGTGATAAGAGCTTTACCCATTTGTCAATTTTGAAAAAAAACATCAGATAATTCATGAAGGTAAGAAGGCACTCCAATGTGGAGTTTGTTATGCTTTACCCATTTGTCAATTTTGAAAAAACATCAGTTAATTCATGAAGGTAAGAAGCCACTCCAGTGTGGAGTTTGTGATAAGAGCTTTACTCAGCTGTCAAATTTGATAACACATAGTTTATTCATGAAGCTAAGAAGCCACACCAATGTAAAGTTTGTGACATGAGCTTTACCTATTTGTCAATCTTGAAACATTTAATTCATGAAGATAAGTAGTCACACCAATGTGGAGTTTGTGACAAGAGATTTCCTCAGTTGTAAAGTTTGAAAACACACCATTTAATTCATGACGGTAAGAATCACACCAATGTGGAATTTGAGACAAGAGCTTTACTCAGTTGTCACATTTGAAAACACCACTTAATTCATTACAACAATCGCCAACATCTAAAGAGTTACAAATACGAGTCACTTATGTGAGAATGTACAATTCCGATCAGTATATAATTTGGCCTTCGCAACAGTACGCTTTACGATTTAATGTCAAAACAAGCCACAAACAAATTGCTTGTACCCCTTTAACTAAAAACGTATTTCTATGGGTTTTCATAAGATTGGTTACTACATACAGAAGCCAGAAATATATTTAAGAAATATGGAATCTAATTTTTTTTCAGGAATAATGATGTAGCAATTAGGTTTTATTAGATATAATTTTTTATATGACGCACAAAGGAAGGTAATTCTATAACTTATGTAACGCTTATTGTTAATTCATATGTGTAGCTTTGTGGAAAGGTTTCTTTGGAAGCCTGGGTCAGCAGATGGGAAGGAAAGGAAACTGGTACTAGCTTGCTCAAGTCGAGCGGCAGTAGTTAAGGACATACTGTATGAATTGGAAAAAGTGAATCAGGGTTTAATATTGTGACTTCGTGTGTTTGTGAAATTAAAAGTCCAGTTGCAGAAACAAAATGTTCTTTATTTCCACCGAATTACAGTTGGAACATACATAGAATTACGAAGCGTACATAATTACAATCTACCAGTTCGTGGGTCACAGGTCCACTCTGTACCCGCAATTACGCACAACTTCTCCGATGCCCGTACAGTCTTCCGGTCCGTTCCTCGGCGCTCCTCACGGCTCCTCGCCAACTGCATGCCTTATATAGGGAAAATCGCCGTTTCTAGACTGTTCACGGCGCGCACGATTATCCCGAGGTTGCGAGACGTCTGGCGGGAGAGGAAAGAGACGGCACAGGGCTTAAGCCGCTCTCCTAATCGTCCCTTCAGCTAGTGACAAGAGACAAATGGGTAGGCGTGTTCTTAATGCTTCCCGTCTGGCCCTACTCCCAGCCGGTTCTATCCGGAGTTCCGACGTTTGGGTGACACTGCTCCCTCAAAGCTGGTCGTCTTAGGGTGCCAGGCGATCCAGGTTTACCACCAGCACCCTCGGGGAACCTTCTGGATGCGGTAGACCACGCCGTTAATCTTCTTCACCACACGGTAAGGTCATTACCATGGCTGCTGAAGCTTGGGGCAGCGTCCCTTAGTTCGGGTAGGGCGGTAAAACCACACCAGGTCACCTTGTTGGACTTGGCTGTTGGCTTGCCTTTCGTATCGGGTCTTCATGCGCTCGCTCGCCTTCTGGATGTTCTGGTAAGCCATCTCGTGCATTTCGTGGAGATGGCCCACCAGATTCTCCACATACTCGGTCGCTGGCTGTTTCGCTTCCGGAGGACTTACGAAAAGTCAGGTCACAAGGGAGGCGTAACTCTCGGCCGAACATTAAGTTGGCTGGTGTCATCACAGTTGTGTCGTTTTTGGACGAACGGTAGGCCAGCAAGATCAGTGGCACCTCGACGTCCCAGTCTCGCTAATGGCCGGCCTCGATCTTCCTCAGGTGTTCCTCTAAGGTCTTGATGTATCTTTAGACCATGCCATCCTACTGGGGATGTAGAGGTGTTGTGCGGGTCTTGTTAACCCCAACTCCTTCATCAGGTTGGACTCAAAACTGGTGCCCTGGTCACTGTGCAGCTCTAACCCCAAATCGGCAGAACACTTGCTCCACGAGTCAGTCTGTGACTGTCTTTGCCTCTTGGTTTGGGATAGCATGAACCTGCGGCCACTTGGTGAATTAGTCCACGACCCCCTTAAAGTACTTGTTGCCTCGGTTGTATTCTGGGAACGGTCCAGCAATGTCAATGGCAATCCATTCAAATAGCGCTCCGATGTTGTGCTGCATGCGACCCCGGCTACTATTCCGGCGGCCGCGAATAGCCGCCCACACGTGACATTGACGGCACCATCTCTCAGCGTCTGCTCGGAGCCTCAACCAGTAGTAGCGCTGCCGTAGTTTGCGTTCGGTTCGCTCCCAGGTGTCCTGAAGTACCTGCGTGTTCTTCCTCCAAGACTTCCGGGACCTTACTCCGGGGAAGTATCAGCTGTTCTCTCTGCGTTCTTCCCATCGGATGATTCCCATACCCGGAACAGCATGTCCTCTCTGGTCTTCAACTAGTCCCATTGGGCCCAGTAGGTTTTGTAGGTGGCGCTCCTCGGTGCGATGTCCTCCCAGGTTGGTCTAGTTCCTGCCTCCACTTCCCTCAAGAGAGACCCCAAGTCTGCGTCTGCCAGCTGCTCCCTCCTCAGGCTTGCGCTATCCTAGCCGTCCGCAACCACTGCTGTGACTACTCAGACTGCTGCGGCACGCTCCTTATCTTCCACTCTTGTGCATTGGCCGCACTCTTCTGGACAGGGTCTTCGGGACATAGTGTCTGCGTCATTGTGGCTCCGCCCTCTACGGTGCTCCAAGGTGAAGTCGTACTCCTGCAGCCTCTGGACCCAACGTGCTGTCTGGTCTTCCAGGTTCATAAAGCTCAATAGACAGGTTAGAGCGGAATGGCCAGTCCTCAGTTGTAAGGGTTGACCGTACAGGTACTTGCGGAAGTCTCCAAGGTCTTTACTACCGCCAATAATTCTCTCCGGGTGACGCAGTAGTTATTCTCTGCCTTAGATAGCGTTTTTTGTTGTAGGCTATCACCCACTGATGGCCATCCTGGATCTGCAATCGGACGCCTTCAATGCTTTGGTCGCTGGTGTCGGTATCGACAATTAAGGCGCCGCAAACCCAAAATTGGTGCACTGCACAGGGTCTTCACATGATGGAAAGCGACTTCGGCGTCCTTCGTCCAAACATAACGCCGGTGTTCCCCTCTCAGGCGGGTGAGGGGTTTGGCGATGTTAGAGAACCCCTTTATGAAGCACCGGTTAAAACTGCACTGCCCCAGGAAACTGCGCAACTCTTTCTTATCCTTTGGGCGAGGCCAATCTGTCACAACCTGTGTCTTCTCCGGGTCTGTGGCCACTCCGGTTGCTAAGACTATTTGGCCCAAATATTTCACTTCCCTGCGGTAGAGCGGGCTGTTCTTCGCGTTCAGCTTCAAGTTGGTCACCTGCAATCTCTGTAGCACCTTACTGAGATTCTCGAGATGGTCTTCAAAAGTTTACCGACGATGATGATGTCGTCCAGGTATACCAGGCAGGCGTCGTAAGTCAGTCCCCTCATCACTGACTCCATGAGACGTTGGAAGGTACCTGGTGAGTTGGACAGACCAAAGGGCATAACTGTGAACTGCCAGAGCCTTGGCTTGTCGAGAATGCGGTCTTGTCTCTCGGATATAGAACTACCTGCCAGTAGTCCGAATTTAGGTCCAGGCTAGAGAACCATGTGCATCAGCTAGCGCGTCCAGGTTGTCGCCATTACGGGGTAACGGAGAACAGTCCTCTCGGGTGACAGCGTTCAACTTTCTGTAGTCTACGCAGAAGCGCATCTCACCGTTCTCGGTCTACAGGGGAACACCCAGGGCTGTCAGACTCTTCAATCACTCCCTTGCATCTCATGTCCTCCAGCATGTCTCGTAGCGCCCTTTGCTTTGCCAGCGGAACGCGCCTAGGTGGTTGCCGAATAGGCCAGGCGTCGCCGGAGTCGATGCGGTGAAGCACTTTGTCCGTGCGGTCTTAGTCACCATCGCCTTGGCTGAAGACGCGCTGGTCTTGTCTCAGCAGTTGTCGAAACTTCTCCAGCTGTTCTGCGGTTAGGCGGTCGGCCGCCCTCTCCAGTAGGCCTTCTAGTCGGGGCCCCAGGTGATGTGCCGGCCCCGGCTCCTGTGTCTTGTCGATTGCTGTTACGCTTACCACGGGCTCGCACATTCCCAAATCCGTCCCGACCTGGGCGTCGTGATCGGTGTCCGTTGGAGTTGGCAGTCTCACTGGCACCTCCTCTCGGCAGGGCAACAATGTCCTAGCCACACATAGTCCGTGTACAGGTGTCTTCTGGTCCAGCATCATGTTCCTGGTTCTCTGGCCTTCCAGACGCGCCGTCACCACCACCTCACTCCTCGCGGGGACAACCGCGTCTTCGTCCAAGGTAACCCTTTAGATTCCAAGGCGCTGTTCAGTTTGACGGAGTATAATGTTCAGGTTCACGGAGTATAAACCCTTCTCCGTTGAGTCGCAGGACCTTCCTGCCGACGTCGACCGTCGCTTCGTGGCTCCTGAGGGCATCCAGTCCCAACATCACATCCTCAGTCACCTTTCGCGACGAACACCCAGAGATGTATGGCACTCCGTCCCAAGGTCAGCAGCAGCAGAGCCTGCTTCTCCACAGGCAAGGTGTCGCCCGCCTGATGCCGTATTCAGCTGGTATGGTCGGCTCGGCTTCCTCGCCAGCAAACCCTTGGCTATTTCGGGTCTGATGAAGGTCACGGCTGCCCCGGTGTCCAGCACGCGGCACGGTTTCCCTCTCACCCAACCATACGCGATGAGGCTGTCATCCATTCGCCGGCTGACGGCGCGCAGTGTCACTCGAGGGGATGGTGGTGATGGCGCCTTCGTGCCCCTCACCACGGTGGCCCTTATTTGTTTCCTGGCTGCTCTTCCTGTTTTAAGCACTCTCTCTCCAGGTATCTGGGCTGTCCACACCCCCAACACAGGCCACAAGGTGTTCGCCGGCGTCCCTCAGCTGGTATTCTGTCTCCAGCGTAGCGGACACTCCTCGTTCCCGACGTCGGTAAAGCTGTTACCTTGGCCGCCTCCATCCTTAATGCTGCTGGCCTAGTGGATGGTTTTATAGTCGCCGACCATTAGGCGCTGCTGAATCTCCGTGTCCCGTACCCCGTCAACGAATGTGTAGGCAGCTTCCCGGGATACGAACTCTGGTTGTTCAACTACCAGGGCGAACTCCTGTAGTGTCTCCCCTGGCTGATGCGACCTTGCGTTTTCTGGCTTCGATACGCTGCGGCTAAGCGGTGGTTTCCAAAATAATTCTCTAGGGCCTCCCAGATGTCCTTGGGCGACCCGTTGTCTGTACCGCGTTCAGGACTTCCGCGGCCCATCCCTGGAGGCTGGCTAGTAACTGTGTGGCCTCCTCTGGTGACCAATTGTTGTGCTTAGCCACTACGTACAATTGGTGGCGGAGGACTTCGAAAGTTGTCGCGCGGTCGTATTTAGGAAGTTTGACGCGCGCAGATGTTGAGTCTCGTCCAGGCGATAAGGCCTTCAATTCCTTTAACCTCCTGCCGACGACGTCCTCCACCATGGCGTCCAGGGACTTGACGCTGCTGTCGGCCTTTCCTTCCAGGTTGTTTACTCGGTTGGCAAGGTCTTCGACGTCTTCCACCATGGCGTTCAGGGACTGGGCGTTACTGTCGGCATTTTACTCTAAATCATTAAGGCGCTCGTCTACTTGACCTATCCGCTTGCCCAGCTTCACGACGTCATCCCTCACGCCGGCCTACTGTTCCTCAAATTTGGCGGCGAGAACCTCGTTCGCCACCTTCATTTCCGTGGCCAGGCTCTCGTTCGCTGCTCTCATTTCTGTGGTTAATTCGGTCTTTATTTTCTTCAGTTTACCGGCCAGGTTGTTATTCGCCGCTTCTGTTTTCGCAGCGAAGTTGTCTTTTGCCGTATATATTTATGTCAGTTCCACCTTCATTTCCATCTTTTTCTCCTAAATCTTTTCTAATGCCGCGTCCATGGCTGCAATGTTCGGTGACGTTTTCAACCCATTCCTGACACCAGTTGTGACTTTGTGGGTTCGTGAAATTAAAAGTCCAATTGCACAGACTCAAAATGTTCTTTATTTCCACTGAATTACAGTTGGAACGCTTGCCGATTACAGAGAATTACGTAGCCCACACAATTACAACACACCAGTTCGTCTGTCACAGGTCCACTTTGCACTCGCTATTACGCACAATTCCTCCGATGCTCGTTCACAATCTTCCGGTCAGTTCCTCACTCGGCGCTCCTCAGGGCTGCTCACCAAGAACTGAACTCACTGCAGCAGACCAGCAGAAGAGTCGGATCATCCAGGTTTACCTGGACGGAGGGTTTGCTGCTGAGCATATAGCCGCTTATTGCGTCTTTATCTGGGCAGTATAAAAGAGTCATCTTTTGTCTCAGGCGGTTGTCTTCGGCAGTGGTATAACTAGCCTTATGCGCGCTGTAGCCCCGCGGGGGTTTATGCGCCCAGTGCTGGCTGCGCTCTTCCGCCTGCCTGGGAGGCATCTGAACGCAGTCCGCTTAACAGGCTAGAGGGAAAGGAAGTGTATAGGCAGATCTCTCCCGATCCACGTCCACTATGTACGGGACCCCGGAGTAGGTATGAAGGATGTGGAACGGGAATCTACGCCCGGTATAGTAGATCATGGGCAGTGCGCTGTTCTGGGTTGTTCTGTCTGCCTCGGTTGGCCGGTTCATCAAACCCTATATGGGTCGAGGTAGAATGAGTGGCTTCTGCCATGTCGAAGATTTGATGGACGTTAACTAACTATGGAAAGGTATGGGCAGGTACACCAACGGCCCTCTACCCGAAGGTGCAGTGCAGATCAACCACCCTACGGTTGTCCTTACCTCTAGGCAGCGGGTGCTAAACAGCTTGCAACTCAGAGGACCGGACACCTGATTTCTCAGTATGCGCCTATCCCAGTCACAATGGTTTGGATGGCTAAGGTCTTGAGTCGTCCCGCGGAATATCGCGAAGCAGTCTTCCAGAACTGCCTAGATTTGTGGAAGAACAAATATTGAGTTCTGTACCATGATAACGTCCCGGCTCAGACATCGTTAATTGTGAATTGCGAATTTTTGGCCAAAAAACACAATACACTTCTGATGCCGCAGCCACTGTACTTGCCAGATCCATCGTCCTGTGACATTTTCAGTTTCCAAATCTGAAGAGGCCCATGAAATGACGACGCTCTGCCAGGATTGAGGGGATAAAGAAGTCATCGAATGAGGAGATGAACAGGATCACAAAAATATTATTAAAGAGGTACGAGGATTATCAAATACGTTGGCACAAATGTATATCTGGTGGGGATTAATTTAAAGGGGAGAAATTAGATTTCATGAATAAATACTTTTGAAAAAAAAAAATCCAAAATTCGCGGTATTTTTAACGCATCTCGTATACACACTTCTATAGCGGAGTGCCAAAGTATAAACGTGCTTCAAGGGAACTATCAAAATTGATAAATAATAAATTTAGAAGACTATTCAGAAACTGAGAACCAATAAATGAAAATGTGATTAACATGAACATAGATATTTTTGGAAACATAAAAACAGTATTAGTCGTATATGGAACAAGTGAAGGTGAAGATTTAATGAGATAGATCGAATAATCGTCATCAACAGGTACACATTCCGCAATTAAAATGTCTAGAGGTGATAACGGCTAAAATTTACACTTTTAGTACAGAAATCACACAAGTAGAAATATACAAACCACCCGCAGACATTGACAGGTGACGTTCAGAAAAAATCATGCAGTTAGGTGAAATAGCGGCGGGGGATTACAACTCTAAGGATTATGTATGTCACAGCATTAACCCCAACCCTTAAGGGACGAAACTTTTGAGTTATATAAACTATCAGTTAACTCAGTTGCTGGCCAGAAGGTGTTGTCCCTGGAGAGCAGCAATCAGTTTGGATCGGCAAGTTCACGGCGATGAGGGCTGGTAGGCAAGAGCCAAGCCCTGAAAAGGGCTACTTTGGCCTTGCTGGGGTGCTCGCTGGAACGGTGTTGCCTCTCTGGTGTCTCGAGACGAGCGAAATTGTCGTTGGAAGGGGATCCCACCAAAGGTAGTGGGGCCTTCCGACAGATACCATTCCAGGACTAGGTTCTTTACTGGTTGAAAGATGAAGTTTGAAGTAAAGACGGTGGTAGACGGTGGCATTGGGATAGGCATTTTAGAGTAGGTGTTGAGTTTATGAGAAGTTGTAGAAGAAATTGGAGATATGATGATAAGTTAGAGAGATGATGAGTTATTTATAGCTTTCAGGGGATGATGATATTTAGAGTCGATGTAGGAGGAGGATGGGATGCTTGTAACGCTTCCCGTGGTCAATATCGTACTCCCCGAGGCCGCGGATGAAGGCGTTGAAGTTATATGGGAGAGAGTCAAAGAATTTTTGTGAAAGGGAGAGCATGTAGTCTATGAGGAGTGGAAAATAAAAGGTAACGGTGGATGTTGATGTTAGGAATGTACCAGTCGGCATCGACAGCGGTACGAAGGAAGCGGTTCTGAAGGGCTTGGAGGTGGTACATGTGAGATTTTGCGGCAGTGCCCCAGACTGGACAGGCATAGGTGAGGACAAGACGGAGAACTTGTCTATACAGAAGTAGTTTGTTGGAAAGTGGCATGGCAGAGTTTCGGTGGCATAAGGGGGTAGAGAAGTACCATCTTGCGAGCAACCTTGCTGTATAAGGTGTCGATGTGGGCCTTCCAGGTGAGTTTCTGGTCCAGTGTGACGCCAAGGTATTTGACTGTGGTGGACCAGTGGACAGACCCACCAGCAATAAGAAGCTCAGGAACATCAGCCTCCAAGCGCCTTGTGAAGGTGATAGCCTGTGACTTGATAGGGTTCACAGTTAGGCGCCAAGTATTGAACCATTTTGTGAGGTTATCTGCGTATCGTTGTAGTCTATCTACAGCTACCTGATGATGTGTGGAGGCGGTGGTTATGGTGGTATTGTCAGCAAACTGGTACAGCGCACTGGCTTGATAGGAGGGCAAGGTGTTGATGTAAATGAGCAAACCCAGAGGGCCAAGGACACTCCCTTGGGTGAATGGGATGTGAGGTGGAAGAGATGTCTTCTTTGGTGACGCTGAAGGTGCGTTGTTGACGGTAGGAGTGAATGAGATGGATAATATACGGAGGGAAATTGTAGTGGATGAGGCGGTGGAGGAGGCCTTCGTGCCATACGGAGTCGAAGGCGCGGGAGAGGTCTAGGAATAAGGCAACGACAAAGGACGATTGTTAAACCCTTTGATGATTTCGTCCACCAGACGAAGGGGTTGATGTACCGTGGAAAGTTGCTGACGAAAACCAAATTGCTCCTGTCCAAGTATTGGCTGCGCAGAGAGGGTTTGTTGAAGCCTGGCTTGGATGACGTTATCGAACAGCTTACTTATGGTGGGCAGCAAGCCGATGGGACGTTGTCCTTCCGGCGTGCAGGTATCGTTACCAAGTTTAGGAAGGGTGATAATTTTGGCGTGCCTCCAGGCTCTGGGAAAGTAGGCCAAACAGAGCAGTCCATTGAAGAGGTAGACGAGGAGCTCCAGCCAGTTGTGTGGAAGGGCTTTAAGAGTGGCATTCGGGATGTTGTCATAGCCCATAGCTTTGTATGGTGGCACAGAGGAGAGAAGTGATGTGACCTCCACTAAAGATGTCTGTGGAATATCAGTAGGGTCTAACGGCCTGCACGGGAAGTTAGTGACCTCGGTTGTAACCAGCTGCACATGATCTTGATTGCAGGCGGCAGCAGGTTGGAAGGTGATTTCTAGATATGTACCCATTAGTTCTACTTTCTTACTAACTGATTGCGCAAGTATGGGTCCTTGACGTAGGGGCTTACCCTGAGTGGGAAGGCGCAGCAGGGCCTTGGATAGTCGCCAGAGGGATTGGTCCTCTGTGTTGATGGAGGCAAGGCGGGTTTCCCAATCCTCGTTGAGGTGTTCTGCCAGTTCAAGAGGGCCCTCGCAAAAGCCAAAAGAGCCGGAACACACATTTGTAGCTCCACTGAAAAACCATCTGCTATAGCCTGCATCCCATATACCGGCAATCTGTCTGGAAAAATCGGCAGAATCCTGGCAAGACAAAACATAAACACTATTCAGAAACCGCCTGCAAAAATCAGACACTTTATGAGCCCGGTCAAAGACCAATTACAATTAAACGTTCCGGGGGTGTACCGCATTCCATGTGGGTACCGTATATCGGAGAAACTTGCATGACCATAGCTACCAGGATCAAAGAACATGATAGAAGCATCAGACTGTTGCATCCTGAAAAGTCTGGGCTGGCGGAACATTGTCTCCAGCAAGACCATAGGGCTAACTTTGGTCTCACCACTATTTTGGCAAAATGCAGTGGCTCTTGGGAGTGCAGAGTTAAGGAGGCGTTGGCTATCTCGGCAGAGAGAGTCACTCTTAATCGAGATGCTGCGTTAAAATTTAGTGCAGCATGGAATTCTGCATTAAAACTCGAAAAGAGAGACTCAGGAAACACAGATCTGGCGTACTGAGCAGCGACCAGAGCAGAAGTGTTCTCTGTGAAGTTGTCATATTCACCAACACGAGCGCACTCGCTGATTGGTGCGCTGCAGCCTGGGATAGCTTCGTGCCTGCCTACTAGACCGCAAGCGAAGGCCGCCTTTTCGTAGCCGCATCAACTCGACTTCCGCAGCCTGGGACAGCCTTGTGCCCGCTAGACTGCAAGTGAAGACTGCTTCTTCGTAGGAACAGCTTTGTGCCTGCGAGCAAACAGGAAGCAGAAACAGCATTGTAATTGGGTAGGATAGCAAGGCCGCAGCCAACAGTCCTAGACTGGTTGCTTAGGCGCCTTAGGGTAGGCCCTCTGCTATCCGTGCTGATTAGCGCCCTAGACGTGCTCTATCAAAACTCACTCTTCTTTTCATCTATTCTATCAAACTCCATTCTCATTGCACTGCCATGCAACAACCCAACATGACTACATCACATGCGCCCACAGATCTGACTGTCCCTCACCCAGCAGAGAAATTTCCTGTCCTAGAAGTTCCTACTGAACCATCTACTGATGACTACTACCTGTCAGGTGGCAACATCTCCACATTTATGGATGAAGCCCTAATAGTCAACTCGAGTTTGCCGCTAGCACCAGGTTTGGTGAGGACTCTTAAACAAGAGCGACAAGCTCGCATCAAATACCTGGACCAGGCGGACGCTCAAATGTTTACAGTCCCCTCTTCTGACGAACGCTGCCTCACAGCCGCTGTCTTCCGCATCTACTCGTACCACAGATCGAGGTTGGATGCCATCACAGAATACCTGTTGCAACACGAAATGCATCAATTAAACGCCTGGCAAACACCCCACCTTAAAATAACAGCAAAGGGGACAAAGATCAACACTGAAAACGCACCACCAGCTATATCCAACAGCTATGCCGCTCTCTCAGAGCTAAACGAAGCGGGTAAATTCCCAGAAACATCAGAAGCAACTCAAAAAAGGCGTAAGTGCTCCACGCCCCCTCTTCATGCCGAATCCATGGATGAGGACCTGGTTGAGGCTGTACAAGCTCCAGCCCATGGAACCCAACCAACCAACGCTCCAGCAGCAACAACATCACAGAAAACAACGCCCATATACTTGCGTGATCCGGAGCAAGCCCGTGAAATCACCCAAGTGCTGCACAATGGTCACCCAGAAATAAGGTTTACCATTAAAAACATGGGTGGCACCATAGCAATCCTGCCAGACACGCCCACTGACCACCGCCATATATGTAAAGTCCTCAATGAAGGTGACGTGCAATATTTAACCACCCTTCTGCCAGATGAGAAGCTACTTTACGTCACTTTGAAGGACTTACCAATGCACGTCACAGAAGAAGAGGTACTAGCCCACCTGAAGACTTGAAATACCCAGTGGAACGCGTGGGACAGTTACGATCCAACCGCACTCCTGGGCAACAAAAGCTACCACACTTCAGGATAGCACTGAAGAAAGAACCTCGCTCCTCAGATATTTACAAAGAGACGCTCATGTTTGATGCCTAAATTAGGGTCGAAGCTTACCAACCACCCGCTCGCCCTCTTCAGTGCACAAACTGCCAGCAATTCCAGCACAGTGCAGCAGGTTGTCGTCTGGTACCTGTGTGCACATTCTGTGGGGAACCCGGACACAGATGCTCAGATTGCAAAGTTATAGGTATACCTGGAGCTAAACCAGTCTGTTACAATTGCGTTGGGGATCATTCCTGCCGTTACGCCAAATGTCCCGTATGGCAGGAAGCCAGGATCGAAATGGTCCTCAACAAGAATGGACAGCGTACTAGACATGACGCACCTCCCAAAAGCACAAATTCACTGGGACTACCGAAGGAAGCATTTAAAGGTACCCGTTACCCAGGGCTACCTCCGGTACAGCGACTGCAACAGCAGCAGCTCTGGCTTCCGGCCCGCAACCACCTGATGAACAGTTCCTTAACCTATTGTCACGCATACCGCTCAATCTACAGGCCGACTTCGCTGCAGATCTAGCGGAGGCTCTTGCCAAAAGACCCTCAAGCATCCCACCTCAAACCATCCTAGTCCACACCGTCTATGTCTTCTTCGGCAAATATGGCAGACACGACTAGGATCACCAACCAACTTCTAAACTTACGCATCTGCTCATGGAATGCTAATGGTCTCCGTTACAAACTGAGAGAGGCAGCAAATTTTCTGGCTGTAAACAAGATGGACATATTTCTAGTCCAAGAAACGCACTTTACTCCCAACATCAAATCTACAATACCTGGTATGTTGTGCCATCGTGCGGATAGAGCTGACGGCTATGGAGGATCGACCGTGTACATACGGCGTGGTATCCAGCACTTTAGGCTACATTTACCAGCCACAGAAGGCTTGGAAGGTACAGGGGTCCAACTTCAGACAGACAAGGGCCCACTCAATATCTGCTCCATTTATATCCCTCCTGGCAGAGCCATATTTACGTGATATTTACTGGTACCTCTACGCTAGCTCTTGGTGACTTTAATGCCAAGAGCACCCTCTGGAACTCCACCATCACAAATCCAAGAGGTCGTCTCCTAGAAAGGTATCTGGAGCGCAGAAATATGGCTGTACTTGCCTCTTCTTCCCCCACTATCACCTACGGGGATCGACGTCCGCCTGAATAGTTGGATATAGCTCTTCTTCATAATGTACGCTGTCATCCCACTATATTCTCTATCCCGGAACTGTCCTCTGACCATTGCCCTCTGTTACTCCTCTTTCAGGCTAAAGTAAAACCAAAAACCTTAACACCAACAATACATCCCAGGAACACAAATTGGAACATATTCTCCAAAATTATGATTAGTAAGCCGGTCATAATACAGCCATGTCCCACTCCTGCCTTAGCTGATGAGCTAGCAAATTCCATCACCACCACCATGGTAGCTGCCATGAAAGAAGCAACACCAGTTCCACGAGCCCCATATAATTCCCAGAAACCCCTTCCCCAACCAATACGTCAGCTAACAACCGCCAAAAACAGAGCAAGTCGTAGATACCAAAACACACGCAACCCACAGGACAAGCATGAGTGGAATAGACTCCAGGCTCTGATAAAAATGGAAATCTCAGACTTCAGCAACGACGAATGGAAAAGACGTCTCAGCACCCTTGATCCTGTCGATGTCTCCCTCTGGAGGATGTCTAAGGCACTGCTGTGCATCCCCTCCTCTGACCCGCCACTGACCGATGGGAGAAGATTAGCCCAATCTTCCAGAGGAAAGGTGGAACTACTTGTTGAACACCTGGCCTCCACCTTTCATTCAGCTGAGTCCCCAGATGCTGAACAGGTAGCAGATATAGAAGAGGTTGTGGGTCGCTTCATTCACCCTCCTTATGAAGCACACGACATACCCCTTACAACACCCCAGGAAGTTGGACAAATCATTGTTTCAGTTCGTCCTTTTAAAGCTCCTGGGTATGACAAAATACCCTACGCCGCCTTCAAAGCCCTTCCGAAAAAATAGATTAACTTACTCACCCACCTATTCAACAGTCTTCTTCTCCTCTCTCACTTTCCTGCTGCATGGAAGCTTGCTCGCATAATCACCCTCCCTAAACCAGGCAAAGACTAAAAAAATATCACAAATAACCGCCCAATCAGTCTTCCCCCTGCCATTAGCAAATTATTCGGAAAGGTGCTTTAACGTCGCCTACAGCACATTATGGATGATTTAAATATCCTCAGACTCGAACAATTTGGTTTTCGGTGACAACATTCCACCTCACACCAACTCCTACGCTTCGTCTATGACACCATCCGTGCCTTCAACAACAGACACTATGTTGTAGCCTTATTTCTCGACATCTCTAAGGCCTTCGACTCTGTCTGGCACGAAGGTCTTCTCTTTCGCTTAATCCAATATGCCTTTCCCCCTTACCTCATCCACTTACTCCATAAATATCTAGCAAATCGCACCTTCGTCGTTGCTAGAGACGATATTGAATCCCAGCCATACTCCATACATGCAGGAGTTCCACAGGGCAGTGTCCTTGGCCCCCTGCTCTTCCTAACCTACATAAACAGCATACCCACCATAAGTAGCTGCAACTTATATCTATTTGCGGAAGACACAGCCATCTCCACGGCATCCACTAGACATCTGACAGCAGTACAGCGAACACAAAAATATGCTGATATGCTGACCGCGTGGTTCCTCACTTGGAGGCTACGGATCAATGCAAACAAATCGCAGGCTGTTACATTTAGTCGTCGCCAGCTGCATGATGTTCCTGAGCTGCGTCTGGCAGGAGCTGCCGTACACTGGAAATCGGAAGCCCAATATCTAGGGGTAGAATTAGACATGCGCCTTACTTGGAAAGCCCATATTACATCGTTGGCAAATAAAGTCTCCAGAAGAATGTCCATGCTCTATCCCCTCTACAACAGGAAGTCTCCCCTAGCACTAAGAAACAAGCTACTCATATACAAACAGGTACTAAGACCCGCCTTGACATATGCCTGCCAAATATGGGGAGTTGCAACTAAAACTCACCTCAACAAACTTCAAGTACACCTTTGCACAACAATAGCTGCTGATTGGTACATACCAAATGCAAACATACACGCTGACCTATCCTTTCCTACATTGACTGAATACATCCTTGACCTTTCACGCAAATTCTATGCCACCCTTCCAGGCAGTTTCAATCATCTAATCCGTGGCCTCGGGGAATATGATATTGACCCAGGTAACACCTACCCGCACCCCAGAGCTGTTCTAGACACCTAACATCATCCCATCATCGAAACTCCTAATTTCAAATTATTATTTCACATTCGCTCTACCCGACTTTACATTATCCTTCTAGAAACAAAACTCACCGTCTAACCACCACCTTTCTATTACATTGCTTAATGCCAGTAAGGGACAATGTCCCGGAATGGCTAACCGTCGAAGGCCCCTGCTCTTCCGAGTAGGGTGCACCTTCAACGACACCACTGCTGCTGTGTGGTCCGCGTAATTATCTTGGCGACCAGTATATATATGGGTCACCCCAGCCATTAGTGAGACAGACAGACGTCACGAAGCTTCCCTTCTTCCATACGTGGAGGACGAAATTAGACGCCGGGCAACAAAATTTTACGATAAAATTCCTGCTCATAGAAGCGCCCTGGTTCGGTCTCTAGGAGACTACGACGCTGCGAGACGCCGCTTCAGGCGTTACCGGGTACCCCGTATGGCTTGCGGGCATCCGAGGTAACAAAGGAGCTAATCCTTACAGCAGCACAAGCTAAATTACAAACTCCAAAAGAGCTGTTTGGCTACAAAAATTCACCCCACTTTAGAATAATAAAACACCAGGGTGTAAACAAAAAAGCGGTTTGGCATCCTGTACAAAATTAAAGAGGAGCAAAAAGCTACCTCAACAAATTTCCTCAACAAAAATTACCACATCATCCTGTAAATATCACAATTATCAACCTGCGGTCAGACCCAAAAACTGGGTGGGTACGCAGCAAAAACCTTCTGGCTGTTAACAGCCTGTCAGTATACAACTTGGACTTGGACTTGGTAAGTGAGACACCGGAGAGGCAACATCGTTCCAGCGATGGAAGCTCCTTCCACATCAAACGCTACACCAACAGTCACCACTCCAAATGCTCCTGTTACCCGTTCTGCAAAGGCCACCCCTATCTACCTACGGGATCCGGGTAGTGCATGAGGTATCATAGCCTCCATCAGCACATCTCAGCCCAACATCAATTACTCCAACCGAAACATGAGTGGATCAGTTGCCTTCATCCCGGATAACCCTGAGGATCATAGAGCCCTCCGAAAGTTGCTGGATGATAGGAAAATCCAGTACTTAACCACCCTGCTTCCAGAAGAAAAGTTGCTTTACGTCACTTTAAAAGTCGTGCCTATCTAAATAACAGAGGAGGAAGTCCAAGCGGAACTCAAAAGCAAGAGCTACCCGGTGGAGAGAGTTGGGCAACTACGTTCCAACCGCAGTGCTAATCATGAACCACTCCCTCACTTTCGTGTAGCCTTGAGAAAGGAGGGAAACTACCATGAAATTTATAAGGAGACGAGAATGATTAACGCAGTTATTTGCGTGGAATCCTATCGTCCTCCAGCAAGACTTTTACAGTGCACCAATTGCCAACAATTTATGCACAGTGCTGCTGGTTGTAGGCTAGAATCTGCATGCTCTTATTGTGGTGAGTCAGGTCACAAGAGGGCAGACTGCAAACGTCTTGGAATTACTGGGTCCAAGACCACTTGCTATAGTTGCGGTGGAGGCCATTCCTGCAGGTACGCCAAGTGCCCAGTTTGGCAAGAAGCCAAGGTGGAAAAGCATTACAACAAAATGGTCAAAGATCTAGTCATGATGCTGCACCCAAGGTACCGAACCCTATGGGGCTACCCAAAGAAGCCTTTAAGGGTACTCGTTACTCAGGACTACCACCGCCAGTGAAGACACAATATGCTAGCTACGCTGTTGCCACCCAAAACATTGTTGAAAACACAGTCCAGCCTGCTGAGAACGCTGCATCTGAAGAAGTAAATCCTACCGTTGCTACATCTAAGGAATCCTCAGTTACCCAGAGGAAGCAAAGTCCGCCATTACCTCAAAGGAAGGTAGCAAGCAGTTCTGCAACTGGTGCCATTTCCAAGACTGTGTCAATCCCACAGTACAAACCCTCATTGCCTTCTGGGACACGTCAACTGGCCCAACAACGACTGCCTACCCATCAAACTAGGGCATCCAAAAACCCATCACCACCGCCACTATGCGCTTCTAACCCTGATGATCAGTTTCTGAAGCTTATGGATAGAATTCCAGTAGAATTGCAAACTGATTTTGCAATAGCTTTGGCTGATGCACTAGCCCAGCGACCTGCCAAGATACCTCCATCAACTATCTTGGTCCGCACAGTATTTATCTTCCTTGGACAATATGGGGGACATCAATAAGATTATAACCAACATCCAGAGTCTGAAAATATGTTCCTGGAATGCTAACGGGTTGCAGCATAAGCTAAAGGAAGCTGCAAACCTCCATGCAATTAATAAAGTGCCGGTATTCCTGGTGCAGGAAACGCATCTTTCCAAAAAATTGAAAGCCTCCTTCCCAGGAATGACCTGTCACAGGACAGACAGGGCTGACGGATACGGTGGCACAGCAATATATGTTAACCGCAACTTAAAGCATCATCGACATCTGCCAAACACTGGCGTGTTGGAGGCTACAGGGATCCAAGTGGCAACAAATAGAGGACCTCTGAACATCTATTCAGTTTATATACCACCTAGCAGGCCCTTCAACGTCAATGAACTGGATACGATTTTCTCTGCAGGTACACCCACAATAGCTATGGGTGAGTACACCGCCAAAAGCACGCTGTGGAACTCTACAATGTGTAATCCGAAAGCAGTTCTCTTCTTGAACGATATCTAGAACGCCACAACCTTACTGTAAATGCTCCTACATCACCCACAATCACTTATGGGGCCGCCATCCACCAGATTTGTTGGATATTGCCATTCTTCAAAATATCCGCAGTCACCCTCATATTTTATCGATCCCCGAACTCTCCTCAGATCACTATCCTGTTCTCTTTCTCTGCCAAGCCTGCGCAACTGCTAAGGCACCCCCTATCTCACCAAATCCACGCTTCACCAACTTGAACAAGTACACTGCAATAATGGCGGAGCAGAATGCGGAGTTAACTCCTTGCAAATCCACTAAAGAGGCAGATCTGCTGGCCTCCACTATCACAGCTACTATGGCCTCAGCCATGGCACAAGCTACTCCCCCTAGACGTGCCAACTTTAGTGCCCAGAAACCATTACCACCACTATGGCGACTCATTGCAGATCAAAACAAAGCTAGACGTCGTTAACAGCTAACACGCGATCCCCAGCACAAGCGTGAATTGAACCGCCTCCAATATCTCGTAAAGCTTGAGATAGCTGAACACTGCAATGAAGAGTGGGAAATAAAGCTGTGCACTTTAGATCCAGAGGACTCCTCCCTCTGGAGAATGACCAAGGCACTACTCAAGATCTCTTCACCAGATCCACCATTAATGGATGGGGGAAGAGTAGAGTCTACTGCTAGAGAGAAGGCTGATATTATGGTGTAACACGTAGCCTCCACCTTCCACCCGGCAGAGTCCTTTGACGATAATCTGAAGAAATATCAGCTTCAGTACGCCGATATCTTAGTGCTCCTCACGAAGTCCCGGAGGTTAGCCGAACCTCCTTTGTTGAGGTTAAAAACATCATAAACTCCGTTCGTCCCTACAAAGCGGCTGGAGTTGATAAACTCCCTTACGCTGCCTTCAAAGCACTACCGCAATCTTGGATTCATCTCCTAGTGCACCTCTTCAACAGTTTGCTGTTACTGGCCTACTTCCCAAGGGCATGAAAACATGCAAGGATCATTGCTCTACCTAAGCCAGGGAAAAACCCAAGAGATCTAAACAGTCATAGGCCTATTAGTCTCCTTTCGTCTATCAGCAAGCTGTTTGAGAAGGTTGTACAGCAGCGTCTCCAATGCATTCTGGATGAACATCAGGTGCTACGTCCTGAGCAGCTTGGATTTCGGAGAAAACACTCTACTACTCACCAGCTCCTTCGTCTAGTGGATGAAGTGATTAAAGGCTTTAACAACCGGCACTTTATCTCAGCTCTCTTTCTTGACGTTTCCCGAGCCTTCGACTCTGTCTGGCACGAAGGCCTCCTACATCGCCTCATCCAATACAATATCCCATCTTACCTTGTAGACCTCATACATCATTACCTACAAAACCGATCCTTTGTTGTCATGAAGGACGACATCCTGTCACAGCCATACGTCATAAATGCGGGTGTACCACAAGGTAGTGTCCTTGGGCCCCTGCCTTTTTGCGTACATAAATACCCTTCCAACCCCAAGAGGCTGCAACCTGTACCTATTCGCCGATGATACCGCCATAACAACAGCGTCCAAAAGGCATGACATTGCTGTACAAAGAGTAAAAGCCTTCGCTAATATGTACGTATGGTTTGCGACATGGCGGTTAAAGCTAAATGCCACAAAATCCCAGGCAATCACTTTCACAAGACGAGAGTTGCAGGACGTTCCCAACCTAAGGATAGGCGGTACAGAAATACCATGGTCAACTCAGATAACATACTTAGGAGTGCTCCTAGGCATGCGCCTCACATGGAAGGACCATATAGCAGCGGCAGCTAACAAAGTTAGGAAAAGGATGGCCATGTTATATCCACTATATAACCGAAAGTCGCCAATGGCTCTTCGCAACAAGCTTCTGCTCTACAAGCAGGTATTGAGGCCGACAATTACATACGCCTGCCAAGTCTGGGGTGCAGCAGACAAAACCCACCTCTCCAAACTCCAAGTCCTCCAAAATCGCTTCCTTCGGACTACAGCTGCAGCCGAATGGTACATCGCAAATCATAATATCCATTTAGACCTATCCTTTCCAAAACTTCTCGATTACATCCTACAAACTTCCCATTCTTTCTATTCTAAATTACCAACCAGTTTCAATAGCCTCATCCGAGGACTTGGAGAGTACGACCTAGACCCTGGAGAGTCATACAAGAGACCAAGATTGTCCTAGGACCTCCTTAATTCCCAACTATATCTTCAACAATTATTCAATCCCTGGCTGTTTATCCCCTATCCTAAATTAAATAACCATCATCAACCCACCATCATTCTTAAAAACCCTCTTAATGCCAGTAAGGGACCTAGTCCCGGTATGGCTCTAGTCGAAGGACCCTCCTTTGCGGAGGAGGATTCCCTTCAACGACATCTCTGTGCTGTGCTGTGCTGAGATTTAGCGAATTGCCGGGAGCTGGTGGCAATTCGCTTGCTCCGAGCCGCTGGTGGCTCTCGCAGAGACGATCTTTACACTTCGAAGGCCCGAAGAAAAGTCCCAACAACTCCCAAATGCCTATTATCTGGTGATCCTGAATTTCTGGAGCTGGGTTGGTCTTAGCTGCTTCCATGTTGGGATGTAAGAGCAATCAAACCAGCCAATCACGGGGCTCAATATAACTACCAATAAAAAGGTAGTATTTGGGAGGCATGGGAACAGCACAAGGTTGTGCCTGAGAAAAAAGGCTAAGCCCTTGCAAGCCTCTCCAGCCAACGCATTGCCACAGCGGAAACGATCTTCAGGCAGTTTCCGGCAATTGCAGCTTGCATCTTGGGATCTGCTTCGAGGGAACCTCGGAGAAAACAACTGCCTTCATAAGAGGGACAACCAACATCCAGCTTGCCCATCGGTGCCTGCACTTCAAGAACGAAAAGCCAGCATAAGGTCGCGGGTTGCCACTAACGGCCAAAGCCAAACGATACCTAGTATCGGGTAAGGCGCATATGGGAGTACAGGTGTCCGTTCCTATTAGTGGCATGCTTCTCAGCCCCCGCTACCTCCAGGTGAGGGCACACGTTCGTGTGTTTATTGCACTGCACCTCTGGTGCAGTTCTTTTACTACCTGTCTGACCCTAGTCAGCTATTCCACTAGAGATGGAACCTGTCCCATTCACTAGATCTGCTCCTGACGGGCTAGCCAACTCGGACGCGACGGCCTTAACCAGCACCTCTTCTGGTGCTACCAGGAAGAGAAAACCTCGCCAGCAACGCCGCGGTGGAGAACGCCAGGTAGTACTTCTCGAAGCAACCAACCAGGGCGACTCACCCGAGCCAGTTCCTCGTTTAGGTGAAAACTCGGGGCTGACTCCAAGGGCGAGTGTGCCAGTCCTAGCACCTCCTTTTCTTTTCGTAGTAGTAGGATCACTACGTACTCCAGCTACTGCTCGACATACGAGGATGCCTCAGAGCATAGCTCGTCGGACATATCCACGGATGGTGAGCAGGAGGGGGAGTTTCGTGAGGTTAAATCACGTAAGGCCAAGCGCGCTGAGAGGCTGGCTGCATAGGGCGTGCCCTCTGGCCGGTCCTGTCGAACCCCTGCCAATGCTGCCAGAGATCAGAGTGGTGGGAGTCAACGGAAACACGTTCCTCCGATAATTGTGGATAACTTCTCCGGGGCTGTTGGTTTCCTAAAAGAAGTCATGCCGACCCTGGCGCAGACGTGCACAGTGCGGAGGAACAAAAGCCGCTATATCTTCCAGGCTAATGCGGTGGAAGATTACAGCCTATTACTGCAGCACCTCAAGAAAAAGGGATTTCCCACTTCACCTTTGGGCTAGAGAAAGCCCAAGATGTACGCCGGGTTATCCGCGGGTTGCCGGTGGATACCTCAGTGCAAGACATCAGGACAGATTTCGTCAGCCAGGGTGTCACCCCCAGAGCAATCAAGCAGCTGACATGGCCAGCTCCAGATCGCCAAGGTACTATATCACCCCTCCCACTGTTCCTTGTAGTGGTGGAGTGAACCAGTGACCCGGAAAACAAGTTGGACGGGGTCACAACCATCTGCTACCTGCGGGTTTAGTTGGAACCAGCAAAGGGCTCTGGCGGCCCTCCCAATGTTATAGATGCCTGGGTTTTAACCACTCCAGCAACTTCTGCCAACGTAAACCACGCTGCTTACGGTGCGGTGGCACCCATACCAAAGTTGTCTGTCCGCGTCCCATCACTGAGGTGCCCACCTGCGCTTACTGCAAGGTTGATCAAATTGCGTGCTACGGGGGCTGCCCGACTAGGAAGGCTGTGATAGCCTCTAGGATGGCGCCTAGGCAGAATTGTGCCCCCACTGTACCAGTGCAGCCTGCTGGAAGTCGAGCCTGAGACTTCGTAGAAGCAACACCTACGGACTTCGAGCTTCGAGCTCCGTGAAGAGCCTAACTATCCTCTTGGAGGCGTGAAGAAGGTACCTGAGCCTGCTAGAGCTTCAACTTCTTAACAAAGTGACTGGGTAGAACAGTAGGAGCGTAGCCAACAGTCCTTGTGACTGGTTTTTCGGCGCCCTTTAAGGTTTGGTCCGCTACTATTCGTGCTTCTCAGCGCCCTAAACTTGTTCTTTTATATTCTTCTTTCCCCTTATCACTCATCAACTTCAGGCACAAAGGGGCCACTGTACAACTTTTTTGGTTACTATTTTCCCGTGTACGCGTCGTTGGAAAGTTGAGCCGCCTTGCAGGCGGTGCTTTACTGACTATTACCGTGCCAGGACTAGGTCCTTTGCTGGTAGAACGGTGGTGGTTAATAGCAGATGGTGGAATAACAGTGGGATAGTGTTGGTGGATTTTATTTAATGGAAGGTAGAATGTGATATAGAGAAAGGGGATGGTTTGATAGGTTTTAAAGATGGGGTGATTTTAGTTAGTGAGGAGAAGTCTGGGTCATTAGTAGCTTTCGCCGGGGTCTATGTCATACTCTCCGAGACCTCCTATGAGAGCATTGAAGCTTTGCGGGAGAGAGTCGAAGAATTTTTGTGATAGAGAGAGAATATAGTCACGTAGAGTGGGCATGGATGTGTCACGGTGAATATTCAGGTTGGGAATATACCAGCCAGCATTAGCCGATATCCTGAGGAAACGGCTTTGGAGGATTTGTAGACTTTTGAAGTGAGTTTTTGCAGCAGTGCCCCTTACTTCACAAGCATAGGTAATGGCGGGACGAAGGACTTGCTTGTATAGCAAGAGTTTATTGCGAAAGGACATACAGGAATTTCGATGATAGAGGGGATAGAGTAGGGCCATCCTACGGGAGATCTTGTTGTGCACATATTCTATGTGCGGTTTCCAGGTAAGCCTGTTGTCAAGAATGACACCAAGATATTTGTCTTGTGTTGCCCAGTGAACAGAACTGCCAGCAATACGTAGTTCCGGGACGTTGTCTTCCCTTCTCCTGGCGAAGGTGATGGTTTGTGACTTAGTGGGATTGACACTAAGCCGCCAGGTGTTCAACCAGGTGGTCAATTGGTCCGCGTATTTTTGTAGTCTACGCACTGCAAGTTCATGGCATATAGAGCTGGTGGCAATCGCAGTATCATCCGCAAACTGGTAAAGCGTGCAACTGACGTAGGATGGCAGGGTGTTTATGTATATGAGGAAAAGAACGGATCCAAGAACACGGCCTTGGGGTACGCCGGCATGAATAGGAAAGGTGTCAGACGTGACTTCCTCAATAGTGACACTGAAGGTTCTATTATGGAGATAGGTATTGATAAGGTGAACAAGGTAGGAAGGAATGTTGCATTGTATAAGGCGATAGAGAAGGCCTGCATGCCAGACATGGTCGAAGCCGTGAGTTAAATCAAGAAGCAGGGCTACGACGAAGTGGCGGTTGTTGAAGCCAGTGATGATGTGATTCACTAGGCGGAGAAGTTGGTGGACTGTGGAATGTCGCCTCCTAAAACCAAACTGCTCTGCTCTTAGAATCTCAAGTGTCTCCAATGATTCTTTAAGTGGAGGTTGGATGACGTTCTCAGAGATCTTCTTCAAGCTGGGGAGCAAGCTAATAGGTCGATAACCCTCCGGAGTGAAGGAAACCTTTCCACCTTTCCATATGGTCGTGAAGTATGCCAGTCGTAGCAGATCTTTGAAGGGGTTTACTAAGGCTTTCTTCCAGCAGTTTGGTAGTTGTTGTAGCGAATTGTATGGAATGTTGTCGTAGCCTGCTGCTTTGAAAGGTTTGACAGAAGATAGGCATTGCTGGAGTTCAGACAGGTTTGTAGGTGGGGGCTGTTCCTGATCTTGTGGTCGGGAGAAGTATGCCCTAACTGCCTCGTTAGTTTGTTGCATGAGGTCCTGATTGCAGGTGTCAGCTGGATAGAAAGTGGTTTCCAGATAGGTGGCCATGAGTCCCACTTTTTCTCTGGCAGACTGTGCTACGATGTGGCTATGGCGAAGAGGTTTGTCCTGAGCCGGGAGGCGTAAGAGAGCTTTGGACATTCTCCAGAGAGAGTGGTCTTCTGTGTCCAGGGTAGAGGGCCGGCGTTCAGAATCTGCATCAGCATGCTGTTGAAGCTGTAGTTTGAGATTACGCCTCAATCTGTTGTACTCCCTACGATCCAGAGGACAACCTATGTGCTGTGCTTTACGCCGAGCCTTATTTTTTGCTGCGATTAGATCGCGCAGGTGGCGAGGGAGCTTCCGGACTGTGCCATGGGTGTTGCGGGTAGGTGGTGTAGCCCTGTTTATGGCATATGTGATGCTGGGTGAAATATTCATGAGCACAGCGTCAGCGTCATTGGTGGTCTTACATCTATTGAAGGCTGGTGGATTTGCTGCCATTATCTCGCTGAACTCCTCCCAGTTGGTGCGCAAGGCCGCAACCAACAGTCCTCTGGACTGGTTTTTTAGGCGCCCTTAGGGCTAGGTCCTCTGCTCTTCGAGCTTCTTAGCGCCTTATACGTGCTTCTTTTTCTATTCTATCATTCTTATTTGCTCTATTCTATCTTTCACCTCCCCAACACACAGACGCCCGATTGACTTACTGACTCCTGATTGGCCTTTGCATTAACTAATGTCATTGGCCAACATGGACCCAGCCAGCAACACCACCACCACCACTGCCTCGTACACGGAGGTAGACTACTATCTCCTAGGTGGAGATCTACGCTCTTTCTTATGTAAAGAGCTCATCACCAACCCAGCGATGCCAATGAGCCAAGCCTGCCACGACTTGCTTCAGTTGGAGCTTCGTGCTAGGCAAAAGTATCTGAACAAGGCTGAAGAAAGCCTTATGAACAGCGCTAAGGTCAGCGATACCATTTCCATCTCAGACTTCAGCGTCTACGTGGCTCACCGCGCTAGGATTGAGGCCATCCTAAGTCTGCTCACAAAGCACAACCACAGCAGTGCTTCCACATCATGGGAGACAGTTAAGAAGAGGACCACTAAAACGTCCCAAACTGCTCCCTCCACCACCACCACCACCACCAACACAACCACCACCAGCAACAGGTTTGCTCCTCTTGAAGCGGGTCTCCCTGACGAACCCACTTCATCACAGTGGAAACGTAAGTGCTCCACAACAGCCCCACATCCACCACAACCAGAGCAGTTGGAAGAGGATCATCATGCTCCTACAGCTATACCAGCTGTTATCACAACGCCGCAGACAGTTCCCACTGTACGGGCTAGTCGTCCAACGCCCATTTTGCTGCGCAATCCCGCAGATGCCAGAAAGTGCTATCGTCTGGTGTGTCTGCAGAATACATCATAAAGAACCTCCGTGGTGCTGTGGCTCTCTTACCTGCCACGGCCAATGACCATTGCCTACTTAGGCGTCATTTAGAGGAGCAGAACATCGAAGCTGTCACCACTCTCCTCTCCAAGGACCGTCACCTACATGTGAAAATTAAAGACGTGCCTTCCTTTGTTACGGAAGAAGAAGTGTGAAACCATCTTGTAGCACTACACTGTAGCGAGGGTCGCACAACTGACCACCAGAGATCCCAAACCTCAACCACTTCCGCACTTCCGTGTGGCGCTGCAGAACACATCAACAGTGCGCGATATCTACAAAGAAACGCACATGTTCCACGCCACAGTAAGAGTAGAATCTTACAAGCCACTACCAAGACCACAACAGTGCACAAACTGCCAGCAGTTTAGTCACACTTCTGCTGGATGTTTACTTCAACCAGTCTGTGCTTTCTGCGACGAGGTTGGACATAAACGTGCCAACTGTCAAAGACTCGGCATCCTTGGAGCTACTCCTCGATGCTACAACTGCGGGGACTCCCACTCCTGCAGATATGCTAAGTGCCCTGTTTGGCAAGAGGCACAACTTGAATTGCTGTCAACAAAGGACGGGCAAATGTCCAAATATAATGCAAAACCCAGGATTCGTCACAATATACAGCTACCCAGGGAAGCTTTTAGTGGAGCACGATATCCAGAACTGCCACCGCATACACCAATACAGTACCCTAACTATGCAGCTGCAGTGACTAACTCTGTCAGTCCAGCTTAAGAAGCAGACAAGGTGCCGGAAGAAATGCAGCACTCGAAGCCATCACAACCCTGTACCTACACAGCTCCAACTGTAACATCCTCACCGCCTTCCAGGCACCGACGATCTCCCTCAAACGGAACAAGACAGCCTCCAGCGCCCAGACCACCTAGGGCAGAAAATCCGGAACCGCTTCGGCCTGTTTCTACTTCCAATAACGGTTCAACGTCTCATCCTACCATTCCAGATGAGGCGTTCCTCAACACCATGGGGCAGATCCCCATTAATCTACAACCTCTATTTGCCGCCTCTCTGGCTGACGCCCTGAGAACTCGCCCCTCCAAAGTTCATCCCTACACCATCTTCGTGCATGCCGTCCTCAACTTCATGATCAATAATGGCTTTTAGAGGGGGCAATACTACAAATCTTCTATCCCTCAAAGTTTGCTACTGGAACGCTAATGGACTTAGGCAGAAGTTGCATGAAACCTCCAACTTTAGAGCAAACAAAGGGGTGCATACTTTAATTGTGCAGGAAACACATTTGTCTGCAAATATCAAAGCCCGAATACCTGGCATGACATGTTATCGCACTGACAGAGCAGATGGTTATGGTGGCACTGCCATTTATGTGTGCCGCAACATTGCTCATCATCCATTGGTCACACCTCAGACGCCCAACTTGGAAGCTACAGGTGTACAGGTGGACACAAATAGAGGGCCTCTTCATCTATATTCCGTCTACATCCCTCCCGGCAAAACCATTGTTTCTGGCGAACGGGATCAGCTATTCACTTTCACTGCTGCCACCTTGGCCATGGGTGACTATAATGCCAAAAGTCCAGCCTAGAATTCCAACATCCGAAACGCGTGAGGAGTAACTTTGAAGCACTACGTCAACAACAGAAGCCTCGTGGTACTCTCACCCTCATCTCCTACAATCCACCATGGTGATCGTAGCCCGCCGGACTGGCTAGATACAGCCTTAGCTAAAAATGTCCGATACCATCCACGGCTTTTCACCCTTCCCGAACTATTTTCTGAACACTATCCAGTCCTCTTATTATTTCAATCCCGACCAAACTCCAAAGCAAAACGCCTCTTACCAAATCCCCGGCGCACCAACTGGGAGGAGTTCAGCGAGATAATGGCAGCAAATCCACCGGCCTTCAATAGAGGTGAGACCACCAATGTCGCCGACGCTGTGCTCATGAACATTTCACCCAGCAGCACATATGCCATAAACAGGGCTACACCACCTACCCGCAACACCCATGGCACAGCCAGGAAGCTCCCTCACCATCTGCGCGATGTAATCGCAGCAAAAAGCAAGGCTCGGCATCGAGCACAGCACACAGGTTGCCCCCTGGATCGTAGGGAGTACAATAGATTGAGGCCTAATCTCAAACCAGAGCTTCAAGAGCATGCCAATGCAGATTGCGAACGCCGGCTTTCTACCCTGGACACAGAAGACCAGTCTCTCTGGAGAATGTCCAAAGCCCTTTTACGCCTCCCGGCTCAGGACAAACCTCTTTGCCATGGCCATATCGTAGCACAGTCTGCCAGAGAAAAAGTGGGACTCATGGCCACCTATCTGGAAGCCTTTTCTATCCAGCTGACACCTGCAATCAGGACCACATCCAACAAACTAACGAGGCAGTTAGGGCATACCACTCCCGACCATATGATGACGGACAGCTCCCACCTACAAACCTGACTGAACTGTAGCAATGCCTATCTTGTGTCAAACTTTTCAAAGCAGCAGGCTACGACAACATTCCATACAAGGCGCTACTACAACTACCAAACTGCTGGAAGAAAGCCTTAGTAAACCTCTTCAATGATCTGCTACAAGTGGCATACTTCCCGACCATCTGGAAACATGCCAAGATAATCACCCTCCCGAAACCAGGAAAGGATTCCTCCACTCTGGAGGGTTATCGACCTATTAGCTTGCTCCCTAGCTTGAGCAAGATCTTCGAGAAAGTCATCCAATCTCGACTTGATGAATCATTGGTGACACTTGAGATTCTAAGACCAGAGCAGTTTGGTTTTAGGAGGCGACATTCCACAGTCCACCAACTTCTCCGCCTAGTGGATCACATCATCACTGGCTTCAACAAACGCCACTTCTCGTAGCCCTGCTTCTTGATTTAACTCACGCCTTCGACTCTGCCTGGCATGCAGGCCTTCTCTATCGCCTTATACACTACAACATTCCTTCCTACCTTATTCACCTTATCAATACCTATCTCCATAACAGAACCTTCAGTGTCACTATTGAGGAAGTCACGTCTGACACCTTTCCTATTCATGCCGGTGTATCCCAAGGCAGTGTTCTTGGACCCGTTCTTTCCTCATATACATAAACACCCTGCCATCCTACGTCAGTTGCACGCTTTACCAGTTTGCGGATGATACTGCGATCGCCACCAGTTCTATACGCCATGAACTTGCAGTGCGTAGACTACAAAAATACGCGGACCAATTGACCACCTGGTTCAACACCTGGCGGCTTAGTGTCAATCCCACTAAGTCACAAACCATCAGCTTCGCCAGGAGAAGGGAAGACAACGTCCGGGAACCATGCATTGCTAGCAGTTCTGTTCACTGGGCAACACAAGACAAATATCTTGGTGTCATTCTTGACAACAGGCTTACCTGGAAACCGCACATAGAATATGTGCAAAACAAGATCTCCCGTAGGATGGCCCTACACAATCCCCTCTATCATCGAAATTCCTGTATGTCCTTTCGCAATAAACTCTTGCTCTACAAGCAAGTCCTTCGTCCCGCCATTACCTATGATTGTCAAGTATGGAGCATTGCTGCAAAAACTCACTTCAAAAGACTACAAGTCCTCCAAAGCCGTTTCCTCAGGATATCGGCTAATGCTGGCTGGTATATTCCCGACTTGAATATTCACCGTGACACATCCATGCCCACTCTACGTGACTATATTCTCTCTCTATCACAAAAGTTCTTCGACTCTCTCCCGCAAAGCTTCAATGCTCTCATAGGAGGTCTCGGAGAGAATGACATAGACCCCGGCGAAAGCTACAAACGACCAAGACTTTTCCTCACTAACTAAAATCACCCCATCTTTAAAACCTATCAAACCATCCCCTTTCTCTATAGCACATTCTACCTTCCATTAAATAAAATCCAACAACACTATCCCACTGTTATTCCACCATATGGTATTAACCACCACCGTTCTACCAGCAAAGGACCTAGTCCGGGCACGGTAATAGTCAGGAAAGCACCGTCTGCAAGGCGGCTCAACTTTCCAACGACGCGTACGCGAGGGAAAATCACCAAATGTAGCCACCATGCAGCAAAATCCCGACCCTGAAAGTTACATCACGCCTCCAAATGAGAAAGTGGACCGCACAATCTACTACTATCTCAAAGGCGGCGACCTACGCACCTTCATGGGAAAGGAACTAATATAAAATCCGTCGCAACCACTAACCAGCGACATACATGCTCTCCTCCTGCAAGAACTAAATTCCAGAAATCTCTACCTGCACAAAGCAGATGAAGTGATACTTTCAGCTGCTAGAACCAGCGAAACCATTGCAATATCAGAATTTCATGTGTATATGGCACACCGCGCCCGTGTGGCCACCATCACTGAAACGCTGTGCAAACATTCCCAAGCGAACAATTCAACAGCTTGGCACACTGTTCCAAAACGTTCTGCAAGATCTTCGGAACAAACCCCATCCACCAACGCCACCATCACCTCAAACACCTATGCTGTTCTGTCCCCAGAGGAGCCCCCAGAATCTCATACTCCGGGAGTTCAAACTAAGCAACGGAATTGCAGCAGCCCCATCCCACCAGCTAATGCTGAAATGGAAGATGATTCTACTGTTACTGCTACTGCACAACAAGCACCGCTCTCAGCACCTCGAGGACGTCGACCCACTCCCATCTTTCTACGCAACCCTGCTGATGCCAGGAAAGTACTATCCACAAGCACTCAGGCAACCTTTGAAATAAAAAATCTGCGTGGCACGGTTGCCCTCCTACCAGCCACGGCCAATGATCACCGCAACCTCCGCAAGCACCTGGAGGAGCACAAAATTAAAGGCGTCACTACCCTCCTGCCAGAAGAAAGATACCTACACGTTACCGTGAAGGATGTTCCCGCCTTTGTTACGGCTGGAGAGGTACAATCCCACCTCTCCAGTAAGGGTTACTCAGTGACACGTGTTGCCCAGCTAACCACCAGAGGCCCAAACCCTCAACCACTGCCACACTTCAGGGTGGCCTTACAGAAATCTGACAACGCCAGAGACATCTACAAAGAGACACGGATGTTTCACGCCACAGTGCGGGTAGAGCCCTACCGCCCGGCACCACGCCCGCAGCAATGCACGAATTGCCAGTAATTCACGCCCAATGCTGCTGGCTGTCTACTTCAACCTGTTTGTACCTTCTGCGGCACCTCTGGCCACCAACGTGCCAACTGTACACAGCTGGGTATCCCTGGAGCTAAACCCCGCTACTACAACTGCGGAGATGCCCACTCTTGTCGTTATGCCAAATGCCCGGTGTGGCTGGAGATCAGACTGGAGCTTCTCACCTCCAAGAATGGGCAGATGTCCAAGTACAATGCCCGACCCAGAGTGCAACACAATGCAGTTACGACGAGAGGCATTCACCGGAGCACGCTACCCCGGACTTCCTCCAAGACAGCCCATCAAATATCCCAGTTATGCAGCGGCTGTCACCAACACACCAGTTAACGAGCATCCCTCTGCAACTGCCACTACCACTAAACAGGACCCCAAACCAACACCATTGGTTCCATCTTCTGATCAGGTGCCAGCACCTCAAAATGCTGTTCGACAGGTCTCCTCATCCAAAACCAGACAACAGCAACAACCTCTACCACAACAGCAAACTAGTCATAAAAGCCATTCCAAAAGCCTACCCCATCAGCAAACCTCAGCACAGCCTACAGCTGAACCCAGTGCTGCCCAACCAATATCCACCATCCCCAGTGAGACTTTCCTTGCTACCATGCAGCACATTCCAATTGCCCTGCAGCCTGCCTTTGCTGCCTACTTAGCCGAATCTATCCGCTCCCGTAAAAGCAACATCCACCCATACACCATGCTTGTACATGCCGTCCTAAACTTCATGCTCTATAATGGCTGCTACTTCTAACTTTGCTACAAACTACCTCTCCCTAAATATCTGCAGCTGGAATGCCAACGGTCTGCGACGCAAACTAGCGGAGCTTTCCAACTTTGTTGCCGTCAATGATGATCACATCCTTCTAGTGCAGGAGACACATCTAACACCTTCCATCAAACCCGCATTCCAGGCATTTTATGCTATAGCTTCGGTAGGGCAGACGGCTATGGCGGCACTGCCATCTACGTGAGTCCAATCTACGGCATCACACGCTCCACATTACTCCAGCTTCATCATTGCAAGCAACTGGTATTGAGAACGAGACCAACAAGGGGCCCCTTCGGCTTCTCTCTGTCTACATCCCCCCGGACGCCCGCTGCCTCCAAATACTCTCGATTGCCTCTTCACATCTCAACAGGCCACTATAGCCATGGGAGACTTCAATGCCATGCTTGGAACTCTACCACTCTCAAACTCCGTGGCGCTCTTCTCGAGCGCTACACACAAAACAATAACTTATCTGTCCTTTCTCCTTCCTCGCCCACCATCCATTATGGTGACCGCCACCCGCCTGATTGGCTTGGCATAGCCATCCTCAAGCACATCCGACACCACCCCTACCTCTACTCCTTACCGGAATTATCATCTGATCACTACCCACAACTACTGCTCTTCCAATCCCATCCCACTCTCAAGGCGAAATGCCTCTTTCCCAACCCCCGCCGCACTAACTGGCAATCATACAAACAGCATATGGAAATCCAACCAACACATCTAGCTCCTTGCACCACTAAGGAGGAGGCAGACGCTCGAACCTGCCTGATAACATCAACTATTACTATGGTAAGTAAGCAGTCGACACCCTCTGCTCGTTCACACACGCAAACTGCTCGCAAGCTTCCCAAGCCCCTTCTGGAGCTCATTGCTGCGAAGAATACGGCCAGACGGAGAGCACCACACTGGCTCCCTCACGGATAGACGGCCTTACAACAAGCTCTGCCACCGTCTGAAATTAGAACTGGCTGAACACCCTAACGAGGATTGGGAGCTCCGCCTTGTCTCACTCAACACAAAAGATCAATACCTCTAGCGGCTATCCAAGGCCCTTCTGCGCCTTCCCACACAGGACAAGCCTCCGCATCATAGACCCATCCTCGCCCAATCAATCCGTGAGAAAGTGGAGCTAATGGGAACTTTCCTCGAAACCACCTTCCATCCTGTCGCCACCTGTAACCAGGACCACGTGCAGCAAATAACAACTTAAGTCTCCCACTTCCTCTCTAGACCATACAGCCCCACTGGCATTTCACAAACCTCTTTAACGGAGATCACATCACTTCTCTCCTCTGTGCCACCATATAAAGCCATGGGATACTACAATATTCCGTATGCCTCACTCAAAGCTCTCCCTAACAACTGGTTGGAACTTCCCGTCCATCTCTTCAATGAGCTACTCAAACTGGCATACTTCCCCAGGGCCTGGAGGCATGCCAAAATCATCACCCTCCCTAAACCCGGTAAAGATACCTCCACGCCGGAAGGACACCGTCCCATCAGCCTTCTGCCGACTATGAGTAAGCTCTTCGAGAACGTCATTCAAGCGCGGCTTCAACAAACCCTCTCAGCGCAGTCTATACTGCGCCAGGAACAATTTGGCTTTCGTCAGCAACATTCCACGGTGCACCAACTTCTTCGCCTGGTCGACGAAATCATCAAAGGTTTCAACAACAGGCACTTTGTTGTTGCCTTATTCCTCGACCTCACACGCGCCTTCGATTCTGTCTGGCACGAAGGCCTCCTTCACCGCCTAATTCACTATAACTTCCCACCATATATCATCCATCTCATCCACTCTTATCTTCAAAAACGCACCTTCAGCGTAACCAAAGAGGACATTTCTTCCGCCTCTCACCCTATTCATGCAGGAGGCCCCCAAGGGAGTGTCCTTGGCCACCTGCTCTTCCTGATCATCATCAACACCTTGCCCTCCCACCAAGGCTGTACGTTGTATCAGTTTGCCGACGATATTGCAATAACCACCGCCTCCACACAACATCAGGTTGCTGTGAATCAACTTCAAATCTATGCAGACAACCTCACAACCTGGTTCAATACCTGGCGCCTCACTGTGAACCCCACCAAGTAGCAGGCTATCACCTTTACAAGGCGCACGGAGGCTGATGTCACAGGGCATCGCATTACTTGTGGATCTGTTCACTGGTCCACCACAGTCAAATATCTTGGAGTCACACTGGACCAGAAGCTCACCTGGAAGGCCCACATCGGTAATGTATACAGCAAGGTTGCTCGTAAGATGGCACTTTTATACCCCTTATGCCACCGAAACTCGCCATGTCACTTTCCAACAAACTGCTTCTCTATAAACAAGTCCTCCGTCCTGCCCTAACCTATGCCTGCCCAGTTTGGGCCACTACTGCAAAAACCCACATGTACCACCTCCAAAACCTTCAAAATCGCTTCCTTCGCATCGCTGTCAATGCCGAATGGTGCATTCCTAACATCAATATCCACCGAGACCTTTACTTTCCACTCCTCACCGATTACATGCTCTCCCTTTCACAAAAATTCTTTGACTCTCTTCCACACAATTTCCACGCATTCATCCGCGGCCTCGAGGAGTACGATATTGACCCCGGGGAGCGTTACAAGCATCCCAGGCTCCTCCTACATCGACCCTAATATCATCACCCATTGAAAACAAAATATATTCTCATCATCTCTTTAACTTATTCATCATCTCTCTAATTTCTACTATTCAACATCTCACTCCAACTAACTCCCCAAAGTAATTAAATCATAACCTCCCTACTACAATGCCACCGTCTACCACCGTCTTTACTTCAAACTTCATTTTTCAACCAGTAAAGGCCCTAGTCTTGGAATGATATCTGTCGGAAGGCCCCACCACATTTGGTGGGATCCCATTCCAACGACAACTTCGCTGTCGTTCTGTCGCTCAGCCTTCTGCTTCTGGTACAACTCAGAAAGCACGTGGTGTGCCTACCTTTGCGGAGGTGGCGCGCAAGCCTCCGGATTTGCCGGCAGTATGACGAGCGAAACACACACGTTCACCTAAGGCTAAAGAAACAGCCACTAAGACCACCCATCCGATAGAGCGCAGGGAGGACGTCCTGCCAGAGAGCAAGCGTCTGATTCCGAGGCGTCGAGCAGGCGAGGTACTCCCAAACCCGATCGCCAGCTGAGGGATGGACGGGCTAATGGTAGGCCGGCGCCCAGGCGCTCTTCTGCATCCCCCACTCCCACCAAAACTTGCACTTCAAATGAAGTTTCTCCTCCCACCACACAGGTCTCAGAGATGTTGGGTTGGTTGCAGCAACTGCTGCAGAACCACGGCCGGCGTCTCTGTGAACTGGTGGTGAGGTTCTTCGACACCACGGATTCTGCAGTCCGAATGGTCATTGCCATGGAGGCGCTTGCCTTGTTGTCCACAGTAGGCCGCGAGAGCCATGATGGCGGGTCAAACTAGGTCTCTGACCTCGTTCAGATTCGCATTCTGGAATGCGAATGGCATCAATGGTCAACAAGATGAGCTCCTGCATTTTGCGAGGTCATTTCCTTTGGATTTCATCTTGGTATCTGAAACACATCTCCGACCTGAAATGTCCTTTCGGATTACCCGGCTATCACTGCCTCAGGGTCGACCGTGTGGGCCGTCACGGCGGTGGCACGGCGATCTTTGTGAGGAGAGGAGTAGTCTTTAAACCTGTCCAGCTTCCCGCTCTTCAAACCCTTGAAGCCACGGCCATCTGCGTGAACCTGGGCGGTTCCGAAGTCCTGATAGTGTCTGCATATCACCCTCCTCGCCAACAGTTCGTTGATAATGATTATCTCTCCATCCTCACAGTACATCCCAACGTCATTATGGCTGATGATTTGAATGCTAAACATCCGCGTTGGTATTCGGGTCTCCGGACAGACGCAAGAGGCAAAGAAATCATCCGCATCATAGATGGAGATCATCAATTGAGAGTTGAGGGTCCCTGGCAACCCACTTATTTCCCGCGAATTCATGCCGTCCTTCGGTCATTAACTTCGCAATCGTCAAACATTTTCCATTTCATTTATCACTCAATTCACAAAGCGCCTTACATTCCGACCTCAACCCAGTTGTGGCTGAGGTCAACTTACGGGTTGTCAGTCATGTATTCACGGTTAAAAACCGTGATGTCGATTGGGATTGCGTACGGATCTGCTTAAATGACTCCATACCTCCTAACCCACACATTACAGACATACTGACCCTGGAGACGGCGATCTCCTCCTTCACCTCCATCGTAGGACGAACTGCTCGTAACCTCACCGTTCACACTCCAGCACCTCTACACCCTCACGTCATCGCGCTAGACATCCATCTACTCATTAGTCGCTCTTGGGCGGCTCGCAGACTCTATCAGCGACACCGCACTCGCCATAATCAGGTTCTGCTCGTGCGTTTGCGCTGAGAGGTTCGACTTCGACTACGCGAGCACCGTGTGCGCGCGTGGGAGGAGTTGACGTCTCAAGTGAATTTTGAGAATGGCGAGGCGTGGAGGCTTACAAAAGGACTCCGGAGTCGTGGAGGAGCGCCAACCACCCCTATCCAAGGCACCCAAGGCCTGATGTATGAACCCCAAGCCAAAGCAAATGTGTTTGCCGACTACCTAGAGGGGACCATGAGGCCACGAAATGACCCTCAGCACCTAGACTTCACTAGCCGCGTCAAGCGGGAGGTTCGTCAGTATCTTCGACGTTCTCTTGCTGAGGCGGACCGACTTCCTGTCATTAGACCCAGTGAGCTCCAGGGCGCACTCCGGCGTCTAACTCCCAAAAAAGCATCGGGACCTGATGGGTTGACACCTATCATGCTCCGCCATCTTCCCTTCAAAGCCGTTCATTTTCTTACTCGGGTCTTTAACATGTGTCTCGCCCTGGGCCCATTTCAGCGGCAGTGGAGGGAGGCTCGAGTGATTTGCACTCCCCGCCAGTTACCGCTCCTATAGCCTCCTGTTAGTCCTCTCGAAGGTTTTCGAGAGGCTTGTTTTAGCCCGCTTGTCGCCCCTACTGGGGGACATTCAAGCTATCCCTCCCCATCAGTTTAGTTTTCGTCCTGGGCACTTGACATCACAGCAGCTGCTCCGTCTGGTGGAGGCCGCTGCCCTGGGTTTCCAGGAAAGGGCATTCACTGCGGCGGTGCCTCTGGATGTCGAGAAGGCCTTCTCTATCACCTGGCATGCAGGCCTCCTATATAAACTAAGCACCCTGGGGCTTCCTGCACACATGATACACATTTTACACTCATTCCTCAAACACAGACATTTCACAGTTACTGTGGCGGGAAAGCTATCTGCCAGACGACCCATCAGAGGAGGCGTCCTCGAAGGCTCTGTCTTATTCCCTACACTCTTTTAGCGTGTATGTGGCGGATCTCCCCACGGAGCTACACGTCAACATAGCTCAATATGCAGACGACGTGCTAATATACAACACAGATAGAAACGCACGCAGAGCCTTCAACCCAATACAGCGACACCTAAGCCTCATTCATGATTGGTGCAGGCTTTGGCGATTGTCTATCAACCCAGAGAAAAGCCAAGCCATACTCTTCAATAAGCGTCACTTTCCCACCAACCTCCCAGCCTTTAATTATTCTAGCAGAAGGATAGAGTGGACAAATTCTCTAAAATACTTAGGTGTAAAGCTGGACAAGGGCCTAACTTTTCGGGGTCACATCCAGGAGGTAGCTCATCGAGCGTGCGGAGCTTCGGCTTCGTTATACCCCATGATGCGCTCAGGAATGCCGACACCCCTTAGGTTGCGCCTTTTTCAGGCTTTGATTCTTCCAATCATGCTTTATGCGTGTCAAATCTGGGGCATGGCCGCAGGAACCAATCTGCGACAACTTCAGCGTGTACAAAATAGATGTCCTAGGGCCATCTATTCTGTTTGCTGGAGGTTTCCCGTGAGATATCTTCATGAAGCCTCATCTCTCCACTATGTGGAAGATGTCATTAGGCGCCGGGCCACTAAATTCTACGCGAGTTTGCCTCAACATCAGAGCGCCCTGGTTAGGTCTCTAGGCAACTATAGAACCACCGAAAGACGCTACAAGCTCTACCGGCTTCCCCGCATGGCATGCGGGCACACCCGGTAACAATAGATTTCTTATTTCAACCTTAAAATTATTACTGTTTGAATTTAATACACTTTCTAAATTAAACTCTTCCTAAAATTATCACACCAGCGGTGCCAACATAGCGTTGCACCCGAGTTGGCTACCATGAGGAGCTACGGCTACCTCCCTTCTTTTCATCTACATTATCTTAAACCACCAACCTGCAAAACCCCACATTTCCTGTCATTAAGTGGCTAAGTCCGTGTGGGACAGGTACGCGAATGACACACATCGTGCTGAGCCTCAGTCAGCCGCCAGCTGCTTGAATGAATGAATGAATGAATTGGAACATGGCTTTATGGTTAATTCAGCTTCGAAATATCGATTTTGTTGCAACTTTTACCCAATTATAATTAATAACGCGTTTAGGAACCTTTGAGTTTGTTGCTCCTCAATGGCATGATACCCTGACGATTTTATCGCAATGTTTCATTTGTCAGTAGAACTTATCATGTCCAATCTGTGTCAATTTCGAGAGAAATTCTTTCTCACAACCCAATAATTGTAAATACTCTACAGGTTATATCGGATATGTGGCGCTCGTATTACTTTCTCTGCTCATTTTAAACTCTTTTGATCCATCTCCCTCACGTTAATTGGGATAAACATTCCATTGTTATTGTTATGTAGGTAAAAGGGAATATGGGAACAGAGTACACTTTTAGTGGTTGAATGTTAGTTGTAATGTAATCATATTATAAAAGTAACCTCTAGACTTGACGACAACAGTTTACCAACGATCTAAGTTTTAAACCGTTTAAGTATTGAAGAATCCAAATAAGAAATATCTCGGAAATGGCACACTCTACCAATATATATATATATATATATATATATATATATATATATATATATATATATATATATATATATATATATATATGACAGAAAGTGTGTGTTTTACCAGGATCATCATCTTCTGTCCAGTAAGATTTTTTCTGTTTTTACGTTTTGTCACTTCTACTTATATCACATAAACGAAAATAACTTCTGGCAGCATTGAGGGACATTGTTGTAAATATACATTGTAGGAAGATAAAAGACACGAGAGGTGAGTGACTGTATAACAATATGCCATTTGGTCTCCTTTGTCATGGACACATCTTGATGTTTACAACTTAATCAAGTATTTTGTCTTTATTTCTATGATAAATATAATTTAGCAAATGAGTAGTTTATGTATTATTAAACTGAACTACATGTATATTGTGACTTTGTGGGTTCGTGAAATAAAAATTCAGGTTACAAACACAAAAAAAATTGCACTTTATTTCCGTAGCAATACTCTGTTCACATACACAATGTAACATACAGGTCAACCAACACAGCTGCCTACCCGCACTCGTTCAATTACCGACTGACTCTCTTTTCAGGCAGGCTGCCTTTTTATCGATTTCTAACACACCAGAAATTTCTCAAACAATGGAGACCGGCTAGAGCAAAGACGAACTCTTGCCAAATCCGTCTGTTCTCGCCCACCATCTTGGCAAGCCTCTATCTCCACACTACTCTGCCGTCTCTTCGATCTTGTTAACCGCACTGCCTCCAATCAACAATGACCCGGCGACACTGCTCCCCCCTCAAGACTGGTCGTCCCTAACAGCACCATCGTAGCGGGCCAGGCGAACCAGGTGAACCACCAACATCTTTTCCCGGGGCACCTTCTGGATGTGGTGGACCACGTCGTTAATCCTCTTCACCACCCGGTAAGGTCTTTGCCATGGTTGCTGGAGCTTCAGGCTTTGTCCCTTGGTCCGGGTAGGGTGGTACAAGCAGACTAGGTCACCCTGCTGGAACCCTTGGCTGTTGGCTTACCTGTCGTATCGGGTCTTCATGCGGTCACTCGCCTTGTCTCTCGGGTCTAGAGCTACCTGCCAGTAGCCCAACTTCAGGTCCAGGGTCGAGAACCACTGTGCACCAGCTAGCTTGTCCAGGGTGTGGCCAATCCTGGGTAAGGGGAAACAGTCCTTCCGAGTGACAGCATTCAGTTTCCTGTAGTCCACGCAGAAGCGTAGTTCGCCGTTCTTCTTCGTCGCCAAAACTAAAGGGGAACACCAAGGGCTCTCAGACTCTTCAATCATTCCCCTGAATCTCATGTGCTCCAGCATGTCTCGTACCGCCCCTTGCTTCACCAGTGGAACGCGTCTAGGTGGTTGCCGAATAGGCCGGGCGTCCCCGGTGTCGATACGGTGAAGCACTTTGTCCGTGCGGCCGTAGTCACTATCACCTTGGCTGAAGACACGCTGGTATCGTCTCAGCAGTTGTCGAAATTTCTCCAGCTACTCTGCAGTCAGATGGTCGGCAGCCCTCTCCAGTAGGCCTTCTAGCCGGGGCCGCAGGTGTTGCTTTGGCACCGGCTCCTGCGTCCTGTCGATTGCTGTTACGCTTACCACGGGCTCGCACGTTCCCAACTCAGTCCTGGCCTGGACGTCGTGATCGGTGTCGGTTGGATTTAGCAGTCCCATTGGCACCTCCTCTCGGCACGGCAGCAATGCCCTAGCTACACACAGTCCGCGTACAGGCGTCTTCTGGTCCAGCATCATGTTCCTGCTTCTCTGGCTTAGCAGTCGCGCCGTCACCAACACCTAGCTCCTCGCGGGCGCTACCACGTCTTCGCTCAAGACGACCCTGCAAATTCCAAGGCGCTCCTCTGATTGACGGAGTATAACCTCTTCTTCGTTGAGCCGCAGGACTTTGTTGCCGGCGTCGACCGTCGCCTCGTGGCTCCTGAGAGCATCCAATACCAGTATCACCTCCTGAGCCACTTTCGCGACGAACACCCACAGACGTACGGTACTCCTTCCCAAGTTTAGCTTCCGCAGGGCCTCCTTCTCCACAGGCACTGTGTCGCCGATGCCGTGACAAGCTGGTATGGTCGGCTCGGCTTCCTTGTTGGCAAACCCTTTGCCACGTCAGGGCTGATGATGGTCACGGCCGCCCCGGTGTCCACCAGCACGTGGCACGGCTTTCCTCTTACCTAGCCGTCCGCGATGAGGCTCTCATCCATCCGCCGGCTGACGGCGCGCAGCGTCACTCGAGGGGATGCGGTGGACGGCACCGACGTACTCTTTGCCACGCCGGGCCTTATTCGTTCTTCCGGGTGCCGTTCCTGGTGTCGGCAATCTCTCTCCAGGTGTCCCGGTTGTCCACATCCCCAACACAGGCCACTAGGTCTTCGCCTGCGTTCCTCGGTTGGTCTTGAGACCCCGGTGTAGCGGATGCTCCACGTTCTCGACGTCGGGATAGCTGTTACCTTGGCCGCCTCCATCCAAAATGCTGCCATTAGCGCCTCGTGGATGGTTTTATAATCGCCGAGCATTAGTTTATGACATATCTCCGTGTCTCATACCCCGTCAACGGATGTGTAGGCAGCTTTCCTTGATACGAACTCTGGTGGAGGTCGACCAGGGCCTTGATAGCCAGTTGTACAACTGCCAGGGTGAACTGCTCCAGCGTCACCCCGCGCTGCTGTGACCTTTTCTTTAGCTGGCTGCGCTATGCTGCGGCTAAGCGGTGGTTTCCAAAACGATTCTCCAGGGCCTCCCAGATGTCCTTGGGAGCCGCCGTTGTCTGTGCCGTGCTCAGGACTTCCGCGGCCCGTCCCTGGAGGCTGGCAATTAACTGTGTGGCATCCTCCTCTGGTGACCATTTGTTGTGCTTGGTCACTGCGTCGTATTGACGGCGGAAAACTTCGAAAGTGTTCCCGCCGTCGTATTTAGGAGGTTTGACGCGCGCAGATGAGGTGTCGGGTCCCGGCGCGTCGACCTTTAGATCCTCCAACCTTCTGCCGACGACGTCCTCAACCATGGCGTTCAGGCACCTGCTCTCACCGAGCTTCGTGACGTCCTCCTTTACGTCGGCCAACTGCTCTTCAAATTTTGCGGCGAGTACCTCGTTTGCCGCTTTAATTTCTGTGGTCAATTTGGTTTTTACTTCTTTCCGTTCCGCTGCCAAGTTGTTATTTGTAGTCTCCAGCTTCGCGGCCAGGCTGTTATTTGCCGCTTCTGTTTTTGCAGCGAGGTGTTCATTTGCCGTCTTCATTTCCTTCAACTCGGCGTTAAGGTTTTCATTTACCGTCTTCAGTTCTTTCAAGTCGACGGTAAGGTTGTCGTCGGCCGCCTTCATTTCTTCCATTTTGTGTAAAATCTTTTCCAGTGCAGATTCCATGGCCGGTATCTCATTGCTGACACCAGTTGTGACCTTATGGGTTCGTGCAATTAAAAGTCCAATTGCACAACTCAACAATGTTCTTTATTTCCAACGAATTACAGTCGGAACATTTGCCGATTACACAGAATTACATAATGTACACAATTACAATTCACCAGTTCATGTCAGCGGTCCAGTCTGCACTCGCGATAACGCATAACTCCTCCGATGCACGTACGCAGTCTTCCGGTCCGTTAACTTACTGGGCGCTCCTCATGGCTGCTCGCCAAGAACAGACTGACTCGCCAACTACAGGCCTTATATGGGGAAGATCGCCGTTTCTGGAAACTTCGCGGAACGCACAGTTATCTCGAGGTTTCGAGACCTCTGGTTGGAGGGGAAAGAGACGGTACAGGGCTCCCGCCGTTTCCCTAACCAACCCTTCAATTATTGACACGAAACAAATTGTTAGGCGTGGCCTCAATGCTTCCCCTCTGGCTCTCTGCCGGCCGGTTCTATAGGGAGTTCCGACGTTCGGATGACATTATGTTTAATGTATTTGAATAAAAACCAAATGTATCTACATGTGTAATCTTCTAGAAATATTTCTGACTCATTCTGACAGCATTCTCTGTTATTGTCCTTAACTTGTCAATCATAGCATATGGACAAGCCTTTAATACATCAAAATAAGGAAAAATGATAATCTGTAATTAACGATTTTCGAAGTCTTCTCTGCGTGTTGTTCAATTATCTTTATATCTTAGAAATGCTGGTCCTATTCTTGTAGGTTCATAACATTGCAATTTGAAGGACACCATGATTTGTCGCAATATTTAAAGTTTAACTTTACACTTCTTATATCTACAACGACATGGAAAATGGAACTACTATTATAGATGTTTATTTTACGTTTGGAGGAGATGGAGAGATAAGTTCTAGCGGAAGAGCAGGTTGAGAAAGTGCTGTGAGTGTAATAAACTAAATGCATTTTCTGCACAGCAGACAATGTTTTAGTTATAGTGATTGTCCGCCATGAGAGAAAGTTGATAACGCAACGCGAATTGCTCTTCCGAGATGGCGCCACCAGTAATATCTTATCCTGAGAACGGAAATACGTAATTATTTGCAAACCTATTTGTCGGGAATCGTGGAGGAGCGCCAACCACCCCTATCCAAGGCACCCAAGACCTGGTGTATGAACCCCAAGCCAAACAAATGTGTTTGCCGACTACCTAGAGAGGACCATGTGGCCAAGAGATTACCCCCAGGACCTAGACATCACTGGCCGCGTCAAGCGGGAGGTTCGTGAGTACCTTCGACGTCCTCCTGCTGAGGCGGACCGACTACCTGTCATTAGAGCCAGTGAGCTCCAGGGCGCACTCCGGCGTCTAAATCCCAAAAAAGCGTCGGGACCTGATGGGTTGACACCTATCATGCTCCGCCATCTTCCATTCAAAGCCGTTCTTTTTCTTACTCGGGTTTTTAACATGTGTCTCACCCTGGGCCACTTTCCACGGCAGTGAGGGAGGCTCGGGTGATTTGCATTTTGAAGCCCGGTAAAAATCCGGCTCTCCCCGTCAGTTACCGCTCCTATAGCCTCCTGTTAGTCCTCTCGAAGGTTTTCGAGAGGCTTGTTTTAGCCCGCTTGTCGCCCCTACTGCGGGACATTCAAGCTATCCCTCCCCATCAGTTTAGTTTTCGTCCTGGGCACTTGACATCACAGCAGCTGCTCCGTCTGGTGGAGGCCGCTGCCCTGGGTTTCCAGGAAAGGGCATTCACTGCGGCGGTATCTCTGGATGTCGAGAAGGCCTTGTCTACCACTTGGCAGGCAGGCCTTCTACATAAACTAATCACCCTGGGGCTTCCTGCACACATGATACACATTTTACACTCATTCCTCAAACACAGACATTTCACAGTTACTGTGGCGGGAAAGCTATCTACCAGACGACCCATCAGAGGAGGCGTCCCAGAAGGCTCTGTCTTATCCCCTACAATCTTTAGCGTGTATGTGGCGGATCTCCCCACGGAGCTACACGTAAAAAAATGAAATGTGTAGTGTTAAACGCCCGCTTTTACTACATACGGCACCGCAGGCGATGACACTAATGATACATGAGATGAATATGGAACACCGGTGGAATGAGATGGCGAGGGAAACCGGAGGTCCCGGAGAAAACCCGCCCCAACGCCGTGTTGTCCATCACAAATCTCATTTTGCGGTCGCGTGGGATCGAACCTAGGCCGGCTTGGTGAGAGCCAAGCGGTCTAACCACTTAGCCACGGCGTGGCCTGCTCCACGTCAACATAGCTCAATATGCAGACGACGTGCTAATATACAACACAGATAGAAACGCACGCAGAGTCTTCATCCCAATACAGCGACACCTAAGCCTCATTCATGATTGGTGTAGGCTTTGGCGATTGTCCATCAACCCAGAGAAAAGCCAAGCCATACTCTTCACTAAGCGTCACTTTCCCGCCAACCTCGCCGCCTTTAACTATTCTGGCAGAAGGATAGAGTGGACAAATTCTCTAAAATACTTAGGTGTAAAGCTGGACAAGGGCCTAACTTTTCGGGGTCACATTCAGGAGGTAGCTCATCGGGCGTGCGGAGCTTCGGCTTCGTTATACCCCATGATGCGCTCAGATGCCGACACCCCTTAAGTTGCGCCTTTTTCAGGCTTTAATTCTTCAAATCATGCTTTATGCTTGTGAGATCTGGGGCATGGCCGCAGGATCCAATCTACGACAAATTCAGCGTGTACAAAATAGATGTCTTAGGGCCATCCATTCTGTTTGCTGGATGTTTCCCGTGAGATACCTTCATGAAGCCTCATCTCTCCACTATGTGGAAGATGTCATTAGGTGCCGAGCCACTAAATTCTACGCGAGTTTGCCTCAACATCAGAGCGCCCTGGTTAGGTCTCTAGGCAACTATAGAACCACCGAAAGACGCTACAAGCTCTACCGGCTTCCCCGCATGGCATGCGGGCACACCCGGTAACAATAGATTTCTTATTTCAACCTTAAAATTATTACTGTTTGAATTTAATACACTTTCTAAATTAAACTCTTCCTAAAATTATCACACCAGCGGTGCCAACATAGCGTTGCACCCGAGTTGGCTACCATGAGGAGCTACGGCTACCTCCCTTCTTTTCATCTACATTATCTTAAACCACCAACCTGCAAAACCCCACATTTCCTGTCATTAAGTAGTTAAGTCCGTGTAGGACAGGTACACGAATGACACACATCGTGCTGACCCTCAGTCAGCCACCAGCTGCTTGAATGAATGAAAAGGCGAACCGACTCGTAGGCATTCCGGTTCGAGACGTCGAAGAGTGAACATCGCCTTCGAGAGCTGCACGCGCATCCAGAACTTCGGAGTAAGCGAATTGCCACCATCGGGAGGGATCTTAGGGAAGCTCCCGGCAATTCGCTAAATCTCCAGAAGAGAGCAGCAGCAAAAGCGTGCGTGCGAGCGACAACCTCCTAGAAATCGCCGGAAGCAGGAAGTCTAAAAAATCAGTCAGGAGATCAACAAGGTCACAGCCAACGCCTTAGGGCGGTTATATAGGCGCACCCTGTGTTCGGCCCTCTGTGCCTCACGCAAATAGCATCCTGTTACCGTTAGGTAAGTGTTAGCATAAGTAGCTGTAGTGCTGCCCGAAAGGTGCAGGGCAACATGCCCACCCATAATGCCACCCCAAACCAACCCAATTGTCCCGTACAGGATGCCATTCCTCGCACCAGTACTGGCATTACCCACCAACAGCTACTGCGAGTCGTGGAGATGGCTGCCCTGGGTTTCCAGGAACAGGCGTTCATGGCAGCAGTGCCTTTGGACGTAGAGAAGGCTTTCTCCACAACCTGGCACACCAAACTACTTCACAAGCTTATTCACCTGGGCCTACCACAGCAATTAATCAATATCTTACACAGGTTTCTAAAAATTCGCACTCTTAAAGTCACAGTCGCGGGGCAAACATCCTCTCTGAGACCCGGAGAGGCGGAGTCCCCGAAGGCTCTGTATTATCTCCCACACTATTCCGTGTATATATGGCAGACTGTTCTGCAAAGACAGGTACATTCACAGAGCCTTCAACCCAATCCAGACACCTCCGTCTCACACAAGTGTGGTGCAGGCGCTGGCGGATACCCGTTAATCCGGACAATGCCAGGGTCTAAAGGAAAGCATTCTATCCTTCTAGAGGAGTCTTACACTACCTGGTAATCAATCCACCATCCTCAAACATAAACATTGGGAAGTTTTGATTCCGTTGCTGTTCTCTGTAACAGTTGTGACAGTAAAGCTAAGAAAAATACTTTCAAATATTACGGTCTTGTGGAATATTTGTTTTAGTTTACCACAAGGATAACGTTAGAATTAACACCTACAATATTCAACATATGGCTAAAACTAGTACGTAGCACACAATGCATGTATTATTTCAATCCCATATTTAATAATGTAATGCATGACTATCCCAGACTTTTTCTTGGCAACTTCAACAGTTGGTCCGACGAAACATATAAACCTGAGATCAAAACTACTTTTTTACGATTTTGGAACATATGAATCATTTGCAAGATGGCCTCAGCTATACTTAGGAGATGTGTGACCTCCAGCAATTTTTACAACATGCTTCCTTCAAGTCTATTAGCTGCCATCAACCAGAAGGAAGCTCATGGGGACAAACCAGAGATTGAATTAGTGACATGAACTACAATTTGCAAAAGAAAGGAGTCATAAACTAACACTCACTTTCATTTTTAATAGCAAAAGTAAAGTTCAGTTCAACAGAAATGCGGTAACTGATCCATATCATATTTAGATGATGGAATATCTGGAGAGAAATATACTCTCATTGCCTCTATGGAACATTGGTATCAGCTGTGAGAAAAAGGCTCAGGATAAAGCTGGACTAGAAAACTATCTTGACGATGTTACTATTCATCCCGCTGTAGTGATGAAGCCATTCGCCTACCCAATGTGACAATTTTGTGTGTCGTTTCAACCAAGCAACAGGGGCAAAATTATACAGATGTACTCCACTCGCATTCCTGAACGAATGTGAAAATGACTCTATGGAGTATCTATTAAGTGTGTAGTAAACAAACTACTTGTGTGAGTTCGCTGTCAAAGTAACGAAAGCCTGGAATACAAATAATGAAACCACATTAAAGTGCTGCTGAAAGGTGTGACTACTTATGCTAATCTGGGGCAAATAATGTTAGAAAGCAATTCATTTGAATTGTTTATTGTCAGACCTGAAGATGACAATTATTTGACAGATTTACATAATAGTTGACCATGTAAATACAATTACTATATGCATACAAATTAATATACTTAACATGAGCTAAATAATAATTCAACTACTAATAATAATGTGATAATATCATACAAACTTCTGAGACCAAAACCACCCCTTACCTGAACAATAAGAACCGCTTCCTTGAAATAAGACGTGTAGTGCTCTGGTAACGTACTCTGTTCATCTCCACTTCATACCCTCATAAATAAAATTATTGGTTAGGAAACATGACAATGAATATTTAACACATTATTGTGTGCTCTTACTATCATGAATCAAACTATGTACTTTCAAAAGTGACAAACGAATAAAGCTCTTATTACAAACTTTACATTGGTGTTCCTACTTACGTTCATGAGCCAAATTATGTTTTCAAGGTTGACAACCGAGTAAACCTCTTATCACAAACTTAACATTGGCGTGGCTTGGTACTTAACTTTGTGGCTTTGTACCTTCATGAACTAAAGTATGTGTTTTCAAATTTGACAACTGAGTAAAGCTCTTATCACAAACTTTACATTGATGTGGCTTTTTACCTTCATGAATTAAATTATGTATTTTCAAATTTGACAACTGAGTAAAGCTCTTATCACAGACTTTACATTGATGTGGCTTCTTACCTTCATGAACTAAAGCATGTTTTTTCAAATTTGACAACTGAGTAAAGCTCTTATCACAAACTTTACATATGTGTGCCTTTGTACCTTCATGAACTAAAGTATGTTTTTTCAAATTTGACAACTGAGTAAAGGTCTTATCACAAACTTTACATTGATGTGGCTTCTTACCTTCATGAATTAAATTATGTGTTTTTAAACCTGATAAATAAGCAAAGCCCTTATCACAAACTTTACACTGGTGTGGTTTGTTACCTCCATGAACAAAGTTATGTTTTGTCAAATTTGACAACCAAGTAAACTTCTTATCACAAACTTTACACTGGTGTGGCTTCTTACCTTCATGAACTAAAGAATGTGATTTCAAATGTGACGACTGAGTAAACCTCTTATCACAAACTTTACATTGGTGCGCCTTGTTACCTTCATGAACAAAATTATGTCTTTTCAAATTTGACAACCGAGTAAACATCTTATCACAAACTTTACATTGGGGTGCCTTGTTACCTTCATGAACAAAATTATGTCTTTTCAAATCTGACAACCGAGTAAAGCTCTTATCACAAACTTTACATTGATGGGCCTTCTTACCTTCATGAATTAAATTATGTCTTTTCAAATCTGACAACCGAGAAAAGCCCTTATCACAAACTTTACACTGGTGTGGCTTGTTACCTCCATGAACAAAGTTATGTTTTGTCAAATTTGACAACCAAGTAAACCTCTTATCACAAACTTTACATTGATATGGCTTCTGACCTTCATGAACTAAGTTATGCATTTTCAAATTTGACAACTGAGTAAAGCTCTTATCACAAACATTACACTGATGTAGTTTCTTACCAGCATTAGTAATTGTATGTGTTTTGAAATTCGATGCATATGTAAAGCTGTTCTCACTCGTGCTACATCGTTCTGTTGTTTTGCTCATATCACTTAAATTACTGTGCTCTGAGGATAAAGGTGCTATATAAGTGTCTGCCCCATCACATTTATCATATTGATCAGAATATACGGATTCCTTTGCAGTTAGTACATCACATGTAACATCATATTTTTGATAATCATATTTTGTGTTTCTTGTTGGGACTTCAGCACAGAACAATGGAGACTTGTCAAGGGTAATGACAGGAACTCTTTCTGGGTATAATCTGAAATGTTTCAGAACTTAGTATCATTTAGTATAATTTATAAAATGTGACATGAAACTCAGAGATAAGTGGAAAGAAGCTACAAATAATGAATCTATCTACAATTATTCTAAATTAATCCGGAAATGTACAGCACAGTACTGTGACCTTTATTCTGCTCTAGATTGTAGTGAAGAAAGAGCAAGTAAACTACTCCATTATCAGTTAATGCCCACAGCAAAGTGATCAACTACACCATTCAAAGAATCGATTATTCTATTACAGCAATGGTACTTCAAGAGTCATGCAAAGTGAAGGCAAAGGCACAGCAAAGCCAAAGGAAAATTAAAGATAAGTTAATTAAAAGGAATAACTGTAAAGTGAAATACAGCCTTGGAAATGGCGCTAATGGCCATCGAGTTGAGCACCGCTAAATTTTAATCATCATCATCAAGTGTTATGGAACACTGCACTCATTTGTCTTTGCTGTCACCTATCAACAGCGAGTGAAGGAAGCTTTGAATACCGGTTAACCTGAACAAGTGGTACTGAGAGTCCTCATATTACATTCTTGTTCCTTTGAGGAAGAAACAAAGATATGGAAGAAGAGAATTTGGACCGACTAAGTCAGACTGTAAAATTCAATGTCATAGCCAGGATTGGAACATGGATCTCCCAGTCTGCGTCAGCTACTGTAACTATTGAGCTATGAAATTAAAGCCATTATGACATTAGCTCTCCAATTGACTTGCATTATCCCGGTAAACTAGGAAATTCATATATATAATCAGACAACTCCTTAATGGCGACTTATAACATGAAAGAACCTAAGTCCAGGCTTTATAGTCAACCACTATTATTTGTCAGTCTGACTGAACCTATCCAGAATGTGGCCTACACACGGCTGGTGTGACAGAAGAATTTAACTAACATTTAGATCTAATATTAGCATAGCATCCACTCTGCCATCTAATGTAATTTCCTATCTGCCTCCCATTGTTGACCCAGCATTTTATCATTGTCAATCTTCCTTTTCTTATATACTTCTTTTTAACTTTCCAAAACAACTTTCAGATATTTGAATTTCCTCCTGCAACAATTCTTAAAGCTATTAACTTGATTGAAAACTTATGATGTTTCTTCTCCCATAGCACTAGTTCTCTATTCTTGTCAGGTAATGAACTGTACTTTCTGTTTCTCTACATAATCCACATATTCCTATTGTGCTTCTTAATTATGCTGATCCCATTCTTACCCAAGACATTCCTTCCTCCTCCTGTCTATTGCATAGCTTTACATACCCTTTTTGTACTATTCCCTTTTAGATCACAATAAAATTTAAAGATATTTCTATTTTATAGCCTTCCACATATCTGTCTTTCTATATCCTCCATTGTGATTGTAATTATTTTCCATAAAATGTCTTCTTTTCTATTTTCTATATTCCATATATCGAGAATTCATATTTCTTCCACAGCTCTTTATACTACTACCCTCTATCTATTCCTGTTCCCTACTTTCGTTTGTAAATTTATATACACCTCTAGGATTTTGTCTTGTCTTTTGTCAAGTATTAATAGCAACCTCTCAGGATTTTTTCAAATATTATACCTGAAACTCTGGTTTTTCCTAGTTCCACTAAGAAGCTACTCTTTTTAATATTAGTTACCTTTGAAATTCTACAGGAGAGACAAGGATATACTAACGTAGACTTTAAACTACAGACCTATACAGAAAATGGATTTAGCACCTTTGTAGGTATTGGTTCAAAAGTTTAATAAAGGAAAGGTGAATCTTAGATATAAGATTAAATTGATCCTCTTTAGCCTCAACTGGTTACTTTTATCTCTCTTATACTATTAATTACTAAATGCTTAGTGTCATATGAAAACAGAAAGGTATTACCACATATCTTGTGGTACATAAAAGCAGCTTATACAATGTTGAAACAATAGTAAAATTTTCAGAAGCGTTTGATTATGAGCTCAAATATAAATTCAATATCCCTTCTATGGTAAAAGAAAAGAAAGTGGATTCCATAAGCAAACATTCCGCATTGTTAAAATCACACAGAAATCAAACGAATTGTTTAGTGGAGAAAGGAACTACGTCATTCTTTTTTTTTTAACTTTTTGGATAGACAAAAAAAGTTTAGTTATAAACTTATTTTCTGAAGGCTCTGTTTTATGTATTCCTTATTACAGTACAGTAAATATATATAAATGCACCCAATTAATTCTTACTAATTATTGAAAAAACTGATTTTGATAAAAATGCACCTAGTTTCTTTCTGTACTTGATAAGTTTAGAGTTCAATTACATTATTTACTTAAAAATATAGTTTTTTACTACAATATTGATGTTCAGCACACTGAATACCATAAAGTTTGAACTGCATAAAACATAAAATGAAAAAGCACATTAACATTTGTAGTTCATTCAGAAATTCAGTAATTTATAAATTACTGTAATTTATAAATTACATTTAGATGTCCGCCATGCTCTTAAAGCCACTCTCAGCTATGGATATGCTGGCTCCAGGTTTATGAGAACATTTGTACACATACAGAATGTATCTGTCAGACAACTATTAATAAATTAATATGTTGCTATTATTCCAAACAAATTCCTTAATGATTCTTTCTTATTCCTTGGAATATCCTTACCTGCTCATTCCATAGAAATCACATTTTAGTAAAATTGTGGAAACCACTTGTTAATATTTGAAAGTAGTATTCCAAAATATATGCAATATATGCACTAATGGAGTATCAAATGGTGCTAACATGCAGGATTATAAGGAATCTCTTACTGCACTGAACCTAAGCCAGATACAAAAGTAGCAGGAAATAATTTCTGTGACCTAAATCCTAATTAAATATATTAAATATACAATGTTGTACTCACTCCTTTTGCAAATCTGACAGAAGACCACACCTTTATTGTAGCTCAGACATGAATAATCCCATATCCATAGCTTATGTCAATGATATTTTAGAAATTATTTCCTTCAGTATTTTGTCAATGTTACATGAACCACAACAAAATAAGAAGCTGAAAGTACATTTGCTCTTGCATAGTCAGGATACACTGAACAGCATTGCTCTAGCACTAAGCGAGTTAAAGCGGAAACAATAATGAACTGCTTCAAAAAAACGAGATGATGAAAAGGATGCTCTTGCACTTACTGAAGCTGAAGATAATGCAGACAAAGTGCTGACTTAATTAAAATGTGGAACATTTCATGTAGTCTGAAGTGCTGCATTAGAAATGATTAACTCCTGTAAACCAAAGTAACTTTAACTTTGCCAACAGATCTAATAGAAATCCATAATGCTGATGACAGGAAACAGAATGAAGATATGCAGAATTAACATACAAGAAGAAGCAAACACATGCATAAATAAAATCATGCATTGACATTGTACACCAGTTCTCCAAAGATGTTGAAACTATATTGAAGTTTAAAAAATTTGCATAGGGAAAAACAAGTATGGTTAGAAATTTCAAACACACTTTCCTCCATGTTGCAAAAACAGCAAATGGCATACAAAGCAATCAAAGATAGGAATAACAACACAAGAAATGCATAATATAAGCTACAACACATGTACAAAAGTGAATCGAGAATATATTGACACATTGCTTCACTCACACTGTAGACCAAAAGGGGCTCTTACATCTGAGATACACCGTTTGCGAGAGCACCTAGTGGTCTACCAGCGAAATATACAAGTCAAATGGAGAATATAATGTTAGGATAGCACGTTGGCCATGGTAACTCAAAGGTAAAGAGCGACTGGATGGAAACCAGATCAGTGGTTCAAATCCTGGCCATGTTGAATCTATCAAAAATCTTAGGCTATATACGGCTAGTGTAGAGAAATCATTAATTTCCATCAATTAACTAAAATAATAAGAGTTAAATGATGAAGCCTGGGACTTAAGTACTTATGACAGTAAGTCACCACAAACGGTGTACCTCGGATGCGAGAGCCTCTAATGGTCTACCGGGGAAATATACGAGTCAACTGGAGAATTTAATGTCAGGATGGTATGTTGGCCATAGTAGCTCAAAGGTTAAGAGCTACTGGATGGAAACCAGGAGATCCGTGGTTCAAATTCCGGCCACGGCATTGAATTTTTCATGTTGACTCTATCTATAATCTCTTGTATTTTGTGGACAGAAACATGTTCAGTTTGGAAATTTGTTTTGACCCATATGATTTTGCTTAGAGCAAGTTCTACAGTATATCAAGTTGTACTAGTTCAAGAGCTCGATGACACATGTACTAAAACGTAAATGCTAGAGTAAACATAAGGCTTATAATTGAAAAGAATCAGGACTTACCTTGAGCATTTTATTGGAGGAAGGACCACATCCTGTAACAGATTAATTCATATGTATAGCTTTCACACAAATATCTACATAGTGTTAAATGTACTGCTAAGATATTTACAAGATATGTAGAGACAATATATGATGTTTGATCTTGCAATAATGAGTGAGAAAACCAAGTGGAGAAAGCATTTGTTTGGTTTAGGGAACACAGAACTAGAAACTGAAATGTTTAATAAATAAGAATATATGATTAAAGTGGTCAAGCACTTACAAATATTAAGACAGGAACACAGACAGGAATGAAAGGTTAACATGTTAGATTTATTTATACCAATAACACATTTGGTCATGACATCAGTGAAGTAGCTAGTAGATTCCTCACTACAACCTGTACCTAGATTAATGATGATAATAATAAAGCAGTAAATGCAAATTGCTTTTAGTATACAGGTCTTCTCAAAAATGCAATCTTATTTGAACATACTTAAACATAGATACTGTATTGTATTTAAAATGTAAAAACCTGGAATAGTGCCAATTGCCATTCTTTTTGTAAACATACTTGTATGAAATGATATCCAAGACATCTATAAGATTATGGTTCATACTCCAGGAGCTTATAGCTCTGAGAGTCAGCTGATATGTCCTGGGCGTATGTTTAAAGGTTTATGACTGAGTTGACTGTTTTCTTTGAATCAGTGACTCCAGTTTACTTTTTATTTAAGCACGAAAGATTATAATACTCTGCAATATTACACAATATATTGATGACATTATTACAAAACATTGCTCAGTCTAACTCAGCAGGTTTCTATATAACTTACCTTAGTATTATCACCAATTGATGAAGTTTCTATTTCCAGCCAACAAGGTTCTTCTTTAATTTCTATTTTATTATCAATTTCGTGAATACTCTTATATTTCTTATCAATCATTACAGGATCCTCTAGAAGAAATTCTCTCTCATTCTGTGAACCAATGTCTGAAAATAGAGTCTGTTGTTCAATTTCTGATTTCCCATTTATGACGCAGTTGTTTCTCAATGTAGCAGTTTCACTCTTAATCTGCTTCACAAGATCTTTGATAAAAGAAGTCTCTGATTTAATTTCTGTTTTGACTGTTATCTCACAATCAGTGACATCATCAATGTTTGTGTTTGCTGTAACAACTTTGTGAAAGAACTCTCTCTCGTTCTGTGAGTCTGTGTCATCTTCAAGGGGATTCTCTTCTTTGATTTCTATTTTCTCATCCATTTCAAACAGCTGTCGAATTGGATGTTGCTGTTATTTCCAGAAATAAATCTGTGAAGGAAAAATCATATTTCATATACCAAAAACTATAAGTAAATTTAGCCATCAGCTTCATGAATCTATCAATAATTTTTCAAACCACACTAAATACCACTGTTCTCTTATCATACAAACTACATCTTTAAAAGTTGAACCAGACTTAGGAAACTCAGAATTGTGAAGAACTCAAACTACAGACAGTTGTCTCTTTATGTCAACGCTATTATCACTCTAGCTAGGCTACTGAGAAACTGTACCAACATTAAGCCTCCTAATATGTTTAAAATGTCATGGGTAGATATCAAAGCAATCTCAAACTGCTATGTGACAATTACTAATATCATAGTTAGTTGTATTCTGTTACTGTAGTTCTAAGGTTTGCTGTGATATTAAAATTAAGCAAGCATGGCATAACAGTTCTAGTAATAAAACATCCACGGAGGGCAACAAATCATACAGTATCCTATATAGTGTCATATAACTTTTTAATTTAACACTACAAGAACCAAGGATGCCAGAAAAGACAAACAATTTTCCTTAAGATTAAACAAGCAAGTGATGTATTGTTATTAATCAACTCAATGGGACGAGGGCATATCAAATATAAACGGGAAGTTTGATGTAACACTGTCGTTGGTAATAATTTTGAGGTGAAACTTTGTCAGTATGTTGGGGGGGGGGGGGGGTTATTCAGAGAGGGTACAGTGTGTGCATGCACTGCGGAGAATGGGGCTGGGCCATGACTGAGTAATAGCTGCACATGTCTGTTACACAATGCCTCATCCTCAGTTTTCTTGCAAAAAAGGGCACCAAGCCTTTGGAAAGTTTTACACAGCTCTGCGCACAGTTTGGGGAAGAAATAATTTTGAAGACTGGAGTGTATGAGTGGGCTAAATATTTTGTGGCAGGAAGAGAAACTGTAGAAAATGAACCTCATAGGAGCAGATCAGGGACAAGCATTACTGCAGATAACATTGTTCCCATTTGTGAAATTACTGAAGAAGATCGGTGCATAAAGGAATCCGAAATTGGTTCTTTTTTTTCACAAGGACAAGTTATGGAAGTATTTAATCATTCGAGATGAACTCCAGTATAGAAAACTGTGTGCCAGATACGTGATTTGTGATGAAACATGGTGCATCATGACACAAAGCAAAGCAAGCACGGAGTGACAGTGAGGAGACTAAGCAAGTCCGGTCGAGGTCAGAACATGCCCATCTGCTGGAAAGGTGCTAGCATCCATTTTCTGGAACTCCGCAGGCATTTTGCATTTCTTCACTAATGAAGGACAATCAATGCAGCCTATTACTGTCACATTTTGGATTCAGCAAAAGCTGCATATTGCAACAAGCGAAGCCGACAACCAATCCGAAACGTCATTCTTCTCCATGAACATGCGAGGCCACATACTGCATTGGACACCTCTGGAACGCCGTCTTTACAATTCTGCGTCTAGCATTTTTTTGGACCACTCAAAAAAGATCTAGGACAGCGGTTTAATGATGACACAAGTGTACAAGGGTTCATGATGGCTCTGCATGTGTCCTTCTTTCTATACATATGGCCTCAAAAACTTGCCAATCCAATGGAGAAAATGTGTATCGAAGGCAGAACACTACGTATAAAAGTAATCTGTATATGAGTATTATTGTTTGTTGATACAATAAATTTCAAAAAAGAATTCCTGTTTATATTTGATCCAACCTTGTACTAAGTTGAGATTCAGTTAATGACATTATCTGACAAAAGTTGGGTGACTGAATTACAACGTAAAGTGTAAGAAACTCACATTGTCACTAGAATTTTTATCCAAACGCTGACTTACAATCACTTTTACTATTTGCAAATACACAAAATGAGAACATTTATAAAATGTTGCGTTATAATTCACTAACCTGTACTGATGGAACTTCTACACATTCACTAGTGACAGACCAATACCCAATACTAACAACACAACTGCTACAGCCAACTGATTCTTAACAACTCTGATACTCACTGGTACAATCATTCAACTGAACCTGACTTTACACTGCGTTTACAACCTTCCATTCACAAATTAAATGTTCTAGAAAATAAAATTACTCGAACTCAAGTAAAATCATCTAGATCTTAGGAAATCAAATGGATTTACAATACAAAATACAGAAAGATAAAAGCTACTTCATCATCAGTGACTGTGCTCAAATATTGCATTTTTCACTTCTTCCATGTCAACTTTTAAGATAGTGGAATGAGTTGACCAGGATTTGCCATCACCATGACACCAGGGATGTAAACATTCTAACAATGGCTCTTTGCTCAGGGGTTAATACAATTCTGAATATTGATGGAGAGAGATGTGATAGGAATGGAACCTTTGGTGATGGAGAATGCAAAGTACACTTGCCTGACTCATTCCACTCCCACGTGTGATTGTGTGGCAACTTATTTGTGAATCTACTCTAACAACAGCCAAAACATTCATTTCTCCTTCATCTCCAGTCTCCTGTTTCTTTCTCTTATATTTTCCTGGTGTTACACTAGCACTTTCATGTAAGTGTTTGAAGAGGTTGATAAATAAATGCAGAGATGGTTGACATATATTGGGATATCTTTCCCTATACACCATAAGCCTTAAGGCTGGACCTCATTCAGAGCTTAACAGACGGACCCTTTGGAATGAAAAAAAAGAAAAACACCATACAAGAACAAACTGCATTCTTCTACTCTCTCCATGCCCCATGGGCATGTCAGCTTTTTCTGCATTGGTAAAGCCTATCTTTATTCACAACCTACTGCTTGAACTATCACTGACTAGAATGTGGCAATGTACAAATGAACTGCAAACATCTGTAAACAAACCATAACAAAATCGTATCTAGCAAGTAAGCAGGCTGAATGGAACACATAATTGTCGCTGTGTAAAAGTTACAAAATAGATATCTTGTGAGCTAAGTGTTATTAAATTTTATTTATAGGCTAAAACTATGAGCCCCTGAGTACCAAACACTGTGAAAACTGCATACCAATAACAGTGTCCATTCCAGAAATATTAGACATGCAAGTTTTAGATGATTCAGCCTTTATTTTACCGGAGCATAAAGACTTAGCCGTATATGATTCATGTACATTTGCCAGGAATATTAAAAAAAAAAAACTATTGAACCTCTATGCTGACTCCCAATAATAAGCTAATCTCACTACTGACAGCTTTCTAAAGTAATGAAGTATACAATGGTTAAAGCATACATGAAGCTAAACAATATTCTCCTATCATCCTAGTTCGGTTTTAGTTATACATACAGGCAAACTTTAGAATTAGTAAAAGCATTGGATAAAATAGAACTACCATTACAAACTTTCTGTGATTTAGCTATGGTATTTGACAACCTCTTCATCAATAGTTAGAACCTTATGGTTTTAATGAGATCTCTATTAAGTAATATAAATATTTCGTAACCTCCAAGAAACCTCAATAAATTACATATGATTTGAAATCTAGCATAAAGTTGTCACAAAGTATCTATGTTTGAGCCATTGTTATGTTTTAACAGCTATTCAAATTTAATTTCAGTAAGGAACCAACAGATGTGCTCTTTGCACATGATACTAGGGTTCTTATATCAGAAAAGTGACATCAGCAAATAAAGAGACATTGTCAATAACAGATTCAAAAAGTTCAAATTTGCTTTGAAGAAATAAAACTATCATCTTTATTAAGTTTAAAAGAAAGCATAAGTGCGAAATGGAGTTAACAATTAGATACAGCATTCACACTAATGTATTTCAAACAAAATTTCTTTGTTTCTGAAACAAAGATCCAGTTAGAGAAAACAAATAAAAGTCATGCAATGAAATCTTAGCTCTGATTGCTTTGTATTAAGAAATGTAAAAGTCTGCTCAAGCAAAATGACTTATTTTAAAATAAATATGTTGGCATAACCCTCCTCCTTTTCTGTCTCCTTCCAGCTCCTATATTCAGTAAAGTTATCGCTCTTGTTGCATGATGCAGTATGCCATGTAAATCATCTGACGCCTGAGTACAATATGCTGTAAAGTACTGTGATGCTGTCATATTGTGACTTTGTGGGTTCGTGAAATGAAAAGTTACAAACTCAACAATGCTCTTTATTTCCATCGACTTACAGCTGAACACTTGCCGATTACATAGAATTACGTAATGCACACAATTACAATTCACCAGTTCGTCCGTTGCAGTTCCACTGTACGCTCACAATTATATAAATTCTTCCGTTGCACGCACACAGTCTTCTCGTTCACTAACACGGCGCTACTTCGCTGCTTGCCAAGCACCAACTGACCTCACTCATTGCAGCCCTTTTTATAGGAATATCACTGTTTTCTAGAAGTCTCTGGTTTCAGTGAATCACCGCGAAAATGCCAGACGACAGGGGCAGGGGAAAGAGGAGGCCAACGACAAGTGACACTCCCCCCAATCAACCCCTCAGTTAGTGACAGAGACTAATGGGAGAGTGTGGCTTGGCTGCCTCTGGCCCCTTACTCAGCTGTCGTTGGTTGTGCTTTCCGCTAATTGGGTGACATTATGTATATGTGAGTATTGTGATAGTACCTCCTGTAATTTCTAAGTTAAAAGGAAACTCTTCATATCAAACTTGAGAGGTGATTGCTAATGAGTGAATCAGAGAGGACAGATACAAATTATTATGTAGAGGAGTAAGATGATAACCAGGATAACTGGAACTGACGGACGAGCTCCATCTATTGATGCCAGTCCCTTCAGCAGATGATGCCAGTTGGGGAAGAGGAAATTTAAATTTGTAGGAAACAGTGTTTCTTAGTTGGAGTAGAAATAAAGTAAAAAAAGACTATTTTGTGATAGATGAGATGTAAGGTTATGGGAACCCAGTAATCTGTGGGTTTAATTACTTTGTTATGGTAGCAAGTAGATCATATCTGCCAAATTTATAAATCGATTAGAATAATTTGATTTAAAAATGAAGTTAATAATTATCCAAGGTCCAGCTGCATTAACCACGTGGGAAAAAATCTTCATAAACAAATATGAAAGAAAATTGTTTAATTTCAACAATACCTTTGAAGAAAACCCAAACTTCAACTTCGACAGATACGAACCTATTACCTCCAATGAGTACACCAAACCAACATCGACAACAGCTGATGACGTTAGCAAGATCCTAAAGAAATGCATTCTAGGTAAACACTAGCAATAGGTGGAGCATTGAGTATTAGTTCGAATCAAAATTATATTACTTTTGTGCCTCATTGTATCATAGTCCTTAAACATTGGACTAGTTATATTGTCACCCAATTATCGGAAGGCGCAACCAACTGGCGGCTGGGTGAGGGCCAGAAGAAGAACGGCGAACTACACTTCTGCGTGGACTACCGAAAGCTGAATGTTGTCACTCGGAAGGACTGTTTCCCCTTACCCTGGTTTGACGACACCCTGGACACGCTAGCAGGTGCACAGTGGTTCTCGACCCTGGACCTGAAGTCGAGCTACTGGCAGGTAGCTCTAGACCCGAGAGTCAAGGAGAGGACCTCATTCTCGACAGGCCAAGGGCTCTGGCAGTTCACAGTTATGCCCTTTGGCCTCTGCAATGCACCAGCTACCTTCCAACGCCTCATGGAGTCAGTGATGAGAGGGCTGACTTTTGACGCCTGCCTGCTATACCTGGCCGATAATATCAATGTCGGGAAGACTTTTGAAGACGATCTTGAGAATCTGAGTAAGGTACAACAGAGACTGCAGTAGACCAACATGAAGCTGAATGCGCAGAAATGCCAGCTCTTCCAAAAGGAATTTAACTACTTGGGCTACATAGTCTCAGTAACCAGGGTGGCCACAGACCCCGAGAAGACACATGCTATGGGAGATTGGCCTCGCCCAAAGGATAAGAAAGCGTTGCATATTCTTCTAGGGCTGTGCAGTTATTACTGCCACTTCATAAAGGGGTTCTCCAACTTCGCCAACCCCTCACCCGCCTAACAGAGCAACACCAGCCTTATGTATGGACGGAGGACGCTGAAGACGCTTTCCAGCACCTGAAGAAGACCCTGTGCAGTGCTCCAATTTTGGGTTTCCCACAACCAGGTGGTGCCTTCACTGTGGACACCGATCACTGGCCATCTCTTTCCTCTCCCCCTGCGGTCGAGAATCTTTGGGGTTATTCACTGAAACGCGACACTTCCATAAACAGCGATATTCCTATAAAAAGGGATTGCAGTTGGCGAGTCAGTTCAGTTCTGGGCGAGCAGCTGTGAGGATCGTCCAGGGAGTGGATGGACTGGAAGATGCTGTACGTGTATCAGAGGAGTTGTACATAACTGTGAGCGTGCAATGCACCTGTGACAGATGAACTGGTGAATTGTAATTTTGTGCGCTAAGTAATTCTATGTAATCGGCAAGTGTTTCAACTGTAATTCGGTGGAAAAAAGAACATTCTGAGTTTGTGCAATTGGACTTTTAATTTCACGAACCCACAAATTTACAATATGAAACTTGAATGCCTAAGCCTTTAACACTTTGTAGCCCAAAAGGCAAACTAAATTAGTAGTTGCCCCTTAGTTTCTATTCTCTGGAAGTAAACTTAAAATCAGACACAATATTAAAGGTTTAGATCTCTCAATGGGTACTATGCTGAATTACCACACCAACATGAATGTCTAACAAACACTCACTAATTTAGGTGTACATTCTGTGTAACATATACAAATTTCAGTTGCAAGAGATTTTACTGTGGATCACATTGTCCTAAACGATCAAGTTCAACACTGAAGGGGGTCTTAAGGTTGAAGCACTCAGTTTGTCACAGAGGACATTGTTGACAATAGAAATGTAAGAAACAAGGACAGTCATTTTACAAATTCACATCACACATCTGGTCCCTAAGAACAAAGGATAGTGAAACTTCAAACATGTGATGCAATAAATTTTGGAATTCTGAAAGTTCATCAATGTCCATGTATAAGAAAACAGATTCTACTGATGTCTATTAGCTTATTACTCTTTGATTTACAGCAGATGACAAGAACATATGTAGCCAACCTCTGAAAGAAAACTCCACATACCAACAAAGGAACTGTTTGGTACATAAAATATGAAACTAATTAGCTAATGATGTAACAGAACATCAGAAAATATGTGATTTCCAAGATATTCTCATAAGATGTGCGTGATTATCTTAGTAAAGGCAGAATTGGCAAAATTGGCTAAGGTCCTCAAATTGACAGAAGTAAATTAGGCCAACTATGGTTGTCAAAAATATATTTGGATACAAATGAGATGCGGTGCATTACATGCTTTAATAACAACAGGGCTATAGCAGGCTCTCTAACTTAACTGCAATGCAAGTAAGGTGAGTAGAACTCTGTCTTACTTTTGTTCCAGACCAGTTGTATACAGTACAACACAAGAAAGTTAATGCACGATATGTATATGATGATCATGATGATGATTGTGTTTTAGGGCGCTCAACATCTGGGTCATCAGCGCCCTTAAAAACAAGTGGCCTACAAGCTAAATCAGAGTCTAAAACACTACAAATCTACACAATCAAATAAAACCAATGTAAAAACACTGCCATAGCGAAGAGGCCTCGTTTAAAATAGAAGTTAAAATTGTAAAATCAGTATAGGGATAAAATGGCCAAAAAAACCACAAGATACTTGAGGTTAAATTCTAAAATCCACAGCTGAAACAAACCCTAAAACTTTGCCCACCACCGTTTCGTCATCCGCGAGGATCTCCGCCTAGCTGGCCGGCAGCTGGAGAGACCTACGGAGACGTGCCAAGCTAAAACAATCTAAAAGCAAGTGACGGATAGTCAGGTCAGCACTGCACAGTGGGCAAACGGGAACCGGAGTCCTATTCAATAAAAAGCTGTGGCTAAAATAACAATGCCCAATGCGCAACCGAGCCAAAATCACCTCCTCGAGACGAGATGACCGACAGGAGGTAACCCAGGGAATCGGAAGTTCCTTGACTGATCTAAGTTTATTATTGCGGAGAGCGGACCACTCTTCCTGCCAGCAGGTTTGCACAGCTCTCCGCAATAGGGCCCTAAAATCTTCTGATGTCACACATGGTACTCGAACCCGTGGCTTCATGGTAGCCGTCTTGCCTGCCGAATCCGCCATTTCATTCCCCCGCAAGCCTACGTGACCAGGAATCCATGCACACACCAAGCTCACGCCAGAAGAGTGTAAAACGTGGAGGGCATCTTGTATCCGCTGCACAATAGGGTGGTAGTTGTACAGCTGCCATAGACTTTGAAGTGCACTGAGGGAATCGCTCAGGATTAAGCAGTTCCCCAACTTTCGTCGACGTACGTGTAAAATGGCCCAGTATACTGCATAGCGCTCTGCAGTAAAAATGCAAGTGCTAGTGTGGAATCCGAATGTATACGATATGTATATGCTTACATCATTTTGTAAGGAAGTTTTAAGGAAATTTGAAACTAAACTTTCTGGTATGCGAGTTCTAAGTAGAGAGGTCGTTCATTTGTTTGTAAATGAAATCAGAGAGGCCGAACCATTTTTGATAGTAAAAGATACATAAAGGGCTGTGTGCTTACGGAGCTGAATTTACACAATATCAGCAAAAGGTTAGAATGGTTATCTTCTCAAAAATCTGTTAGTCACCTTGCACAAGAAACTGACATTTCAAAAGATTCATTACAGAAAGCAACATAACTTTTAAAATTCAAAATATATAAGGTTACTTTTGTCTAGGCATCAAAATCAGGAAAATTTCTATAACTGAAATTTGAGAACTGTTAATGCTAGAACAGCTGATCTATGATGAATACTGTTCATGATAAAGGATAGTATGTATAATAAATACGACTCATCAAAAAATTAATAAATGAATAACTGTTTGTTGTTGACAGTCATACATATGACATGTTGAATGTACCTGAAGTTTACTTAGGATGGGACCTGAGGAGCAAACAAAGAAACAAACAATGATATGGGTGTGTGAGTGATGTGGATGAATCTGAATAAAGATGTGAATGGTTAATTGGAACTTGCTTATGCGTTAAATTTAAATACTAAGTTTGGCAATTTTCAAGATCCATAAAGTGTCTTGTTCAAATATATATTATAACTAATACACATTTCCTAATTACATTTACTTAATAAACTACTAATACATGTACAAAAAATGTAAATACAACATAGGTAGAAAATAAAATGCTGGATAATATTAAACCCTCCCATGATCTTGCTTGTAAACAAAATATGGCTGCTCTATTGTTATATGGTATAAACATAGCACACATTATTACACAGAAGCAGTGGCTGTATTGTTATTTCTTTTAGCAGGTATCATGCATTGCTTTATTATTTTACTGCATGAGGTCATACTGAGAAACCTGGTAAAACAAGTTAATTGTACAGGGCTGCACAATATAAAAAGAACATCAAACCAGAAGAAAAAGAAGAGGAAGAATTTTTGGTTAAACTGCAGGAAGACGGCGTAGATATATGGCAGGCTTGACGTCATGGCTGGAGAGTTGCCAACTGGGAAAGCATGCTTTTGCTGAAAATCCTGACACTATATATGCAAACTAACCATATAATACATAAGGAACCTGTTTTTGTTTTTCTTCTTTTTCTCCTGATGTTTGTACATGCCTTGGGTACGGTTGAGCAAATCATGTTTTAAAAGAGCCTTAGAAAAACCTCAAAATGTCCACTGGAACCTCTATAAGAAAGCTTGATTGGAATGTGACTGTTACAGCTAAGTGGTACAAAAGCAAAATATCTACATAAGTACCAAAACCAAGACCCAAACTCAGAACCTTGCTTATAATTTAAGTGTTAAGCATAAATAGATTTTATAAAGAAAAACACAGGAATTTAATTAAATTGCTTCACAAAATAAATTCTTCCTATATCATATATATTTTTTATATTCAAGCAAGCACTATATAATGACAAACAGTGCATTTCGACTTTGCATCATCTTCTGAAATGTTTTTCTATAAAACTAAGAATGCCTTTGTTGAAGTTAGTGATAATTTAATACAGGATTGGAAAGATAGAGTCAGACTGAAAAATTCAATACCATAGCTTGGATTTGAACCATGTATCTTCTGGTCTCCATCCAGCCGCTTTAAACCATTGATCTACTATGGCCAACGTGCTGACATGACATTAAATTCTCCAACTGACTCGTATGTATGAGAGTGGTCTACCAGGAAACATACAAGTCAGTTGGAGAAATTAATGTCATGCTGGCACTTTGGCCACAGTAGCTCAATTGTTTAGATCCGTGGTTCAAATACCGGCTATGGCATTGAATTTTTCAGTCTGACTAAGAACAATTAATTTCCAAAAATAAGATTGTATAGAAATGTACATTCACTTTTATTTTTACTCGTGACATTATTTCTCCATGCCTCAAGCATATTTTAACATTTACAATAAATTAATTTTAAATTCACTTATAATTCATTATTTAAACTACTCTTTTATGTTTTATCATCTCAATTATTATACACTAACAGTATCCTTACACATTACAGTATTGCTAATTTATAACAAGAAACTGTGCTGGCAACATCTCTAAATTTTGGCATTTTCAACACTCCGCAGTTGGCAACAGTTTCCGTCATTCCATACCGAAAGTCTACGCCGTCTTTCTGCAGTTTAACCGAATTTTTGCTCTATACATTTAGAGTAAAGCAATTACAATTAGCAATATATTGAGAATTTACGAGTATCACATTTAACATAAGCTAGCTACGTCACAGCCTTACTGTTACTAACAGAACCCTAACCACTTTCATATAACCATGGATGAAGTTGCCTCAACTCTCTCCCATATAAACCAGACAAATATTACTGGTAGTGAACCGCCGCCCTTCACTGCTCTTTGAATGCGAGTACACGCGAGAATAACCTAATAGACCTACTTGTACCTCTTAAGGCATTCGCTATATAACATATGTACTTATAAACCATACGAGATTTTGTATCACTTTGTGATTCTACAGAGCAACAAATAGAAAGTTAATTTTATATCAAATTAGGTTAAAAGAACTGATGTATCATACCTGTTACTCTCCCTTATTTCCTGTACATACACAAAAACAACTCGTGGATCTGTACAATTCAAAAGAACGTCTGCTCTAATTGCCTCTACCAGCGCTTGCTGTTCGCTTCTTTCGACACACAAAGAAATATAAGAATACTTGAGACAACTTCACCAATTCAAATGTTATGTTGCTCTTTCGAATTCCTCTACTACCAAATTCACATCTGACATTGAGTTTAATTAGGAATTAGTAACTTAACTTTACTTAAAACGTAACAATAAATACTGAATATAAAATAATTGAGATATCGCAAAAGCAATAAACAATGGAGGCTTGACCCAAGGCAACTAGAGTGCCTGACCATTATAGTTAATGCGTAAATTTTGAATTTTCACCGCCAGCATGATCCAACATCGTATACATTCATGAATGCAGTCTCGCGTCATATTTTAGTACTGTAATTAAACAGTGAAATAAACCTTACAATTAAAAATTCGTAGCACAAGCAATACTACAGGTAACAGTCTTTATTTATAGACTATTTTGAAAGTCCACACCTTCATCTAGCATCTGCATATTTTTAATTTAAATGAAAACTAGGATTTGGTTAAGCTCAATTCAATTCAATTTTATTCATCCTTTAGAATCAAATCTGTACATAGTACCTTGATATAGGATACGTCAGTAATTTACACTTAATATTACAAAGTTAAACATCAAATATACCTAACCTACATTCAATTATATTGTGACACAAATTGGATATAATTATGAATGAGAGAAATGAACAAGCTAAGTAAATTCATATTTTATGTTTATCTGGATTTGTTAAATTGCAGATATTCCTTTACTGTGTAAAAGCAGTGCTCCTTTAAGAAAGCCCTTGTTCTAGTTTTAAACATGTTGTAGTTATCTATGCTTTTGATGTCATTAGGAAGGGAATTATAAACTAAAGTACCTTTTTATTTGTGATTTTGTATTATTAAGCTATTGATTTAACATTTTAATATGTTTTATAACATTTCTAAAATTAGATTATAATATTACTAATTTTAATATGTCCATCCAGTCCTTTGTATAATAATAGTAGAAGCTTGTCATTTACGTTCTTATTAATACTGCAACCAATTAGCACTTGTTCTTTGTTACCTACATATGTATCTTTCCACTACTACAATATGGGTCCTACCCTTTTATTTTAATTTTGTACAGTAGTGAGGGAGTTAAAGCTCTTCGTAGTGTAATATGGAAGATACCTTACAGATGTTTACTAGCAGAAAGCAACCTGATGTAACTGATACCTTGTCACTTGTTACAGACTCACAATGTGATACAGAAAGTTTGTGTAGGTTACACGTATGATGTGTAGGGGTGTTCAGTGTGGCATAAATTGAATGATGCTGAACAAACTTCTATATCCTACGACTGTGGTTTGTGTCTCTGCAGAGGTTAAGAGCAAGAGTAAACTTTAATATTTGTTTGTAATGAACCATGAAGAGCAAAATTATCGCATGTAGAGGCTAAAATTGTGGTAACATTTATACGATAATGATCCGTGTGTTTCATGGTTGTACTCAAGAAAGTTTGACGAGTTGTGTTATAGAAAACATATTTGAACTAACAGCTGAGGATCGTAAGCTGCAAAGCATAGCCGAGCAATGGCAAAACGTAGCCAAAATATTAGTGTGGCCAAAACTTAATAATCCTTAAGTACTTGTATTAAAGCAGAATGTACCTACTCTAAAATCACTAATGTAACTATTTATTAAGCGTTAACCATACAGAGCTGGAGCGTATTGTATCTTTAGAAGTCTGGACACTAACAAAACAGAGACTTTAGATACCTTCTTTAATGACCTGAACATATATTATTGTACACATAAGTTACATTTAAGGACTCTTCATCAAACCTAGCAATAAAGATGATGAATGCAAATAAACAGCTCCAAAGTTGTCATTTCATCCTTTGGCAGGGAACTTACACACCGGCCCCTAAGTCCACATGTTCTCATGTTGTGTTTTAACTCCTTCGTTATACTAACAACCAATACTAACAGATAAATGTCACTTTCTTAATGCTGAGTTTGCTGTCTCTTTAGCAGGTATGACTTCTCTCTCCCTACAGCAGGCAAGTCTCCTTTGTGCCAGTCGTAAGGTAACCCAAACTGTTATAATAATGTACTTGTTACAGAGTTACAAAAATGATATTAGCATATTACACTATACTGAAAATATAAACTTATTGTTTTTTTCCTAATGTAATGAATGTGATTCTGCATAATGTTGATGTGTATCTCAGATACGATAGACCCTAGTGGTTCACCGGGAATATATATGAGTTGATTGGAGAATTTAATGTCAGGACGGCAAGTTGGCCATGGTAGCTCAATGGGTAAGAGTGACTGGACGAAAACCAGGAGATCCGTGGTTCAAATCCTGGACATGGCATTGAATTTTTTAGTTTAAAATTAAATTTTATAACTTTGCTTCAAAATGCAGAAAAAAAAGCTAGTCTTCACTAACGTCTTATGTCTGACTGAACCAAACTTCATTTATAAGCAAACACAAATCCTCAAATTTCTAAATTGATCTTCGCTGCTCTTGTGTAAGGAGTTTACTGTAAACTGCTGACACTTTCTTGTGGAAAGAGCAATCCCAAATGTACACTATTCATTGAAACCAGACCATTAAGGCAATGTTTACTCTCATATGTGTATTTTGTGGTGCAAAATTAGTTAGCTTATTTTGTTTCTGTAATTTTGGTAAGTGTAATTGATAATGAAGCAATGCAATAAGCTGTTGTTTAGATTAGGACATGCTGCCTTTCATTTGTCTTGGGAGAACAACAGGTGTTTTACATTTGATGGGCTACTTGCTCAATATTTCAAAAATATGTATTGACAAGTAACTACATGATCATAACGTAAAGGTAAATCTTCCTAATTTCAACAATCACATTTACTCAGTAACATTGGAGAGCACATTGGTCAGTTTGCTTAGAAAATTTATAAAACTTATAATTATATTAAATATAATTCTTCTGCCCTAAGAATAATCACTTCATGTTTGTTGACTCAAAAATTACTTGTTCCGGCTTCAAGGGACATATTCACACATTCAGATCACAATCACTGTAGAAAATACATGTGTATAATAACAATTTAATGTAATATTAGCAATATCTTAGCTCAAATTTGACTCAGGACTTAACTATGACCTTTGCTGTAACAAAATATCAAAACTCTACTCTGAAGACGAACTGAACATTAACTCAATCTGTTTCAAACTGCATGCAGAAAGTGTACTGTTTATTTATGCTTGATTTAAGTGTTGTCAGGAAGGAATGATGTTATTTTTCATGCTTCTCTGCGTTGAATGAAATAATGTTGTGAAACCGTAACCATATGAAAGATAAAGCATGCATCTTTTGTGTTCTAAGTATTGTAGAGATTGGATTTTTGTACGGTCATGATCAGAAAATAAAATTGTTTCTTATTAGATCGGCATTTGTCCTTTTCAAATATTAATATCCGCGCAGAATTAATGAGAATGCTTCCTAGACCAAGACAATTTGTTATTGGGAATGTTTTTTATTATTAATTAAAGCTTAATAAACTTTCATAGTTCACTGATGTGACTTGATGTGACTTTTCTGATATTACTACAAGAGTATCATGTACAAAGAGCTCATCTGTCTGCTCTTTTCTGAGATTTTAATGACAAGTCATTTTTAACTATTAAAAATAGCAATAGCTTGACATAGAGCCTTATGGGACATCTTTAGTAATAATGCGTGATACCAACTCATATCCCTTATCCTGGTTTCCTGGATTGTGTTAACCCTTTCCGGTCGGATGTCGGTACTATGTCGACAGGGTAAGCCGACCGCTGTGGTTGGGAGGGTGTTTACAAGGACTTTTTTTTAATTAACTGCGAAGATTTTTTCCCAGAGGGCGGCACGAACTATTAGTACAGACTAGTACGTCCATTCCGATGTGCCCTCTAGTGAGTAAATTTCAATTCATAGTGTTTCTAGAGGGAATTGAAAATAGTTGTTTTTTAACTTCATCATGGCTTCAACAAGTGTTACACCTGTGTGTGTTAAACGTGTTTATAGGGTATCAAATCCTGAAGATGATGAAGCTTTGGGGCATCTTCTACAGGAAGTGCTAAATGATAACAGTGATGACGATTTGGATTTTGCGGAAGAAGCTGAAATTGCGAGTTGAGCTTCAAGTAGCGTGTCCAGTGACTGTGAGGACAACAACGGGCTAAATGTAGTTGGTACCGGTGTTCGCGATAGCCAGGCCAACGGAGATGGGTGGTATGCAGTAAGCGCAAATGACTTAACGCCTGTAAAGCATAACTATACCAAAAGTTCAGGCCCTAAGGTAAATTTGAGTTATGATGCTACTCCATATGACTATTTTGCTTTGCTTTTCAATGATGAACTCATTAGTGAAATAGTTGCCGAAACAAATAGATATGCCAAAGAAAAAATCTCAAAAATAGAAATGAGCCCTCGTTCTATTTGGCTGAAATGGAGCAGTGTTACTTTAAGCGAAATGAAAGCGTTTTTGGGCATGATAATTAATATGGGTATGGTACCAATGCCAGAAATAAAAGATTATTTTTCTTCAGACTGGAAGACTGAAATAAAAATTTTTCGTGATGTTATGGTTAGGGATCGTTTCTTACAAATATTTTGGATGCTTCACATGGGAAATGACAGAGTAAGTGAAACAAATGCAGTACTGAGGCGGACTAGAAAAGTTCATGGAGTTGTTGAACATATAGAAAAGAAATTCCAGCAGCATTTTGTACCTGGTCAAAACATTGCCATAGATGAATCTACTGTTGGTTTTAAAGGGCATATAATTTTTAAAGCATATAACCCTAAGAAGCCTACAAAGTGGGGACTTTGTTTGTTTGTTTTAGCTGACGGTGCAACGGGCTATATTCATAGTATTATCCCATAATATGGCAAAATTACCCCCGATGTATGTAGTTTACCCTTTGAAAATAAAAGTTTCACAACCAGGATTATGTTGTCTCTAATGTCACACCTTCAGAAATGTACAAATGACATAACAGGGTATCATTTATTCACAGATCGTTATTACAGTAGTGTTGATCTGGCACAAGAACTTTATCAGCGAAAATGTCATTCAACAGGCACAATAATTGCTGGCAGAGCTGGGAACCCACGACCTGTTAGGCAAGGAGCCTTCAAGAAGTTGAAGAGTGGGGAAGTGTCTGGTTTTCGTAAAAATGAAGTTCTCATTTTAGGGTGGAAAGATAAAAGACCCATTATTATGATTTCCACCTATCACGACACTTCGATGGAGAAGGTTAGCACAATTCAAAAAGGAGGACTAGAAAAAGAAATAATGAAACCACTTTGTGTGTTAAATTACACTAAGAAAATGGGCGGGGTTGACCAAAATGACCATTACTGTGCAACATATGCTTTTTTACGAAAATGTTTTAAGTGGTGGAGAAAACTGTTCTTTTGGTGTCTTGAAGTGAGCATCGTAAATTCGTATATCCTTTACAGCTTCCATAAACAAAATATGCAATCCAGCAACAAGATAATGAGCCACCTTTAGTATTGCCGATCTCTAGTTTAAAGTTTAGTAGGGAATATTAGAAATCCAAGGAAGAGATGTCACCCCGGTACGGCGGAAACAGAAGAACGACTAAACCAGACCAGTCATTTCATATACCATTTTGAAAATAAGAAACACAAAGACTGTATTGTCTGCAGCAACAGGAAGGTAAAAGGAGCAAGAAAGAAAACGTATTATTACTGCAAAACTTGTTCCAACCAGCCTGCTTTGTGTCCTGGTGAATGTTTCGAATGGTATCATACATTACAGGAATATAAATGCAAATAAGGTAGTTCGTCATTTCCTCAGCTCCATTACAGTATTTATCTCCCATATTTAGTGTTCACGTGCATTAAAAAAGTGAACCATTTATATAAGTGCAAATATGCATACGTTTAAATTGACCAAACATTACAGTGTAGACATACAAAAGCTTTGGTTCTTCAAGGATTGTTTTCGTACATTTACAAATGTGCGACTTATATACTTTTAGATATGGATATAAATGAGTTAAACATTATAGTGCAGTGACAAATAATTCTGGATTTTCTAAGGATATCGCAGAGCACCATTTGCCTCAGACACATGTGAATACAATTTTATCTTAGTTTCTGTTAATATTTACGCATGTGTTAAAAGCTGCATGAGAGTTACCGCATTGTATGTTTCTTCCGTCTACCTGGCTCTCGGGGATGCAAGGTCAGCCCACTTAGGTCCTTATTGCACAAACATTTCCTTTAGAAATCCCTCGCTCAGGAATGTGTAAATCCCTATGACCAGCTGGCAAAAATTTTTACCAGCGTATTCGACCGGTAAGGTTAAAGAAATATTTGAACTAGTTTATACAGATCACAACCATCATAAATTGTAGCAAGAGGTTGTCCAATGCCATAGCTAAATCACAAAATATTACTAATGGTAATTCTTTTTTATTGAATGCTCTTAGTAATTCTTAAGTCAGCGTGTATGTTTCTTTATGTAGAAGCAAAGTAGATTGATGATAGAATATCGTTTAACACTATGTATGCTGTAACTCAATTGTATACTGATAGAAAAGGCTGTCAGCAGTGAGATTAGCCTATTATTGGAAGTCAGCATAGAGGCTCAACTGTTTTCTTCTTTTTTTTAATATCTCTGATAAAACAGAATGAGTGTTATATGGCTGAGAGTCTTTATGCTCTTTTAAGATGTATTTGGTACTTTTGCCATCCCAGGCATAACATATTCTTGTTTTCAATGAGGTAATAATTTAATCTCCTCTCTCTAGGAGTTGTAAAATCTATTTCAAGTTAAGGTTAATTTTCAGATACAGTTTTATAGATACAGTCTTTATTATAGAGTTTTAAGTACAGTTTAGTTTAGGTAATTGTGCTTCTTTGGCTTTTTGCTACATTAAGGAAATGTGTTAAAGGTATAAGACAGATACTACTCACTTATCAGTTTTGGATGATTAATGGATCAGTAATACTACTTGCAGTAATTGTCCCTTTTTAAGTTTATATTTTATTTCACAAGTTTTAATTTTGTTATGGGATTCATCAATAGCTACTGAGTCGTTCTTTCCTTTTGAATCATTTTTCTCTTATTTCTCCTTTAATTTATAACTCTACTACTTTTTGTAGCGTTTTTTAATGTTATGGTTATTGCATATTTGATATAGTTGAAAATGTTTTCTATTTGTACAGGTCTGCGTTGTGATAAATGTATTTTTATCTCGGTGAAAATAGCTTAAAATGTTAATAGTATATATTTTAGAAGTTCATCAAATTTGTCATTTACTTGAGTCTAGGTGCAGACATGAGCCATTATGTCATATTTTAGCACTAATTTAAATGTATTGATATGCTGATCACTGACTATTCATGCTGTAATTTTTTTATTTCTGTCTTGCTCACAAATGCTGTTATTAGAAGTTGCTTGGGTTCCCTCATAGTGAGAGAGCCGAAGCATATTGACCGAATAGATGACATTAGGGATGGAGCGTCGGCATAACAACTGGGATGAATGAATGATGGGGCAATTCATGGAATTTTAGTTTCTAGAACATTTAATTTGTGAATGGCAGGTTGTAAACGCGGTGTAATGTCAGGTTCAGTTGAGTTGCTAGTTATGATTGTACCAATGAGTATCAGAGTGTTAAGAATCATTTGGCTGGAGCAGTTGTGTTGTTGGTATTGGGTATTGGTCTGTCAGTTGTGAATGTGGAGAAGTGCCATCAGTACAAGTTAGTGAGATATAACAGAACATTTGATTAATGTGCTCGTTCTGTGTATTTGCAAATAGTAAAACTGATTGTAAGTCAGCATTTGGATAAAAATTCTAGTGACAATGTGAGTGTCTTACACTTTACAGTGTCATTCAGTCAGTCACCCAACCTTCGTTATATAATATTGTGACTTTGTGGGTTCGTGAAATGAAAAGTCCAATTGCACCACTCAAAAATGTTCTTTATTTCCACCGACTTACAGTTAAGCACTTGCCAATTACACAGAAATACCTAATGCACACAATTACAATTCACCAGTTCGTAAGTTAACGTTCCGATGCACGTACACAGTCTTCTCGTCCGTTTGCTAGCTCGTCAAGCACTGACTGACTGCCCCTTGCACGATGTGTCGCTTATATAGGGTCCGCTTGCCCATCTAGAAGGTTCTCGATTAAATTGAATGTCCCGTAATTTCCAGACCCTAGTAGAAGGGTAAAGAGACGGCTCAGGGGCCCGACATCCCTCCCCTAACCATCCCTTCAGTTAGTGACAGGAGACAAATGAGTGGGCGTGGCGTGGCCTCCGGTCCCTTCTCAGCTGTTGTTTGTGGTGCTTCCCGATAATTGGGTGACACTGCTCCCTCCTCAAAGCTGGTCGTCCCGAACAGCACCATCATAGCGGGCTAGACGATCCAGGTGTACCACCAACATCTTCCCTCGGGGAACCTTCTGGATGCGGTAGACCATGTCGTTAATCCTCTTCACCACCCGGTACGGTCCTTGCCATGGCTGCTGGAGCTTCGGGCAGCGTCCCTTGGTCCGGGTAGGACGTTAAAACCAGACTAGGTCACCTTGCTGGAACCCTTGGCTGTTGGCTTGCCTGTCATACCTGGTCTTCATGCGGTCGCTCGCCTTCTGGATGTTCTGGCGAGCCGTCTCGTGCATTTCGTGGAGATGGTCCACCAAGTTCTCCACATACTCGGTCGCTGGCTGTTTCGCTTCCGGAGGGCTTCCAAAAGCCAGGTCACAAGGGAGGCGTAACTCTCGGCCGAACATTAAGCTGGCTGGCGTCATCCCAGTTGTGTCGTGTGTAGAGGAGCGATAGGCCAGCAAGAACAGTGGCACCTTGACGTCCCAATCTCGCTGATGGCTGGCCACGACCTTCCTCAGGTGTTCCTCTAAGGTCTTGATGTACCTTTCGACCATGCCATCCGATTGGGGATGTAGAGGCGTAGTGCGAGTCTTGTTCACCCCAAGCCTTTGTAGTGCCTCCTTCATTAGTTTGGACTCAAAGTTGGTATCCTGGTCACTGTGTAGCTCTAACGGCACCCCAAATCGGCAGAACACTTGCTCCACGAGGCAGTCTGTGATTGTCTTTGCCTCTTGGTTTGGGATGGCATACACCTCCGGCCACTTGGTGAAGTAGTCCACGACCACCATTAGGTACTTGTTGCCTCGGTCGGAAACTGGGATCGGTCCAGCAATGTCAACGGCGATCCGTTCGAATGGCGCTCCGACGTTGTACTGCTGCATGCGACCCCGGCTCCTAGTCTGAGGGCCACGACTCGCCGCGCACACGTGACACTGACGGCACCATCTCTCAGCATCTGCTCGGAGTCTCAGCCAGTAGTAGCGCTGCCGTAGTTTGTCAATCGTTCGGTTCGCTCCCAGGTGTCCTCCCGAAGTACCGGCGTGCACTTCCTCCAGGACTTCCGGGACCTTATTCCGGGGAAGTACCAACTGCTCTCTCTGCGTCTTCCCATCGGGTGATTCCCATACCCGGAACAGCACGCCCTCTCTGGTCTTCAACGAGTCCCATTGGGCCCAGTACGACTTGTAGGTGGCGCTCGTCGGTGCGATGTCCTCCCAGGTTGGTCTCTTCCCTGCCTCCACTTCCCTCAAGAGTGGCCCCAAGTCTGCGTCCGCCAGCTGCCCCCTCCTCAGGCCTGCGCTATCCCAGCCTTCAGCAGGCACTGCCACAACTACTCGGGCTGCTGCGGCACGCTCCTTCTCTTCCACTCTGGTGCACTGACCGCACTCTACTGAACAGGGTATTCGGGACATGGCGTCTGCGTTATCGTGACTCTTCCCTCTACGATGTTCCGAGGTGAAGTCGTACTCCTGCAGCCTCTGGACCCAACGTGCTGTCTGGCCTTCCAGGTTCTGCGATAGGACACCTCCGATGCAATGGTCACTAGCGTCGGTGTCCACAATGAAGGCGCCACCCGGTTGCGGGAAACCCAAAATTGGAGCACTGCACAGGGTCTCCTTCGGGTGCTGGAAAGCGTCTTCGGCGTCCTCCGTCCACACATAAGGCCGGTTTTCCTCCGTCAGGCGGGTGAGGGGTTTGGCGATGTTGTCGGCCTTTTCCTCTAAATCATTAAGGCGGTCGTCTACTTGACCCTTCCGCTTGCCCAGGTTCGTGACGTCATCCCTCACGCCGGCCAACCGTTCCTCAAACTTTGCGGCGAGAGCCTCGTTCGCCGCCTTCATTTCTTCCGTCTTCTCCGTGAGGTTATCGTTAGCCGTCTTCATTTCTTCCAGCTTTGCGGCCAGGTTGTTGTTTTTTGCCGCTTCTATTTTCGTTGTTAATTCGGCCTTCATTTCTTCCCTCTTCTCGGTGATGTTGTCGTTGGCCGTCTTCATTTGTTTCAACTTGGCGATGAGGTTGTTGTTTGCCGCTTCTATTTTTGCAGCGAGGTTTTCATTTGCCGTCTTCATTTCCGAGATTAGTTCGGCCTTCATTTCTTCCATCTTCCCGGTGATGTTGTCGTTGGCCGTCTTCATTTCTTTCAGTTCTGCTAAAATCTTTTCTAATGCTGCCTCCATTGTGTTATGTCGCACTCCTGACACCAATTGTGACTTTGTGGGTTCGTGAAATGAAAAGTCCAATTGCACCACTCAAAAATGTTCTTTATTTCCACCGACTTACAGTTAAGCACTTGCCAATTACACAGAAATACGTAATGCACACAATTACAATTCACCGGTTCGTAAGTTAACGTTCCGATGTTCGTACACAGTCTTCTCGTCCGTTTACTAGCTCGTCAAGCACTGACTGACTGCCCCTTGCACGACGTGTCGCTTATATAGGGTCCGCTTGCCCATCTAGAAGGTTCTCGATTAAATTGATTGTCCCGTAATTTCCAGACCCTAGTAGAAGGGTAAAGAGACGGCTCAGGGGCCCGACATCCCTCCCCTAACCATCCCTTCAGTTAGTGACAGGAGACAAATGAGTGGGCGTGGCGTGGCCTCCGGTCCCTTCTCAGCTGTTGTTTGTGGTGCTACCCGATAATTGGGTGACAATATCGTTAACTGAATCTCAAATTAGTACAAGGGTAGATCAAATTTAATTGAAAATTTTTTTTTAATTTTTCTGTCAACAACCAAATAATAATACTGGAGTTAATTTCTATAATAGAGTTCATCTCGGATGATTGAATACTTCCATAACTTGTCCTAGCAAAAAAAAAAAAAATATATATATATTCTTCAATAATGTCACTAAAGGGAACAATGTTGTCTGCAGTAATGCTTGTGCCTGATCTCCTCCTATGAGGTTGATTTTCTATAGCTTCTCTTCCCACCACAAAATCTTTAATTCACTCATATGCTCGAGTCTTCAAAGGTATTTCATCCCCAAACTGTGCGTGGCGCTGTCTCAAATTTTCCGAAGGTTTGGTGCCCCTTGGTGCAATAAATTTGATGATGCATTGTGCAACAGACATGTGCATCTCTTGCTCACTTATGGCGTACTGACGATGCCCCATTCTCCGCAGTTCGTGCATGCATAATACCCTCTTTGCAGATACCCCACCAAAATACTGACAAAGTTTCTCCTCAAAGTTATTACTAACAGCAGTGTTTCATCAAAGTTTCCATTTATGTTTGATATACCCTTGAACTATTGAGTTGATCTTTAACATTACATCACTTACATTTTTCAGTCTTTGCTTTGCATCCTTGGTTCTTGTAGTGTAAAATTAAAAAGTTGTGTGACATTATTTACCAAGCTGTACGATTTGTTGGCCTTCATGGATGTTTTATTACTAGAACTGGTTATGGTGTGCAGTACTAAACCTTCTTGCTTAATTTAACCCTTTCAGCGATATGGACGTCATATGACCTCCAAGTTAAAAGGTCCCAAACCGATTTCGCGGTGTATAGATGTCCTGTGCACACATGCATTTAATGCTTATTTAATGTTAATTATTTTAAACTTTATGTTTTAGAGTAAATTTAAATAAATTCTGTAAGAAGTAACAGATTACCTTTGGAACTTCCTTCTTGAATGGTAAGAAATGAGGCATTTTCCTTCTCACTGCTTTCTATATCCTCAGCACCCTGCTCCCAATCTGAAAACTCGCCATCAATGTCCAAATCACTGATGAACAACAGAATGTCTTCCATATTTTCTGATGTAATATCAGAAGCTTGCACTCTTTCTACACTAGCTAATTTATTTGCTACATTACTAGTTGAAGCCATGATTAGCACTGAGGAAACTATTTCGAATGTGTTTTAGCCAATGAAATCGCTTGGAACTCTGACTCAGTCAAAATTAGTATATGAGCTGAGCGAAGAAAACAGTTACGTCAGCTACCACAAAGTTTGGTTGTGCAATTAGCGAGACGCTGACAGAGGTTTCTGTCCAGTGTAACACAACATATACAATTAGTATTACGTGGTAGCATCAACTGAAACCTATAAACCTTAAACCCAATACTTTGCTTATGCAGCTGATATACACATAAATTTTGTAAAACAAAAATACTCAGCACTAGGCGCATTCGACGCAAAGAATGGCTTACTCTACACTGATACAAATTAATGAAATTTCTATATGATACGTATATTTATTTATGAAGCATTTTTGCAGCATTTAACAATTTAAATGTTTTGTTCTGTTTATTGGGTATTCGTTCTCGGATGTGCAGGGTGTAAATGGCCATCGGCGAAGTGGTTAAATATCACAGCAAACCTTAGAACAACAGTAACACATTACAAACTGTGATATTAATAATTGTCACATAGCAGTTTGTTTTAGTTATATCTAATACCTGGGATTGCTTTTATCTTTATCCATGACATTTTAAACAGATTAGGAGGTTTAATGTTGGTACAGTATCTCAGTAAGCTAGCTGGAGTCATAATAGCATTGACATAAACAGACAACTGTCTGTAGTTTGAGATCCTCAAGTCTTTGAGTCTCCTAAGTCTGGTTCAACTGTTCAAGAAGTTGTTTGTATGATAAGAGAACAGTGTATTTAATGTGGTTTGAACAATTATTGATAGATTCAAAGAAGTTGATGGCTAAATTTACTTATATTTTTTGGTCTATAAAATACTATTTCTTCTTTACAGATTTATTTCTGGAAATAAGAGCAACATCCAATTCAACAGCTATTTGAAATGGATGAGAAAGTAGAAATCAAAGAAGAGCATCCTCTTGAAGGCGACACAGCCACACAGAATGAGAGGGAGTTCATTCTCAAAGTTGTTACAACAAACACAAATGTTGATGATGTCACTGATTGTGACATGACTGTCAAAACAGAAATTAAATCAGAGACTCCTTTTATCAAAGATCTTGTCAAACAGATTAAGAGTGAAACTGCTACATGGAGCAACAACTGCAACATAAATGGGAAGTCAGAAATTGAACAGCATACTCTATTTTCAGACATTGGTTCACGGAATGAGGAAGAATTTCTGCTAGAGGATCCTGTAATGCCTGATAAGGAATACAACAGTGATCATGAAATTGATAATAAAATAGATATTAAAGATGAACCTCTGTGGCTGGAAACACAAACTTCATCAATTGGTAATAATACTAAGGTAAGTTATGTAGAAACCTGCTGAGTTAGACTGAGCCCTGTTTTGTAATAACGTCAATATATTGTGTACTATTGCAGAATATTACAATCTTTTGTGCCTAAATAAAGAGTAAACTGGTCACTGATTCAAAGACAACAGTCGACCCGTCATACACATTTACACATATGCCCAGGACTTATCAGCTGACTCTTATAGCTATCAGCTCCTGGCGTTTGACTCATTAATACATACCTTGGATATCATTTCATACACGTTTATAAAAAGAATGGCGATTGGCACTTTTATACTTAAGAGTTTTTCCATGTTTTTGCATTTTAAATACAATACAGTATCTATGTTTGAGTATGTTCAGATAAGATTGCGTTTTTGAGAAGACCTGTATCCTGAAAGCAATTTGCATTTACTGCTTTATTGTCATTAACCTAGGTACAAGTTGTAGTGAGGAATCTATCAGCTACATCACAGATGTCATGACCAAATGTGTTGTTGATATAAATGAAACTAATATGTTAACCTTTTTTTCTTCTTAAGTTCCTCTCTTAATATTTGTAAGTGATGATTTTAATCATATATTCTGATTTATTAAATATATCTGTTTCCAGTTCTGTGTTCTCCAAGCTAAACAAATGCTTTCTCCACCTCTTGGGTTTTGTACACATCATTGCAAGTTATTGTCTCTACATATCTTGTACATATCTTAGCAGGACAGTAAACACTATGTAGATATTTGTGTGAAAGCTGTAAATTTGAATTATTCTTACACCAATAAAATATATTTGTTAATTACGTTCCACTTATCTTAAGAAGTTGATGTTAATACTTTCTTCTATTTAAAATAAATTTCATGAACATTTGCCCACATCTTCAGTCAACACAGTTTGTCGTCAAGGCTACCATGTTTTTTCGTATTACCAAAATCTGAAGACGAAACAAACCTAAAAACGGAATCAATTGCCGGTATGTCAAAATTCATTACACGATTTTTATTTTATAAGATAAATATTTTTGCCCACATTATTAAATATATGAGAACATGTAATTGTATCAATAATTTAACTTCTGGATTTATTTCATGGTTAAATGACCAAAAATGATCTGCTACGGCTGATTTATCAATGTGTTTATATTTAATGTTACAAAAATGTTCTTTCTTTCTGGTTTCCAAACTACATTTCGTATTTCCAATATAAACCTAATCACAATCTAAACAATTAAATTGATAAATACTAAATTTTTTTATTATTAGGAAATTTATCTTTTTTAGAAAATTGTAATAAATTTTTAATACTATATTTATTTTGAAGAACTAAAGTGACACCAACTTCTTTAAAAAAAAATTGTAAATGTTTAATAATCCAAGGATGGTAAGTAAATTTTTTAAATTTATAAATATCATTTTATTATAATTTGAATTATTCTGTTGCAGGATGCGGTCCTTCCTCCAATAAAATGTTCAAGGTAAGACTTGACTCTTTTCAATTATAAGCCTTATGTTTACTCTAGCATTTATGTTTTAGTACATGTGTCATGGAGCTCTTGAACTAATACAAATAGATATACTGTAGAACTTGCTCTAAGCAATATCATATGAGACAAAACAAATTTCCTCATTGAACATGTTTCTGTCCACAAAATAAACAGATTATAATTGTAATTATGTATATACAACACTATGTACTTCAACTGCTGTGCTGTAGATGTTCACTTATTTTCAGGTATTTTGTGCTATAAAGTACTACAATATCATACTAGCAGTAATGTCATATAAGAACATATGTTGTGACTTACATTATACAGTTCTTGTGTTGTTATTGCTATCTTTGATTGCCTTATATGTCACTTGCTGTTTTGGCTACTTAGAGGAAAGTGTGTTAGAAACTTCTGGTCACATTTCTTTTTCTCTATGATATTTGTTTGCACTTTAAAATAGTTTTTACCAACTTTAGAAAACTGGTATACAATGTCAATCCATGATTTTATTTAGGCATGCGTGTGCTTCTTCCTCTATCTTAGTTCTGCACATCTTCATTCTGCTTCTTGTCAACTGCATTATGGATTTGTATTAGATCTGTTGGCAAAGTTAAAGTTACTGTGGTTTACAGGAGTTAATCATTTCTAATGCAGCACTTCAGACTACATGAAATGTTCCACATTCTAATTAAGTCAACACTTTTTCTGCATTTTCTTCAGCTTCAGTAAGTGCAAGAGCATCTTTTTCATCATCTCATTGTTTTGAAACACTTCATGATTGTTTCTGCTTTAACTCCCTTAGTGCTAGAGCAATCCAGTTCAGTACATCCTAACTATGCAAGAGCAAATGTACTTTCAGGTTCTTACTGTTTTGTGGTTCATGTAACAAAATTTACAAAATACTGAACCAAATAATTTCTAATATATCATTGACACAGCTATGGATATGGGAGTGAGTGAGTGAGTGGTGTTTAAGGGCCCGTCGACAACAAGGTCATTTGGGCCCCATGGATATGGGATTCCTCAGTTGTAATCAGTCTGACCAAATTCTCTGCTTTCAAATCTTTATTTCTTCCTCAAAGGAGCAACAATGGAATATGAGAACCTCTCAGTACTGCTTCTTCAAGGAAGCAATACTCAAAGCTTCCTTCACTCGCTATTGATAGGTGATGTCTATGAGTGCAGTATTTTATGACTTTTTAAGTATATGGTCATGTATATCCTTTTATTTTTCTTCCTACCATTCTCAAAGAAATCTGACAGAGCTAATGACAGAAAAACTCAAAATAAATTCCGAAGTTAGTATTTTTACGGACAGTGAATTTCCACCACAAAGAAATTAAGTGTCTAATCCAATTTTAGCGATTCTGTTTGCCGCGAGAGGAGCGAAAGACCAACGTACAAGAAGATTCAATAGCTGAGATACTTCTTTTATTTTACGTCCTCCAACATTAAGTCATATCGGACGATGAATGAAATGGGTGAAAATGATGCTCAAATGAGCCCAGGGTCCATAGAGTTTAGGGTTACCCCACATTCGTCTTACAGAATAAGGGAAAAACCCAAAAAAAACGTCATCCAGGTAACTCACCCTGACCGAGATTTCAACTCAGGACCTCTAGAACGTGAGGCAGAGAAGCCGCCACCACGCTGAGACCGGAAGTGCGGGCCTTATTACTATGTGCTCCATACCCTTCCATTACAGCAAATATACAAGAATCTATTTCTCCATTCCTCCGATTGTGAAGATCTGTGTTCTCAGAAACTTTCTTGTGTGGCAAGTGGAGCAGTGGGTATTGGAGTTGTGAATCAGTTCCATTGTATAGTTCGATTGAATCGGTGAAACTCGGTGGCGTAAATGTGTAAAGTTAGTTGTCTGAGAATCGACAAGTAATGTGAATCTGCAAACACTGGGCTTGGTGAGCGTTGATAAGTGACACGAGGTTGTGTTCTAACAAAGACACAAACTAGACCATGCTGCGGAAAGAAATATGCAAACAGCGCAGCGATCATTGAATGCGTGGAGAGGTCAATCAATAATGAAGTTTTGTCCAGAACAATGATATATGAGAATCCCAGATATACAAAGCAAGTGAATACCTAATTTAAAGGTATTAAGTGTGAATTTACACCACTCCACCATTTTGGTTGTTTGCCACGAGGGAAATAATAATATGGAACATCGAAGTAGAGCTACGAACAGATGTAATGAAGCTGAAGATACGGGAATTACATATTTAGTATGTAAAAAGCAAAGCTAGTAACAGTGAAGCAAGAAATGCCACACAGATATAATTATTTGTAATAAAAACTTTACTTATCTCTAAATATATTTTTATCAGTTTCTTCAAAGCTAAATGTTGTTGTACAGCGTTGGTATGTTGCAGGCTGTTCGATTTTGGTGCACATAAAAGGCTGGAGTTGGACATGGTGTCATTCCTTTGACAGAACAATTCCTCCATTCCTGGCAGGGTATACCAGGGGTATCAGTCACCATCCTTAAGTAGTTGTTAGTAGCTAGTTGTCCGTTGAGTATCATAGTTGTTTATCATTCGCCAGCAAGAGCAATATAAAATTGACAATTACCCTAGCATTTTATGTGAGATGAAAAGTGACAAGCATCTGCAAAAACAGTGAAAGTGGTTATACGTTATTGCATTTAAAATGTACTTGTTTTAATTAACTTTAAAATGTCCTTTTGATGCAATGTTTATTATATATTTTAATACATTTACATGCAAATTATGTAACTCTTATTTGTATTTAACCCAGGGGCTTCTAAGGTCTTCATACAGATTGAACAAAATTAGTTATTGTTAGTTCTTAGGATACAGCCCTACAGGAATTAAAAATGAAATGTAAATTTTAATCAAGCACACAATTTGAGAAGTGGGTTTTGATGACAATTATTTCTTATAGTTTGTTTATTCAATAGAAACTTCGTGTCCTTTTGAGTCATATTTCGTTGCTGCTCATTTGTATCTTGTGGTGGATATGCAATATATATTGAATTCCATCATCTGAAATGATCCATTGATTTTAAATGTGTCTTTTGCGGATAGTGGTCACTTTTTACAAAACTTTTAGTGTCATGTTCATAAACATCATGAACATCATGTTCATAAACAACATTGAATAGTTGCCTTTATAATAAACTGTGGTTTTGATGTAACTGTCAGTTCATATAACAAGGATTACTTGTAATGCCACAAGAAGACATATTTCGCAAATCATTGTTTGCATCTTCGGCTCTTATGCGACTGAACCTTAATCCAGTGGTGTGGGTAATTCTAGAGTTGCTGCTGCCATCTGTTGATTTAGTGATGAACTTAAATGTGGGATTCTCTTCTGGCGGGATTTCAAAGTTCATTAGTTGCTTTTTATGTTTTTCTATGTTAATCCTCTCCCATATAACGAGTTCACTATGTTTTTGTACGTGTTTTAGTAATTCTGTGCTATCTTCAATTTCATGATTTTCAAACCAGAAATGAGCTGCTATTGCGGACTTATCAATATTTTTGTATCTTAAGTGCCTGAAGTGTTCTTTCTTTCTAGTGCCTATGTTTCTTTTTGTCCTCCCTATGTAAATTTTTGCAGTGTTTACACTTAATCTTGTAATTGCCTGACTTTTCCTCTGGTTTTATCTTATCAGTATTATTACTATTAAGTAGGTTTTTAATGTTGCAATTGTTTTTTGGTGCCAATGTTATATTGTATTTCTTGAATATTTTTTGGAACTTTTTTGTGCCCCAGGGGTGGTAAGTAAATTTAGCAAATCTAATTTCTTGTTTTAGTGGTGTGAGAGCTGTGATCTGTTTTAATCTCTTTTGAAGTTTGAATGATATTAGTTTTTTATCTACAAGGTTTTTGCCATATCCATTTGTAATTGCAGTTTTTAAGATCTGATGGTATTCTTTTTCATATTCCTGCTGGCTTAGGGGTAGATTTACTAATCTGTGTGTGAGACTGTTGATGGTGGCATGTTTGTGTGGAATTGGGTTGAAACTATTTGCTTTGATGTAATTATCTGTGTGTGTTGCTTTTCTATGGATACCAAATTCTAGTTTTTCATTGCTTTTTGTGATTTTAAGGTCCAAAAAGGTAGAGTACAGTCCTCTTCAGTTTCCACCGTGAATTACATGCTGGGTTCTTGCAGGTTGAGTAGCTTCAAGGCATCATCTATTTGTTTGTAGTGCACTATTGCAAAGATATCATCTACGTATCTGTACAATGTTTTAAAAATATGAGGGAAGGCTTTAGTTGTATGTGTTTCAAAACAGCTCATGTATAGATTGGCCAAAAACGGTGATAGCGGGCTTCCCATAGCTAGTCCTGAAAATTGTTTATAATATTTTCCATCGAAAACAAAATAATTTTGGTGTATACACATTTCAGTCATTGCCAAATATTCTTCTATTTTATTGGCATCTAGGTTAATAGAATTTACTCATTTCTTAAGTTGAATCAAAAGTTTGTCTAATGGAATGCTAGGGAAGATGCAGCGGACAACAAAGGATACTAAAGTGTCATGAGGGTTTAGTTTAAGATTTTAATTTTTCTACCAGGTCTAAAGAGTTTCTTATGCTCAGAGTATGGAATTGTGGAAAGGACTGACATTTTTTGGACAGCCATTTTGCCAGAAGGTAAGTAGGAGTGTTGACATTATTTCCAATAATTCTCATGGGTATATTGGGATGGTGTATTGTCTAATAATTATTTCGCTTCACTGTGGTGTTCCAATACAGTTAAATCACGACTTTATCATTTATTTGAAGATATTGTGGATTAACAAAAGTAATAAGGACTTGTAATGAACAGCATAGTTACCTTATATGAATTAACTTTACTATGATTGTCACAGATTTCTGTGCTTGTATTGACTTATTCTGTCTTCAGATTTTACTATCTCGCTATTGCACTAAATGATACTAAGTTCCGAAACATTTCAGATTATACCGAGAAGCAGTTCCTGTCGCTTCCCTTGGCAAGTCACCATTCTTCTCTGCTGAAGTCCAAACAAGGGACATAAACTTCTGTAATGGAATCGATCGTTTTGAATATAATTATGAAAACTGTAATTCTAAAAGTAATATCTTAACTGCAACAGAATACATACCCTCCAGTCAGTATGGTCATTTTAGTGATGGGGTAGACACATCCATTGAACCTTTATACTTAAAGCACAGTAGTTTAAGTGCTGCGAGCAATACAACACAACAAAGTAGCACATCTGAGAAAATCATTAGCTCTGTGTTGAATCTGAAAGAACACAATTTAGTGGATGGGGGTAAGAAATCACATCAATGTAAAGTTTGTGACAAGAGCTTTACTCAATTGTCGTATTTGAAAATACATAATTTTGTTCATGAAGGTGAGAGGCCACACAAGTGTAAAGTTTGTGATCAGAGGTTTACTCGGTTGTCATATTTGAAAATACATAATTTAGTTCATGAAGGTAAGAAGCCACACAAATGTAAAGTTTGTGATAAGCGCTTTACTCGATTGTCAGATTGGAAAAGGCATAATTTAATTCATGAATGTAATAGGCCACACCTGTGTAAAATTTGTGATAAGAGCTTTACTCTGTTATCACATTTGAAAAGGCATAATTTAATTCATGAAGGTAAGAGGCCACACCTATGTAAAGTTTGTGATAAGAGCTTTACTCTGTTATCACATTTGAAAAGACATAATTTAGTTCATGAAGGTAAGCCACACAAATGTAAAGTCTGTGATAAGGGCTTTACTCGGTTATCGCGTTTGAAAAGACATAATTTAGTTCATGAAGGTAAGAAACCACACATATGTAAAGTTTGTGATAAGAGCTTTACTCAGTTATCAGATTTGAAAATACATAATTTAGTTCATGAAGGTAAGAAGCCACACATATGTAAAGTTTGTGATAAGAGCTTTACTCAGTTATCATATTTGAAAATACATAATTTAGTTCATGAAGGTAAGAAGCCACACATATGTAAAGTGTGTGATAAGAGCTTTACTCGGTTATCAGATTTGAAAAGACATAATTTAGTTCATGAAGGTAAGAAACCATACAAATGTAAAGTTTGTGATAAGAGCTTTACTCAGTTATCAAATTTGAAAAGACATAATTTAGTTCATGAATGTTAGAAGCCACACAAATGTAAAGTTTGTGAGAAGGGCTTTACTCGGTTGTCAGATTTGAAAAGACATAATCTAGTTCATGAAGGTAAGAATTTACACCATAGTAAAGTTTGTGATAAGCGCTAATGTCTGTTATCACATTTGAAAAGACAATTTGGCTCATGAAGGTAAGAACCACACAAATATAAAGTTGGTGATAAGAGCTTTACTCGGTTGTGTACTTTGAAAAGACATAATTTAGTTAATGAATGTAAGAAACCACACAATTGTAAAGTTTGTGGCAAGGGCTTTCCTCACGTTTGAGAAGACATAATTCAGTTCGTGAACGGAAGAAGCCACACTTATATATCATTTGTAATAAGAGCTTCAGTCAGTTGTTACTTATGAAAACGCATTGTTTAATATATGAGGGTAACAGAACACAATAATGTAATAAACACTCATTGTCAGGTATCCAAAGCCATAAATTGATGGCTGAGGTTATGATGTGGTGATGAATAGAGTATGTTACTAGAGCACTACTCTGTATCTTAGTCTTAGTATCTGAATATTACCAATAATAAATTTTATTGTACAGTAATATGTTATTTTCTTTACATATACTTGAGACAAATGGTAAGGTACAATCTATTCCTATTATATTTTAGATGTTGTGTTTAATATTGTGACTTCTAATATTGTGCGGAAAGCGCAATATTTTGCAACAAAATATGTAAAAGAAAATACTGAAGATGGTGTTCTAGAAGCCCCACATTGTGGCGATTATTTGCAATGAGAATGCTGCAAATTTAGTGGGATGGAAGATGTGATGATTTGTTCCTCACCTTTGTGTAGTTCGGAATAGATGCTTATATATTTACATACTTCATGTTACTGGGAATATACATTGTTAAGACCCTTTGCCTTACAAGTAAACAAGAGAATGTTGCAAGTAGCTAACCTTTCAGCGATAGTTGAATATTTTAAAGCTGAACATTAGGTAATTGATTTGCAATGTGATTATCTTTTTATAACTTAGTTTTTTAAAAAAATATTAATCACCTTTCTCTTGAAACTTATAGTTATTGAAAAATTCAAAACAAAAGCTTTACTCCACAAAAATTAAATGTGAATTAACCCTTTGGTTTCTTGAGATCTCTATATTGTAGCAGTAAGATTTTGTCAGTCTGTTACGGTTTATCATTATTGTAATGTCCTAGGAATGTAGGGACTTCTCACTACAATCAGAATCCAATAAAGATTTTTATTTCATTTTCATTTAAAAAATTTTAAACATAAGGTATGTTCATAGAAATACTTAAAACCATTTTTAAGGAAATATTTGACAATCCTCCATGTATAAGAGATGTGGGGTCGAGATAGCCCTGAAAATGTACATGTCACATCCTTTAAATATACTGAGTATTTAGCCGACGTTTGTTGTATTATCCAGTTAAGGATAATCAGCCTTTTCTTGACAGTGTAGCACCTTCTTCAAGTATGTCCCCAAGTAAAACAGTGGCTTTCACTTCAGTAAGTAAGAAAAAGAGTGTTTTTGGTACTGAAGCTTCTAAATTATCTTTGTTTCCAAAAGAGTGTCATATGTATAAAATACACAGAAACACAGTGACAAGACTGGCTAAATTTAAAAAATTACTGGCTAAAGAAAGAGATAACGTTAAAATTCTGAAAAAGGTGCCACATAGCATAAGAATATGTGCAAAACATGGAATAAACATAGATATAGTTAAAACATGTGTCCCATTTTTAATTTATAAATACATTAACGATAACAAAATTAGCATTCTTTAAAAAAGGACAGCTACCACAGGACATGAAAAAAAGATGAAAATATTGAGATCAGTATAATTTCAGTCCTTTTTGGTGTTTGTTTTTTTTTTTGACCAATTAAGTGGTAGTGGTTTTGACATTTTCCAGATTTTTAAAATATCCAGATTTATTTAGACAGTTATAGAAACAGTTATTTGCCTAATTAAAGTTATTACTTCAAATGCTGCATTTAACTTTTATTTAGAATGTAAAATGTTTACAGTTTCTGGATGACTAGTTGTTAATATTATTAATCTTTCGTCTAAAATCACTCATTCTTCTCAAACTGCTTAATGATACGATATTGTGAAATACTGTGATTACATTCAATTATTTTTTGATCTTTTATTTGTGTACTTCATTACATGTTTGACGTTCTTTCTCAAAGTTTCTCCTTAACCTTAGGTAAATGCCAGGTCATTACATGTTTGACGTTCTTTCTCAAAGTTTCTCCTTAACCTTAGGTAAATGCCAGGTAATGCCTGGGGCAAATAATCTCATTAAGATTGAAACATGTATTAAGCTTAAGTGTTATAATATTATGCTTAAGGTTACTCTGTTATTCATATGATTTACAAATGTGTATTATATTATACAGAGTGTTTTCCGAAAATTTCTTTCTAATTAAATGAATTAGCCATGTTGCATCACTTTTAAGTGTTTTGACTTACAGCTTCTATTGTTCTATGGATTCTTTGTAACTCATTTAGTTGAATTACTCATGTTACTTAAATAAATGTTAAATTAATGTGCTATATTAATGAGACAGAATAATAAAAGGAAGCAGTAACTGTCAAAACAATATTATTATTCAGACTTTCCGGTCAAATACCACATTCTATTGTTAATTCCTTGAAAGTTCATACAAAAGTTTGAGATAATTAAGTGGAAAATCACCCAGGTGCCATGCAGAACATTCACTTAAAGATTCAGCTGTTCTGTAGAAATGAGGTAATGGAACATATCACCAGCTGACAGCTAAGCAGCTATAAAAAATGCAGCTACAGTATACTAGCAACGTAAATATTTGGGCACATGATTTTTCATAATTTAGTTTACCACCCGAAAATGGGGGCGCTGCAATCACCTCTTATTGCCAACAATTCACATGGTAGGTTCACTTCTAATAAGTATATCTTCTGTGTGCTTCAATTCTTCTTTGTCTCTTATAGTTTTGTTGGAACATGTATCCAGTTTTAATAAATAACACAAGTGTAAGTTTTCATTTCATTCATCTCGAATGATATACACACTACAGCATTCTAACGCAATATGACATCTGTGTGTAAACTTTACTATCATTTCCAATATAACTCAACCTCAAGAGGAAATCGTTCCTTCTAACTAAAAAATATGTGATTAATTTACTTGTCAGGGAATATCAGACAATTGCTTACATTCCTACGAGTTGTTAAAAAGTTTCACTTCTCACTTTGGTACATAATATCCTTAGAAACGTACATTCATCTATCTACTTAATGCTAATCAACATAAACATTATTAAAATGGTTTTGTTACATATTTCCTTATGTGTATCTACAATGACTGTACCGTGAACTTTAAAGGATTGTCAATTTTTTTTAAAGCTGGTCACTAGTATGTGATAATCTTTGACATTCCGTTTCTTGACCTGGACTTATAAAAACATGAATATGCTCCCATTTGGGAAAAAGTTTAAGTATTTGAACATTTACAACAATAAAAATGAATATTACAAATATGACTATCACAGAAGAAATTATTTGACACAAACCGAGTGTTTTAAGGAGATTTACATTTATATAAAGTAATATTTTGTCTATATCTCACAGTTTATCAGTTTTACAAAGCGATTCAGAATAAAAGGACGTCTCATGCAATTGAAGTCAATGAGTCAAATGATATTTTAGGACACAAAATCCAAAACTTCATTGTCATCCATATTCAAGACATACACTTCGTTTGAAATGAAGCTGTCTTAAACATATGATAGCTACATAAACATTATTACATATATTTTTGAGAAAGTTAGAATTTACATAAAGTTTCAGGTAGGTATTTTTCTTGTAGCAATTTTTGTAAGAAGCACAACTTAAATATCCAGTTTGGTATTTAATCCGAATTTTGGTTTCTGATTTGTTCTATTTAGAGACTCAACATGGACGTTGTCATAAAATGTTCAACTTGATTGATTCAGAGGTTCTCAAAACATGTATTTACAGTGAAGACTCGGTAGACAACAATACCTCCTCTACCCGTTATGTAGTAGAGAACTAATCTTGTAACTTTGGTAGAAATCTGTTATGTTTAAACCATATCGTCAAAATATTGTACAGTTATAAATTACAGTTTACAAAAATTATATGTTACGTTCTAAAAAGTCAATTTTTATTTTGTATTATATTGTACTTACTCGAGCCTTTCTTTACTTTCTACCTTATAGATAAAATTATACTGCTTGGTTAACCAGGTACACAGATTTGTATAGTTGTACCACATCGTACAACTTTATAATATTCTGACTTTGTGGGTTCGTGGAAAGAAAAGTCCGATTGCACAACTCAAAAATGTTCTTTATTTCCAACGAATTAGAGTTGAACACTTGCCGAATACACAGAATTAGGTAATGCACACAATTACGTTTCACTAGTTCGTCCATTACAGTTCCACTGCACGCTCACAGTCACGCACACTCTTCCGTTGCACGTACACAGTCTTCTCGTCCGTACACTAGCACGGCGCTGCTTCGTTGCTCGCCAAGAACTGACTGAACGCACTCATTGCAGCCCTTCTTATAGCAATATCACTGTTTTCTAGAAGTCCCTCGTTTCAGTGAATCACCGCGAAGGTTCAAGACGGCAGGGGAAGGGGAAAGAAGCGGCCAGCGACAAGTGACACTTCCCTAATCACCCCCTCAGTTAGTGACCGAGACTAATGTGTGGGTGTGGTCCGGATGTCTCTGGTCACTATCAGCTGTTGTTGGTCGGGCTTTGCGATAATTGGGTGACACTGCTCCCTCGTCAAAGCTGGTCGTCCCGAAAAGCACTATCAGAGCGGGCTAGACGATCCAGGTGTACCACCAACATCTTTCCTCAGGGCATCTTCTGGATGCGGTAGACAACGTCATTTATTCTCTTCACCAACCGGTACGGCCCTTTCCATGGCTGTTGAAGCTTCGAGTCGCGTCTCTTGGTCCGCATAGGACGGTACAGGTCCCCTGCTGGAACCCTTGGCTGTTGGCTTGCCTGTCATACCTGGTCTTCATGCGGTCGCTCGCCTTCTGGATATTCTGGCGAGCCATCTCGTGCATGTCGTGGAGATGGTCCACCAAGTTCTCCACATACTCGGTCGCTAGCTGTTTCGCTTCCGGAGGGCTTCCAAAAGCCAGGTCACAAGGGAGGCGTAACTCTCGGCCGAACATTAAGCTGGCTGGCGTCATTCCAGTTGTGTCGTGTGTAGAGCGGTAGTCCAGCAAGTACAGTGGCACCTTGACGTCTCAGTCTCGCTGATGGCTGGCCACGACGTTCATCAGGTGTTCCTCTAAGGTCTTAATGTAATATCGACCATGCCATCCGATTGGGGATGTAGAGGCGTCGTGCGCGTCTTGTTCACCCCAAGGTTTTGTAGTGCCTCCTTCATTAGGTTGGTCTCAAAGTTGGTACCCTGGTCACTGTGTAGCTCTATCGGCAACACAAATCGACAGAACACTTGCTCCACGAGGCACTCTGTGATTGCCTTTGCCTCTTGATTTAGGATGCCATACACCTCCGGCCATTTGGTGAAGTAGTCCACGAACACCATTAGAAACTTGTTTCCTCGGTCAGAAACTGGGAACGGTCTAGCAATGTCAACGGCGATCCGTTTGAATGGTGCTCCGACGTTGTACTGCTCCATACGACCCCGTCCCAGGGTCTGGGGGCCGTGACTCGCCGCGCACTCGTGACAGTGACGGCACCATCTCTCAGCATCTGCTCGGAGCCTCAGCTAGTAGTAGCGCTGCCGTAGTTTGTTAATCGTTCGGTTCGCTTCCAGGTGTCCTCCCGAAGTCCCGGAGTGCACCTCTTCCAAGACTTGCGGTACCTTACTCCGGGGAAGTACCAGATGTTCTCTCTGCGTCCTCCGATCGGTTGATTCAAATACCCGTAATAGCACGCCCTCTCTGGTCTTCAACGAGTCTCATTGGGCCCAGTACTACTTGTAGGTGGCGCTCCTCGGTGCGATGTCCTCCTAGGTTGATCTCGTCCCTGCCGCCACTTCCCTTAAAAGTGGCTCGAAGTATGCGTCCGCCAGTTGCTCCCTCCTCAGGCCTGCGCTATCCCAGCCCTCCGCAGGCACTGCCACAACTACTCGGACTGCTGCGGCACGCTCCTTCTCTTCCACTCTTGTGCACTGGCCGCACTCTTCTGGACAGGGTCTTCGGGACATGGTGTCTGGAATACCGTGGCTCTTCCCTCTACTATGTTCCGAGGTGAAGTCGTACTCCTGCAGCCTCTGGACCCAACGTGCTGTGTGGCCTTACAGGTCCTTAAAGATCAATAGCCAGGTTAGGGCGGAATGGCCAGTCCTCAGGTGAAATGGCTGACCTTATAGGTACTTGTGGAAGTGCTCCAAGGTCTTTACTACCGCCAGTGCTCTCGTCGGGTGACGCAGTAGTTCTTCTCTGCCTTGGATAGCGTCTTGCTGTAGTAGGCTATCACCCCCACATGGCCGTCCTGGATCTGCGATAGGACACCTCCAATGCAATGGTCGCTAGCGTCGGTGTCCACAATGAAGGCGCCACCCGGTTGTGGGAAACCCAAAATTGGAGCACTGCACAGGGTCTCTTTTAGGTGCTGGAAAGCGTTTTCGGCGTCCTCTGTCCACACATAAGGCCGGTGTTCCTCTGTCATGCAGGTGAGGGGTTTTGCGATGTTGGAGAACCCCTTTATGAAGCGGCGGTAATAACTGCACAGCCCCAGGAAGCTGCGCAACTCTTTCTTATTCTTTGGGAGAGGCCAATCTCTCACAGCCTGTGTCTTCTCGGCTCTGTGGCCACTCCGGTTGCTGAGACTATGTGGCCCAAGTAGTTCACTTCCTTGCGGAAGAGCTGGCACTTCTTCGCGTTGAGCTTCTAGTTGGTCGCCTGTAGTCTCTGTAGCAACTTACTCAGATTCTCGAGGTGATGATCTTCCAGACGGTGATGATATCGTCCAGGTATAGCAGGCAGGCGTCATAAATCAGACCTCTCATTACTGACTCCATGAGGCGTTGGAAGATAGCTGGTGCATTGCAGAGGCTAAAGGGCATAACTGTGAACTGCCAGAGCCCTTGGCCTGTCGAGAATGCGGTCTTCTCCTTGTCTCTCTGGTCTAGAGCTACCGGCGAGTATCCCGACTTCAGGACCAGGGTCGAGAACCACTGTGCACCAGCTAGCGTGTCCAAGGTGTCGTCAATCCGGGGTAAGGGGAAACAGTCCTTCCGGGTGACAGCGTTCAGCTTTCTGTAGTCTACGCAAGAGCGCAGCTCACCATTCTTCTTTGTCACCTAGACCACAGGGGAACACCAAGGGCTGTCGGACTCTTCAATCACTCCCCTGGATCTCATGTCCTCCAGCATGTCTCGTACCGCCCCTTGCTTCGCCAGCGGAACGCGTCTAGGTGGTTGCCGCATAGGCCGTGCGTCCCCGGTGTCGATGCGGTGAAGCACTTTGTCCCTGCGGCCGTAGTCACTATCACCTTGGCTGAAGACGCGCTGGTATCGTCTTAGCAGTTGTCGAACTTTCTCCAGCTGCTCTGCGGTCAGGTGGTCAGCCGCCCTCTCCAGTAAGCCTTCTAGCCGGGGCCCCAGGTTTGGGTCGGCACCGGCTCCTGCGTCTGGTTGATTGCTGTCACGCTTACTACGGACTCGCACGTTCCCAACTCCGTCTTGGCCTGGACGTCGTGATCGGTGTCCGTTGAATTTAGCAGTCACACTGGTACCTCCTCTCGGCACTGCAGTAGTGCCCTGGCTGCACATATTCCGTGCACAGGCGTCTTCTGGTCCAGCATCATGTTCCTGGTTCTGGCCTTCCAGTCACGCCGTCACCACCACCTCCCTCCTCGCGGGGACAACCACGTCTTCGTCCAAGACGACCCTGGAAATTCCAAGGCGCTCTTCTGGTTGACGGAGTATAACCTCTTCTCCGTTGAGCCGCAGGACCTTCTTGCCGACGTCGACCGTCGCCTCCTGGCTCCTGAGGGCATCCAGCCCCAGAATCACCTCCCCAGCCAACTTCGCGACGAACATCCACAGACGCACGGCACTCCGTCCCAAGGTCAGCTCCAGCAGGGCCTCCTTCTCCACAGGAGAAGGTGTTGCCCGATGCCGTGAGAAGCTGGTATGGTCGACTCGGCTTCCTTGTCAGCAAACCCTTCGCCACGTCAGGTCTGATGATGGTCACGGCTGCCCCGGTGTCCACCAGCTCCCTGCACGGCTTCCCTCTCACCCAACCGTCCGCGATGAGGCTGTCATCCATACGCCGGCTGACGGCGCGCAGTGACACTCGAGGGGATGGTGGTGATGGCGCCGACGTGCCCCTCCCCCTACGACGTTCCTTACTCGTTTTCCGGCTGCTCTTCTTGGTGTTGGCAGTCTCTCTGCAGGTGTCCGGGCTGTCCACACCCCCAACACAGGCCACTAGGTATTCGCCGGCGTCCCTCGGCTGGTCTTCTGTCTCCGGTGTAGCGGATACTCCTCGTTCTCGACGTCGGGATAGCTGTTACTTTGGCCGCCTCCATCCTTAATGCTGCCGTCAGCGTCTCGTTGATGGTTTTATAATCGCCGAGCATTAGGCGCTGACGAATCTCCGCGTCCCGTACCCCGTCAACGAAGGTGTATGCAGCTTCCCGGGACACGAACCTTGGTGGGAGGTCCACTAGGGCCTTGCTTGCCAGTTGTTCAACTGACAGGGCGAACTCCTGCAGCGTCTCCCCTGGCTGCTGTGACTTTGCCTTTAGTTGGCTGCGGTATGCTGCGGCGAAGCGGTGGTTTCCGAAGCAATTCTCCAGGGCCTCCCAGATATCCTTGGGTTACGCTGTTGTCTGCACCGCGTTTAGGACTTCCGCGGCCCGTCCCTGGAGGCTGGCTATTATCTGTGTGGCCTCCTCTTCCGGTGACCATCTGTTGTGCTTGGCCACTGTGTCGAACTCGCGGCGGAAGACCTCAAATGTTGACGCGCCGTCATATTTTGGAGGTTTGACGCGCGCCGATATTGTGTCGCGTCCCGGTCCGTCGGCCTTCAAATCCTTCCTGCCGACGGCGTCCTCCACCATGGCGTTCAGGGACTTGACGCTGCTGTTGGCCTTCCCTTCCAGGTCGTTAACGCGGCTCGCTAGGTCCTCGACGCGCTTGTCCACTTGGTCCATCCGCTTGCCCCGCTCCGTCACGTCATCCCTCACGCCAGCCAACTGTTCTTCAGTTCAAACCTTATTCTGATCCCCTCTCTAACTTTATCACATGACCAAAATAGCTCAGCCTTCTCAAATCTTACATTACTTTTGGTTTCTCATTTATTTCGATTTTTCGCATTTTTTTGCAAAACTCATTCAACTCATTGACGTTCAGGACACTCTGAGTTGGGGAACGCCTACCCTGAGTTGTTTGTAACGGTATACATCGTTACCAAATCAGCGAAGTAAATCTCTTTAGCATTCATGCCCCACCGCATTTTGGAAACCACTTTGTCCCAACAAATTCCTGGCTGGCGACTATTCTATAGTTCTCAGACATTGAACCTGTCCTTGCACAAAGAGAGTAACGGTGCTGACTTTCTGTCCCTCCGAAGTGTGCAGAGTTTTACAAGAATATTGTCTCTTACTTTCCTGGAAGATAATAATATGCTATATTAAATTACATTCTTCCCATCTTATTCTCTAAGTTGACCACTATTTTAATCATTACTCTATCCTTTCCAATTTCATATTAATATAACAAGATTTGTATATTAGTTTGGCAAAGCAGTTTCTTTAATTTATCTGATTTTTAATTATCGTGATTTCAATTAATTCGCCGCCTCCCAATCGCTGCCCGATACTGCGGTTCCAACTTCCAATGAATTAACTTTACATAAGATACATTGTCAAAGTCTTTCCCTATTTTTTGGAAAATATTATTTCTCTATTTATCTCTAATGATTTTATCAAAATGCCTAATGTTCAAGACAAAAAAACAGAATGTACAACTATAATATTGCAGAAATAGGCTCACATTCATTCAAAGCCAAAACTTGTTAAAAATGTAATGCAACTTTATATAATTAATGATTTTGAAGCCTATTCTTGTTCCATTTCAATATAAAATACCTTTGTATTTTAAAAAAGTTAATTCTGTTCTTGTAAATTTGTAATAATAGCACTGCAGTTTAGAAGACAGCATGAGCTGACCCCATTCTTAACATTTAACTACGTCCTTCTCATATCTACAACAAAATGCTTCATTAAACTGCTTCTGTTATTATTTTATTTGGAGCAGACAGAATAATGAGTCTTAATGGTAGGACGTATTGAGAATGTAACATGTTAAATTTCTTCAGCAGATGATCTGTTAGTTATAGTGATTGTCCGCCAGGAGAGAAATTCCGGAACTGCCAACCGAATTGGAATCGCTGTCCAGAGATGGCTCTACAGGTAATATCTTATACTAAGGACAAATATATGCAATTATTTACCAAGAAGACACAGCAATAAATAAACTCGAAACAGCCATAAAGATAGCCACTTCTGCCTGTGTTCCCTTAAGACAATAGCGGGCTATCAATGCTAGATTTCCTCACGACATTAAGATTCTCCAGCAAGCGCAAAACAAAGCCCGATGCAAATGGCAAAGAACAAGAAACATCCTACATCACGCAGATTACCACAACGCTAGAAATTTAGCTAACGCACGCGCTAGAAATTACACCCAAAATCAATGGTATAACACGCAGGAAAATTTAAATCCCCAACTAAACTCAACTTGGCGAATAGTTAAATGCCTTACGCAAACACGAACGAATATCCGTCCCCTCCAAATTAATAATACAACAGCCGAAACACCTCAGGCCAAGGCTGAAGCTTTTGCGATCACCTTGGAGAATGTCTTTTCCGCCAACCCAGTAAGTGGGCAAGATAACTTCCCAGCAGAAGTCTAAAACGAAGTTAGAGACTTAGGGCAAAGACCGACTCACAATAAAATGTCCAAGACAAACACAGGCGAAATAGGCTGGATCATACGTCATCTACCATACAGAAAAGCGCCTGGGCCAGGCAAAATACCAAATGTGGTGCTAAAGAACCTACCACCAAGAGCACTAAAGCTCTTAGCAAACATTTTTAACTTCACACTCGAAAGTGGAAGGTTTGCTTCATGCTGGAAGAAGCCAAAATACTCCTGTTCCCCAAAGCAAATAAAACTCTAGCACTTCCAGTCAACTACAGGCCAATTAGCCTATTAAACACAATAAGCAAAGTACTGGAAAAGATAATAATAAAGATAATAAACAAACACATTCATCAGAACAATATTCTTATACACGGATCTAGTAACGCAGTCAACCCAACCGCGGATCATTCATCAATGTCTCCAAACGCCTTAATTACAGTAGAACCTTGGTTCTCCAACTGGAGAATTAAAGTAAATGCACGGAAAACGCAAGCTACAATCTTCACGAAAAGACTCCTGCATAGGAAAAACGAACGAGCCCTTCTGCCGTTAATATATCAAGGCGCAGGAATCGACTGGAAGGACCAAGTGACCTATTTAGGTCTTATAGTGGACCAGGGACTCACCTGGGGCAAACACAATACTACGATCGGAGCCAAGGCAAATGGCCAGCTAAATAAATTATTTCCAATATTTAATATTAACATCCAGCTCAAAGTACATATGGGCCTTACCCTATATAAGACACTGATAAGGCCTATTACTACGTATGCAGCTCCCGTGTGGTGATACGCTGCAAAAACTCACTTACACAAATTGCAAACGCTGCAAAACCGAATAATCTGAATAATTACAAAGCAACCGCCGGTAGCACCGGCCAATCTGTTGCACAACGTACTAGGACTACACTCAATTGAGGAATTTATCAAAAGACTCAGCTTCTACTTCTATAAGCGCAAAGATAAAAACACTAACGCACTAATACAGCAACTAGGAAATTACGAACCAGTGTACAATAAACACAAAAGACCGCTGTCCATATTTGATGGGACCACAGGGATGGGAGACCCAGAAATAGATATTCAAGAGTATCTTAACACTCTCGTAAGACTTCCATAGAAGTAGTAAGATTACCCATGACTGTACACCACACTCTGACTTTTGGCAGTTCCACAAGTCCTTGCTCTTAGTCAAGGCGGCTCTAGTGGGGAGGCAACCCACTCCCCCATAATTACACGACAATCGCTATGAACAATGGTTCTGGTCAAAATAATGCGAACAAATTCAACTAACTTCATACTAGACGCAGCTTACGCATAGAACTAACAATCATACATATTGTAACGGGGAGCGCTGAAACACCCTGTACCAGCTGCGAACGGAAGGCAGGGGGGAGGACCGCGTTAGCCACACCTTCTCCTCGTTTGTCTTGTAGTGGTGACAGGGGCGACTGGGGAAAGAAACATAATTGGGAGGTCTGTTTCTCTTCCACCTGGTTCCAGAAATTACGGGATCTTTCATCATCTGGAAACGTCTAGAAGACGGCGAGATGCTTATAAAAAGGGCTGCAGCTAGTTAGTTAGTTAGTTGTTGGTTTGAGTTGGTCAATCAGTTGGTTAGTTTGAGCGAGAAGACAGTCAGTCAGTTCTTGGTGTAAGGACGCAGTGCTAGTGAGAAGACCGTGCAACGGAAGATTGTAACGGACGAACTGGTGAATCGTAATTGTGTGCATTACGTAATTTTACGTAATTGGCAAGTGTTTAACTGTAAGTCGGTGGAAATAAAGAACATTTTTGAGTGGTGAAATTGGACTTTTCATTTCACGGACCCACAAAGTCACACTGGCGTCAGGAGTGGGATATAACACAAAGTCACACTGGTGTCAGGAAGCGGGAAAACAACATCACCGAACATTACAACGATGGAGGCAGCATTAGAAAAGATTTTAGCGGAACTGAAAGAAATGAAGACGGCTAAAGACAACATCATCAGGAAGATGGAAGAAATGCGGGCCGAATTAACAGAGACGCTGGAGACTAGAAATAACCTGGCCGCGGAACTGAAACTAATCAGGACGGCTAGGGACAACATCGCCGAGAAGATGGAACAAGTGAAGGCCGAGTTAACCACGGAAATGAGAGCAGCGAATGACGGTCCGGCTACCGAAATGAAGGTGGCGAACGAGGCTTTCGCCGCAAAGTTCGAGGAACGGTTGGCCGACGTGAGGGATGACGTCACGAACCTGGGCAAGCGGAAGGGTCAAGTAGACGACCACCTTAATGATTTAGAGGAAAAGGCCGACAACATCGCAAAACCCCTCACCCGCCTGACGGAGGAAAACCGGCCTTATGTGTGGACGGAGGACGCCGAAGACGCTTTCCAGCACCCGAAGGGGACCCTGTGCAGTGCTTCAATTTTGAGTTTCCCCCAACCGGGTGGCGCCTTCATTGTGGACACCGACGCCAGCGACCATTGCATTGGAGGTGTCCTATCGCAGATCCAGGACGGCCACGAGCGCACAAGAGTGGAAGAGGAGGGGCGTGCCGCAGCAGTCCGAGTAGTTGTGGCAGTGCCTGCTGAAGGCTGGGATAGCGCAGGCCTGAGGAGGGAGCAGCTGGCGGACGCAGACTTGGGGCCACTCTTGAGGGAAGTGGACGCAGGGACGAGACCGACCTGGGAGGACATCGCACCGAGGAGCGCCACCTACAAGTCGCACTGGGTCCAATGGGACTCGTTGAAGTCCAGAGAGGGCGTGCTGTTCCGGGTATGGGAGTCACCCGATGGGAAGGCGCGGAGAGGACAGTTGGTACTTCCCCGGAGCAAGGTCCCGGAAGTCTTGGAGGAAGTGCACGCCGGTACTTCAGGAGGACACCTGGGAGCGAACCGAATGATTCACAAACTACGGCAGCGCTACTTCTGGCTGAGACTCCGAGCAGATGCTGGTGGTACACCTGGACCGCCTCGCACGCTACGATGGGGCTGTTCGTGGGCGAACAGCTTTGAGAAGGGAGCAGTGTAACGGGGAGCGCTGAAACACCCTGTACCAGCTGCGAACGGAAGGCAGGGGGGAGGACCGCGTTAGCTACACCTTCTCCTCGTTTGTCTTGTAGTGGTGACAGGGGCGACTGGGGAAAGAAACATAATTGGGAGGTCTGTTTCTCTTCCACCTGGTTCCAGAAATTACGGGATCTTTCATCATCTGGAAACGTCTAGAAGACGGCGAGATGCTTATAAAAAGGGCTGCAACTAGTTAGTTAGTTAGTTAGTTGTTGGTTTGAGTTGGTCAATCAGTTGGTTAGTGTGAGCGAGAAGACAGTCAGTCAGTTCTTGGTGTAAGGACGCAGTGCTAGTGAGAAGACCGTGCAACGGAAGATTGTAACGGACGAACTGGTGATTCGTAATTGTGTGCATTACGTAATTTTACGTAATTGGCAAGTGTTTAACTGTAAGTCGGTGGAAATAAAGAACATTTTTGAGTGGTGAAATTGGACTTTTCATTTCACGGACCCACAAAGTCACAATATATACACACTAACTTTACATGTAAAGATAATACATGACTAACGCAATGTAAGCTAGCATCACTAGCATTAATGACACGTTCTACCCTCTCAGGGTAGACAATACATTAACTAAGAACTAAAAACTAATGCAAATAAAGTAGTGTAACTCACACAAGACTATTTCCTCTATCACTGAGGATGCAACCAGTACGTTACGACGGTGCTTCCTGTTGGAAACGACACTAAACCAGACTGCTTCCCTCACCACGAATCCGCGAGGACATATTCAGGGCTTCGGTCATGCATATGTCCTAGCACCCAACCTCAGCTCGGTTAGGCCATACGGCCAACCTGTACACCCTCTCCATGTATCCGCAGGTGCTTATAGTGCTATTGCTGGAATTCCTCTCCTGCCTTCTCTCCGGTGGAGGGTTTTAGTGAGTAGTACCTTCAGGTGAAGCTCACACTCCCAGCTGCACCATCCCAGTACAGTCGGGGTCCGTCCATGAATGGATTATTTCCTCCACTTGAAAAAACATAGTTTTTCCATGATTCTATGTTAATTAAATCCTTCTCCATATGCTTTTGTCATAATATAATTTAATTGGGGAGTACATCTCACAAATGTACGAGAGGTATACAGTTTTAACACAGCGGTCGTTTGTCAGAGAATTTTCAAAATATCTCTTTAGGGGCAGCACTTTTATCAATGGCTTTGTGGCAATAATTCTAATAATTTACTATGTTTACAGATTCTCACTGTCGCTCATATTAATTTAATGTTAACAATTTCATTCACATTACTTTATGCACTCATAATTAAACAAATTATTATTACAGGAGTTTATTCATCCTTTTAGCTCACAGTCAATGACAAGAACATTTGCTGAATTTAACAAAAGTTAATTGTTGCAATAGTTGTTAGGATTTCTATAGTCAGCTGGACTGACACAAGGACATTATTATTATTAGGGAATGCGACTGTCAAATGCTTCAACAGCTCGTCGCTCTCATATTCCATTCTATTTGTAAGTCCAAGACAAAAATAAATAACTATATCTCATTTAAGAAAAACAACAGGAAACAGGCAACCCAGTGAATAACCTTTAACCTTTTGGGTAATTTAAATAAACTTTTTGATTTCTCAAAAAAATATTACATGCATACAGTAAGATATCTTGATAAAACAGAAATGAAGTTGACTTTGCAAGTTATATTGTATTTATTTACAAAATGCAAGAAAGATGAAATTTGATGTCAGTTTAGTAAGGCAGATGAAATCTAACGTTTGCTTCTGGAATGCCAAAATGACTGTAACTAAACCTAATACATTTGTAAACTTGAGGGTAAGAAAGTCTGTGACATTGTTGGGCAACACACACACACACGCACACGCACGCACGCACACGCACGCACTACACAATATTCCGAATCGACTCCGGAAGCTACAAGAAAGGAACTGGAAGATTAACCTAAGATGGATAAAGGCACATGTAGGACATCATGGTAATGAAATAGCGGATCAACTTGCAAAGGAAGCAGCACAAGATAATGTGTTAGAAGTAACCTACAACAAAATACCAAAAAGTGAAGTAATCAGCAGGCTAAAGTGCTGAAGTATGGACAAATGGCAACAAGAATGGCAACAAACTTCAAAAGGTGAAATTACAAAACCCTATTTTCCCAACATAAATGACAGGATGAAAACTAAAATAAAACTAACATCAAATCTAACGTCATTGTTAACAGGTCAAGGGAAAACTAAAGTGTACTACCACCGATTTAAAATAAGTGACAATCCATTGTGTAAGTGCAACCAAAACGAACAAACTGTGGACCACTTAAACTTTGAGTGTAATCTGTTAGACAAAGAAAGGGAAAATCTAAAGAAATCAATAACAATGGCTGGTGGACGCTGGACACTACAGTCCGGGCACTCTATCTCCGGCTCTGACGTTTAGTGGCTGCAGGAGGTGGAGGGGGAAGGTTAATAGTACCAACATATAATAATGATTAATTGAAAACATGTCGCCAGAGTTATCTTTGTAATGAGAGTATAGGTCTATATTAGCTTCAAAACATTGAAATCCAACTTGTAATTTCATTATCATGCAGGATATTCTTTACATCACTCTACTCGAATATTTCGTTCACACCTTTCACGCACACCAACTGCTTCTGTTGGCGGTACTGGGAGTCTGTACATCCGGTGTCGGGGTCAGGAAGTTAAAACTGTCTGCTAGCGCCAATCACCATTGTCACTGCTAGGCGTGGCTTGCAAATCCAGTACCGTGTTGCCGCTGCAATTTTGTGTGAACCACGTGACTTTTAGTTGCTTTTGGATCCCGCGCTGGTGGTTTGCTTAATTTTTTGTGTGTGCGTGAATTTCAATTTGTAGCGTCTGTAAGTCTTATTATTATCGCTATTATAGTAATATGGCTACTGGTTCGTCAGAATTCATGAAAAAAATATGCTCGTATAAGAGCCAAAGCCGTGAATTTATATTCAGGCTACGTGAGTACTTCGAGAAGGAGCGGGACAGTGGTGGACCTCTACTACCTGTTACCAAGGTGCTGGAGAAAGTTTGTGACGCCTTGAAGGTGGGAAGAAGGTGACCAAGGAAAAGTGCCCAGCTGATTTAAGTTCGCCGTCTGCAGTTCTGCGTACACCGGGAAAGCAAAGGCAAAGAGGCAGCCTTAAAGGTTTACTTGATGCTTTTCAAAAGGATGCTATAAGGCGACATGTATATCAATATTATATGAGAAAGGAATGTCCCACTCGTGCGAAGTAGCTTTTTGTTATTTCTTTTCCAGTAAATGGTATGTCTCCATATGCAGCTATTCAGGGATCATGTATATACACGTTGTCCACGTACATTTACGAAGTTACGATCTGCAAATGCGTGAAATATTTAAAATACACATGTTCCTCTGCTTGAAATTCCCGCTAAAGAACTGGCAACAACGCGCTTCCCCATCTCGAGAACAGTCAGAGCCGTAGATAGGGCGGCCGGACTGTAGAAGAAAAGGAACTTATACAAAAACACACCAATATTTTCACTAAATTTGTTAACAGTATCAACTTCGAACTGAATCTTTCCTGGCGGCGTATATGTTCTAGACGTTCTCGGGCTTCGAGCCAGGTAAGCAGATGTTGAGACATCGACGTTTCGGGAGCGTACATCTCTCCCATCTTCAGGATGTTGAATGACTTAGGGCTGGGGTGACCCATATATAGTGAGCGGGCTCGCGTTGACCCCAGCCCTGTCATTCAACATCCTGAAGATGGGAGAGATGTACGCTCCCGAAACGTCGATGTCTCAACATCTGCTTACCTGGCTCGAAGCCCGAGAACGTCTAGAAAAGTAACAACTTTGATAATCTGTAAATAGTCAAGTGTAACGCAAATACTTATATTAGTTTATAGAATTGTAAGTCTTGAGGAAATGTGATAATATGTAATACAATAGTGAAAACAAAATTTAATGTAACTGTGCACCCAAGCATATAGTATTACTCACTATGTAATGGAATATGCTGTATAATAAATGAATAAATAAAAAAAGCACACACGCTCACTCACACTGTAATGAGAGTAAGGTTTCTATATGGATTGCAAGTCTAAATATTTGTAGTTCCCAGAGAAAGTTAATTAGTTCATTTAGAAGCGTGGTAACACATCCTTACTTATTTGCAATTTGCTGTTATACATATTAATTATCAATGAAACTCAACCGAGCTTTAAGTCATTAAATGATCATATGACATATGCTGAGATGCTTATTCTACGTTTTTAAATTTTAAAAATTTATTAGGATTGTTATGAAAATACTAATTTGTATTGGAATGAAAGCGTAAAATTAGGATATTCATGAGATGAGGCAATGTGAAGCAACATTTCTCTGTTGTTATCACAATTCTTTCTCTTCTCGTGTGAGATTTTGTGGCTACCAGTTTCTTCTGGTCACCAATTGTATCAACTTATTGTAAAGAAGGGTCATGAGATCTCTGGTTTTCAGGTTTGGTTCAGAGTAGAAGTAAATACAATTTTGGAGAAGTCTAGTTTTGTAACAAATAATTTAATTATATTATCTGGATTACATTTGACTTTAACCTTCTTTCCTAGTCAATCATTACAGGTTACCTCCAGTGAATCGATACATTCTTAAATCCTTAATAAAAAGATTACATTAGGTACATAAAAATCCTTACTCCTGCACGTCTACTCATCACTAACAAGATTACAGAACACATATCACCTTATGAACATTATTGATTTTCCTCTTCAATCCAAAACTTTTCATCCTTTCACAGCAAGCAAGATTATTGATTTACTTTTGCATAGCAACGGTTCATCATATCATGGCCCACTAATATTCAGAATACAAAACTCATTTCTAACCAAAAACTCCCGTTACAAATGTGAGTGAAATAAGATATAATATTATTGTTAGTAGCTGCTGCAAGAATTGATTACGTAATGTGATGATGTGCACCAGTAGGACGTTAGTTATTTGGTTGCTATAGCAACATAGAAAGAATGGAGCAAGGGATTATCTGCAATTGGCGTTCTTCTGCATCAGAACTCCATAGGAGGAAGATGTGTATTTGAGTCTCTCCGAGCAAGTGCGGAAACAATTTTGTGTATATGCATTTAAGATGCATTAATTAGTGTAAGTGTAAGAGAAGTATCGTTCATCTATCCGTCAATCACAGTTTCTTAAAGGAGAGCATTTCACATCATTTAAATTTGTATCAAAGTTTGGTAAATTTTCAGAAGAATGAAATATTCGACTTTGAAAAATAAGAGACGCATTTGTTTACTCTAAACGCAGTAATAATTTTTCCTCTACTCCACGACCATGGACAGAGATAAGATCTCTAACGCCAGGAATGTTGCCGAGGAACCTATAGGTTTACACTACAAGATGTTCACAAAGGTGACAAACAAATCATCACGTCATCCATCCCACATGATTTACAGCATTCCCATTGCAAATGATCGCTACAATGCAGGGCTTCTTGAACGAAATCTTCAGTATTCTGTTTTGCCTTATTATATCGTTGCAATGCTATTTGAAAAGAAATGCAATTAACAATTTCATTGTTACTGTTGATAAAGACATATGCTGCTTAGATGGCTTTCCGTAAAATATTAGAAGTCACAATATTAAACACATTAGCTAAAATATAAAAAAATAGAGTGTACCTTACAATTTGTCTCAAGTCTACGTAAAAAGAGCAAACATATTTTAAAATACATCTTGTCATTAGATATGTTCAGATACAACAAGTCATCAGCTATTTCTTCTGTTCCCCTGACTAAGTAGTTATCAAAATAATTTTGGCATGTTTTCTCAAACAGAAAGGAGCGTTGCATTTCCCAAATGCATATTCAGCTTTGCTGTTTTTGTCTTTACTGCAGGATTCAAATCATCTTTTCAATTACTAAGGTGCATTCGGCAACTCAACTGCTTTTGGTTGTTCAAGTTTATATATCTTTGGAAGCTCTTTCAGACCACTGGGAATCTTTAATGCCGTTGCTCTTCTCTGTAGCAGTTGTGACAGTAAACCTAAAGACCAACACTTTCTAATATTCCGGTCTTGTGGAATATTTGTTTTGTTTTACCACAAGGATAATGCTAGAATTATTACCTACAATATTCAACATATGGTTAAAATTACCACGTAGTACACAATGCATGTATTATTTCAGCATTTATTATTTTATTATTATTTTCTTGCCAACTTCAACAGTTGGTCCTACGAAACATGAAAACCTGACATCAAAACTACTGTTTTACCATTTTGGAACATATGATTCCTTTGCAAGATGGCCTCAGCTATACTTAGGAGATGTGTGACCTCCAGCAATATTTACAAGATGCTTCCTTCAAAACTATTAATTGCCAGCAAACAGAAGGAAGCTCAAGAGGACAAACCAGAGACTGAAGGAGTAGTATGAACTACAATGTGCAAAACAAAGGAGTCATAAACTAACACTCATTGTGATTTTTAATAGCAAAACTCAAGTTCTGTTCAACAGAAATGCGGTATCTGATTAATATCATACTTAGAATAAGGAATATCTGGAGAGAGAGAAATATTGTCACAGCGCCTCTATGGAACAGTTGTATCAGCTGAGAAAAAACCTCAGGATACAGCTGCACCTGAAAGCTATCTTGATAATGTTACTATTCATCCCACTGTAGTGATGAACCCATTCGCCTACACAATGTGACAATTTTGTGTTGTTTCAACGGAGCAACAGGGGCAAATTTATTCACATGTACTCTACTCGCCTTCCTGAATGAATGTGAAAATGATGCTAAGAAACATCTACTAAGTGTGAAGAAAACAAACCATTTGTGTGAGTTCACTGTCAAAGTAACGAAAGCCTGGAATACAACAAATAATGAAACCGCATAAAAGTGATAATTCTACTACTAATAATGTGATGATAAACACAAACATGATACAAACTCCTGAGACCAAACCACCCATTAGCTGGATAAGAACTGCTTCCTTGAAACAAGACAAGTGCTCTGGCAACACACTCTTGTTCATCTCCACTTCATACCCTCATAAATCACATTATTGGGTAGGAAACATGACAATGAGTATTTAACACATTATTGTGTGCTTCTACTGCCATGAATCAAACTATTTATTTCCAAAAGTGACAAACGATTAAAGCTCTTATCACAAACTTTACATTGGTGTGCCTACTTACGTTCATGAATTAAACTATGTATTTAAAAATATGACAACCGAGCAAAGCTCTTATCACAAACTTTACACTGATGTGATTTAGTACTTTCGTGAACTAAATTATGTCTTTTCAAAGTTGACAACTGAGTAAAGCTCTTCTCACATACTTTACATCGATGTGGCTTCTTACCTTCATGAATTAAATTATGCATTTTCAAATCTGACAACTGAGTAAAGCTCTTATCACAAACTTTACATTGATGCAGCTTCTTACCTTCATGAACTAAAGTATGTGTTCTCAAATCTGACAACTCAGTAAAGCTCTTATCACAAACTTTACATTGGTGTGACTTACCTTTATGAACTAAAGTATGTTTTTTCAAATTTGATAACCGAGTAAACCTCTTTTCACAATCTTTACATTGATGTGGCTTGTTACCTTCATGAACAATATTATGTCTTTTCAAATCTGACAACGAAATAAACCTCTTATCACAAACTTTACATTGGTGTGGCTTGTTACCTTCATGAACAAAATTATGTTTTTTCAAATTTGACGACTGAGTAAACCTCTTATCACAAACTTTACATTTGTGTGGCTTCTTACCTTCATGAACTAAATTATGTATTTTCAAACTTGCCAACTGAGTAAAGCGCTTATCACAAACTTTACATTGGTGTGGCTTATTACCTTCATGAACAATATAATGTTTTTTCAAATTTGACGACTGAGTAAACCTCTTATCACAAACTTTACATTGGTGTGGCTTCTTACCTTCATGAACTAAAGTATGTGTTTTCAAATAGCACAACTGAGTAAAGCCCTTATCACAAACTTTACATTGGTGTGGCTTGTTACCTTCATGAACAAAATTATGTTTTTTCAAATTTGACAACTGAGTAAAGCTCTTATCACATATTTTACACTTGTGTGGATTCTTACCTTCATGAACTAAATTATGTATTTTCAAACTTGACAACTGAGTAAAGCTCTTATCACAAACTTTACATTGGTGTGGCTTGTTACCTTCATGAACAAAATTATGTTTTTTCAAATTTGACGACTGAGTAAACCTCTTATCACAAACTTTACATTGGTGTGGCTTCTTACCTTAATGAACTAAAGTATGTGTTTTCAAATAGCACAACTGAGTAAAGCCCTTATCACAAACTTTACATTGGTGTGATTGTTACCTTCATGAACAAAATTATGTCTTTTCAAATTTGACAAGTGAGTAAACCTCTTATCACAAACTTTACATTGGTGTGTCTTCTTATCTTCATGAACTAAGTTATGAGTTTTCAAATTTGACAACTGAGTATAGCTCTTATCACAAACATTAGACTGATGTAATTTCTTAACAGCATTAATAATTGTATGTGTTTTCAAATTCGATACAGATGTAAAGCTGTTCTCACTCGTGCTACAACGTTGTGTTGTTTTGCTCATATCACTTAAATTACTGTGTTCTAAGTATAAAGGTTCTATATAAGTGTCTGCCCCATCACTACATTTATCATATTGATCAGAATATACGTATTCCTTTGCAGTTAGTACATCACATGTAACATCATATTTTTGATAATCATAATTTGTGTTTCCTGTTGCGACTTGAGCACGGAACAATGGAGACTTGTCAAGAGTCGTGACAGGAACTGTTTCTGGGTATAATCTGAAATGTGGCAGAACTTAGTATCAGTACCATTTTTAAAATGTGTGACAGGATACTCAGAGATAAGTGGAATTAAGCTACAAATAATGAATATATCTACAATTATTTTAAATTAATCCGGAAATGTACAGCCCAGTACTGTAACCTTTGTTCTGCTCTAGATTGTGGTGAAGAAAGAGCAAGTAAACCACTCCATTATCAGTTAATGCCCACAGCAAAGTGATCAACTATACCATTCAAAGATTCGGTTATTGTATTACAGCAATGTTACTTCAAGTGTCACGCAAAGTGAAGGCAAAGGCAGAGCAAAGCCAAAAGAAAGTTAAAGATAAGTTAATTGAAAGGAATAATTGTAAAGTGAAATACAAGCTTGGAAAGGGCGCTAATGACCATCGAGTTGAGCGCCCCTAAATTTTAATCATCATCATTTTCAAGTGTCACGGAACACTACACTCATTTGTCTTTGCTGTCACTTATCAAAGATATGAAAGAAGAGAATTTGGACAAACTAAGTCAGACTGAAAAATTCAATGTCATTGCCACGATTTGAACACTGATCTCCCGGTCTGCGTCAGTTGCTGTAACTATTGAGCTATGAAATTAATGCCATTATGACATTAGTTCTCCAACTGACTTGCATTATCCCGGTAAACTAGGAAATTCTCATATACATATCAAGTAACTCCTTAATGGCGACTTATAACACATAAGAACCTAAGTGCAGGCTTTATAGTCAACCACTATTATTTGTCAGTCTGACGGAACCTATCCAGAATTTGGCCTACACACGGCTGGTGTGACAGAACAATTTAACTAACATTTAGATCTAATTGTAGCATAGCATCCACTCTGCCATCTAATGTAATTTGCTATCTGCCTCCCATTGTTGGTCCAGAATTTTATCATTGTCAATCTTCCTTTTCTTATCTACTTCTTTTTAAGTTTCCAAAACAACTTTCAGATATTTTTATTTCCTCCTGCAACAATTCTTAAAGCTATTAACTTGATTGAAATCTTTTGATGTTTCTCCGCCCATTGCACTAGTTCTCTACTCTTGTCAAGTAATGAACTGTACTTTCTGTTTCTCTACATAATTCGCATATTCCTATTGTGCTTCTTAACTACATTGATCCCATTCTTATCCAGGACATTCCTCCCCCGTCCTGTCTATTGCATAGCTTTACATATCCTTTTTGTACTATTCCCTTTTAGATCACAATAAAATTTAAAGATTTTTCTATTTCCTAGCCTTCCCCATATCTGTCTTTCTATATCCTCCATTGTGGTTGTAATTATTATATTCCATAAAATGTCTACATTTCTATGTTCTATATTCTTTATCCTGAATTTATATTTCTTCCTTAGCTCATTTCACTACAGACCTCTATTTCTGTTCCCTACTTTCTTTTGCCAATTAATATACACCTCTAGGATTTTATCTTGTCTATTGTCAAGTATTTATAGCAAACTCTCAGGATTTTTTCAAATATTATACCTGATACTCTGGTTTTTCCTAATTCCACTAAGAAGCTAATCTTTTTAATATTACTTACCTTTGACATTATACAGGAGAGACAAGGATATACCAATGTAGACTTTGAATTACAGACATATACAGAAAATGGATTTAGCAACTTTGTAGGTTTTGGTTCAAAAGTTTAATAACGGAAAGGTGAATCTTAGATATAAGATTAAATTGATCCTGTTTAGCCCCAACTGGTTACTTTTATCACTCTTGTACTATTAATTACCAAATGCTTAGTGTCATATGAAAACAGAAAGGTATTACCACATATCTTGTAGTAGATAAAAGCACCTTATAAAATGTTGAAACAACAGTAACATTTTCAAAAGTGTTTGATTAAGAGCTGAAATTTAAATTCAATATCCTCTCTATGATAAACGAAAAGAAATTGGATCCGAATAAGCAAACATTCTGCCCATTGTTGAAATCACACAGAATTTAAATGAATTGTTTAGTGGAGAAAGTAACGTCATTTTTTTTTAACCTTTTAGGATACACAAAAAATGTTTAGTTATAAACTGATTTTCAGAAGGTTTTGTTTTATGTATTCCCTATTATAGAACAGTAAATATATATAAATGCTCCCAATTAATTCTTACTAATTATTGAAGAAACTGATTTTGATAAAAATGCCCCTAGTTTCTGTACTTGATAAGTTTAGAGTTAAATATCATTATTTACTTAAAAATATAGTTTTTTACTGCAATATTGATGTTCAGCATACTGAATACCATAATATTTGAACTGCATAAAACATAAAATGAAAAAGCACATTAAGATTTGTAGTGCATCCAGAAATTCCGTAATTTATAAATTACTGTTATTTAGGTCACTTAGATGTCCCTATGTTCTGAATGCCACTCTCAGTTATAGATATGCTGGCTCCAGCTTTATGACATTTGTATGCATTGGCAGCAAATAGAATGTATCTGTCAGACAACTATAAATAAATTGATGTGTTGCTATTATTCCAGACAAATTCTTTAAACTGGGAAGTAGCATATGATTCTTTCTTATTCCTTGGAATATCCTTACCTGCTGTTACCATAGAAATCAAATTTTAGTAAAATTGTGGTAACCACTTGTTAATATTTGTAATTAGTATTCCAAAATATATGCAATATAACGCTGAAGATATGCGCTAATGGAGTATCAAATAGTGCTAATATGCTACATTATAAGGAATCTCTTACTGCACTTAACCTAAGCCAGCAGCAGGAAATACTTTCTGTTACCTAAATCCTAATTAAATATATTAAATATACAATGTTGTACTCACTCCTTTTTGCAAATCTGACAGAACATCACACCATTATTGTAGCTCAGACATGAATAATCCCATATCCATAGCTTATGTCAGTGGTATTTTAGAAATTATTTTCTTCAGTATTTTGTCAATGTTACATGAACCACAACAAAGTAAAAACCTGAAAGTACATTTGCTCTTGCATAGTCAGGATGCACTGAACTGGATTGCTCTAGCACTACGGGAATTAAAGCGGAAACAATCATGAAGTGCTTCAAAACAACGAGATGATGAAAAGGATGCTCTTGCACTCACTGAAGCTGAAGAAAATGCAGACAAAGTGATGACTTAATTAAAATGTAGAACACTCATGTAGTCTGAAGTGCTGCGTTAGAAATGATTAACTCCTGTAAACCAAAGTAACTTTAACTTTGCCAACAGATCTAATAAAAATCCATAATGAAGATGACAAGAAACAGAATGATGTGCAGAATTAACATACAAGAAGCAAACACATGTATAAATAAAATCATGGATTGACAATGTACACCAGTTCTCCAAAGATGTTGAAACTATCTTGAAGTGTAAAAAATTTGCATAGGGAAAAACAAATATGACCAGAAATTTTAAACACACCTTCCTCCATGTAGCAGAAACAGCAAGTAACATATTGTCACCCGAGCGTCGGAACACCCTATAGAGTGGGCAAGCAGGAGAAGGGTCGGCGTTCGCCCCGCCCCCTCGTTTGTCTTATAGCGTTAAGAAGGGCTGGCTGGTACAAAAAACATCATTGCACCGTCTCTTTCTGTTCCACCTGTGTTCTCGAACTTACGGGATAGTTCCTCTAATTGGGAACCTTCCAGATCGGCAAGCGGATCCTATATAAAAAGCACGTCGGGCAAGAGGAGTTAGTCAGAGTTCGTGGCAATCAGCGTAAGAGTGCAGTGCTAGTACAAGGACGAGAAGACTGTGTATGTGCAACAGAAGAATTTACGTAATTGTGACGGTACAGTGGAATTGTAACGGACGAACTGGTGAATCGTAATTGTGTGCATTACGTAATTCCGTGTAATTGGCAAGTGTTTAACTGTAAGTCGGTGGAAATAAAGAACATTTTTGAGTGGTGTAATTGGACCTTTCATTTCACGAACCCACAAATTCACAATTGGTGTCAGGAGTGCGACATAACACAATGGAGGCAGCATTAGAAAAGATTTTAGCGGAACTGAAAGAAATGAAGACGGCAAATGAAAACCTCGCTGCAAAAACAGAAGCGGCAAACGACATCACCGCAGAGTTGAAACAAATGAAGACGGCCAACGACATCACCGGGAAGATGGAAGAAATGAAGGCCGAATTAACAGCGAAGATGGAAACGGCAAACAACAACTTGGCCACGACAATGACCGCAAAGATGGCCGAACTGACAACGGAGATGAGGGAGGCGAACGAGGTCCTCGCCGCCAAGTTTGCGGAACGGTTGGCCGGCGTGAGGGACGACGTCACGAATCTGGGCAAGCGGATGGGTCAAGTAGAGGACCGCCTTAATGATTTAGAGGAAAAGGCCGACAACATCGCAAAACCCCTCACCCGCCTGACGGAGGAACACCGGCCTTATGTGTGGACAGAGGACGCCGAAAACGCTTTCCTGCACCTAAAGGAGACCCTGTGCAGTGCTCCAATTTTGGGTTTCCCACAACCGGGTGGCGCCTTCATTGTGGACACCGACGCCAGCGACCATTGCATTGGAGGTGTCCTATTGCAGATCCAAGACGGCCATGAGCGGGTGATAGCCTACTACAGCAAGACGCTATCCAAGGCAGAGAAGAACTACTGCGTCACCCGACGCGAATTATTGGCGGTAGTAAAGAACTTGGAGCACTTCCATAAGTACCTGTACGGTCAGCCATTCCACCTGAGGACTGACCATTGCACCCTAACCTGGCAGTTGAGCTTTAAGAACCTGGAAGGCCAGACAGCATGTTGGGTCCAGAGGCTGCAGGAGTACGACTTCACCTCAGAACATCGTAGAGGGAAGAGCCACGGTAACGCAGACGCCATGTCCCGAAGACCCTGTCCAGAAGAGTGCGGCCAGTGCACAAGAGTGGAAGAGAAGGAGCGTGCCGCAGCAGTCCGAGTAGTTGTGGTAGTGCCTGCTGAGGTCTGGGATAGCGCAGGCCTGAGGAGGGAGCAGCTGGCGGACGCAGACTTGGACCACTCTTGAGGGAAGTGGAGGATGGGACGAGACCAACCTGGGAGGACATCGCACCGAGAAGCGCCACCTACAAGTCGTACTGGGCCCAATGGGACTCGTTGAAGACCAGAGAGGGCCTGCTGTTCCGAGTATGGGAATCACCCGATGGAAAGACGCAGAGAGAACAGTTGGTACTTCCCGGGAGTAAGGTACCGGAAGTCTTGGAAGAAGCGCACGCTGGTACTTCAGGAGGACACCTGGGAGCGAACCGAACGATTGACAAACTTTGGCAGCGCTACTTCTGGCTGAGACACCGAGCAGATGCTGGTGGTACACCTGGACCGACTGGCACGCTAGCATGGTGCTGTTCGGGACGACTAGCTTTGAGGAGGGAGCAGTGTCACCCGAGCGTCGGAACACCCTATAGAGTGGGCAAGCAGGAGAAGGGTCGGCGTTCGCCCCGCCCCCTCGTTTGTCTTATAGAGTTAAGAAGGGATGGCTGGGACAAAAAACATCACTGCACCGTCTCTTTCTGTTCCACTTATGGGAACTTATGGGATATTTCCTCTAATTGAGAACCTTCCAGATCGGCAAGCGGATCCTATATAAAAAGCATGTCGGGCAAGAGGGGTTAGTCAGAGTTCGTAGCAATCACCATAAGAGTGCAGTGCTAGTGTAAGGACGAGAAGACTGTGTATGTGCATTGGAAGAATTTACGTAATTGTGACGGTACAGTGGAATTGTAACGGACGAACTGGTGAATCGTAATTGTGTGCATTACGTAATTCCGTGTAATTGGCAAGTGTTTAACTGTAAGTCGGTGGAAATAAAGAACATTTTTGAGTGGTGTAATTGGACCTTTCATTTCACGAACCCACAAAGTCACAACATAAAGCAATCAAAGATAGGAACAACACAAAAATTGCATAATGTAAGCTACAACACATGTTCTTATTTGACGTTACTGCTAGTATGATATTGTAGTACTTTATAGAACAAAATACCTGAAAATAAGTGAACATTTACAGAACAGCTTTTAAGGTATACAGTTTTGTATATGCATTATTACAAATATAATTTTTTGTATTTTGTAGACCGAAACATCTTCAGTATGGGAATTTCTTTTGTCCCATATGATTTTGCTTAGAGCAAGTTCTATAGTATATCTATATGTATTAGTTCAAGAGCTCGATGACACATGTACTAAAACATAAATGCTAGAGTAAACATAAGGCTTATAATTGAAAAGAGTCAGGACTTACCTTGAGCATTTTATTGGAGGAAGGACCACATCCTGCAACACAATAATTCAAATGTATTACTTTCACACAAATATCTACACAGTGTTAAATGTACTGCTAAGATATTTACAAGATATGTAGAGACAGTATTTGATATTTGATCTTGCAATAATAGGTACAAAAACCAAGTGGGGAAAGTATTTTTTTTGGTTTAGAGAACACAGAACTAGAAACAGAAATGTTTAATAAATCAGAATATACGATTAAAGTGTTCAAGCACTTACAAATATTAAGACAGGAACACAGACAGGAAAGAAAGGTTAACATGTTAGATTCATTTATACCAATAACACATTTGGTCATGACACCAGTGAAGTAGCTAGTAGATTCCTCAGTACAACCTGTACCTAGATTAATGATGATAATAATAAAGCAGTAAATGCAAATTGCTTTTAGTATAGAGGTCTTCTCAAAAATGCAATCATATTTGAACATACTTAAACATAGATACTGTATTGTATCTAAAATGTAAAAACCTGGAAGAGTGCCAATTGCCATTCTTTTTGTATACATACTTGTATGAAATGATATCCAAGATATCTATAAGGTTTTGGTTCATACCCCAGGAGCTTATAGCTAAGAGAGTCAGCTGATATGTCCTGGGCATATGCTTAAAGGTTTATGACTGAGTCGACTGTTGTCTTTGAATCAGTGACTTCAGTTTACTCTTTATTTAAGCACAAAAGATTATAATACTCTGCAATATTACACAATATATTGACGACATTATTTCAAAACATTGCTCAGTCTAACTCAGCAGGTTTCTACATAACTTACCTTAGTATTACCACCATTTGATGAAGTTTCTGTTTCCAGCCACCAAGGTTCTTCTTTAATTTCTATTTTAGTATCAATTTCGTGAATACTGTTGTATTTCTTATCAATCATTGCAGGATCCTCTAGAAGAAATTCTCCCTCATTCTGTGAACCAAGGTCTGAAAATAGAGTCTGTTGTTCAATTTCTGATTTCCCATTTTTGTCGCAGTTGTTGCTCCATGTAGCAGTTTCGCTCTTAATCTGCTTGACAAGATCTTTGATAAAAGGAGTCTCTGATTTAATTTCTGTTTTGACTGTTATCTCACAATCAGTGACATCATCAATGTTTGTGTTTGCTGTAACAACTTTGTGAAAGAACTCTCTCTCGTTCTGTGAGGCTGTGTCATCTTCAAGGGGAGTCTCTTCTTTGATTTCTATTTTCTCATCCATTTCAAACAGCTGTCGAATTGGATGTTGCTTTTATTTCCAGAAAGGAATCTGTGAAGGAAAAATCATATTTCATATACCAAAAACTATAAATAAATTTAGCCATCAGCTTCATGAATCTATCAAGTGTTCAAACCACACTAAATACCACTGTTCTCTTATCATACAAACAACTTCTTGAAAACTTGAACCAGATTTAGGAAACTCAAAGACATGTGAAGATCTCAAACTACTGACAGTTGTCTGTTTATGTCAACGCTATTATCACTCTAGCAAGGTTACTGAGATACTGTACAACATTAAACCTCCTAATCTGTTTAAAATGTCATGGCAAAATATCAAAGCAATCTCAGGTTTCCATATAACTAAAACAAATTGCTATGTGACAGTTACTAATATCATAGTTAGTTTTTATTCTGTTACTGTTGTTCTAAGGTTTGCTGTGATATTTAAATTAAGCAAGAAGGTTTAGTACTACATGGCATAACAGTTCTACTAATAAAACATCCACGGAGGGCAACAAATCTTACAGTTTGGTAAGCAGTGTCATACAACCTTTTAATTTAACACAACAAGAACCAAGGATACAAGCCAAGACTGAAAAAATTTTCCTTAAGATTAAACAAGTGATGTATTGTTATTTATTAACTCAATGGTACGAGGGCATATCAAATAAAAATGGGAAGTTTGATGTAGCACTATCGTTGGTAATAATTTTGAGGAGAAACTTTGTCAGTATGTTGGAAGGGAGGGGGGGTTATCTACAGAGAGGGTACTGTGTGTGCACCACTGAGGAGAATGGGGCTGGGCCATGACTGAGTATGAGCTGCACATGTCTGTTACACAACACATCATCCTCAGTTTTCTTGCAAAAAAGGGCACCAAGCCTTTGGAAAGTTTTAGGCAGCTCTGCGCACAGTTTGGGGAAGAAATAATTTGGAAGATTGGAGTGTATGAGTGGGCTAAATATTTTGTGGTGGGAAGAGAAGTTTTAGAAAATGAACCTCATAGGAGCAGATCAGGGACAAGCATTACTGCAGATAACATTGTTCCTATTTGTGACATTATTGAAGAAGATCGATGCATAAAGGAATCCGAAATTGGTTATTTTTTTTCACAAGGACAAGTTGTGGAAGTATTTAATCACCCGAGATGAACTCCATTCTAGAAAACTGTCTGCCAGATACGTGATTTGTGATCAAACATGGTGCATCATGACACAAGGCAAGCATGGAGTGACAGCGAGGAGACTAAGCAAGTCCGGTCAAGGTCAGAACATGCCCATCTGCTGGAAAGGTACTAGTATCTGTTTTCTGGGACTCCACGGGCATTTTGCATTTCTTCACTAATGAAGTACAATCAATGCATCCTATTACTGTCACATTTTGGATTCAGGAAAAGCTGCATATTGCAACAAGCGATGCTGACAGCCAATCCGAAATGTCACTCTTCTCCATGAAAATGCGAGGCCACATACTGCATTGGAAACCTCTGGAACACCCTCCTTACAGTCCTGCGACTAGCATTTGTTTGAACCACTCAAAAAAGACCTAGGAGGACAGCGGTTTGATGATGACACAAGTGTACAAGGGTTCGTACTGGCAAATGGTTATGTAGTAGACCAGCAGAAGAGACGAGTTGTCCAGGTTTACATGGACGGTGTGTTTGCTGCCCAGGACCTAGCCGCTTTGTGCGGTCTTATCTGGGCAGTAAAATAGAATTGTTTTGTGTTTTAGGCGAGTGTCTTGGGCAGTGCTATACCTAGCCTTAATGAGCACCATTGCCCCATGAGAGGTGTGCGCCCAGTGCTGGCTGCACTCTTCCGCTTGCCTGGGAGGCATCCGAGTACAGTCCGCTTGACAGGTTAGAGGGAAAGGAACTAATGTTCAGGTATCCGACTTACTAAGTGGAGCCGGAGGAAAGTGGCCCTGTTTAGTTCTGGTTACCCAAAGCATCTTTGGGCAACCGGTAGCTTGGTTGGCGGCGAGGAACCCTGTGGTCGTAACAACCAAGGGTGTTCACCAGGTTATTAGGATGGTAGTCTAGCATACTGTAGATAGTGCGGGATCTCTCCCGCACCATGTCCACAATGTACGGGTCTCCGGAGTAGGTGTGAAGGTTGTGGGACGGGAATCTACGTCTGGTATCATAGATCATTCGCAGTGACCTGTTCTGGACGTACTGTAGTCTGCAGATAGTGGTCAGAGCCGCTGATCCCCAGACTTCGCTGTCATACAGAATCAGGGGTATAATTGCCCGATACAGGCGCAGCTTGAGGTGCTTTGGCAAGGTGATTTTAGTACAGAGTACAACTGCCTGAGTGCTGCACGCCCTACTCTGCATGCGTCCTTCTTCGTTCTATAAGTATGGCATCAAAAACCTGCCAATCCAATGGAGAGAATGTGTATCGAAGGCAGAACACTATGTATAAAAGTAATCTGTATATGAGCATTTTTGTTTGTTGATACAAAAAATTTAAAAAGTTATTCCCATTTATATTTACATGTGGGTAAGTTTCATACAGCGAGGAGAGTGATATAGCAATCGCTTGGCAGTAATTATCTCAACAATGTGAACATTGTCTTTGTACATCAATTTTAATTTGAGAAGGACCTATCTTTTAACCTGTGAAGCCCTATCCGCCTGGACCCATTACACAGAAATATTGGAGAGCAAGAGAGCTAATGGCTTCATTGCCAAAGCCTAGCATTTGAAAACAACAACAATTTGAGAAGGACTGGCTCTCCACTATGCAGCGGAGCTGCCCATCATTAGTAGAGTTATATTGCAACAAGATAATGCAACACCCCATTATGGCACAAATAAACATTGCAAAAATTCAGGAATTGGGAGGAATAAAACTCTTACCATACTCAGCATACAGCTTAGATCTCACATCAGATTATCATCTCTTTTGATCCATGGATCACCTGAAGCAATGCAAGTGGGTGTCACCAAATTCTTCACTTCAAAAACCACAAACTGGTAACTTTGTGGAATAATAAACCTTGCTGAATGATGACCCAAGACCACAGAATTTAATGGTCTATACTTTGGAAATGAGTTAATTGCTTATCAGAACACATTTCAAATAATTATTATTCTTAAACAAATGACATTGCTTATCAGACAGTATTTATATGTTGCCCATAAAAATGCTAAATGTTTTACCGGTGGTCTGTTATCTTAGATTTATGGGGCATGGAAAAACCCAAGAACCAATAAAGAGACCTTTTAACAAAATTAAATGTTTTAATAAATTGATGGAAATAAATCATTACCTCACACCAGTCATATATATGCTAAGGTTTTTGATGGATAGAGTCAAACATGAAAAATTCAATGCCATGGCCGGGATTTGAACCACGGATCTCCTGGTTTCTGTCCAGTCGCTATAACCCATTTAGCTACCATGGCCAGTGTGCCAACCTGACATTAACTTCTCAATTTGACTCGCATATATCCTCGGTAAACCACTAAGGCCTCTTGCATTCGAGGTACACTGTTTGTGGTGACTTACCATCGTCAGTACTTGAGCCCCAGGCTTCATCATTTAACTCTTATTATTTTAGTTAATTGATGGAAATGAATAATTTCTTCACACTAGCCATAAGTGAAGGGGTAGTAATGTATGTCAACTATGGGATTAAATAAAAAGAAATAAACTATAAAAATTTCTGCAACAAAATGTGCAGTGAACTTGCAGCTATAGAAATAATGCTAAAAAACGGAAATCTGTTATTAATAGAGATATAAAGTCCTCCAAATGCAAAGAACATACCTTTCTCCAAAGCTTATAAGAATGTCTTTATAGCACCACAAATAAAAAGAGGGAAACCATAGTAATAGGTGATTTCAATATAGATATACTAGTAGAAAATAAAAAGAAAAGGCTATTGTTAGAAATGCTAAACAGAACTAATCTTACTCTGACACAGACAGAACCAACGAGGGTAACTAGAAGCTCTGCAACACATGTTGACCTCATGATATCTAATTTAAACAGCGAATGTTATGAAACTACAATAATCAGAAATGGAATAAGTGACCATTATGTCGAACTAGTATATAGTAAAATATTAGGTAAAATAAAAAGTAAGATAAACAGTCTGGTAGAATTTCAAAGAAAAGTAAACAAAAACACCCTATAAGTATTAAAAAACTATATCAAAAAACAAAATGGCTTCAGATATATGAAAAATCTAATATTAATGAAAAAAATGAATGTTTTGCTAAAAATAAAGACAAACGTCTAGATACAGTAATGCCTATATGTAGGGTAAAGAGAAAGTTACAAAAGTATGAAAATTGGGCTACCAAAGGTATAACTATATCTCAAAGACGTATGCAGTTTCTAAACAGCCTGAAACACCCAAAACTAGATCATATATCATACACTTATATCGAAAAATACAGAGAGAGTCTTAATAAAGTGATAAACAAGGCAAAAGTGCAACACAATAAAATACTGATACAAAATGCAGAAAATAAAACCAAAGCAACATGGAATATTATAAAATCCTTACATGAAGAAACAAAACAAAACTGCGAAGAAAATATCAGCACTGCATTTGAAAACAGACAAATAGAGAACCCAGTAACCCTAACAGAGAAAATTAATGATTATTACATCAATGTAGTAAAGAGCTTAGGTATCAAAAATGTCAGTCTGATAAAAAAAATGAGAACAGTATTCCCAACTCAATGGTATTACTTAAAGTAACATATGAGGAAACTATAAAACAGATAAACACTTTAAAATGTAAATGCTCTTGTGGATTAGATGAATTTTCAAATGAAATGTTAAGGCTCTGTAAACACAAACTCACTGACATAATTATATATATAAGTAATCAATCATTTATATCAGGAACATTTCCTAAAGCACTAAAAAAGTAATAGACCGGTATATAAGAAAAAATATTCAAAACTAGTATTAGAAAATTATACACCTAGAACATTGTGCTCAAGTTTTTCAAAAATAATAGGACTACTTCTAGATCAGTTACATGGTTTTTTTTAGGAAATATAAAATAATTTCAGACTATCAATTCAGTTTAGAAAGGAAGAAATCAACTGTACAGGCAATAAATAAAGGATTTTTTTTAATTTACATTCTCCAACGTTAAGTCATATCGGACGGTGAATGAATTCGGTGAAATGATGCTAAAAACGAGTCCAGGGTCCATGGAGCTTAGAGTTACCCGACATTCGTCTTGAAGAATAAGCGAAAACCCCGAAAAGAAACTTAACAGGTAATTCACCCTGATCCCCCAGGGGCATACTTCAGTAGGTACGGGTTTGGCGCACCTGGGGTCCCGGGCCAACAGTCTCCCTCGTGTGGGCTCCTCATCGTGGTTGAGGGAGATGGTCAACAGGCCCACCCACGTGTAGGTCATGCGTGGAGACGATTAGATTCTGTTTAGATTCTTTTCTAGTTTAGAGTTCAGGATTTAGTGAACGAAATTTTTAGTAGGGTTTGATTGATTTTTTATGTATGTGTATTTTTAATAGGTTTTCTTACACTTGTATAGTTTTTAGAAAGTTTTATATCTGGCTTTTGCCATGACTAATTTTTTAGCTTTTGCCATGACTAATTTTTTAAAGGGCGCTGATGACCGCCGTAGTTGAGCGCCCTTATATATATCATCATAATAACTCACCCTGACCGAGATTCGAACTCGGAACCTCTTGAACGTGAGGCAGACATGCTACCCTCTACGCTACCAAGGCGGGCTATAAAGGAAATGGCATCATTATAAATGCATTGAGCAGAAAAGAATATATGGTGGCAATTTTTGTTGATCTGACAAAAGCCTTTGATTGCGTAAACATAAAAACTAATTAACAAAATAAAAAATTATGGGATAAGGAGCATACCATTAGATTGGCTGAAATAATATTTTCAGGACAGGGAGCAGTGTGTGGAAATAATTTGTAATTAAAATGGTAAATTGGACAAAATTAGATTTTCATTTAAGAAAATAACTTATGCTGTACCCCAAGCCTCGAAACTCGGGCCCTGCTTATTCCTTATATATTGTCACCCAATTAGCGGAAAGCACAACCAACGACAGTTGAGTAAGGGACCAGAGGCCCCGCCACACCCACCCATTAATCTCAGTCACTAACTGCGGGGATGTTTAGGGAAGTTTCACTTGTCGCTGGCCACCTCTTCCCCCTTCCTCTGCCGTCTGGAACCTTCACGGTGATTCACTGAAAACGAGAGACGTCTAGAAAACAGTGATATTCCTATAAAAAGGGCTGCTATAAGTGAGTTGAGTCAGTTCTTGGCGAGCAGCTGTGAGGGGCGCCCAGTGAGGGGACGGACTGCGAACGTGCGTCAGAGGAGTTTACGTAATTGCGAGTGCAAGTGGAATTGTAACAGACGAACTGGTGAATCGTAATGGTGTGCATTACGTAATTCTGCGTAATTGGCAAGTGTTAAACTGTAAGTCGGTGGAAATAAAGAACACTTTTGAGTGGTGGAATTGGACTTTTCATTTCACGAACCCACAAAGTCACAATATATATAAACAGTATATTCAAAGCAATAGTAGAAGCAGGGGGATTGGGCATTGGATATGCTGATGACAACACAATCACAGTGAAGAGAAGAACGGAAAGTGAAGTACAAAATAAATCCAATCTTATACTTGAAAAAATTAGTAGTGAGTGACGAAAACTACGAATGGTAATAAATACAAGCAAAACAGAATGGATGCAAATCACCTTAATCAAAGAAGTCCAATCACATATGCAATTAACATTACATAATAAAAAAATACAAGAAGTAACAAATACATACTTCCTTGCACTAATAATAGATAACAATCTAAATTGGAAACAACACATTGAAAAATTAGTAAAGAAAATAAATATGGGACTATATATTTTAAAACAGGCAGCAAAACAAATGGATAGAGAAACTCTGATACAAATTTACTATGGAGTCATACACTCTCATTTATGCTATGGGGTGGTACTATGGGGAAATGTGCAGAAAAAAACAATGATAAGATCATTAAGACTCCAGAAATATACTATCAGAATAATTTTTAAGCTAAAAAAGACAGATTCGTGTAGAAATGTTTATAAAACATTACATGTATTAACATTTACAACAAAAAATTGTAGCAACTAAAATAAAAACACGTACATACCTACACATCACACAAGAACAAAACAAAATTATTTTGTAAACAGATTAAAAGGAATATTAAGTAACAAAAATATAGAACATAAATCTAAAGAATTGTACAATCGCTTACCGAATCAAATAAAACAGAAAACAGAAGAAAAATTTAAACTTAAAGCAATTAAAAGGTACCCCGTAGAAAACCCAGTCTTCCATATAAAAGGTTAAATAAAGCTGTAACGTGTTTCTCTATTCGTTGCAGATTAGGATGCACCTTGACTCCTTCGAAGACCCAGATCGGGAAGCCAGATGTAACAGGGTTACTTCACTGTAACTGCAATTGTTTCTTGATGATTGAGTTTGATTAAATTAGAGTCATGAGATCTCTCGTTTTCAGGTGTGGCTTTTATAGACATAAATAAAACTTTAGATAAGTCCAATTTCGTAATATATAATTTAACTGTATAATCTGGATTATATTTTACCGGAAATTTCTGTACTAGTCAATCATGGCAGATTACCTCCAGCTTATCGATAAATCCTTACTTCCTTAACAAATATTTTCCATTAATTACATAAAAATTCCTCATTCCTGAACATCCCCTCTTCACTATCAAGATAACAGAATATCTCCTTTTTGAAGATTATTCATTTTCTATTACTATGGAAAACTTTTATATTCAACACAATATTTTTCCATATTCATGAAACAAGATTACAGAACATATATCTCTGAAGATTATTGATTTTCTTCTCCTATCCAAGCATTCCATCTTTCCACATCAAGCAAGATTATTGATTTTCTTTGCCCTAACAACCGTTCATCATTTCTTAATAGTGTCATTATATGGCAAACAATTTCTTGAGAAATATCTGACTCTTAGAACATATGAATCTGTGTTCCATAAAATTAACATTCCATTCTTAAAATATAAAACACACAAATGTATGATCTGTAAGAGGCTTTAGTTGAAAATGAAATAAAAATGTCTGAAGGAAATTTATAGAACATACCATATTCTATCAACTGACAAATATGCCTCTCTATGTCTACAGTCAACAGTTTAATTTGAATATACAAGAGACACCTTTGGACATATAATTTAACAGTACACAACTCCAAAACATAGAAAGAACAGTTTTATGAGGCATAGGTCCAGGTAGCCAGAGAAGCCAATGAAATATTTCTTGCATGTTTAAGTATGTCATGGAATTTTTGCTACCAGAATAAACGAACATAAATGGAACATATATTTAAAGCAACCTGAGAAGTCTGGGCTGGCAGAGCATTGTTTTGATAACGACTATAGAGCCAATTTTCGGGAGACGACCATCTTGGCAAAATGCAACAGTTACTGGGAGTGAAGATTTTAGCAGGCTTTGGCCATTTCCTCTGAAAGGAGCACGCTTAACCGTGATGTTGCGTTTCAGTTCCGCTGCTCTTGTGAACCGGCCTTAAAAATAGAGAACCGTAGATTTAAGAAGCAAAGATCAATATAGCTTGATAATCAATTAATTAATTAATTGACCCAAATAATTTTCTGGACACACGCCATCTCCTGAACTGACATTTAATTTACTGAAATCAGTCTTTTGTTCAGTAATGCAAATTTTGATAGTGCTGTCTTTGTTTATATCCAGTGTTTAATTTGTGGTTATCTCATTTAATAAATATCCTGATGATGGGAGTGAAGCACACTCCCGAAACGTCTTTTTCTAATCGTCTTTTCACCTGGATTGCTGCCAGAGAACAAACTGTGCAAGATATACAGTGCAGCCAATGAAATGTTTCTTGTATATTTAAGTTGTGTGATGGAATTTTCACAAAATATAATGTGACTTTGTGGGTTCGTAGAATTAATAGTCGAATTTGCCAAAAGTCTAAATGTTTTTTATTTGCGTAGAAACACATGGCGTAGTAGCAGAATTACATCACATGTCACAATCTACAACACCAAGGTCGATGACAATAACAAACAGCTTACTAAACTTCCACTCTTGTAAGATGTCTTTACAACAACTGACAAATCACTAGCCATGGCTTCTTTTTATACACCCATTCATGGATTCCAGACTGTAATCGAAGTTTCTCTAACATGTCACCAGATAAAACACAAATGTTCTAGAATGTAACTATATCGGTGTTGGCAAGCTTTCCTTTCCGGTGCCATGCCTATCTGCTTATGCAAGCTCATTACCTGCCTGAAACACCATGCGACTGTTGTTTTTATCTGCAGGCGCTTTATGTGCACAAACCACACTTATCTCTCGGCACCGACTTCCGTGTTTTTCGCCACAACACTGCCCCCTCCTCAAGGCTGGTCATCCTGAACAGCACATCGTAGCGGGCCAGATGATCAAGTGTACCACCAACATCTTCCCTTGGGGCATCTTCTGGATGCGGTAGATCATGTCGTTAATACTCTTCACCACCCTGTATGGTCCTTGCCATGGTTGCTGCAGCTTCAGATATCGTCCCTTGGTCCGGGTAGGGCGGTACAACCAGACCACGTCACCCTGCTGGAACCCTTGACTGTTGGATGCCTGTCATATCGGGTCCTCATGCGGTCGCTCGCCTTCTGGATGTCCTGATGAGCCATCTCATGCATGTTGTGAAGATGGTCCACCAGGTTTTCCGCATACTCGGTTGCTGGCTGTTTTGCGTCGGGGGGTGTCCCAAAGGCCAGGTCACAAGGGAGGCATAACGCTCGGCCGAACATTTAGCTGTCTGGCATCATCCCAGTGGTCTCGTGTTGACAAGCGGTAGGCCAGCAAGAACAGTGGCTCCTTGACGTCCCTGTCTCGCTGATGGCTGGCCATGACCTTCCTCAGATGTTCTTCTAAGGTCTTGATGTATTTCTCCGGCATGCCGTCCGACTGTGGATGTAGAGGTGTGGAGCGGGTCTTGTTAACCCCAGGTCTTTCTAGTGCCTCCTTCATTAGTTGGATTCAAAATTGGTGCCCTGGTCGCTGTGGAGCTCTAACGGTACCCCAAATCGGAAGAACACATGCTGCACGAGAAGGTCTGTGCTTGTGTTCGCCTCCTGGTTCGGGATCCACGACCACCATCAGGTACGTTGCCTCTGTCGGACACTGGTCCAGCTAGGTAGACGGTGACCCTTTCCAATGGCGCTCCGACGTTGTACTGCTGCAGGCGATCCCGGCTCCTAGTCTGGGGGCCGCGACTCACCGCACAAACGTGACATTGACGGCAACACCTCTCAGCGTCTGCTCGGGGCCTCAGCCAGTAGTAGCGCTGTCGGAGTTTGTCGATCGTCCGGTTTGCTCTCAGGTGTCCTCCTGAAGTACCGGCGTGCACTTCTAAGACTTCCGGGACCTCACTTCGAAGAAGTACCAAGTGGTGTCTTTACGTCTTCCCATCGGGCGATTCCCATACCCGGAACAGCATGCGCTCTCTTGTCTTCAGTGAGTCCCATTGGGCCCAGTACGACTTTTAGGTGGTGCTCCTCGGAGTGATGTCCTCCAAGGTTGGTCTTGTCCCGGCTTCCACTTCATCAAGGGTGGTCCCAAGTCTGCGTCCGCCAGTTGCTCCCTCCTCAGGCCTGCGCTATCTTAGCATTCCACAGGCACGGCCGTAACCACTCTGACAGCTACTGCACGCTCCATATTTTCTACTCTTGTGCACTGGCCGGACTCCTCTGGACACGGTCATCGGGACGCGTCTGCGTTGCCGTGGCTCTTCCCTCTAAGATGTTCAGAGGTTAAGTAGTAATCCTTCAGCCTCTGGACCCAACGTGCTGTGTGGCCTTCCAGGTTCTTAAAGCTCAATAGGTAAGTTAGGGCGGAATGGTAATCCTCAGGTGGATTGGCTGACCATACAGGTACTTGTGGAAGTGGTTTAAAGTCTTTACCACCGCCAGTAATTCTAGCCGGATGACGCAGTAGTTCTTCTCTGCCTTGGCTAGCGTCCTGCTGTAGTAGGCTTTCTCCCGCTCGTGGCCGTCCTGGATTTGCGATAGGACGCCTCCACTGCAATGGTCGCTTGCGTCGGTGTCCACAATGAAGGCGCCGCCTGGTTGAGGAAAACCCAAAATAGGAGCACTACACAGTGTCTTCTTCAGCTGCTGGAAAGAGTCTTCGGCGTCATCCGTCCGCATATAAGGTCAGTGTTCCTCTCTCAAGTGGGTGAGGTGCTTGGGGATGTTGGAGAACCACTTTATGAAGCGGCAGCAATAACTTACAGCCCCAGGAAACTGCGCAATTCTCCCTTATCCTTCGGCAGAGGCCAATCTCTCACGGCCTGGGTCTTCTCCGGGTCTGTGGTCATTCCGGTTGGTGAGACTATGTGGCCCAAGTAGTTTACTTTCTTGTGGAACAGCTGGCACTTCTTCGCGTTCAGCTTCAAGTTGGTTGCCTGCAACATCTGTAGCACTTTGCTCAGATTCTCGAGATAGTCTTCGAAAGTCTTGCCGACGATAATGATGTCATCCAGGTATAGCAGGCATGTGTCATAAGTCAATGCTCTCATCACTTACTCCATGAGGCGTTGGAAGGTAGGTGGTGAGTTGCAGAGGCCAAAGGGCATAACTATGAACTGCCAAAGCCCTTGGCCTGTCGAGAATGCAGTCTTTTCCTTGTATGTTGGATCTAGAGCTACCTGCCAGAAACCTGACTTCAGGTCCAGGGTCGAGAACCACTGTGCACCAGATAGCGTGTTAAGGGTGTCCTCAATCCGGGGTAAGGGGAAACAGCGTTCAGCTTCCTGTAGTGCCTGCAGAAGCGCAGCTCATCGTTCTTCTTTGTCACCAAGACTACAGGGGAACACCAAGGACTGTCAGACTCTTCAATCACTGCCCTGGATTTCATGTCATCTAGCATGTCTCACATCCCCGCTTGTTTTGCCAGCGGAACGCGTCTAGGTGGTTGACGAATAGGCCGGGTGTCTCCAGTGCCGATGCGGTGAAGCACTTTGAACGTGCGGCCGTAGTCCCTGTTGCCTCAGCAGTTGTCGAACTTTCTCCAGCTGTTGTGCGGTCAGGTGCTCGGCCGCCCTTTCCAATAAGCCTTTCAGCGGGGGCCCTAATTGCTGTGTCGGCACCGGCTCCTGTGTCTTGTCGATTACGTTTACACCGTCCACGGCCTCGCAAGTCCCCAGTTCGGTTCCGGCCTGGACGTCGTGATCGGTGTCTGCCAGGTTCAGCAGCCTCACTGGCACGTACTCTCGGCATGGCAACAATATCCTGGCTACATATAGTCCGTGCACAAGCGTCTTCTGGTCCATCTTCATGTTCTTCGTCCGCTAGCCTTCCAGTCGCACCGTCACCACCACCTCGCTTCTCGCCGGGACAACCACATCTTCCTTCAAGATGACCCTGCAGATTCTAAGGCCGTCTTCAGGTTGCCGAGTATCGCCTCTTCTCCATTGAGCCGCAGGACCTTGTCTGTGGGTGTTCGTCGCGAAAGTGGCTGAGGAGATGATACTGGGATTGGATGCCCTCAGGAGCCATGAGGCGACGGTCGACGTCGGCAAGAAGGTCCTGCGGCTCAACGGAGAAGATGTTATACTCCGTCAAGCAGAAAAACGACTTGGAATTTGCAGGGTCGTCTTGGACGAAGACGTGGTTGTCCCCGCGAGGAGCGACGTGGTGGTGACGGTGCGACTGGAAGGCCAGAGAACCAGGAACATGATGCTGGACCAGAAGACGCCTGTGCACGAACTCTGTGTAGCCAGGGCACTGCTGCTGTGCCGATAGGAGGTATCAGCGAGACTGCTAAATACAACGGACACCGATCAAGACGTTCAGGCCGGGACGGAGTTGGGAACGTGCGAGCCCGTGGTAAGCGTAACAGCAATCGACAAGACGCAGGAGCCGGTACCGACGCAACACCTGGGGCCCCGGCTAGAAGGCTTACTGGAGAGGGCGGCCGACCACCTGATCGCAGAGCAGCTGGAGAAAGTTCAACAACTGCTAAGACGATACCAGCGCGTCTTCAGCCAAGGTGATAGTGACTACGGCCGCAGGGACAAAGTGCTTCATCGCATCGACACCGGGGACGCCCGGCCTATTCGGCAACCACATAGACGCGTTCCGCTGGCGAAGCAAGGGGCGGTACGAGACATGCTGAGCGACATGAGATCCAGGCGCATGACTGAAGAGTCGGACAGCCCTTGGTGTTCCCCTGTCGTCTTGGTGACGAAGAAGAACGGCGAGATGCGCTTCTGCGCAGACTATAGAAAGTTGAACGCTATCACCTGGAAGGACTGTTTTCCCTTACCCCGGATTGACGACACCCTGGACACGCTAGCTGGTGCACAGTGGTTCTCGACCCTGAACCTGAAGTCGGCCTACTGGCAAGTAGCTCTAGACCCAAGAGACAAGCAGAAGACCGCATTCTCGACAGGCCAAGGGCTCTGGCAGTTCACGGTTATGCCCTTTGGCCTCCGCAACGCACCAGCCACCTTCAAACGCCTGATGGAGTCAGTGATGAGATGGCAGACTTACGACGCCTGTCTTCTATACCTGGACCACATCATTATCGTCGGAAAGACTTTTGATGATCACTTCGAGAATCTGAGTAAGGTGCTAAAGAGACTGCAGGCGATCTACTTGAAGCTGAACGCGAAGTGCCAGCTCTTCCTGAAGGAAGTGAACTACTTGGGCCACATAGTCTCAGCAACCGGAGTGGCCACAGAGCCGAGAAGACACAGGCTGTGAGAGATTGGCCTCGCCCAAAGGATACGAAAGAGTTGCGCAGTTTCCTAGGGCTGTGCAGTTATTACCGCCACTTCATAAAGGGGTTCTCCAACAAAGCAAAACCCCTCACCCGCCTGAGGAAGAACACCGGCCTTATGCATGGACGGAGGACGCTGAAGACGCTTTCCAACACCTGAAGAACACCCTGTGCAGTGCTCCAATTTTGGTATTTCCACAACCGGGTGGCGCCTTCATTGTGGAAACCGACGCCAGCGACCATTGCATTGGAGGTGTCCTATCGCAGATCCAGGATGGCCATGAGCGGGTGATAGCCTAGTACAGCAAGACACTATCCAAGGCAGAGAAGAACTACTGCGTCACCCGACGGGAGTTACTGGCAGTAGTACAGACTTAGAGCACTTCCACAAGTACCTGTACGGTCAGCCATTCCATCTGAGGACTGACCCTTCTGCCCTAACCTGGCTGTTGAGCTTCAGAACCTGGAAGGTCAGACAGCACGTTGGGTCCAGAGGCTGTAGGAGTACGACTTCACCTCGGAACATCGTAGAGGAAGAAGCCACGGTAACGCTGACGCCATGTCCCGAAGACCCTGTCCAGAAGAGTGCGCCCAGTGCACAAGAGTGGATGAGAAGGAGCGTGCCGCAGCAGTCCGAGTAGTTGTGGCAGTGCCTGCAGACGGCTGGGATAGCGCAGGCCTGAGGAGGGAGCAGCTGGCGGACGCAGACTTGGGGCCACTCTTGAGGGAAGTGGAGGCATGGACGAGACCAACCTGGGAGGACATCGCACCGACGAGCGCCACCTGCAAGTCGTGCTGAGCGCAATGGGACTCGTTGAGGACCATAGAGGGCGTGCTGTTCCGGGTGTCGGAGTCACCCGATGGGAAGACGCAGAGAGAACAGTTGGTACTTCCCCGGAGTAAGGTCCCGGAAGTCTTGGAGGAAGTGCACGCCGGTACTTCGGGAGGACACCTGGGAGTGAGCCGAACGATTGACAAACTACGGCAGCGCTACTACTGGCTGAGACTCCGAGCAGATGCTGAGAGATGGTGCCCTCAGTGTCAAGTGTGCGCGGCGAGTCGCGGCCCCCAGACTAGGAGCCGGGGTCGCATGCAGCAGTACAACGTCGGAGCACCATTCGAACGGATCGCCGTTGACATTGCTGGACCGTTCCCAGTTTCCGACCGAGGCAACAAGTACCTAATGGTGGTCGTGGACTACTTCACCAAGTGGCCGGAGGTGTATGCCATCCCAAACCAAGAGGCAAAGACAATCACAGACTGCCTCGTGGAGCAAGTGTTCTGTCGATTTGCGGTGCCGTTAGAGCTGCACAGTGACCAGGGTACCAACTTTGAGTTCAACCTGATGAAGGAGGCACTACAAAGGCTGGGAGTGAACAAGACCCGCACGACGCCTCTACATCCCCAGTCGGATGGCATGGTCGAAAGATACATCAAGACCTTAGAGGAACACCTGAGGAAGGTCGTTTCCAGCCACCAGCGAGACTGGGGCGTCAGGGTGCCTCTGTTCTTGCTGGCCTACCGCTCGTCTACACATAACACAACTGGGATGACGCTAGCCAGCTTAATGTTCGGCCGAGAGTTACGCCTCCCTTGTGATCTGGCTTTTGGAAGCCCTCCGGAAGCGAAACAGCCAGCGACCGAGTATGTGGAGAACTTGGTGGACCATCTCCACGACATGCACGAGATGGCTCGCCAGAACATCCAGAAGGCGAGCGACCGCATGAAGACCAGGTATGACAGGCAAGCCAACAGCCAAGGGTTCCAGCAAGGTGACCTGGTCTGGTTGTACCGTCTTACCCGGACCAAGGGACGCTGCCCGAAGCTCCAGCAGCCATGGAAGCACCGTACCGGGTGGTGAAGAGGATTAACGATTTGGTCTACCGCATCCAGAAGGTTCCCCGAGGGAAGATGTTGGTGGTACACCTGGATCGCCTGGCACGCTACGATGGTGCTGTTCGGGACGACCAGCTTTGAGGAGAGAGCAGTGTCACCCGAACGTCGGAACTCCCTATAGAACTGGCCAGCAGGAGGGTCAGACGTGAAGTATTCATAACCACACCCACCCATTAATCTCAGTCACTAACTGAGTGGATGATTAGGGAAGTGTTACTTGTCGCTGGCCGCCTCTTCCCCCTTCGCCTGCCATCTGGAATCTTCACAGTGATTCACTGAAACCAGAGACTTCTAGAAAACAGTGATATTCCTATAAAAACGGCTGCAATGAGTGAGGTCAGTTAGTGCTTGACGAGCAGTGTATGAGCGCCGTGCTAGTGAACGGACGAGAAGACTGTGTGTGTGCATCGGAAGAGTGTACATAACTGCGAGAGCAAAGTGAAACTGTAACGGATGAACTGGTGAATTGTAATTATGTGCATTACGTAATTCTGGGTAATCGGCAAATGTTCAACCGTAATTCGGTGGAAATAAAGAACAGTTTTGAGTGGTGCAATCGGACTTTTTAATTTCACGAACCCACAAAGTCACAATATAAAGGAAATGTTGGGCATGAGTATCTGTTGTATGTTGATAATATTGCGTTATGCTCCGCAATAAATGGGTGTAGAATAATATGAACTATTTTTATCAGCGTACCACATATGGAGTAAGTTTCAGAAATAATATACTGGCACAAAGTTTCAACAGCTAACGAATATAAAATGACAGTCAGAATATTTGCAGCAGCACTCTATTTTATAGAATCATTAATAAAGTTTTAAAGCCAGGTTGGTCTATGTTTACAAGAGTTATTTATGGGGTAAGATGAAAAATAAAGTACTAAAAACTAATATACACATTTTGGAAGAATTACAACATAATATCAGGATAGAAACTAACATTATTTTAGATTATGAAAAAGAGAAGATAATAACAGTAAAGAATACAAAAGTTTTAAAACTCAAATAATTATTACTCTTACTGGTAAATACGGTATGCGCCAAAATATACAGTACCCATTTTTGCTCAGTGCGCATGCATATACCTGAGGGTCTGCATATTGTTAAATTGCCAAGATGTATAGCTAGTTGTGTAAAGAACGTTCTGCTCTGTGAGGAAGTAAGAACGGTTCTCGCGACAGAGAAAAAGTGTTTATAGTGGAGTATTATTTTCGCTCATACGGAAATGGTTATCAAGGCAAGCCAAGTTTAAAGTTAGTGGTGGAACACTATCATGAACACTTCAATAAGCCACCACCTAGCAACACAGTTATGCTATCTGTTAAGAAACTTCATCGTATGGGTAGTGTATTGTGTCAACACAAGGGAAGGTCTGGTACGACTGTAACATAGAAACATAGAGATTGTGCCATTTATTGAGGATCTAAGAAAGTTTAGTCGTGCCAGGAACAAGCAGATGCATAGACAGTGGTCCAATAAGATGGGGCGCCCTGCCACACCACTCGACAGTCTATGGCTATGCTGCACGAAACCTTTCCAGGACGAGTAACTTCCCAAAATGTGAAATGTGTGTAGTGCTTAACGCCCACTTTTACTACATACGGCACCGCAGGCGGTGACACTGATGATACATGAAATGAAGATGGAGCACCGGTGGAATGAGATGGCGGGGCAAACTGGAGATCCCGGAGAAAACCCGCCCCAGCGCCGTGTTGTCCACCACAAATCTCACTTTGCGGTTAACTTCCCGAAGGGCTCTGTTCTCCTACCCATCATACTCCCCCGCTGTCACAGCACCTGATGCTTATGTCTGGAGAATGTTAAAGGAGAAAGTGCTCAATTGTTCAGATCTATCCCAAACTATCTGCATTACGTCAGAAGATTGTCTCATTCTTCGCGACGCTGCAGAATAGTGTTCCAGAAGATGTTGGAAAACCTCTGGGATCGTTATGAACACTGCCTACAGTACAATGGAGCACATTTTGAACATTTACACTATCATCTCGATACATAAGGTAATGACAATAAGAGTAACATAGTTTCCATCCAATATGACTTAACGTTTGAGGACGTAAGTTAAAAACAAAAAATAAAGAAACATAATTTCCAGTACTCTATATTTTGTTTAGCTATTTTCCTTTTCTTCATGACTTAAAGCATAAATAATGCAGGCAGTGTACCTAGAACAACAAATGGTACAAAACTGTTCCGACAGTATTAATATAGTGCAATAAAAATTTATAGTGATCTTCCATTCTACTTGAAAAGAATTAAGTAATCCCAAACAACAGGAAATTTTTAATGAGGATCTAAAGTAATTCTTACATACTCAATTTGCATATATTTAAATATTCATTAATGCCCCATTAACAATATTTAGGTCAGATATAAGGTATTTTGATTATTTACATATTGACCTACAGTAATGGTCTAATGCTTGAAATGTGGTGGTTCATAGATTTTAATTTTTTAATATATAATGTAACAAAAAGGCAATAAAGGCACCAGAGTACTAGTAGTGGTAGATGTGTTATGAATATGCTGCATGTGCCACAAATATATGACATGTTGAACGTCCATGTACTTTGCTCAGGCTGGTACCTGAGATATGAACAAAGAAACAAAGGAAAAACAAATGCTAGGAATGTGTGAACGAGATGGATAAATCTGAATGAAGATGCACATGATAATTATTTGATTATGCATTTGCTAATAATAATTTATTTAACATGGCAATTTTCCAGCTAAATAAAATACTTCTCTAAATATATATTATAAATAATCTATATGCTTTAATTTAAGTTACATATATGTGTATGTGTAATAAAATGTGTTAATCTGAGTAATTGTTTATACAGTAGAGTTTAGCAGTTCAGAAATATGCAGCACAACCCGTGTTTGAGTCAGAATTATTGACTTAGTTTATTTTCCACAAATCAGTATGTTATGCTAGCCGCACTGTATAACATGTTTTCCTTAAGAACAAACAAGTAGCTGACTCAGTAGTAATAAACTGAAATACAGTTGATGATGTTACATAACAATAAGGATGTAAACATGTGTGTAATAAGCAAAAAAAAAGGTGCAATTCAAAATATAAAACCCTTAAGACAAACTGAAATTAATAAACAATTAAACAACATTAAGCTACATTTTCAAAGACAGCAGAGACTTGATGAAGAAGATAAACTAAAAGACAAGGATTATAACATTGGAGACAAAACTGACATACAAAAACTACCAAGAAAAACTGCAGTGGTCCTATTTAGAATGGAAACTGGCCATGATTGTCTTTCAGAACACCTTTATAAAATACACTGCATACCGACACCCAAATGTACTATCTGTAAAGAGGATGTCATTATGAACAAACACCATTTGGACAAATGTAATGGTCTCAAAAGTGGCAACCTACAGGCTTTATATTGGGAAGCTAGGGGGAAAATTATGCAAATCAACTAATCCCCAGTGCATGTAGTCAACAACAACAACAACAACAACAACAACAACATGTGACACTTCTGAGGCAAGAGGACACTTCCATGTCTCCTTGTAGAGGAACTGAAATGTAATGTTCATGAGAGGGTCATGTGAGGGTGAGTCAATAAAGTCTGAGAGCAACTCTTTGTTGTTGCACACAACAATGGCAGAACTGCAGAAACAATTTCACATGATGACAGTGGATTAGCTCTGATAGGTGGACAAAGCACACACTCACTTGCCCATGCATTTGTACATAGAGAACAAACGAATTAGGTCAGTTCGTCAGCAGCCAACAGAGAAAATGGAGATGTTACGCAAAGAGCAATACACTGCATTAAAGCTTTGCTTTTGTTTGCAGAAATCCGACACGGATACTTAGAGAATGCACCAGGAGGCATATGGTGATAAAGTTCAAGATAATGAGCACATGCCATGTTTCTATAACAAAGTAAGATGGGCTAGGTACTCTGGCAAACATAACAAGGCTGGCATTCTTGTTTGTGAAGACCTGCAAATTAGAACTGACAGTCTTGTAGACATGTTACAGGGTTCCCATAGCAGTGTTTTACCAATTCTGCATAATCACTTAAACATGAGACATGTATGTGTAAGGTGAGTGCCAAGATTATTGACTCCAGTACAAAAGATGGAGGTGGAAGTGTGTATGGAACTACTAAGTCTGGTCGAGATGCATACCTCAATGTCATCATTACAGGTCCTTACCTGTCTGTAAAAGGAAGTCAGAAGGAAGTAGTTTGCTACTTTGGGGGCTGTCGTGAAGAAGGTAAAGGATGCTTCCAGTGTGTGTCCGAGGATTGGCAGAAGCACATGCACATATAGCAATTGTAGCCAATCTCTAAATTTGCTTGTAAATTAACTCCGGGAGGCAGAATCGCTCTTAATAGCAAATGAGGCTTAAATCCTCATGTACATAGGCAGTAACATTTAGATACAATCAGCAATATGTAGAATAGCTACCACAAAAATCTCTCAGGTACCTTGTACAAGAAACTAACATTTCAAAACTTTCAGTACAGAAATCAACAGAACTTTTAAAACTCAAATCATATAAGGTTACAGTTGTCTAGGATTTACTTAATGACCACTAGTCAGGTTAGTTTGTGTAACTGAAATATAATAAATGTTGATAGAACAATCAATTCATGATTAATAATGTTCAATGACAAAGAATGGTTTCATTTACATGGTCACATTTCATCACATCACAATTGATAAAAGAAATATTGTTCATGAGTATCCCTTCGATGATACAAGAATCAGCGTATCGTGCACAGTAAATGAATGCTGAATAACGTGTGTCCAACTTTTGCAGAAAGGTACAAAAATAATATACCGTTCCCGTCTTTCCAGCAGCTAATGACATATAATGTCCATCTGGATACTTCCAGCAGAAGTCTACAACAATGGATTCAGCAGATGTGTCATTTATGTACTGTAGGAATTCTTTAAACAATCATTATTAAGGTTTAAGTCCAACTTGGTCCTTTGATCTTACAATTTTGGTAATATGCAGCAAAAACTGCATAACAGATTCTTTATCATGAATATTTGCACTGTCATTTACAATCAGTGGAGGTATATAGACCACTATTTCTTTACGTGTGGCAGAATGCTGACTGCAATATTAGTGAACCAGTGGACAACTTCAACAGTGTAATTGACATGGTGTTATAGAATGTGCAAATATAAAATGTGTTCTACTTTTCTTCACTGTGCATTTTGTAGTCATCATATTGCTGAGAGCATTTTACTGAAAGTCCCCATTTACATTTATACTAAGATATCTGCATTATGTATGGAACCTAGAATGGAACTACAGTGATATATGGAGCATGATTGTAGAGTTTTACAGAACAATACCCAACACCACATTGAAAGGTATGTAATAGTCCTGTAACCAACCATTCATCTTTCATACAAATATGTTTGTCACAGCCGAAATACTTTACTTGTTAGTTGAACATAAAGCATTGTTGAGACTTGAAATCAGACATTTGAACATGGCATTATGAAAATTTGCAATGAAGACAAGATACTGTTAACAACATTGTTAACATATATGTGTAATAAAACGTATTAATACTACCTGAGTAACTGTGTATAGAGTATACTTTAGCAGTTGTGAAACATGTAACACAACCAGTGTTTGAGTCTGAATTATTAAATCTATTTAGTTGGGTTTTCACAAATCAGAATCTGATGCATAACATGTCTTCGTTAAGGATAAACAGTGTTAAACAGTTAAGGATAAACAGTTTTCAGTGTTAAAAATTCATACAGAAGTAATAAACTGTAACACAGTTGATGATATTACCTAACAATAGGGACAGACAGCACTTTCATGTCTCTCAGTAGAGGGACTGAGATGTCATGATCATGAGAAGATTGTTACAGATCACACAGATACAGTTTATATCTTATATAAAAACTGATGCCTTCCCTTCACTATCAAAAGATACATTCTGCTTACATCATCAAAGCTTAAGAGTGTTAGACAATAAAATGGAGGAGCTAAGTATACATATACAAGACTTAAATTGTAATATCTTCGTAATTTGCTAACTGAGCACCAGATAACAGAAGCAGAGTTAAAAAATGTGAGTAACCATAGGTACATGTTATGTTCCAGAACTAGGTTATGTTATATAGATGGAAGTATATTTGTTAATAGTTCAATAAAGTTCACAATCATATATGTTGCATCTTTTTGTGAAAAACATAATTTGAATGCAATTCACAAAAGTAGAATTTGGTACGAACTGATGTATAACTTAAAGAAAGCACAGGACACTCTCAAGTATTTATAAAGATATTGCAAAGATTTTTATTAAAAGTTGTTACCCTTATTGTTGAATAAATGTATTTTCTTTTAAGCTATCTTATTAATAATTATAATAACTTTACAACAAAAGTTGCTGTGCATGACCACACTACAAGAAATGCAGGGAGTCTCATTGACAACAAATAACTTAGAACTGTTCCAGAAGGAATGTTACTATTCCACAATAAGAATTTACAACAATCTTGTACACTACTTAAAACAATTAGGTAAATCAAAAGTCTTCAAGAAAGTTTTAGTCATTCGTATATACTTACTGCTTGTACAATATGGAGGAATTCTTTAACATTCCTTTCAGCATTTAAATTTGTAATACAGACGACAGATGACATGTGACTATGATTTGATGTTCTACTTTATTACTGACCTACTGTAATGTATGTCCTGAGTTAATCTTCAAATGTTGGTGATTCACTAATTTTCAATGTTATTACATAAAGTTAAAATAAAAACAAACTTATAGATAAATCCTTTTATGGAAGTGTTGAAAACAGTGTTGTTGTATAAATTAAGTTAATTAGGAGTCGATTAATAACACAAAGTGAGTGTTGTTTTGTGTTATTAATCGACTCCTAATTAACTTAAACTTATAGATGTCAGTGTAGTTGTGGCAGAGGGTATATTACTAGTAATAATGCATGTACCATAAATGTAAGACATGTTCAGTGTCTCTCAGTTTTGTTCTCGGTACGACCCGACAAACAGCGGACATTGTTTACATTAGAAATGGGAGATACCTATAGCACACAATTTTACACATTTATCGCACTCGTCTAGTCCATAAGCGGTCAATATAAGATCAAATAGAAGTTAATAACATTTATTAAATTACCTTAACAATTGTAATAGTCTAAAATGTTATCACTTCGGAAACCTGCTACCAACGCACCCGTCTTACTTATAAGGTTAACCTTCATAACAAAATTATGTTTTGAAGACTTAAAACCATGCGATATGTAGGAATTACAGCTGCGAGAGCCCTTAGAATAACACAAAAGATACAAATTTCCAAATGATAAAAGTACTATTAGACCATAAACCTATGATCTGTATTAGCTTTGCTCATGGTCAGTAACCATCAAACAAATAAATGTCTTACTTGTGAAAATACAAGAATCTAATTCTTTTAATTCATGTACTGCTATTTCGATAGTAGAAACTTGATTAAGTACAATTTAAATAACTACAGCTCATCGTCCTTTGTATCATTTATCTTAGGTGTGAACTATTTGATTTACTAGACAGTGATACGATCAATTTGGCAGTTGTTTTAATTTAGTCTGGGCACAACATGGTAAAAGGCGTTCTCAATGGGATTTTAACACAAGAAGGTAAGGCAAACTGAATAAAGAAGAAGAAAATAGATATGTGGAAACATCAATGCTGTGAGGAAATACGCATCAATAAGAACGGCCATTCAAATTTCTAATTATTTTGTTTGAGTGGTCTGATTCCAAAGTTATACCTCAGGTTAGAATTACTGATGTTGTATGTTTGGTAGTAGTGATAAAAACAGCATGTTTTGATGTATGGCGGTGGTAGTTATAATTAGTTATGTGGAAGTGAAGTTGTTTTGTGTATGAAGTGTTCAAATGAACAAAACAAACTGGTTGTGTTAGCCTCATTGTCCTGAACGAGTTTCACAAATCTTGTTAGAACAAGTGTCTTGTGACATGTACGTGTTTCAGTGAATTTTGGAAGAATAAACTTTCATTTTTTTAAATTACATTTTTCTTTCCAACGTAGCGTAAAGCATTGTGTCGTATTTAACTCAGTCCGCATTGCCGTCTCTGGTAGAGTTGTAATGGTCAGGGCCACATGGATTACGTCCATGAAGGTCAGGTACAACAGCTACTCTCGTAATTAGCAATTTTTAGTGGATGTGCGAAAGGTCTAATAGAATATCTTGTTTCCCCAGACGTGATATAACAGTACTTGGTAAAGGCGTACTTTAACGGCGTAGCAACATGGTGGGCGTGACTTCATGGCTCGAGCATTGCCAACATCCAAAGCATGTTTTGCGGAAGATGCCAACACTACATAAGCAAACTAGCGATACTTATTGATGATAGAAAGTCACACATTCATGCATGTGAGTAGTTATTAAGTTTCTGTGGCATATTCCACCAGTGATTTTGTCCTCTATTTACACCTCAATCTGTGATATTTTTCGTAGGTGTCCTTGCACAACAAACATTTATACTTCACATGCGGTTATGTACATTTTTCTGGTTGCACACTTTAAAATGGAAGCCATGTACTACCATTCTAGTTATGAGGTGCCTTAGTTGGTAGTTCGTGCCTTTCTAGTTCTGGTTGGTCATAGCTTCTCTGTAGTAAAAATCTTTGCATATTTCTTCCCTTTTATATTGCTGACTTCCAATCGCTTGACGCAGGTATTTGTGGCCCTTAGTATTAGGCGATATCATATATCTTCTATGAGGAAGATACTGTAATACATAAGGAAACTGAGGCAGTGTAACATTGCTTACCCACTCTAGCCTCAGCGGCTTCACGATAATAATGATAAAATATTGGCTGTTTTTAGTATTATTATTGTTGCTATTTATTTATTAGGTATTAGTTATTATTTAAAAACTAAAAAATTGTAGTGCATAGGTTTCGGAATATTAAATATTTCTTGTAGTTAAACATTTCCCTGTATTCGCATTTCAGTATTGTTAGTTTATAACAATAAATGGAAAAGTTGTTACTATTTATTCTCTGTGTTCACATATTCCAGAGCTTTGCAGTTGTCAACAACTTGTTTCCATGACGTCATTCCTTTCCAACATAACTGTATGGCATTAAAGAGCACCATTACGCAGTAATTTTATGTTAGGTTCCCTGGAATTCATGTTCCTAATTTGTTATTCAAAAACCTGCAACAACAATCCTACATATGACATGGTTTACTGTCTTCACAACGTCAGTTTGCTGGTTGTGTTACATGTTTCTCAACTGCTAACCTCTACTCCATACTCAGGTAACATTAATATGTTTTAAATGCATATTATTTTCACTTTGTTGGTAACAGTGTTTTGTCTTATGTATTTATGGACTGATGTATATTGCAAAATTTCCCATTTCAAGTGTCAACAAAACATTGTGTTTAGCTAAGTGCTTTAAACTAAAAATAAGTAAATGACTACCTCAGACTTTGAGAACATAGTGATCCACAGTAAACCACTAGGAACTGAAATTTGTATATTCAGCCCTGGATTGGGCTTAAATTGCTTAAATTGGGCTTAGGTTGCTAAGAGACTCAATCTTAAGTGTTCTGGTTCAGTATATTATACATGGAGAGGTTCATCCCTAAAGATATACATTATAATGGTTCTGGTTTACATAAGGAGAGTTGAGACAACTTCGTCTATGGTTGTATGTAAGTGTTAGGTTTCTACTGGCAACAGGAAGGCTGTGACATAAATAGCTGCTGCTAACTGTGACAATCTTAAATACTGAATATATTGCCATTTGTAAATATACAGAGCAAACCTTTTTTCTTCGTTTACTACTTGTTTGCTGCTTCATCCTATACTGTGATGCTCTACACAATTAATATACTCTACCAGGTTTATCATTATGACACTACTGTTAAGTTATATAACATCTCATGATATAATGCTCGAAGAAATGACAGCAATACAGCCATTGCTGTATTGAATATATAAAAGTTCATTTTGCGGAATGTCTCTTGTGTTTTTATCAGATATTGTTGCAATTATAGCATCTGGCATTGTTGTAGATCTGAAATCTGGGTTCAATTTCCAACCTAAAATGGTGCCTGTTTGAGTTACGTCCCATAGCTTTATGATATGGTATTGATCTGATTGAAGGTTGTTTTTGATTGGATGTGTAGATGTTTGAATGTTTCAGTAGTGTGGATAGTAGCACTTTCTCTGTAGTAAGAGCTGCACATGTCTGTTACACAATGCATCATCATCAGTTTTCTTGCAAAAAAGGGCACCAAGCCTTTGGAAAGTTTTAGACAGCTCTGCGCACAGTTTGGGGAAGAAATAATTTGGAAGACTGGAGTGTGTGAGTGGGCTAAATATTTTGTGGCGGGAAGATATGCTGTAGAAAATGAACCTCATAGGAGCAGATCGGGGACAAGCATTACTGCAGATAACATTGTTACCACTTGTGACATTACTGAAGAAGATCGGTGCTTAAAGGAATCCGAAATAGGTTCTTTTTTTTCACAAGGACAAGTTATGGAAGTACTTTATCTTCCGAGATGAACTCCACTATAGAAAACTGTCTGCCAGATACGTGATTTGTGATAAAACATGGTGCATCAATACGCAAAGCAAGCAAGCATGGAGTGACAGCGAGGAGACTAAGCAAGTCTGGTCGAAGTCAGAACATGTCCATCTTCTGGAAAGGTGCTAGCATCTGTTTTCTGGGACTCTGCGGGCATTTTGCATTTCTTCACTAATGAAGGACAATCAATGCAGCCTATTACTGTCATATTTTGGATTCAGCAAAAGCTGCAGATTGCAGCGAGCGATGCCACATAGTGCATTGGACACCTCTGGAACACCCTTCTTACAGTCCTGCGACTAGCATATGTTTAGACCACTCAAAACAGACCTAGGAGGACAGCGGTTTGATGATAACACAAAGTGTACAAGCGTTCGTACTGCCAACTGGCTCTGCATGTGTCCTTCTTTCTATAAGTATGGCATCAAAAACTTGCCAATCCAATGGAGAGAATGTGTATCAAAGTCAGTACCCTATGTATAAAAGTAATCAGTATGACAATTTTTGTTTGTTGACACAATACATTTTAAAAAATAATTCCCGTTTATATTTGATCCACCCTTGTACTAAGTAGAGATTCAGTTAATGACATTATCTGACAAAAGTTGGGTGACTGATTGACAATGTTAAGTGTAAGAGACTCACATTGTCACTAGAATTTTTATCCAAATGTTGACTTACAGTCACTTTTACTATTTGCAAATACAGAAAATGAGCACATTAATCAAATGTTCCATTATAATTCACTAACCTGTACGGATAGAACTTCTACACATTCACTACTGACAGACCAATACCCAATACTACCAACACAACTGCTACAGCCGACTGATTCTTAACAACTCTGATACTCACTGGTACAATCATAACTAGCAACTCAACTGAACCTGACTTTATACTGTGTTTACAACCTTCCATTCACAAATTAAATGTTCTAGAAAATAAAATTACTCGAATTCAAGTAAAATCATCTACATCTTACGAAATCAAATGGTTTCACAACAATACAAAATACAGAAAGATAAAAGCTACTTCTTCATCAGTGACTGCGCTCAAATATTGCATTTTTCCCTTCTTCCATGACAACTTTTAAGATAGTGGAATGGGCTGACTAGTATTTGTCATCACCATGACACCAGGGATGTAAGCATTCTAACAATGGCTCTTTGCTCAGGAGTTAATACAATTCTCAATATTGTTTCTATGCAGCTCTTGATGGAGAGAGATGTGATTGAAATGGAACCTTTGTTGATGGAGAATGCAAAGTACACTTGCCTGACTCATTCCACTCCCACGTGTGATTGTGTGGCAACTTATTTGTGAATCTACTCTAACAACAGCCAAAACATTCATTTCTCCTACATCTCCAGTTTCCTGTTTCTTTCTCTTATGTTTTCCTGGTGTTACACTAGCACTTTCATGTAACTGTTTGAAGAGTTGATAAATAAATGCAGAGATGGTTGACATATATTGGGATATCTTTCCCTACACACCATAAGCCTTAAGGCTGGACCTCATTCGGAGCTTAACAAATAGGCCCTTTGGAATGAAAAAAAAACACCATACAAGAACGAACTACATTCTTCTACTCTCTCCATACCCCATGGGCAAGTCAGCTTTTTCTGCATTGGTAAATCCTATCTTCATTCACAACCTACTGCTTGAACTATCACTGACTAGAATGTGGCAATGTACAAATGAACTGCAAACATCTGTAAACAAACCATAACAAAATCGTATCTAGCAACTAAGCAGGTTGAATGGAACCCATAATTGTCACTGTTGGCATTACAATTCTGCAGAAAACGTCATAAACATTCTAATTTACTATAATTTTGATCTTTTATGTCATTAGGCATTGTTCTATTTTAAAAAGTGTATGTTTGCTATAAAAATACACCTTCTAGGTGTTATTAAATTCTATTTATAGGCTAAAATACAGACACTGACTACCAAACACCAAGTCCAGTATTTTTGTTTCTATAAAGGCTTAACTTTGTTGTTCAGTATTTTCTGGTATTCATTTACATAAATGTCCAAGGTCCAGCTGCATTAACCACGTGGGAAAATATCTTCATAATGAAATATGAAAGAAAATTGTTTAATTTCAACAATACCTTTGAAGAAAACCCAAACTTCAACTTCATCAAGATACCGACCGACAGAGATGCACCTATCAACTCCAATGAGTACACCAAATCAACATCAACAACAGCTGATGATGTTAGGAAGATCCTAATGAAACGCGTTCTAGGTAAATACTAGCAATAAGTGGAGCATTTAGTATTAGTTTGAATCAAAATTATATTACTTCTGTGCTTCATTGTATTACAGTCCTTACACATTGGAATAATTATATTGTCACCCAATTATCGGAGGGCGCGACCAACTGGCGGCTGGGTGAAGGCCAGAAGAAGAACGGCAAAGTACACTTCTGCGTGGACTACAGAAAGCTGAACGCTGTCACCCGGAAGGACTGTTTCCCCTTACCCCGGTTTAATGACTCCCTGGACACACTAGCTGGTGCACAGTGGTTCTCGACCCTGGACCTGAAGTCGGGCTACCGGCAGGTAGCTCTAGGCCCGAGAGTCAAGGAGAAGACCGCATTCTCGACAGGCCAAGGGCTCTGGCAGTTCACAGTTATGCCCTTTGGCCTCTGCAATGCACCAGCTACCTTCCAACGCCTCATGGAGTCAGTGATGAGAGGGCTGATTTATGATGCCTGCCTGCTATACCTGGACGATATCATCATCGTCGGGAAGACTTTTGAAGACCATATCGAGAATCTGAGTAAGGTACTACAGAGACTGCAGGCGACCAACTTGAAGCTGAATGCGAAGAAATGTCAGCTCTTCCAGAAGGAATTTAACTACTTGGGCCACATAGTCTCAGCAACCGGAGTGGCCAAGACCTGGAGAAGACACATGCTGTGGGAGATTGGCCTCGCCCATAGGATAAGAAAGAGTTGCGTAGTTTTCTGGGGCTGTGCAGTTATTACTGCCGCTTCATAAAGGGGTTCTCCAACATCGCAGAAACGCTCACCCGCCTAACAGAGGAACACCAGCCTTATGTTTGGACGGAGGATGCTGAAGACGGTTTCCAGCACCTGAAGAAGACCCTGTGCAGTGCTCCAATTGCACAAGAGTGCACAAGAGTGGAAGAGAAGGAGCGTGCCGCAGCAGTCCGAGTAATCACAGCAGTGCCTGCGGACGGCTGGGATAGCGCTGGCCTGAGGAGGGAGCAGCTGGTGGATGCAGACTTGTGGCCAGTCTTAAGGGAAGTGGAGACAGGGACAAGCCCAACCTGGGAGGATATTGCACCAAGGAGCGCCACCTACAAGTCGCACTGGGACCAATGGGACTCGTTGAAGGTCAGAGAGGGCGTGCTGTTCCGGGTATGGGTATCACCCGATGGGAAGATACAGAGAGAACAGTTGGTACTTCCCCAGAGTAAGGTCCCGGAAGTCTTGGAGGAAGTGCTCGCCGGTACTTCAGGAGGATACCTGGGAGCAAATCGGACGATTGACAAACTACGACAGCGCTACTACTGGCTGAGGCTCCGAGCAGACGCTGAGAGATGGTGCCGTCAATGTCACGAGTGCGCAGCGAGTCGCGGCCCCCAGACTAGGAGCCAGGGTCGCATGCAGCAGTACAATGTCGGAGCACCATTCGAACGCATCGCCGTTGACACTGCTGGACCGTTCCCAGTATCCGACCGAGGCAACAAGTACCTGGTAGTGGTCGTGGACTACTTCACTAAGTGGCTGGAGGTGTATGCGATCCCGAACCAAGAGGCGAAGACAATCACAGACTGCCTAGTGCAGAAAGTGTTCTGCTGATTTGGGGTGCTGTTGGAGCTCCTCAGCGACCAGAGTGCCAATTTTCAGTCCAACCTGATGTAGGAGGCACTAGAAAGACTTGGGCTTAATAAGACCCGCACAACACCTCTACTTCCCTAGTCGGATGGCATGGTCGAAAGGTACATGAAGACCTTAGAGGAACGTCTGAGGAAGGTCGTGGCCAGCCATCAGCAAGACTGGGACGTGAAGGTACCAGTGTTCTTGCTGGCCTACCGCTCGTCTACACACGACAGAACTGGGATGATGCCAGTCAGCTTAATGATCGGCCGAGAGTTACGCATCTCTTGTGACCTGGCTTTTGGAAGCCCTCCGGAGGCGAAACATTCAGCAACCGAGTATGTGGAGAACCTAGTCGACCACCTCCACGAGATGCACGAGATGGCTCGCCAGAGCATCCAGAAGGCAAGCGACCGCATGAACACCAATACGACAGGCAAGCTAACAGCCAAGGGTTTCAGCAAGGTGACCTGGTCGGGTTGTACCGTCCTACCCAGACCAAGGGACGCTGCCCGAAGCTTCAGTAGCCATGGCAAGGACCGTACCGGGTGGTGAAGAGGATTAACGACGAAGTCCACCGCATCCAGAAGGTGCCCCGAGGAAAGATGTTGGTAGTACACCTGGATGGCCTGGCCCGCTACGATGGTGCTGTTTGGGATGACCAACTTTGAGGAGGGGGCAGTGTCACCCAATTATCGGAAGGTGCGACCAACTGACGGCTGGGTGATGGCTGGGAGGTATTCGACCATGCTTACCCATTTGTCTTATAGCGCTAACGAAGGGATGGTTGGAAAAACATCACTGGCCATCTCTTTTTCCTCCCCCTGCCGTCTAGAACCTTCGGGGTGATTCACTGAAACGCGAGACTTCCAGAAACAGCGACATTCCTATAAAAAGGGACTGCTGTTGGCGAGTCAGTTCAGTTGTGGGCGAGCAGCCGTGAGGAGCGCCAAGTGAGTGGACGGACTGGAAGACGGTGTACGTCTAAATGAGGAGTTGTACGTAACTGAGCGTGCAATGGACCTGTGACAGACGAACTGTGAATTGTAATTGTGTGTGCTAAGTAATTCTATATAATCGGCAAGTGTTTCAACTGTAATTCGGTGGAAATGTAGAACATTTTGAGTTTGTGCAATTGGACTTTTAATTTCATGAACGCACAAATTTACAATATGAAACTTGAATGCCTAAGCCTTTAACACTTTGTAGCCCGAAAGGCAAACTAAATTAGCAGTTGCCCCTTAGTTTCTATTCTCTGCAAGTAAACTTAAAAGCAGACACAATATTAAAGGTTTAGATCTCTCAATGGGTACTATGCTGAATTACCACACCAACATGTATGTCTAACAAACACTCCCTAATTTAGGTCTACATTCTGTGTAAAATATACAAATTTCAGTTGCAAGAGATTTTACTGTGGATCACACTGTCCTAAAAGATCAAGTTCAACACTGAAGGTGATTTTAAGGTTGAAGCACTCAGTTTATCACAGAGGACATTGTTGACAATAGAAATGTAAGAAACAAGGACAGTCATTTTACAAATTCACATCACACATCTGGTCCCTAAGAAGAAAGAATAGTGAAACTTCAAACATGTGATGCAATAAATTTTGGAATTCTGAAAAGTTCATTAATATAAGAAAACAGATTCAACTTATGTCTATTAGCTTATTACTCTTTGATTACAGCAGATGACATGAACATATGTAGCCAAACTCTGAAAGAAATCTCCACGCACAAATAAAGGAACTGTTTGGTACATAACATATGGAACTAATTAGCTGCAGTAATGTTGGAAATGTCCTGAGAATGCCTGCTTGTGGGTAAACAAACGTTGTTGGATTGATTCATAGACATTACTCAGATAAATGCTATTGCATATAAGCAGCTATATGATGTAACACTGGAGTGTTATGTAACAGAACATCCGAAAATATCTGATTTCCAAGTTATTCTCCTAAGATGTGTATGATTTTCATAGAAAAGGTAGAATTGGCAAAACTGACAAAGGTCCTCAAATTGACAGAAGTAAATTAGGCCAACTATGGTTGTCAATGATATATTTGGATACAAATGAGATGCGGTAGATTACATGCTTTAATAACAACAGGGCTATAGCAGGCTCTCCAACTTAACTGCAATGTAAGTAGGTGAGTAGAACTCTGTCTTACTTTTGTTCCAGACCAGTTGTATACAGTACAACACAAGAAAGTTAATGCACGATATGTATATGCTTACATCATTTTGGAAGGAAGTTTTAAGGCAATTTGAAACTAAACTTTCTGGTATGAGGGTTCTAAGTAGAGAGGTCGTTCATTTGCTTGTAAACGAAATCAGAGAGGCCAAACCAATTTTGATAATAAAAGATACATAAAGGGCTGTGTGCTTACAGAGCTGAATTTACACAATATGAGCAAAAGGTTAGAATGGTTATCTTCTCAAAAATCTGTTAGTCACCTTGCACAAGAAACTGGCATTTCAAATGATTCAGCACAGAAAGCAACATAACTTTTAAAATTCAAAATATATAAGGTTACTTTTGTCTAGGTATCACCAATCAGGAAAATTTCTATAACCGAAATTTGAGAACTGTTAATGCTAGAACAGCTGACCTATGATTAATACTGTTCATGATAAAGGATAATTTCATTTACGTGGTTATACATCACCATAACACAACCAATATTATGTATTCTCTCTCTTCTATGATAAAGAAGAATTGGGGTATGCTGTGCTGTAAATGGGTACAGAATAACAGGTCCTATTTTTATGAGTGTACCATGTACACAGGAAGACACAGAAATTAAGTAAATGAATAACTGTTTGTTGTTGACAGTCATACATATGACATGTTGAATGTACCTGAAGTTTACTTAGGATGGGACCTGAGGAGCAAACAAAGAAACAAACAAAAGACACACATATGATATGGGTGTGTGAGTGATGTGGATGAATCTGAATAAAGATGTGAGTGATTAATTGGAACTTGCTTATACATTACATTTAAATACTAAATTTGGCAATTTTCAAGATCCATAAATTGTCTTGTTCAAATATATTTTATAACTAATACACATTTCCTAATTACATTTACTTAATAAACTACCAATACATGTACAAAAAATGTAAATACAACATAGGTACAAAATAAAATGCTGGATAGTATTAAACCCTCCCATGATCTTGCATGTAAACAAAATATGGCTGCTCTATTGTTATGTGACATAAAGATAGCACACATTATTACACAGAAGCAGTGGCTGTATTGTTATTTCGTTGAGCAGCACATCATGCATTATTTTATTATTTTACTGCATGAGGTCATACCGAGAAGCCTGGTAAAACAAGTTAATTGTACAGGGCTGCACAATATAAAATAAACATCAAACCAGAAGAAAAAGAAGAGGAAGAATTTCTGGTTAAACCGCAGGAAGATGGCATAGATATATGGCGGGCTTGACATCATGGCTAGAGAGTTGCCAACTGTGAAAGCATGCTCTGCTGAAAACCCCGACACTATGTAAGCAAACTAACCATATAATAGGTAAGGAACCTGTTTTTGTTTTTCTTCTTTTTCTCCTGATGTTTGTACATGCCTTGTGTACGGTTGAGGATATGTTTTAAAAGTGCCTTAGAAAAACCTCAAAATGTCCACTGGAACCTCTATAAGAGAGTTTGATTGGAATGTGACTGTTACAGCTAAGTGGTACAAAAGCAAAATATCTACGTAAGCACCAAAACCAAGACCCAAACTCAGACCCTTGCTTATAATTTAAGTGTTAAGCATAAATATATTTTATACAGAAAAACACAGGAATGTAATTAAATTGCTTCACAAAATAAATTCTTCATATATCATTTATATTTGTTATATTCAAGAAAGCACTATATAATGTCAAACAGTGCATTTCAACTTTGCATCATCTTCTGAAATGTTTTTCTATAAAACTAAGAATGCCTTTGTTGAAGTTAGTGATACCTTAAAACAAGATTGGATAGAGTCATACTGAAATATTCAATACCATAGCTTGGATTTGAACCATGTGTCTTCTGGTCTCTGTCCAGCCGCTCTAAACCATTGACCTACTATGGCCAACGTGCCGACATGACATTAAATTCTCCAACTGACTCATGTGTATGAGAGTCCTTAGTGGTCTACCAGGAAACATACGAGTCAGTTGGAGAATTTAATGTCATGCTGACACTTTGGCCATAGTAGCGCAGTTGTTTAGATCCGTGGTTCAAATCCCGGCTGTGGCATTGAATTTTTCAGCCTGACTAAGAACAATTAATTTCCAAAAATAAGATTGTATAGAAATGAACATTCTCTTTTATTTTTACTTGTGACATCATTTCTCCATGCCTGAAGCATAGTTTAACATTTACAATAAATTAATTTTAAATTCACTTATAATTCATTATTTAAACTACTCTTTTATGTTTTATCTTCTCTATTATTATACACTGCCAGTATCCTTATACATTACAGTATTGCTAATTTATAACAAGAAAATGTGTTGGCAACATCTCTAAATTTTGGCATTTTCAACACTCCGCAGTTGGCAACAGTTAGTTTCCGTCATTCCATATCAAAAGTCTACGCTGTATTTCTGCAGTTTAACAGAATTTTTGCTTTATATATTTAGAGTAAAGCAATTACAATTAGCAATATATTGAGAATTTACAAGTATCACATTTAACATGAGCTAGCTACGTCACAGCCTTACTGTTACTAACAGAACCCTAACCACTTTCATATAACCATGGATGAAGTTGCCTCAACTCTCTCCCATATAAACCAGACAAATATTACTGGTAGTGAACCGCCGCCCTTCACTACTCTTTGAATGCGAGTACACGCGAGAATTACCTAACAGACCTACTTGTACCTCTTAAGACATTCGCTATATAACATATGTACTTATAAACCATACGAGATTTTGTATCACTTTGTGATTCTACAGAGCAACAAATAGAAAGTTAATTTTATATCAAATTAGGTTAAAAGAACTGATATATCATACCTGTGTCTCTCCCTTATTTCCTGTACTGCTGCTTTTGTATTATATTGATTTACTGAGTAATGTTTAATACTATTTTTAATTCAAGTCACCTTACTACTTTGTTAATACACAAAAACAACTCGTGGATCTGTACAATTCAAGAGAAAGTCTGCTCTAATTGCCTCTACCGCCGCTTGCTGTTCGCTTCTTTCGAGACACAAAGAAATATAAGAATACTTGATACCTATGTACATTAAAGTTATTGTTTGCCTTTTGTTCGGGGATTGATCAACAATTTACAGATTGGACTTCAGGAATTTAAAGGTTTTGCTACTATTTCGTATTCTTGTATACCTGACCTCAGGTTTAACCAGGAATTATTAAGGTAACTTGAATTATAACGTAAGATCACATAAGATTAAACATTGATTAGTAAATAGTTGCGAAATCTCAATAGCCAAAACTAATGGAGACAGAACTATTATGTTGTCAGAGTTGTTATATATTAGCACTTTAAGTATAATTTTAATAAAATATTGCTTGCCTTCAGATCATCTTTTCAACATTTGGCACGATAATTTTACGAAGACCAGCGTAATTGTGTGAGAGCAATGACCTCGCAAATAGTGAATCTGAAATCGTAATCCCAGGACTAGAAAAGCTATAATTTCTCTTCAAAATACAAATGTGGTTGTGATAAAACTTCCGTAAGGACACGATCAGCTTCCAAATTCTTATGAAAATCGTGAAAGAATCTGAGTGAAGACAAACATATCCTTAATGTGTAAAAAGTATGTAAATGTAAAAGTAGTTAAAACGTGAAATGTACAATAACCATAGAATGCATTTTAATAAGTGAGGGAAGAAAGCATTAATTGTAATAGTAATTAAAGTTATTGTTAATAATTCAAACTGTAGCACTTCAAGTCTTATCACATTCAATTAAATACACATTCATGTTTAAATTACTTTCCTCAGATGTCACAATTAGTAGCTGTAGAGCAACTGAGTTAGCAATTCAAAAAGTTGTTGATAATCTCTGTAGAGATAGGGAATTCCATAATACCACATCTAATTGTAATGTAACTTTAATGTTTTAAAATTTACAGTCTCTTAGAACTAAAATAGAAGAACTTGAAGCTTTGTTGAGTAATGAATTAAAGAATATTAATATTTTATGTTGTGCTGAACATTGCCTTAAACAAGTAGAGATGAATAACTGTCAGTTACCAGGTATGAAACTTGCAACTTCTTTTTGTAGGGTAATTAAGGAGTGTTTTTGCAAAACTCGATAAATACATAGAATGTGTTTCTGAGAAAAACGTTTTTTTTTTCTTTTAATTGGCAATGCTAATTGGTTAGCACAGCAACTATATTAATCATTCAATTCTTCTTCCTGAAACTGTCTCATTGAATGTGAAAAGAAGCAAATACCATAATTTAACTAATGCAAATTTGAGGCTTGGAAATGCAGATTTTTTTCAAAAACCAATAGATGCCGATTTACTTTTCTGCATGAGCGAGAAATTAACTCTTGAAATTTAGTCATTTTTGTCATTTATTGGTTTTTATTTATGTATTTTTTAATTTTAACTTTTCATAATACATAAGGTATTATACAACCAACGTGTTAATGTTTATAAGGATTATTTGATTAGGCATAAACTTACAAACCAAGTACTGCTACATTCACTATAACAATATAATATTTTGGTTTATTTATTTAAATATCACATTGAGCACAATGAAGTTTCAAACAATATGAATAAGTAAGTTGTAACCTCTATTGGTATCTTCTAGTAAATATTCATACAATTATTTTGCTCTTTCTGGAATTTCAAAAGATTAAGCTAGATTTTGAACATCCTTTTTCTTTTCTTTGCTCATCCTTTCAGGAGACATAAAATTATGTCCACGTTTTGGGTAGATATGTGAAATGCGGGAAGATTTTTTACTCTTCTCCAAGAAAGAATTAAGCATGAACATCATCACACTATTCTTGTTAAGACTAGACAAAGAGTCTGAAAATAAATGAATGGTAGAAGGAGCATTATTGGACATCCTTTCTCCCAGTTTCAATAAAAAGTGGTGCAAAGCTGAGGCAACCTGGTTACAGCCTTTAGCAGATTCAGTTTCCAGCCATGTATACCAGAAAAGGTCTTTGTTCTGGGTTTTCAATGGAAAACCTTGCCTTGCATAGAATACCTAGCCTAACAGAAAGTCTAGACAGTGGTTGATTCTGCTGTATATCAAAACAAATAGTGGTTGTCTCAGTGTTTTCCTCTTTCAATAGCTGATAAAACCTTTTTGAGCGCAGCATGTGCAATCTGTACATGGCTCTTAGTTCATTTTTCTTCTCCACCTCTGCCTCTGTCTTAATCTGTTGTTGTTGTTGTTTTGAAATGCTAGGCTTTGTCAAGGAAGTCATTAGCTCTCTTGCTCTCCAATATTTCATAGTACCATAAATGTAACTGTTTTTTAAGTAGACACCAATATTTTGCTTGTAATGGTGGCTACATCATCCACTCACTTCAACCTCCAGTATGTCTGGAAGGCCACACCTGTCTTTGGTTAATGGGCCCATCGGACCTGGCCGGGAGGTATTTTAACGTCCATCGACTTTTCCCACAAGCACCAATTGTGGAACATTTGTACGCCGTGATAGGCCAGCATAAGAGATGAAATAGCATTTCCTCTATTTCTGATGTGGCTATACCACTAAAGCTCGGTCCCCAGAGCCTCATTGGTAAAAGCAGGTTGCACCACGGGCAGGTTGAGGTTGGGATTTGGATAGGAGAGGCTGTGGAATGCACATCACTATCCCTTGCATCTGAAGAAGAGTAGAGAGTATAATTAAAGCTATAGGCTATCCTACGAAACAGTGAATGCCAACATTGTTATAATATGTGCATTATTTCTGGGGAGATTTCTTTTTGTGTCTCAGAAATGTGTAATTTAACTTATATTTTATAGTATTGACATTTTGTCTATTAATCATCTTTGTTTTCTTGCTGTCTTGCACTCCAGTATTTTGATGTTATGTTGGTATCTTGGCTAAAGAAATTAAATATTGTTGGTGCTCTCATTTGTTAATTCAATAAATCCTGCTATGTCCCTTAGATAATCCACAAAACACTGATTTTCTTTGAATATTTCCTGTCCTTGAATATGTTTTGTTCTGACTGTAATGTTTTACATGTGAATAACTGAAGTGTTCCTTGGCAAAGTTTCCTCTGTGGCATGAAAAGACACTATTTATAACAAATGGTAATTGCAATGTGCGAGTACATTAAAGTTATTCTCTTTTTCTTAATTTTAATTTACCCCTAATATTATTATTTGCATTATTCGTTCCTAACCTTTAAACTTTCTGGAGAACTTATTTTAAGATAGGACTTCCATCAGAGCCTGCAAAAGATTATAAGCATTACACTTCAAGTATCTACAAGTATTCAAATGTTTTCGCATCCAAAGATACGCATAGATTTCGGGAATTAATATTTTGTGCGACTTGGCTGAGTGGTTAGACCGCTTGGCTCTCACCAAGGCTGCCCGGATTCGATTCCAGGTGACTGCAAAGTGAGATTTGTGGTGGACAACATGGGGCTGGGGTGGATTTTCTCCGGGTCTTCCGGTTTCCCCTGCCAGCATTCCACTGATTCTTCCATCATCTTTGCTAATACCTCACTTCTCTCGTACTTTCACTTCCGACATTGGGCTGTTCACTCATCCCAGAGTCTCTCTGATCATGAAACCGCTGATCCTCCACCTGTTGGATACGGGCCTCGCGGCTGCACAGTTCGGAAAGCGCTATGTTCCACTTAAAGGAAATACGGAATTCATTCATTCACCGTGGCCAACTTGCCATCACTGGGGAAATATACGAATCAAATGGAGAATTTAATTTAATGGTAGCTCAATGGGTTAGAGCTACTGGATGGAAACCAGCAGATCAATTTACCAAAATAATAAGAGTTAAATAATGAAGTCTGGGACTAAAGTACTTATGAAAGTAAGTCGCCATAAACAGTGTATCTCGAATGTGAAAGCCCCTAGTTGTCTACTGAGGAAATATACGAGTCAAATGGAGAATTTAATGACGTGACAGAAAGTTGGCCATGGTAGCTCAATGGGATAGAGCGACTGGATGGAAACCAGGATATCTGTGGTTAAAATCCTGGCCATGGCATTGAATTTTTCATGTTGACTATCTATCAAAGACCTTAGCCTATATACGGCTAGTGTGAACAATGATTAATTTCCATCAATTAACTAAAATAATTAGAGTTTAATAATGAAGCCTGGGACTTAAGTACTTGTGATAGTAAGTTGCCACAAATGTATCTCGAATGTGAGATCCCCTAGCTGTCTACTGGGGAAATATATGAGTCAAATGTAGAATTTAATGTTGTGACGACAAGTTGGCCATAGTAGCTCAATGGGATAGAGCGACTGGACGGAAAGCAGGAGATCCGTGGTTCAAATCCCGGCCATGTTTACTATTGTAAACTATGTGTTTATATTTGGACAATTAGCAGACTGGTAGATTTCTTAATCATCTTTCTTTGCAAAAGTTGCTTTACATTTTTCAGATATTAAGTTTTGCTCTTCCATAGTGGCTTTTTCTGCACCATCTGCAACGTCTTGCTTTATAGCAGCAGAAATGCCCTTCTCTAGTTTTCCTGTTGTGACAACTTCTAGCCAAGAGAGATAACCAATCTTTTGACACCCTTGTGATTCCCTGTAAGCTTGCAGTGCATACTGACAATACTCGGCCATCATTAGTTCTGACGCTGTATTTAATGCTTAACAGTCTCCTTCGTATTTAGGGTTCCTTTCTTCACCACTCTGCGATTGGGAGATGTAATACACATATTTTTCATAAGGAATTTATTTTGATCTATTTTATATAGCACAGAAAAGTCAAATCAGCTACATCATAAAGCTTACACCTTTTACTTTTGAGATTTCGTGGAGTGCACTCAAGACTATATGAACATGAAATTGCTGGAGTATGAGCTTTGCTTGGTTTTCATTTTGATTTCCTTTCCTTGTTTTTGTAATTTCTACTTCCTGTGCATTCTACTTCGGGTACAGTTTCACAATCTGAGCTCCTGTTCATTGTGCATAGTAAGGTGCAGTGTCTCAACTAAGAATAAAAATGCTGTTTAAGCATAACAAAGTTTTCAGAAATGAATGTGAAATACAAGCGCACAACCTGAGTTTGCAGTTATTGCCAAAGGTGCCGCAGTGTACAAAGCTTTCAGAAATGATTGAGAATTCCAGACTCACAGTAGTGAGATTGCAGTCAATGCCAACATGCATTTCATAGAATTGAGTTTGCTACACGCTGGATCATAAAATCAAAAAACTGCATCCGTCGACTTTTGCTTTAACTGAGCCACGTGCATCTATCAAGTTTTTTTAAAAAACTGCTGATATTCCCTATCTTCTACACAGGACATGAATCGAATTTTGCAAAATCTGATTACACAGAACGATGCACAAGGTGAAAATTATGCCGATCCTACATATAACTCAATTTCGTAAAATTTTGCATCTATCGAGTTTTGAAAAAATGCTCCTCATATGCTGCCATCTATGTGACAGAGGGAGGCACGTGAAGCGTCTTACAGATAATTATAATAACTTCATAATAAAGCTTGCTGTGCAGGAACACAGAATGAGGAATAAAAGCAAACTTCACAGATCCACAAACAACTTAGAACTGTAGTGGAAACGATGATACCCTTCAGATATTAACTTTTAAAATAACCTTCTATGCTGCCTGAAACCTAGGTAACTGTAAATTTTTCAAGAAAGTTCTAAAGTAATTCTTAAGTACATACTTTATATGCAATATGAAGGAATTCTTTAATATCCCTTTCAGTATTTAAATTTGCAACACATACAGCATATTGAATGTAACTATGACTTGATACACTACATTATTACTGACTTACTGCAATGCATGTCCTGAAGTTAATGCTTCAAATGTTGGCAATGCAAAAAGGTTCAATGTTGCTACATAAAATATTTAAAAAAAATCAAAATTATAGGTACCTACCCATGTACTTGCGGTGGTGGATATATTACTACTCATAATGCATGTACAATAAATGTATGACATGTTAAATGTCTCTGAGTTTGGTCTTGTGTAACTTGAACAAACACCTCAAAGTGTTACTGACACCAGTAATGGAAGGTAAAGTGTCATTTTACACATTATATACATGTAGACCATGAGCTAAAACAGATGAAATTGTACAAAGCAGAGAAATGAAATGAAATGTGTAGTGTTTAATACCCGCTTTTACTACATACGGCACTGCAGGCGGTGACACTGATGATACATGAGATGAAGATGGAGCCCGGTGGAATGAGATGGCGGGGGAAACTGGAGGTCCTGGAGAAAACCCATCCCAGCGCCATGTTGTCCACCACAAATCTCACTTTGCGGTCGCCTGGGATCGCACCCGGGTTACCTTGGCGAGAGCCAAGCAGTCTAACCACTGAGCCATGGCATGGCCACAAAGCAGAGACAAAATGAAATAACAGTTAAAAACATTACTTACATTATCTTGCTACTTGTTTATGCAGTAGATATCGCTTCGGAAACCTGCAACTCATTCACCTGCCTTATGAGAGGTTAACTTTGATAGACAAATTACGCTGTGTATACGCTAAACCACACCATATGAGGGATATTGCACCTGCGAAACCTCTGAAAGACACACCAAGAAAGCTATTCCCAATATGTTAAAGGTAGAATTACACCATAAATGTCTAACGTGTACAATAATACCAGAGCTTTGCTCATGCTTGGTATACCATGAAAGAACCAACAAACAAAAGCTATCATACCTGTGAAAATACAGGAACCGATATCCACTAATTCTTGCACTGCTATTTCTACAAGTAGAGACTTATTTTATGGTACATGCTTAATCTTTGCTTGGAATTGAATTCCGCCCAACATTTCGTACTATATAATTTTTATGGTGATTTACTAGGCCGTGAAATGATTTAATTGACCTCCGTTATAATTTAGTTGTTATAAAGCATGGAACTTGGTTTGCTAAGCCAATTTAAAAACAGGAAAAGAACCTGGAGCAAGAAAAAAAATGATATGTTGTAAATATCGGCATAGTTTATGGAATATTGATTAATAAGAGCTGCCATTCAGAGGTTTAATGTTTTTGATTGAGTGATCTGGCTTCAGTTGTTTTTTCTAGCTAAATCTTTGTTTCCAAGGTTGCATAAAGCTTAACTTGTAGACAACGTATGGTTCTTCATTCAGTCCGCATTGTTTCTCTAGTGAGGTTACATTGATAGTCGTTTGATTAAACATCACTAGGGTGTATTCACCACCCAGGGCCATTTAGATTACTCTATGGACGCCAGATGTATCAACAGGCTTCTAGTTACGCAGAATTTCTTGTATTCTCAGATCTGATATAACAGTACCTACTTCTATTTTTGTTTTGTTGGAATTCATGTTCCTATATGTGTCTCCAAGTGCATTATCCTACATATTGCATGGTCTACCGTAATGACGGCGTCAGTTTGCTGTTGGACTATCAGCTTCTTGATAGCTCACCTTTGCTCCATACAAAATTACTCACGTAATATCTTTTAAATAAATATTATTTTGACTTCGCTGATAACGACATCTTTTCTTTCGTGGTTATGGACTGATGCATGTTCCAAATTTTCCCTTCAAGTGTTAGTCCATTGTGTTGAACTGCTATAAGCTCAAAATAAGGAAAGGACGAAATCAAGATTTTCAGGACATAGCGATCACGGAGAAGCCACTAGGAACTCCAGCTTATATATTTAACTCTTACCTGGGTGTATATTTGTGTTGGTTTGTAAGAGATTCAACAATACAGTTGGGATTTGAGCATAATATACCAGGAGATGTTCATCCCCAAACTTACGTAGTTAGTTAGTTTTTATTCATCCTTTTGATCATATTACATGATATAGGACACGTCAAGTACTTATAACTAAAAATTATGCAATATACATATATACAACACAAGTTTGGAATGAAAATTCAACTGTATGTACAGTATAATAATAATAATAATAATAATAATAATAATAATAATAATAATAATAATAATAATAATAATAATAATAATAATAATAATAATAATAATAATAATAATAATAATAATAATAATTATAATAATAATAATAATAATAATTATAATAATAATAATAATAGTAATAATAGTAGTAATAATAATAATAATAATAATAATAATAATAATAATAATAATAATAATAATAATAATAATAATAATAATAATAATAATAATAATAATAATAATAATTTTTATTTGCTAATAGACATACATATGTTTCAACCATCGTCACAGTCTAATTTCAAATAACAATCATTATTTACAAAATATAATTTATATAAAAAATATACAATTCATGAAACAGTTTTTTTTTTGTAACATTCCATTATAATTCATCAGTTCCATATATGCATCTTTCTATTAAATACATTTTTAATTCCTTTTTGAAGCTATTTCCAGGTAATGTTTTTAAATAATTTGGCAATTTGTTATAAAATATAATTCCCTTCAATAATGGATCTTTTCCAGCTGATTTTGTTCTTGTAGTAAGTCTATGAAAGTTATCACATCCTCTAGTATTGTAGCCATAGAGTTTACTATTTTTGTTGACATTATTTACATTACATTCTGTTTTATGTGCAAGTAATATTAATTTATAAATATACAATGAAATTACTGTCAAGAGTTGCTTCTTTCTGAAAGTTGGTCTACATGATGTTCTATTTCCTAATTTAAACATTATTCTTACACATATTTTTTGTAGTATTAGAATCCTATTCATGTTGATAATACTGCCAATCCATTCAGTCTTTAAGTTTCCTTCAATTTCAGAGATTAGTAATACAGACAGAAGTATTGCTACATCTCACGACTGTAACTTTGACAATAAAGGAATTGACTGCCAATTCAAAGTTTGTGTAACTAGTACCAATTGAATTCTGTCAAATGTTCATCATTTTTCTTACAAGATAAGTTAAGTTCATTAGATATAATTATATTCTATGTATTTGTTTGTTCACTGTTGCTAGCTTCTATTATTTACATTTCAAATTATTTCCTGCACATGGAAGAATAGTTAACTAAATAAAAACTAACCCTAATAGTTCCCCAACATAGCAGGTTGTATTATCAATATTTAATATTTGAGATTGCTTTGATCTTCACTGATTACACTAAGCCGATTAGGAGATTTAGTGTTGCTGCAGTATCTCATTGAACTAGCTGGACTGATAATAGTATTGGCATAAAGAGACAAGTATCTGTAGTTTGAGCTGGACATGTCTTTGAATTACTAAGTCTGATCCAAATTTCCAAGAAGTCGTTTGTGCAATAGTAATTTAAAGTTGTAATTTGTAATTTATTTCTCATCTTTCCTTTTACATCACCAAATGGAAATACAAAATCAAGATTACAATTACAAAATCCATACTGAAAAATGTCATATATTCCTAAATCCTGAAAATCCTATCATGTTGCCCACCATTGAATAATAATTCGGTCCCCATACACCTAACCCTAGGTTTTTGTGTACTGGAGGCCCTCTACTCCTTTTTACAGATTTTGCCATTTCACCTATCCCACTCTACATTTTTCTCTTAATTGTTCTCAGCCACCTCTCTTTCTCCTTTCCTAAATAATTCCCTAAATTTCTCCTGTTCTTTTCCCCTTTTACTGACAAAATTTTTCTAATTACTTCTTCACCCCCCCCAAATTGTCCCATTTACGGAGCCCGGCCTGCTCTCTCCATATTGTGACTGTGGGTTCATAGAATTAAAAGTCTATTTTGCCGAAATTCTAAATGTTCTTTATTTCTGTAGAAATACACTGTTCAATGCTCACGTAATAGCATTACATCACATATACAACACAATCTTCCAAGGTCGATGAGAATAACAAACAGCGTTCAGTTTACATCAGTTCTCGTTGCAACAACTCTCAGCTGTTCTCTGCTTACCTCTCGCGACTCACCCGTTTTACAACTGTCCACTGGTGTGTCATAATTGTTGACCAGTTTCTTTCTTGTGTATCGTCAATGTAGTATCATACATTTCTTTAGCAGTTTCACATGACACACGATGTACTTTTAAACTGCTTTTTACTGTTCTGACATTTACATGCTCGGCTATTTTTCGATTTGCTTGGCTTTTATTAACCCCTCCAGCATCTGAAAGTTGCTCTGTGCCATTTAACACACTCATAAGTTTCTTTGCTGTGAACAGGATTTTGATCTGAAATTCCCAGATAACAAATGTACTTCAGTCTTTAAGTTTTTGCACACATGCAACTTCAATTTCAATTTTTGTAGTGCCATCTTGGAGCACATTACGCTATTACTTTTTTAGTTTAACCTCTTAAACCTTTACTCTTTTTACTTTTACTCTTTAAGAGGAAGATACTGCGCCCATAACCTGTTGTTGCTTCTTACTTCTAAAGGATAAAATGTTGCAAAAACTTATTAAACTGTATAACACACATTTTGTGGATAACTTATGGATAACCCTCATGGATATTTTTCACCTTGTACTGACATTTTTTTTAGCTTATTGCCATAGAATAAAAAACAACTAAAATATTTTATCATTAGCTACATTAAAATTTTCAACATCCTGGACATGTCTTTGAACTTCCTCAGTTGATTCAACTTTCCAATAAGCCGTTTATACAAAAAGAGAATACTGTAGTGCAGTGTGCTTTGAAGAATTATTGATGGATTCATTGATGTTTACATTTATCATATTTTATAGTATTTGTTTTCTCCACAGATTAGTTCCAGAAATTAAGAAGGTCTGGTTTGACAGCTGTTTAATTTGGATAAGAAAATAAAAATGAAAGAGGAGTATCCTCTGACAGATGACAGCCTCACAGAATGAGAGTTCTTTCACAAGGTTGTTTCAATGAACACAAGTATTGATACTGTACTTGTTGACACTGATTGTGACATGACAGTCAAATTGGAAGTTAAATCAGAGACTTCTTGTATCAAACATCCTATAAGCACATTATGACTGAAAGTGCTACATGCAGCAACAACTGCAAGATGCATAGGGAAACAAAAAATAGAACAACAGACTCTATTTTTAGACTTTGGTTCACAGAATGAGGGATGATGATGATTTGTGTTTATGGGCGCTCAACTGCTAGGTCATCAGCGCCCACAGAGTGAGGGAGACTTTCTTCTAGAAGACCTCTAATGATGGATAAGAAATACAACAGTGAATCATGAAATGTATAACAAAATAGAAATTAATGAAGAACCTTGGTCTTTGGAAACAAAAACTTCATCAGACTGTGATAATATTAAGGTAAGTTGTATAGAAACTACAGATAGTCTGATGAGTGTTTTGTAATAAACATCCCAATATCTTTTGTGATATTGCAGAATACTACAATCTACTCACTTAAATAAAGTGTAGTTTTAATGGTAAATGAAGTCAAGGATTGGTAAGCGAAAGGCAACCCAGTGATAAACTTTTAACCTGTTAGGAAATTTAACTCAAAACCAGTCTTTTTGTTTTCTAAAAAAATATTACTTAGACAGAAAGATATTTTGAGAAAAGAGAACTGGGGTTGACTTTGCAAATGCCAAGCAATGTATTTATTCACAAAATGAAGGAAAGGTGAATTCTAATGTCATTTTAGTAAGCCAGATGAATTCTAAACTTTGTTTTGTGAATGCTAATATGACTAACCAAACATAATACATGGTAAATTTGAAACTTGGTAAGGGGAAGAAAGTGTTTGACATTAGTGTTCGGAAGCTTTCACGGCCGGGGTCAGAATTAATATGAGAGATTCCTTCCGGGCTTTGGAGCCGTGGTCTGATGGAGTTAAGCTGTCCATACGTTTCGTCCATCCCTGCGGTGGACATCATCAGTGGCGTGGTCTTAATCTTCTAGTGAAGGTTCAGGCACAACTGAGGCGCTCGCTAGAGGTGTCGTATTTATATCCTGGTTGGACGCACTGGCTTGGTGCGGCTGGAGAGGACACACCCACCGAGGACACACCTCCTCTCCAGCCGCACCAATCCAGTACGTCCAACCAGGATATAAATACGACACCTCTAGCGAGCGCCTCAGTTGTGCCTGAACCTTCACTAGAAGATTAAGACCACGCCACTGATGATGTCCACCGCAGGGATGGACGAAACGTATGGACAGCTTAACTCCATCAGACCACGGCTCCAAAGCCCGGAAGGAATCTCTCAGTGTTTGACATTGTTGGAAAACTCAGCACACGTTCACACACACTGTAATGAGAGTAAGGTTTTTATATGCATTCCAGTTTTAAATATTTTAGCACCCAGAATAAAGTTAATTTAGAAACATGATAACAGAACTTTATTTATATGTAATTTGCTCTTATACATATTAAATATCAATGGTATCCAGCTGAACGTTATGTAAATAAATGAACATATGACATATGCTGTGGTGTATTATTTTGTTTTTAAGTTCTAAAAATTGATTTACAATTCTTAGGAAAAAATAACTTTGTATGGAAATGAAAGTGTAAAATTAGGGTGTTCATGAGATGATGCAATTTGAGTGAAAAATTATTTAATATTGTCATTACTGATAGCTGCAAGAATGTGATTACGTAATGTGGTGATGTGGACTAGTAGGATATAAGTCACCTGATTACTATAGCAACATAGAAAAAACGGAGCAGGAGATTATCTGCATTTGGCGTTCTTCTGCATCTGAACTCCATAGGAGAAAGGTGTGTATTTGAGTCTCTCAGAGCATGTGCAGAAACAATTTTTTGTGTGCATTTGAGAGAATAATAATTAATGTATAGGTCAATCACAGTTTGTTAAAGGACAGCATTTCATATCATTTAAAGTTGCATCAAAGTTTGGTTAAATTTTAGAAGAATTGAATATTCAACTTTGAGAAAAATAGCTATCTTTTCATTCTCAAATCAATGATCTTTCCTCTATCTACTCTACGACCATGCCCAGAGATAGGATCTCTAGCTCCAGGGATGTTGCCGAGGAACCTTCAGGATTACACTACAAGGCATCCACAAAGTTGAGAAACAAATCATATCATCGATTCCAAACGATGTGCAGCATTCACATTGCAAATGATCGCCACAATGCAGGTCTTCTAGAACATCATCTTCAGTATTTCCCTTTGGTAACAAATTTCGTTGCAATGCAATTTGAAAAAAAATGGAAAAAATACTTTCTTTATCACTGTTATATGCTGGCTGGATGCCTTCCCATACAATATTAGAAGTCACACTATTGTAAACATTAGCTAAAATATAATATGAATAGAGTGTACATTACCATTTGTCTCAAGTATATGTAAAGAGAATAATATTTAATTTTAAAATACATCTTGTCATTGGTAATATTCAGATACTAAGATTAATCAGCTATATCTTCTGTTCTCTCCAACAAAGTAGGTAGTTATCACAAATAATTTTGGCATGTTTTCTCAAACAGAGCGGAGCATTCCATTTTTAACAACTTTGCTGTGCCTTTTTCCTTTACTGCAGAATTAAAATAGTTTCCTTTTCAATGATTCTGGTGCATTCGGTAACTCATATGCTTTTGGTTGCTCAAGTCTATATATCTTTAGAAGCTCTTTCGGATCACTGGGTAGCTCTGATGTCGTTGCTCTTCTCTGTAGCCAGTGTGACAGTAAAGCTAAGGAGAGCACTTTCAAGAATTTCTGTCTTGTGAAATATATGTTTTGGTTTGCCGCAAGGATAACCCTAGAATACCTCAATATTCAACATATGGTTAAAAATTACCACGTAGCACACAATGCATGTATTATATCAACTCTATATTTAATATCATTGTAATGCATGATTATTTCCACCTTTGACAGTTGGTCCGACAAAACATGTAAACCTGAGATCAAAACTACTGTTGTACCATTTTGGAACATATGAATCATTCACAAGATGGTGACAGCTATAATCAAGTAATGTGTGCCCTCCAGCAATTTTTACAAGATGCTTCCTTCAAAACTATTAGCTGCCAGAAACCAGAAAGACGCTAATGGGGACAAACAAGTGAGAGAATGAATAACAAAACAAATAGGAGTCATATACTACCCCCATAGTGATTTGTCAATATCATCAGTAATGTTCTTTTCAACAAAAATGCCGTATCTCATTAATATCAAACTCAGAATAAGGAATGTGTGGAGAGAGATATTCTCACAGTGCTTCTATGGAACATCTGTATATGATAGGAGAAAAAGAACACAAGATAAAGCTACAGCTGAAAGCTATCGTGATCTTACTGTTCATCCCACTGAAGTGATGAAAGATTTCTTCTCCACAATGTGACAGGTGTTTCAACCAATGGAACAGGGACAAGTTTGGGCACATGTAATTTTCTCGCCTTTCCGAGTGAACGTGAAAAACACTATGGAGGATCCATCAAGGGAGTGGTAACCAAACCACTTGTGTGAGTTTGCTGTTAAAATTACGAAACCGTGAAATACGACTAATAAGAGCACTTTAAAGAGCTGGTGAATGGTGTGGCCACAACCGCTAATTTGAAACTAGTAATGTGACGAGGTAATCCATTTAAATTGTTTATTGTACATAATTGTTGACTATGTAATTCCTACATGATACATACATATTAATATATTTATTAAACATAAATTAAATATTAATTCCATTAATTCTAATAATGATGATGATATATGCTATCATACAGCATACTGAGACCAAAACCAGCTTTCCTATTCAATAAGAAGTGCTTCCTTGAAACGAGATCTGGTAACATACTCTATTCAACTCCAGTTCATATGGTCATAAATCAAATAATGGGCTTCGAAATTTGACAATCATATATTTTATCACAATATCCCTGTTGTTAACTCATGAATTAAGAATGAGTTTTCAAAAGTCACAACTGACTAAAGCTCTTCTCAACTTTTAAATTGGTGTTCCCTCTTACCTTTATGAACTAAAGTATGTCTTTTCACACTTCACAAATGAATAAAGCTCTTATCAGAAACGTTACATTTGAGTGGCTTCTTACCTTCATGATTGAAGTTATGTTGTTTTAAATTTGACAACACAGTAAACCTCTTATCACTAACATTAGACTTGTGTGACTTCTTACCTACATCTATTAAAATACGTATTTTAAAAATTAATAAGTGAGTAAAGCTCTTATCAAAGACGTTACATTGTTGTGGCTACTTATCTACATGAACATAATCATGTATCTTCAGATGCGACAACAGGGTGAACTGCTTATCACCCTTCTCACCCTCATGAATTGAATTATGTGCTTTCAAATGTGACAAACGAGTAAACTCCTATCACAAACGTTACATTTGTGTGACTTCTTACCTTCATGAATTAAATGATGTGTTCTCAAATGTGACAAGCGAGTAAAGCTCTTATCACATACGTTACATTTGTGTGCCTTCTAACCTTCATGAATTAAATTATGTCTTTTCAAACTTGACAAGTGAGTAAAGCTCTTATCACAAACATTACATTGGTGACGCTTTTCTACTTCATGAATTAAAGAATGTGTTTTCAAATATGACAAACATATAAAGCTTTTATCACACACTTTACATTTGTTTGGCTTCTTACCTTCATGATTTAAATTATGTGTTTTGAAAGTCGACAACTGTGTAAAGCTCTTATCACAAACGTTACATTTGTGTGGCTTCTTACCTTCATGAATTAAGTTATGTGTTTTCAAAGTCGACAACTTATTAAAGCTCTTATCACAAACGTTACATTGGTGTGGCTTCTTACCTTCATGAATTGAATTATGCGTTTTTAAATTCGACAACTGTGTAAAGCTCTTATCACAAACGTTACATTGGTGTGGCTTCTTACCTTCATGAATTGAATTATGCGTTTTTAAATTCGACAACTGTGTAAAGCTCTTATCACAAACGTTACATTTGTGTGGCTTCTTACCTTCATGAATTAAGTTATGTGTTTTGAAAGTCGACAACTGTGTAAAGCTCTTATCACAAACGTTACATTTGTGTGGCTTCTTACCTTCATGAATTAAGTTATGTGTTTTCAAAGTCGACAACTTATTAAAGCTCTTATCACAAACGTTACATTGGTGTGGCTTCTTACCTTCATGAATTGAATTATGCGTTTTTAAATTCGACAACTGTGTAAAACGCTTATCACAAACGTTACATTTGTGTGGCTTCTTACCTTCATGGATTAAGTTATGTGTTTTCAAATTCGACAACGTATTAAAGCTCTTATCACAAACGTTACATTGGTGTGGCCTCTTGCCTTCATGATTTAAATTATGTGTTTTCAAAGTCGACAACTGTGTAAAGCTCTTATCACAAACGTTACATTTGTGTGGCTTCTTACCTTCATGAATTAAGTTATGTGTTTTCAAAGTCGACAACTTATTAAAGCTCTTATCACAAACGTTACATTGGTGTGGCTTCTTACCTTCATGAATTGAATTATGCGTTTTCAAAGTTGACAAGTCAGTAAAGCTCTTATCACAAAGTTGACATTGATATTGTTTCTTACCCGTAGTAATTTGATTATGTTTTTTCAAATTCGACATAGATCTAAAGATTTTCTCACAAGTGCTAGACTGTTGTGTTGTTTTGCTTATATCAATGAAACTACTGTGTTTTACATATAAAGATTTTGTAAATGTGACTACCCCATCACTACATTTACCATGTCGATCGCATTGTACGTAGTCCTGTGCAGTTAAGACATCACATGTAACATCACATTTTTGATAATCATATTGATGACGATAGTTTCTATTACAGAAGATAGGGTCTCTTGTTGGGACTTCCGCAGAGAACAATGGAGACTTGCCAAGAGTAGTGACAGGACCTGTTTCCAAGTATAATCTGAAATGTTACGGAACTTAGTATCATTTTTAAAATGTGTGACATAAAATGCAGAGATAAGTGGAGAGGAGCTAGAAATGATGAATATATCTACAGTTATCATTTTAAATCAATCTGAAAGTGTACAGCCCAGTACTGTAACCTTTACTGGGCTCAAGATTGTGAAGAAAGAGCAAGTAAACAGCACATTATCAGTTAATGCCCACAGCAAGGCAATCAACTATACCTCACAAAGATTTGGTTATTCTATTACAGCAATTGTACTTCAGATGTCACGAAACACTGCACTCATTGGTCTCTGCTGTCACCTATCAATAGCAGTGAAGCAAGCTTTGAATACTGGTTTACCTAAACAAGCAGAACTGAGGGGTTCTCATATTACATTCTTGTTCCTTTGAAGAAATAAAGGTGTGAAAGGAGAGAATTTAGACAGACTGAGTGCAAATGATGAAATCAATGTCATAGCCAGGAATTGAACACGGATCTCCCGGGCTGCATCAGTGTCTGTAACTAGTGAGCTATGACATTAATACTCCAACTGACTCACATTATCCTGGTAAACCACAAGGGAGTTCTCATATATACATCAGACAACTCCTTAATGGCGACTTGCAACATGTAGGAACCTAAGTCCAGGCCTTATAGTCAACCACATTCAGTCTGACTCAGCCTATCCAGATTTTGGTCTAAACACGGCTGGTGTGACAGAACAATTTAATTAACATTTAGATCTAATAGTGGCATAGCATGCACTCTGTCATCTAATGTAATTTCCTATGTACCTCCCCTTGTTGTCCAAGCTCTTTTCATTGCCAATCCTCCTTTACTTCTGTGCTTCTTTTTAACTTTCTGAAAAAGTTTCACATATTTCTATATCTTCCTGGATCAGTTCTTAAAGCTATTATCTTGCTTAAAATCTCATGATGTTTCTTCTCCCATAGCGCTAGTTCTCTATTCTTGTCAAGTAATGAAGCGTACTTTCTGTTTCTCTACATAATTCACATATTCCTATTCTGCTTCTTAATTACATTGATCCCATTCTTATCCAAGACACTCCTTCACCCTCCTGACTATTGCATGCTTTTACATATCTTTATTTCCCTATTCTTTTTCAGCTCACAATACCATTTAAATATTTTTCTATTTTCTAGCCTTCCGTATATCTGTCTTTCTGTCCTCCATTGTGGTTGTAATTATTTTCCAGTAACTCTACATTTCTGTTCTCTAGTTTCTAAATATCCTGAATTCATATTTGTTCCACAGCTCTTTATTGGCCACTAATCTATTCCTGTTTCCCAGTCTCTTTTGTCAATTAATAGATACCTTTAGGATTTCATCTTGTTTTTTTTGTCAAGTGTTTATAGCAACATTTTAGGATTCTTTCAAATAATATACCTTTTACTCTCTTTTTTCCTAATTCTACTAAGGAGCTGATCTCTTTACTATTGCCTTTGACATTATAGAGTAGAGATAAGGATATACCCATGTAGACTTTAAATTATGATTCTATACAGGAAATGTATTTCGCATCCTTGTAGGTACTGGTTCAAAAGTTTGATAAAAGAATGATGAATCTTAGATATGAGATTAAATTAATCCTCTTTAGCCTGAAATAGCTACTTTATCTCTCTTGTACTGTCAATTACTAAATGCTTAGTCCCATATGTAAACAGAAAGGTTTTGCTAAACATCTTATAGTAAAATACTGAAGCAGTCGTATCATTTTCAAAATTGGTTGATAATGAGCTTAAATTAAACTCAATATCCTCCCTATTATAAAAGAACAAAAACTGGAACCTATAAGCAAACATTCTGCACATTGTTAAAATCACACAGTATTCACGTGAATTCCTTGATGGAGAAAGCAACTAAGTCATTTTTTTAACTTTTTAGGCAAGACAAGATAAAGTTACCTTCAGAAGGTTTTAGTTAATTGATGGAAATTAATCATTTCTTCACACTAGCCATGTATAGGCTGAAGTCTTATAAGGTTCTATTTTATGTTTTATGGTAATCCCTATTGCAGTACAGTAAATATATATAAATGAACCCACATAATTCTTACTAATTATTGCAAAAACTGATTTTGAAAAAGATTCATAGTTCCTTTCTGTACTCGCTGAAAAGTTCAGTAGTTTAATGTATTTAGTTACTCAAAAATATAGTATTTATTACAATATTGAGTTATGACTGAAAGAATCACGAAGTGCTTTACAACAACAAGGTTTAGAGATCATGAAGAGCATGCTCTTGCATTCAGTGAAGCTAAAGAGAGTGCATTAGAAATAAACACTTTTTATATATATACAAATACAAATGTATGCATATACTTATGATATATGGTAATTGATTGAAATATAAATAATCTGCTGTATTTTGTGGACAGAAGCATGTTCAACATGGAACTTTGTTTTGGTCTGATATGATTTTCCTTAGAGCAAGTTCTACAGTATATCTATTTCTATTAGTTCAAGAGCTCGATGACATATGTACTAAAACATAAATGCTAGAGTGAACATAAGCCTAATAATTCAAAAGTCACGTCTTACCTTGAAGACTTTACTGGAAGAAGGGTCACATCCTGTAACAGAATAATTCAAATGTACATTTTTCCCATAAATATCTACACAGTGTTAAATGTCCTGCTAAAATATTTAAAGATATGTAGAGATAATATTTGATATTTTATCTTACAATGAGTGTACAAAAACCAAGAAGTGGGCTTGCTTAGAGAACACAGACCAATTTAATATTCAGAATATATTATTTAAGTGGTCAAGCACTAACAAATATTAAGACAGGAATATAGGAAGAAAAAAAAGGTTGATGTATTAGATTCATTTATACCAACAACACATTTGGTCATGACATCTGTGATGTAGCTGATAGATTCCTCACTACAACTTGTATCTAGGTTAATGATAATAATAAAGCAGTAAATACAAATTGCTTTCAGGATAGAGGTCTTCTCAAAAACACAATCATTTTTCAAAATACTTAAACATAGATACTGTATTATATTTAAAATGTAAAAACCTGGAAGAACTCTTAAGTGTAAAAGTGCCAATTACCATCCTTTTTATAAACATACTTGTACAAAATGATATTCAAGATATCTACAACTTTTTCGGTCAGACTCCAGTAGCAGCCATTTATAAGAGTCGGCACAATTGTCCCTGGCCTCACAAACACACAGAAAATGTATATATATATATATATATATATATATATATATATATATATATATATATATATTTTGTTTTATTTCTCAACAGAATCTCCAGAAAATCAAATACATTTGACATATCGTTGTTGTAACTGACTAAATCTCTAGTGCCATTTATCACATCCTCAAAATAGCTGTTTATCACATCAGTGACCTGCTCATTGCTGTGAAATCTTTGTCCTCCAAGACATTTTTTGAGGTTTGGGAATAGATGGTAATCACTGGTGCTAATTCTGGCAAAAAGAGTGGTTGAATAAACAATTTGACCTGTAAATGTCATATTTTCACATAGCAATAACTGAAACTAGTGCTGGAGCATTGTCATGAAGAAACAAAATGACAGGCAGAAAAGCAGTTTTATAATTCCATGCAGTTGTTACTACCGCCCCTCCCCAAACAAATGTATTTGGTTGTGATCATGAGGATGGAAAACAACCTGACATCATTTCTGTACATTTATTTGCTTTTCAAGACCTGTCCTATCCAAATCCCAACCTCAACCTGCCCGTGGTGCAACCTGCTGCTACAACTGAGGCTCTGAGGACCGAGCGTTAGCAGTATAAACTCAATAAAACAATAACAAATATAATTTTTGAAGCAGCCAAATAATGGATCCCAAAAGGAAAAACTAAAAATTACAAATCCTTTTGGAATGCAGAACTATCAAAGTTAAAAGAAATGGACATAGCAAGGAAAACAGCAGAATTGTTCAATAACCCAACAGTTATTACAGTTACTAGAATTACTAAAATATGTACAAAAGCATAGTGAACTCGTCATATGGGAGAGGATATACATAGAAAAACAAAAACCAACTAATGAACTTTGAAATCCCGCCAGAAGAGAATCCCACATTTAAGTTCATCACTAAATCAACAGATGGCAGCAGCAACCCCAGAATTAACCACACCGCTGGATCAAGCTTTAGTTGCATAAGAGCCGTAGATGCAAACAATGATTTGCGAAACATGTCCTCAAAATAGGTACGAAAGTGAAGATGTGTAATAAATACGACTCATCTAAAAACTAATAATTTTTCACTTCACTGTGGTGTTCCAGTACAGTTAAATCTCGAAACATTCCAAATATTTAGCTTAAAAAGAAAATCCCTAAACTAAATCTGCAGTTCAAGAAAAGAAAACCTGAAGCAAACATATGACACAAATTCGTTAGGAACTATTTTTTATTCAAAATTATCTTGGAGACATCATATTGAAGCAGTAGTAAACAAATCAACAACAAAATTTTCAATTTTGAAAAGATTAGCTGGAGTCTAGTGGAGCAGTAATCGGGTGACACTGAACACAACATACAAAACATTAATCAAGGAATTACTTCTTTAAAATGCAGAGGTAATAATTACAGCAAACAATTCTAACATAAATCACCTAGAAGTATTACAAACTCAGTCCCTGCGACTAATAACCAGTGTAGCAAAATCAACTCCAATCACGGCAATGCAAGCCTTATCTCGGAACTATCCAATATATCTAACTTTAGAGGAGCAGGCACTGATACAACATGAAAAAATGTTGCGGTTAAAAACAACAAAATGTGAGAAAAGATTACTACAACCAATCAAGATGAAAACACAAACAAGTTTCCTACACAAAGTTATGGAATTAAAAACAGATATGAATCTTCCTAATTCTAAAGAAAACATTTTAATCAAAGAAAACCCACTGACTCTTAAACCAATTAATATTCAATTACATTTAGAACAAATAGTTACAAAAACTGAAACATCCAAACCTGTACTAAACGCACTAGCATTAGAAACTGTGAACAATAGATACCCACCTGAAGAATGGTTATATATCTACACAGATGGATCTAACTTGGACAACAACTCAGGAGCAAGAATTAAGTGTGCACTGTTCCCATTCTATCAACCAGCAGGGTACCACTCAACAAATTTTGATGCAGAAGTAACGGCTATTCATATTTCACTCCAAAACCTTCTATATAGAATAGATAAATTAAAAAATGCTGTTATAAGTTCATATAAAATGAGGTCAATCCAAATTAAAGAATGTCCCAAAATGATCCAACAAATTCAAAAACTACAGAAAAGAATTATATTACAATGGACACCTGCACATTGTGGAGCTTCAGGAAATGAATCAGCTGATTTTCTTGCCAAAAAAGGTGCAAATTTAATTCAGAACAAAAGTAAAAACTTACTCTTTACATCCATAAAAAGATTAATTAAAATCAAATATAAAAACAAACAAAACCAAACAATATCTAATGAAGCCAAAGATAAAAAATGTAACATTTTAATAAAAATCCAGGAATGATTCCAGAAATCCCACATAAAGCTGGAGTAGCAAATTTTAGATTACTTACGGAACATGATTATTTGGACAAACACTTATACAGAATAGGAATTTTTACAAGTTCAAAGTGTCCTCTGTGCAACAAAGAATAGGAAATGACTGAAGAACAACTTTTAACCTGTGAAGCCCTACCTGACGGACTCACTACACAGAAATATTGGAGAGCAAGAGAGGTAATGGCTTCATTGCCAAAGCCTAGCATTTGAAAACAACATCATTTCTATACCCTATGCCGGTGTTCAGGATACAAGATACTGTAATGATGAATATGATACGCTTACATGTAGTTCAAGGGCCACATGTAACTAGCCCACTCTCCACATAAACCTCTAGATCAGGTCATATCAGGTAGGCAGTGCTGAGTCTCTTTCACATACAGAATGTGTCAAATATTCAGTACAAGCGTTGCTGGCATGATATGTTGTTTGAATTTATAGGCTATTGCCAAAATAAGTCTAAACAATGAATCTAACACAAACCTGACATAGATCCTAACTGTAGTCCAAAATTATATAAGAATTGATATTAATTAATTTTAATTAGGGAGGAAAAATGCACCATTCTAGTTGTTGGCAGCCAGTACTCACTCTTTCTAAGATGTCCAAAAGACTTAAGGGCATAAAGGCAGGTGATAACTCATAACTTAAATCAAGGAATACATTGTTTGATAACATCTTTAGCATTTACTTCAAATACAAAATGACTAAGACAAGCAGTGCCTATAACACATTCTAGGAACAAATGTTATATTTAATAACTAAACAACTGAAAATTATAGAGCTGAACATCACAAAGTATAATAAGCTACTGGTGTAATCATATCTAGTTTCAAGTAGCTTTAAGGCTAAAAATAAGGAATATATACATAAACATGTTCTATTTGCAGAAGAATGATAAGTATGTGTAAGTGGTTGGTTTCCTAACAATGTCCAACACTTACCTTCCCTTATAAAATAAAATAGATGTCATTTACTCGGTTTAGTTACAATCACATTCGCATTCAAGGAAACAAGGTTACTTTTTTTGGCTCAATAGACAAGCGTCAAAACAAACCTTCATATATTTTATAAATAAATACAATACTAATCAGAAAAAATTTGTAGCTGGTTTATTGATACTTCATCACTTACATTTTTATATTATCGAGGGACGAGTTTCAGAATCCACTGCCTTCATTTTGAACCTCTCCCCAACTAGTATCTGCGGTATGCTCTCCTCTCTCTGACATGGAGAGATACAGACACAAAACTATTTGTTACAGTTACTGCTAAAAACAACTGTAAACCCTAATCCTGTTATATTTAACAAACTGCCTTACTAAAGCAGCCATAATTTTTTTGAGAATACAAAGAAGCTGACTCTAAGTTAAACGTCCCAGCAGGATATGGATTTCAAGGTTTATGGCTGGGTCGACTGTTCCCTTTGAATCAGTGACTTAGGTTTACTCTTTATTTAAACGGAAAAGATTGTAATATTCTACAATAGTACAAAATATATTGGCAACATTATTACAAAACATTGCTTAGTCTAACTTAGCAGGTTTCTACATAACTTACCTTAGTATTATTACCAATTGATGAAGTTTCTGTTTCCAGCCACCAAGGTTCTTCTTTAATTTCTATTTTGTTATCAATTTCTAATTCCCAATTTATGTTACAGTTGTTGCTCCATATAGCTGTTTCGCTCTTAATCTGCTTGCGAAGATCTTTCATAAAAGGAGTCTCTGATTTAATTTCTGTTTTGACTGTTATCTCACAATCAGTGACATCATCAATGTTTGTGTTTGCTGTAACTATTTTCTGAAAGAACTCTCTCTCATTCTGTGAGCCTATGTTATCTTCAAGAAGATCCTCTTCTTTTATTTCTATTTTCTTATCCATTTCAAATAGCTGTCGAATTGGATGTTGCTGTTATGTCCAGAAATAAATCTGTAAAGAAAAAATCGTATTTTAAATATACAAAATATAAGTAAATTTATTCATCAACTTCTTTGAATCTATCAATAATTGTTCACGCCAGACTAAATATCAGTATTCTCTTATCATACAAACAACTTCTTGAAAACTTGCAAATTATACAGTTATTCATACAGGTATATAGGTATTCTGACTACAATGCTCATGTATTGTTAGCACCTACATTAAAAGCAAAGCAACGAATAATGATAAAATTAAAATATCATTGGCGGAGTCATTGCTGAGGGGGTAGACCACCTCTGCAAAATTGTACCAGACATTTATCCAACATTGGTGCAGAAAGACATTAGGATGCCATTAGTGCTCATCAGTTTTGGAAAATACTGACCATGTTTCCTCTCAGTTCATATTTATAAAAGCAGACTAGCAGAAGTAACTATTGTACTGTTAATGGTGAAGCTGTTTGTTCTGTGCACTCTTCAAAAATTTAAGATTCGTTCGGTAGGTACATTGTTGAAAATCGTGAAATGCCTCAAAGATCAGTAAAATTTACTTGTCCTCTTATTTTAATAATGAAGAGCAAATGGCTCAACAGATCCATAAAATGGACTTGTACTTTTATTTTAATCATGAAGAGGGCTGCCTTCAATTATTATTCGAAGAGGGTCTGCTGAGGACACAAATGTTGTCACTTATTCGAGATGGAGAACGGTAGGGAAAAAAGGAAGCGGGTACAACAGAGAAGTAACTTCAAAACCATCTCCACTCCAAATCAATAATAAATATCACGTCCATGCAGCTCTATTTACACACGCGACACATGATATTCCATGAAAAAGTCAACATGCTGTTTCTAAAGTGTAGAGAGGTATAAATATTGAGCAGTGAACAAAAAAAATTGAAAACCAGTGCCAATGTGATGCATATCCTGAAAATCCAGAAGTAGTCATACTCCATGTTGGTACCAACATTTTAAAAAAATGTAGAAACTGCAGATGCAATACTAAGTGATATATATGATCTTATAAAACCCTCACCTGCGGTGCCATATGTAGTAAAGGTGGGCGTTAAACACTACACATTTTATTTTATAAAACCCACAAGAAAAGTGTTCCCTAAGGCTTGTGTAGCAGTAAACAGTGTAGTAAAAAGATGTAATGTTCATCCAAACTTTTTGAGGTATATAAATGAAAACATAAGGTGGGCCTGTAAGATACTAAATGCTTTATTTGTGGATCTAGATAAATATCTAGATAATTAATACAATTTTAGTCGAACTAATACTCAATGCTCCATTTATTGCTAGTATTTACCTAGAACGTGTTTCGTTAGGATCTTCCTAACATCATCAGCTGTTGTTGACTAATAGATGCCCTCCTCGGAGGTGATAGGTGCATCTCTGTCGGTATCTTGATGAACTTGAAATTTGGATTTTATTCAAAGGTAGTATCGAAATTAAACAACTTACTTTCATATTTCTGTATAAAGATTTTTTCCCACGTGGTTAATGCAGCTGGACCTTGGACACTTTATAGTAGGTGAATTTCTCGTTCTATGTCATGATTGTCCTTCCAAAAATGGTACGCTACCGCCGATTTATCTATTTCTTTATTCCTGATGTTCCTAAAGTGCTCTTTAAGTCTAATGTTCACATTCCTTTTTGTTTTTCCAATGTAGAATTTGTCACAATCCTTGCAATTTATCCGGTACACTCCTGATCTTTTGCCTGTGGGTATCTCCTTTGTATTATGTGATTTTAAAAGGTGTTGTACACTAAATTTGTTCTGTGAGGCCAAAGTAATATTGTGTTCTTTGAAGACTTTTTGGAAAAGGTGTGTAGCTCTGGGATGATATGTAAATTTTCTGTATGAGGTTTCATTGCTAATTGGGGAGAGAGTAGTTACTTGTTTTCATCTTAGTTGTCTTTTGAATTTATCTATTTTCTTGTAGACCAATTCAACACTGTATCCATTGTATTCTGCAATGTGAATGATATTATTGTACTCTTTGTTATAATCTATCTTGTTTAAAGGTACATTAACCAGCCTGTAAGTTAAACTGTTGATAACAGCATGCTTGTGTTGTCTTGGGTTATATCCATCTGATTTTATGAAATTTTCTGTGTGTGTTTCCTTTCTGTGTATGCCAAGGTCAAGTTTATTATGTTTTCTGGTAATTTTCAAATGTAAGAAAGGGATTTCATTGTTTGTCTTTTTTTCTATGGAGAATTTTATTGCAGGATTTTGTAAATTAAGTAGTTTTAATGCATCATCCACTTGTTTCTCATTTATTATTGCCCAAATGTCATCCACATATGTGTACCAATGCTTAAAAATTAGTGGGAATTCCTTTGTGATGTGCGTTCCCAAAAGAAAGGAAACATACACAGAAAATTTCATAAAATCAGATGGATATAACCCAAGACAACACAAGCATGCTGTTATCAACAGTTTAACTTAATGTAAGATACAAAAACAATAGAGATATCAGACTTCTAGGATTATAATGAATGTGCCATAAATGTATGTGTTGACTGCAACATTATAAAAATGCTAATTCTGATTTCCATGGTCGGATACAACCATCTACAGATGTGTTTAGTTGAGTTTGTTCACTTTTTTTTAAATTACTAGGTAGACTAAATCTCCATTTAAACCTTCAGCTTGGCATTTGTTATACCCAGGGGTGGTTTTCTCTTGATGCGTTTGATTTGCCAAGTCGCCTATTTGTTTTTAAATAACTTACATGGTTATGTTTTGTCTTTTAGCATTTCATTTTAATTTATGAACATTCTCTCTATTACATTTTGTAATGGAACAGCCCTTTTGGCAACCATGCATCGTTAATGCAGCTAGCTTACTTCCCACTACTGATTCGTTATTAAATGGCCAAGGTGACTGTAACACATGCGGGAGGAGTAGAATGCTAGGAGGGGCAGAATGTTTTGCAGGTTACCATCACTACAGATATGATTTGCAGAAGCTGTGTATTCCGCACCTACTCATGTTGCCAACTTAACACAAGATTTTCTTCCTACTTTTTTGTTTAGTTGAAAATAAATGTGTTGGCAAAATCTTCCTTCTCTTCTGTTTCCTCTCAGCTCTATTTGCGAACTTATCACTCTTGTTACATGATGTACTATGCCAGCCATAGCAAACTTCCTTGCCGCAGTGCATGTGCTGTGCTACAAGCACCGTGCTGCCTCAGTGCATGCTTCGCAAGGTTTGCCTTCAGAAGCAGTGGCGGTCCATACTTCAGTGTCAGTATGATATGGAAAGGCACTCATTAAAGAGGACACCCACGCCAACACATTATTTCAATCCTGAATGGGAAGCTGTGTACTTCTTCATGGAAAGTAGCGTTGGTGCTATTTGTTTAATTTGCCAGAAAGATTCCAAGTGCTGAAACAATTTTCTCTTCAGCAACATTTTAATATGTTTAATACTTTTTTAATATTTTAATACTTGGTTATGGTTGGTTCACACAACAGATTTGTGACCTTCCTGAAAAATAAACTAAAAAGAGATAACAGCAGTTCATTGCATAGTCTATCAGGAAAACTTATGTGTTAAAAGACTGAATGTAAACAATGTAATGAGGCTGGTTGTGAAGATTGTAAACAAACTTAGGTCCCACGGTATAAAACACAGACAATTTAAAAGCTGCTTAGAAGATTTAGAGCATGAGTATGGAGATATACCATATCATACAGCAGTTAGGTGACTCATTCGAGGTAAGGTTTTAAGCAGATTCTTTGAATAATTGTATGAGATATGTTTACTCATGGGAATGTGTGGATAACCTATTGAAGAGCTCACGAATGTTAAGCGGAAATGTAATCTTGCATTTATGGCCAATATAAGTAAGCATTTGAATACTTTGAATGCTTCACTTCAAGGGAAAAACAAATTAATCACAGATATGTTATGTAGCATTGAAGCTTTTGAAAATATGTTCTCCTTATGGGAACGTAGGCTGTCAAATGGTGATCCTCGTCATTTTCCCAGGTTGGAAAGTGTGATCCATGATTGTGATTCCCTAGAAGTGGGATGTTATGATGAATAGCTGCACATGCTTCCCCGTGCGTTTGATGAGAGATTTCATGATCTCACGGGCTTAAAAATGGATTTAGATTTATTCGCTACAGTATTTGGCATAAATATTGATGACACTTCCAAAGATGTTAAACTGAAGCTTATCACTCTGAAATGTGACATAAGTTAGTTGACAGTTACAGAAACAGAGGAAGTTTGCTAGATTTCTACAGGAGATTTCCTAAATCAAGATTCCCTTGATGACACAGGCGTGCGGCATCTATGACTGCTATGTTGGTTCGACCTATGTATGTGAATCCTTATCTTTGGCTATGAAACACATTAAAAAGCCTCAGCGAGCCAACATCAGTGATTATAACTTGAAGTGTGCATTAAGGGTTCAGAGTTGTGTTTCACTGTCTCCAAATGTTGCAAATATTTTGAAAACCAAAAGATGTCAGAAGGCAAGAGTGTCTACTGAAAATTGATTGTACAAAATTCTTAATTGAAACATTTATATTCGTTGAATATGAAGTATTCTGTGTAATTTTATCACTGTATAGTAAATATTATTTTGTATTTTTAAATTATTTCAGGATCAAAATTGTGCTAATTTCCACAAAGTACTGTTTCGTTCTTATAGTTAAACATATTGCTTTTATATGCCATCATTTGGTTGTATAGGAATGAAGGCTATAATAATCTTACCGGTATTGACATGATTTTTGTTAACTCAAGTGCAGAATGGTAATGCCACTGTGCAAATCGTATCTCCCAAGCACTTGCCAGCAGCGACCAGGCATGCCGGCACCATGCAAACTATATAGGCACATTGTGCATGTCAGTTGGTGGAGCCAGCACTAGACCATGTGAATTGTCTGTCTCCTGAGTGCAGTAGATGGTAAAGTACTGTGATGCTGTTATATGTATATATGAGTGTTGTGATAATACCTCAAAATTGTGAGGAGATTGCTAATGTATATGAATACCTCACAGAAAAGACAGTACATAAAGATTACTGCTCTCTGAGCATTTCACAGTGATTAAAGAACTGCAAGAAACAGTTTTAAATCACAACAGAAAACTGGAGACTTTCATGAAGAAATGAATAACGCAAATTATGTTATATAGCTATGTAAAATGTAAAATCCAAATTTACCACCTAACTCGGTGCTAGTTATAGATAATACTTCTTATCATAATACTAAAACTTCAAACTCTTTAAGAAGAGATATACTTTCTTAACTCTATGTTAACTTATTGTGTGTAAATGAGAAACTTTTCAGGAACTATTCTATTTAATTTGTTGGAGACTGTACTTCAGTCTCTTCTCTCTGTTCCCTGAATAGTAATGCGTAAAATAGACAATACATTCATACGTGAGAGGGTGAAGACATTGCTATGCCATATTGTTGCCATTGTAGGCCAGGGAAAACAGGTAAAAGACTCACATCAAAGCTTTCATTTGAATGTTTCATGTTCAAGAAGCATTGTGCGACCTAAAGAAGTGGTAACCCTCTCAAAGCAAACCCTGCATGTTGTGCTAGTGCGCTCATGTGCTGCTGTTTATTATCAGTTTGCATCTAGTGTAAAAATGAAACAATTTTTTTCTCTGTGTGACCAATGATTACTGTGTGTTACGAGAACTGTTTGGTTATTCTTATTTAAGGAACTTGCAGTGAATCCAACACATGATTTAGTGTGCTCCATTCTCCAAACATTCTTTTCTTTATGGAAAAATGGCAAACGAACGTGGTAAATGTCCATAAGCCAATACCAGTGGCATCTTTAGAAACACTTTGTGGCAAAGCATCTTCAAAATACACCAGGAAATTTAAGAATCATTGGTATGAGCATAAATGGCTGTGCAGAAGTATCTATTATACAAAACAGTACTACTGGCCTCGTTCTTAGAATACTGTCCACTAGTTGTTCTGCAGAATGAAGTATTTCATGATTAAAGAGAATAAAAACTTATCTCCCAAACAGCTTAGGCAATAGCATATCAACATTGTTGACTACAAGTTACATTTACAAGGACATACTCATTGAACTGATGAAAACTCGCCCCTTCTATGAAGATACCAAAGACGCTTTCAAAAGGATGAAAAATAGAAAAATTGACTTGATAGTAAGGTGAGTGTTATTTTAATTAACTAATAAGTGAAGCAGTAAGCATTAGCATCTTTCTTTTGTTTTTATTTCAGTATTGTAAATTTTGTTTTCTGTTTTCCCTCCTGCTCGAAGTTTATCAGCCACTTAATACTGTCCTTATTACAATTTTGTACACAATCATTAGTCTACTTTAAACTTGTTGCGTTGATCATATGACAGTATTAATGATTTTACAAATGTAGGTTAGTCGATTTTCTGAGTCACCTAATCAATTCGCCCAGAACTGCACCTGGCTATGTCATCTGCATGAATTTAAGTTGAATGTTAGATTTGTGCAATGGCTCTACAGAGAAGGTGCTACTATCCACACGACTGAAACATTCAAACATCTACACATCCAATCAAAAACAACCTTCAATCAGAGCAATACCATATCATAAAGGTATTGGACCGTAACTCAAACAGGCAACATTTTAGGTTGGAAATTGAACCTAGATTTCAGATCTACAACAATGCCAGGTGCTACAGTTGCAACAATATCTTATAAAAACATCGAGACATTCCGCAAAATGAACTTTTTTACATTCAATACAGCAATAGCTGTATTGTCATTTGTTCGAGCATTATATCATGAGATGTTATATAACTTTACAGCACTGTCAAAATGAGAAACCTGGTAGAGTATCCAAAGTATAAACTTGAAAGAAGCGTAGGGACAGTGAAGCACAAACTAGTACAAAATTGAATCGAGAATATATTGACACATTGCTTCACTCACCTGTTTATTCACAGGACATGTTTCAAGAGCTCTTGCTCTTATCCTCAGCTGATACTCGACTAGTGCAAGTTGTAGTGGTTTCTTCTTTCTCCGTATTGTCAATAGATGGCGATATGTACTTGTCAAAGATGTCCGGTGGTGGAGTTTCAAAATTCATGACTCTATGACGATTTTTGTTAATGAAGATTTTTTCCCATATTGAAAGGTCTATGGGGTGATTAACGTATTTTATTAGAGATGTTTCCAAATTGATGTCATGTCTAGTATTCAAAAAATGAAAAGCCACTGCTGATTTTTCTGTTTCACCATTTTTAATGTTTCTCATATGTTCTTTAGTTCTGATGTTAATATTTCTCCTATATAAATTTTAGGGCAAGTTTCACATTTGATCTCATAGATTCCTGGTTTTTCTTTGGTAGTGATTGAATTTTTGGGAGGGCCTTTTAACAAATTTCTGATATTAAACCTATTTTGAGGTGCAAGAGTTATGTTGTGTTTTGAGAAGATTTTTTGGAATTTGTTATAGGCTGATGGGTGGAAGGTGAGAAAGAGAAAAAACATTTTAAAAAACTTCACTTTTTTAAAAAATTCACCCTCCACCCATCAGCCTATAACAAATTCCAAAAAATCTTCTCAAAACACAACATAACTCTTGCACCTCAAAATAGGTTTAATATCAGAAATTTGTTAAAAGGCCCTCCCAAAAATTCAATCACTACCAAAGAAAAACCAGGAATCTATGAGATCAAATGTGAAACTTGCCCTAAAATTTATATAGGAAAAACAAAAAGAAATATTAACATCAGAACTAAAGAACATATGAGAAACATTAAAAATGGTGAAACAGAAAAATCAGCAGTGGCTTTTCATTTTTCGAATACTAGACATGACATCAATTTGGAAACATCTCTAATAAAATACGTTAATCACCCCATAGACCTTTCAGTATGGGAAAAAATCTTCATTAACAAAAATCGTCATAGAGTCATGAATTTTGAAACTCCACCACCGGACATCTTTGACAAGTACATATCGCCATCTATTGACAATACGGAGAAAGAAGAAACCACTACAACTTGCACTAGTCGAGTATCAGCTGAGGATAAGAGCAAGAGCTCTTGAAACATGTCCTGTGAATAAACAGGTGAGTGAAGCAATGTGTCAATATATTCTCGATTCAATTTTGTCCTGGTAGAGTATATTAATTTTGTAGAGCATCACAGTATAGGATGAAGCAGCAAACAAAAAGTAAAAGAAGAAAACATGTTTGCTCGGTGTATTTACAAATGGCAATATATTGAGCATTTAAGATTGTCACAGCCTTCCTGTTGCTAGTAGAAGCCATAGACGAGGTTGCCTCCACTCTCTTTATGTAAACCAGAACCATTATAATGTATATCTTTAAGGATGGACCCCTCCATGTATAATATACTGAACCAGAACACTTAAGATTGAGTCTCTAAGCAACCTAAGCCCAATTTAAGCAATTTAAGCCCAATCCATGGCTGAATATACAAATTTCAATCCCTAGTGGTTTACTGTGGATCACTATGTTCTCAAAGTCTGAGTTAGTCATTTACTTATTTTTAGTTTAAAGCACTTAGCTAAAGACAATGTTTTGTTGATACTTGAAATGGGAAAATTTGCAATATACATCAGTCCATAAATACATAAGACAAAACACTGTTACTAACAAAGTGAAAATAATATGCATTTAAAAGATATTAAAGTTATCTGAGTAACTGTGTATGGAGTAGAGGTTAGCAGTTGAGAAACCTGTAACACAACCAGCAAACTGACGTTGTGAAGACAGTAAACCATGTCATATGTAGGATTGTTGTTGCAGGTTTTTCAATAACAAATTAGGAACATGAATTCCAGGGAACCTAACATAAGAGTACGGCGTAAAGGTGCTCTTTAATGCAATACAGTTAAGTTGGTATGGAATGACGTCATGGAACAAGTTGTTGCCAACTGCAAAGCTCTGGAATATGTGAACACAGAGGATAAATAACAACAAATTTTCTATTTCTTATTATAAACTAACAATACTGAAATGCGAATACAGGGAAATGTTTAACTACAAGAAATATTTAATATTCCGAAACCCATGCGCTACAATTTTTTAGCTTTTAAATAATAAGTAATACCTTATAAATAAATAGAAACAATAATAATGACAACAATAATACTAAAAACAACCAACTTTTTGTCATTATTATCGTGAAGCCGCTGAGGATAGAGTGGGTAAGCAATGTTACACTGTCTCAGTTTCCTTATGTATTACAGTATCGCTAGTTTTGTCCTAACAGGAGAAAGCTTTCTCATAGAAGATATAGGATATCACCTAATACTAAGGGCCACAAACAGCTGTGTCATGTTGTTGGAAGTCTGCAACAGCAAAGGGAAGAAATATGCAAAGATTTTTACTACACAGAAACCATGACCAACCAGAATTGGAAAGGCACGAACTACCAACTAAGGCACCTCATAACTAGAATGGTAGTACATGGCTTCCATTTTAAAGTGTGCAATCAGAAAAATGTACATAACCACATGTGAAGTGTAAATGTTTGTTGTGCGAGGACACCTACGAAAAATATCACATATTGAGGTGTAAGTAGAGGACAAAATCACTGGTGGAATATGCCCCAGAAGCTTAATAACTACTCACATGCACGAATGTGCAACTTTCTATCATCAATAAGTATCGCTAGTTTGCTTATGTAGTGTTGGTATTTTTCGCCAAGGCATGCTTTGGATGTTGGCGACGCTTGAGCCATGAAGTCACGCCTACCATATTGCTACACCGTTAAAGTACACCTTTACCAAGTACTGTTATATCATGTCTGGGAAAACAAGATATGCTACATTTGTTACCATTTGTTGGAAATCAGGCAACCTTGAAATTCTAAAGGCAAATATTCAAAATTCTTTGAATACCCTTAAACAATGGTGTTCTAAAAACTTCATGGAAGTAAACACTGTGAAAAGCAACTATCAGCCCTTCTCTCTAAGAAAGAAACAACTCAGTATTACCTTAAGTTATGATAATATCAAATTAACCAGAACAGAAAATGCTCAATATCTTGGAATACTGTTTGACAAAAAATTAACTTGGAAAAAACATACTGACACCTTCAACTTCCATGATACTGGAGGGCACACAAATTCAAGCTTTTAGGTTAATTACTGGAGCTATAAAAACTACTCCTATAATAACCTTACAAGCATTTACATGTAACAGATCCGTAATGACAGATTTAGAAATGCAAGCCCCTTTAACATAAGAGAAGCTCTTAAAGATTCCAGAGAATAATAAATGGGTAAAACAACACACATCCACCTTCAGTTTGAAAACTCAATTAGGCTTCATACAGATAGTTCAACAACTAAGAAATAAACTAAATTACCCATCCAAAATAGAACCTTTCATATCTCTTAATAACCCACTGAACATCATTGAATTAGAATACTACCTAGATTTCCTTGCAGATTTTAAAAAGAAGGAATACTCATCTACAGAAGCTAAAGCATATGCCCTTGAAACCATAAATGTAAGATATCCAGTTGACAAATGGACACACATCTATACAGATGGCTCTCTTTACAATCAAGAAGATGGAGCAGGAGCAAGAGCTACCTGTAGATTCTTTTCTTTCTATAGGCATGTTGGAATTTACTTAACAAGTTTTGATGGAGAAATTGATGCAATTTATACTTCCTTACAAAATCTATTTACCTGGACAAATAAGCTTTCCAACATAGTTTTCTTAACAGATTCTAAAGCAGCTATTCAGGCTATTATTTCAAATGACAGCCCAAAAACCGAAAAGATAAATAAAATTCATAATATGATTAAACATCTTCAAAATTTAAATATTCGATAATTTTCCAATGGATACCATCTCACTATGGAATTTCTGGCAAAGAGTAAGCAGATATGTTGGCCAAGAAGGGTTCCAAAATATCTCAAACAACGAAACAAAATATCCCCTATGAAACAGTTAAAAGATTAATCAAAAACATCTTCACAAAACGATATAACTATCTAGTTTCCTCTAAAAAACTTAATTGGAAAGATTTCCAAAACAAACTAAAGACAAATCCAGAACTACCTCGAAAATTTTCAGTAGCAATGTTCAGATTAATCACAGGCCACGATTGCTTGAACGGACATTTATTCAAGGTTGGATTAACAACTTCTCCACAGTGCTGCTTATGTGGTGAAGACGATTTAATGAACATCGATCATCTAACTGTATGTGAAACTCTCCAAAATCAAGAAGATTTAGTCTCCAAATATTGGGAAGCAAGAAGCAAAATGATTTTATTATCAAATTGTGAACATTAAACACACGCACATATGCACGTACGCGCGCGCGCCACACACACACGCCCCTGCCAAGCTGAACTGGGGATTGACTCACGAGGCAATCAAGATCATCTACAAGGGAGCTATTTTGCCATTGATGCTGTATGGTGCTCCCCTCTGGATCGAAGCAATTAAGAAGCAGCATAACAGACAAAAATTAATCCGAGTCCAGAGACTTATTATTATCAAAATGGCGAAGGCCTTTCGCACTACCTCCACTGCAGCCCTTTTTGTCATAGTTGGAATGTTGCCAATTATAATAAAAGTAGAAGAAACTGTGCAACTATATAGAATCTTGAAGGGAAAAGGGAATGTGAGCTGGATTATAGATCATGATGTAGAGTTGAGGAATTGGCCACACCCTGCCAAAACAATTAGACTCAGCAAAGGCAGAGAAGGAAAACCAGAATCCACATTAGAAGTATATACAGATAGCAGCAAGATTGAGATGGGTGTTGGATCAGGAGTTGCAATATTCATCAATAATGAACTTGCTCACCAAAGAAAATATAAATTGGACAATAACTGCTCAAACAACCAGGCAGAACAACAAGCCATCATTGTTAACAGGTCACAGGAAAACTAAAGTGTACTACCACCAATTTAAAATAAGTGACAATCCAATGTGTAAGTGCAACCAAAACGAACAAACTGTGGACCACTTAATCTTTGAGTGTAATCAGTTAGACAAAGAAAGGGAAAATCTAAAGAAAGCAATAACAATGGCTCGTGGACGCTGGAGACTAGAGAAAAAGGAACTTATACAAAAACAGACCAAAAGTTTCAGTAAATTTGTAAACAGTATTAACTTCAATAATCTGTAAATAGGCAAGTGGGATGCAAATACTTACATTAGTTTATCGAATTGTAAGTCTCGAGGAAATGTGATAATGTGTATTACAATAGTGAAAACCAAATTTAATGTAACTGTGCACCCAAGCATATAGTATTACTCACTATGTAATGGAATATGCTGTATAAAAAAAACACACACACACAGATGGCCACCAAGATGGCGGAGAATATTGAACTTAGTGTTGCAGCAGCAGCAGCACAAATCTGGCAGGCTGTTTGGAACAGCCCGAAGGGTGGTCAAATCGGGTACCTGCTCTGGGAAGAGCTTAACCACGTAGTGGCGGGATGTGGATGTTGCAGAATGACGGGTGTAATTTAAGTGGGGTTAGTGTAGGGATGTAGCTTTTTGCTCCTCAGGGAATGATGAACCGGGTGCTACGGACAGCGAGCACTGCTGGTGGGTTAGTTAATAAACTAGGAAGAAGGTATGTATAATTTTGAATATTCCATAATAACAAATTTGGAGTAGCTGAAATTTAATTTAGGCTGGAATGGAGATTATGTGGTTACCGGTAGTGACCGCAAGACATGCGGGGTAACCGCTATCGCTTATAGCGACGCTCACGAGGAACATAATCCCCAAGGGATCTGACTAGGGCGCTCTGATGTTGGGGCAAACCCTCGAAAAATTTTGTCGCCCGGCGTCTAATTTCATCCTCCACATATCGGAGGGATGAAGCCTCATGAAGTAATCTCACGGGGAACCTTGTACAAACAGAATAAATAATCCGAAGACATTTATTCTGTGCACGTTGGAGCAGAACTAGATGTGAGCCTGCGGCCATACCCCAGACTTTGCAAGCATAGAGCATGATAGGGAGGACCAGAGCCATAAAGAGGCGCAACTTTAGAGGAACAGACATCGCAGACCGAAGCACAGGGTATAGTGATGCCATGGCACCACACGACCGATGAGCTTGCTCCTGGATGTGCTCCCGAAAAGTTAGGCCCTTGTCCAGCTTCACTCCCAAGTACTTGATTGAATTCTCCCATCTGATCCCTTGCCCGAAGTAGGTAAATTGGGGGAAGTTGGCGGGGAAGCGGCGCTTGGTGAACAATATCGCTTGGCTTTTCTCCGTATTAATGGACAATCGCCAAAGCATGCACCATTCCTGGAGGAGGATTAGATATCTTTGGATGGGGTTGAAGGTTCTGCGTGGGTGTCTGTTTGTTGTGAATAGCAGCACGTCGTCAGCATACTGTGCTATGTTGACGTGCTGTTCAGTGGGAAGGTCAGCCACATAGACGCTATACAGCGTCGGGGATAACACAGAACCTTCGGGGACTCCGCCGCGGATAGACCTTCGTGTAGATGTTTTTCCCGCCACTGTGACAGTGAAGAATCTATGTTTTAGGAAAGAGTGAAGAAGGTGTATGACTTGAGTGGGTAGCTCCAGTTGGATGAGTTTGTACAGAAGACCCGCGTGCCAGGTCGTAGAGAAAGCCTTTTCCACGTCCAGAGAAACCGCCGAGGAGAATGCCTTGTCCTGGAAACCCAGGGCTGCAGCCTCCACCACGCGCAGCAACTGCTGTGACGTGGAATGCCCAGGACGAAAGCCAAACTGGTGAGGAGGGATAGCTTGTATGTCACCCAGAAGGGGGGACATGCGGGCTAAGAAAAGTCTCTCGAAAACTTTCGAGAGAACCGAAAGGAGGCTGATGGAGCGGTAGTTGCCAGGATTAACCGGGTCTTTCCCTGGCTTCAAGATGCATATCACCCGAGCCTCTCTCCAACTACGTGGAAAGTGACTCAGAGAGAGACACATATTGAAGACTTTGGTTAGAAATAACACGGCCCTGAAGGGAAGGTGGCGGAGCATGAGTGGCGTTATGCCATCAGGTCCCGCTGCCTTTTTTGGTTTGAGGCGCCGGAGTACGCCCTGAAGTTCACTGGGCCTTATGACTGGGAGTCTGTCCGCCTCAGCCGGGGGTCGCCGAAATTATCGACATACCTCCTGCCTAACGCGGTCAGAGAAGGCAGGGTCCTGGGGGTCTTCTCTAGGCCTCATGGTCCTCTCAAGGTAGTCGGCGAACACCGTAGCCTTGGCCTGTGGTTCGTAGGACAGGCCTTGGATGCCCTGGAGTGGGAAGTTTGGTGTCCCTTGGCGGTTCCGAAGTCTTTTAATGACCCTCCACACGTCACCATCCTCGAGGTTCATACGAGACATCGTGTCCTCCCACGCGCGCACTCTGTGCTCACGGAGGCGGGCACGAACCTCTCGGCACAGTCGCCGATGAAGTCCTCGATTATGAGGCGTGCGGTGTCTTTGGTAGAGCCGCCTTGCTGCCCAAGAACGGAGAATGAGAAGTAGGATGTCTAGGGGAAGAACATCCGGATGAAGGGGGGCTGGGGTGATAACTGTAAGGTTGCGGACCGTTCGCTTCACGACTGAGGTGAAGGACGAGACCGCAGCCTCAAGGGAGGGAATGTCGGTTATGTTGGGGTTAGGAGGAATGGAGTCATTCAGGCAGACTTTGACGCAATCCCAGTCCACATCCCGGTTTTGAACCGAGACGTCATGGTTGGCAATCCGTGTATTAACCTCAGCAAGTACTGGGTTGTGATCTGAGTGTAATGCGTTAAGTGAAGTGAGTGAGAGATGAAATGGAAAGCGTTTGATGATAGCGAAGTCGATATGAGATGGGCGACCCCGACCACGCGGGTAATGAGTGGGTTGCCATGGGCCCTCAACTCGAAGGTGAGGGTCCGCATCTACCATGCGGATAATGTCACTGCCTCTCCTATCCGCTCGGGGACCATGATGCCAACGCTGATGTTTGGCATTGAAGTCCCCGGCCATAATGACATTGGGATGTAAGGAAAGAATGGATTGGTAGTCATTGGCTATGAACTGTGAGCGGGGAGGATGGTAGGCTGAAACTACCAGGACTTCAGAACCGCCAAGGTTCACGCAGGCTGCCGTGGCTTCAAGTGTTTGGAGTTGTGGAAGCTGGACAGCTCGATGGACCACACTTCTCCTCACCAGGATCGCAGTGCCACCTCCTCGACGACCAGCGCGATCCGTTCGGAGACAGTGATACCCCGAGAGATGGAAGGGGATCTGGGGACGGAGATGGGTTTCCGACACCAAGATGAGGTCCAAAACATTGGATCTTGCAAAATGTAGGAGCTCGTCCCTTTGAACCGCCACTCCAGCCGCGTTCCAGAACGCGAACCTGAACGAGGTACTTGACCTAGTTCGTGCTGCCATTCTGGGCCGGGTCGGTAAAGGAGGTTAGAAGGGCAAGCCCCTCCATGGCTGTCACCATGCGGGTTGCGGGGTCTGTCGTGGAGGTATACCGCACCAGCAGTTCACAGAGTCGCTCACCGTGGGCCTGTAACAGTTGATACAGCCACGTCAGCAACTCCGACCGTGGTGAGGTGGAGGGAGTAGTGCGTGAAGTTTACTTAGTGTTGAAAGTGCTTTGGAGAAGTTATTACAAACTACAGAGAAGAGTGGTAATTTAAGAAAAGATTTGAAGGGAGATACACAACAAGCGGTGAGTACCCTGAGGAAATGTTATGTTGGACTTATGAGTGAGTTACATAGTAAGATCGACATAATTAAAGGTTTGGAAGAAGTGGTTAGGAAATTCACGGAACAAGCTGTAGCAGCAAACAGTATAACAACCAGGAAGCAGGTGGCATCTGTTGGCGGAAATGTGAGTTATGCGCAAGCGGCAAGTCACGGCCACTTGGATAGTAAACAGGCAGTGGGGAAACAGAATAACACTTTCGAGACTAGGGAGTATCTTCTGGACACTATGAAAGACAGGAAATATAAAATAATTATGTCATCTAAGCAAAATGAGAGTACTGATGCAATGAAAACACTGCTAAAGTGCAAAATTAATCCAATGAAATTAAAAGTAGGGGTTACCAACCTGAAGTCATTACGGAACTGGAAATGAATTCTTGAATCAAACAGCAAGGAAGACATCCAGATCTTAAAAAATGAAATTGAGAATCAGTGTAGCCAATTCTTGGAGGTGAATTTGCCTAAGTTTCAAAACCCATACATTATCGTCTATAATATCCCTGACGACGTATCTGTGGAAAACTTCGTGGAAACTGTAATGGCTAAAAACAATGAATTGAATATAGAAGAAGACACCGTGAAAGCAAAATGTGTGTTCAAAAATAAGAAATATTGCCGAAATCTTGTAGCTGAAGTCTCCCCAACATCATGGAGGAAGTTGACGCAGGCCAAATTGAAGTTAGCATGGAGCATTTGCAATGTGTAAAATTATGTTAAAGTGACAAGCTGCTTTAAATGCTCTAAATTTGGACATCAAGCTCAGGAGTGTAATGGGGAAGAAACATGTCCAAGATGCTCAGGAAATCACAGCCTAAGAGAATGCCAAGCCCATGAATCGGAAATTAAATGTATTAGTTGCATCAATCACAATAAATTCAATCGAAATGCCCAGATAGAAGAAAATCACACATCTATGGATAAAATGTGTCCTAGTTACCTGGCAATACTAAGAAAGTACATACAAAACACGGAATACTGAGTATGGCAACTCCTATAACACGAATGGTTAATGTGAAACACAATCAAAACACAATCCAATCTGAACTTAAATGTATCCAGATCAATCTACAACATAAGAGACTGGCGACTGATAACCTCATACAAATAATAGAAGAAAACGACATAGATTAATACAAGAACCATATATTTTGAACAAAAAAATGGCAGGGATTCCTAAAAGATACATAATATTTATCACTGGAAGAGAAAGAAGTAGAGCAGCAATTATTGTTAATAAACAAGTCGATGCCCTATTAATAAAACAGCTATTAAATGAAGACACAGTAGTACTAGAGATTAGATATAACAAATTAAGATTATATATATCCAGTATGTATTTAGATATCGGCGGAAATATAAATGACAATCTGCAAAAAGTAGAACAAATTATAGGCTTTACAAAAGGAAATGGAACAGGACTACTAATAGCTATGGACAGTAATGCTAGGTCCACAACATGGCATGATCAACTGACAAATACACGAGGAAGAATTCTGGAGGAATTCATAAGTGAACAACTATATATTATGAATGAAGAAAATGAAGCCACCATCTTTGACAGCGGAAAAGGAACAAGTAACATTGATGTTACCATTACTAACACCAAATTACTCAAAAGAATTAAGGACTGGACCATCAGTATCGAAGAAAGTTGTTCTGACCACAAGTACATAACATACAATATAGACAGGGCAATTCACGTATCCACATTCCAACGAGCCACCATTCCATATGTTACAGAATACGAGAAGAAAAAATGGAAGCATTTGATAAGATATTCCTCCAACAAATAAGAGAGAAGATGAAAAACTAATCCTAGTGAAGAAGAAAATGGAAAACTTGATATAGAACTGGCAAATAAGACGAGGCATGAAGCTGATGTCGAAAGAGTAATAGATATATCGCAAGTCTCGCTGAGGGAAGCTAGCAAGAAAGCATTTGGAGTATGTAGATCAGCAAAAACAATAAAGGAATAAGACAAACTCCATGGTGGACAGGTGAATTAAAGATAATGAGAAAAAAGGTCAACGCCCTGAGAAGACATTTCCAGAAAACCAAAACAAATGAGGATCTAAGAGAACAATGCAAAATACAATATATAAATGGAAAAAGAGAATATGAACCTAAAATAAAAAAATAAAAGCTGAACTCATGGAAGCAGTACTGTAGTGTGCCAGCATCAACGAACCTCTGGATGATGATGATGATGATGATGATGATGATGATGATGATGATGATGATGATGATGATGAGTATAAGGGTGCTCAACTGCAGAGGTCATCAGCGCCCTTTTTAAAAGAAACTGGTCATGGCAAAAGTCAGATATAAATTCCTCTAAAACACTATAAATATGCCAATAGAATGACAAAAATACATACGCGTTAAAAAAAATAAAAACAATAGAAATGCCATCTAAAAATCCATAAATTCTATTTGCTAAATCCTGAATTCTAATCTCGAAAAGTATCTAAAAACCTTCTCCACTACTGCGTTATCGTCCGCTAGCATTTCTGCAAAGCTGACCAGCAGCTGCAGAGATGTCCTAAGGTCTGCTAGGTGAAAACACTCTAGCAGCACGTGTCGTAGAGACAACGCTTCATTGCAAAACGGACACAGTGGAGAAGCCTCCTTTTTAAAAAGAAAATTATGAGTAAAAAAGCAGTGCCCAATTTGTAACCGAGCCAAACTCACCTCCTCGCGACAAGATGACCGGCAGGAGGTAATCCAGGGAATTGGAAGTTCTTTGACAGATCTAAGCTTATTATTGCGGAGAGCGGACCACTCTTCCTGCCAGCAGGTTTGCACAGCTCTCCGCAATACAGCCCTAAAGTCTTCCGATGTCACAGATGGTATTCGAACCCTGGGCTTCATGATAGCCATCTTAGCTGCTGAATCCGCCATTTCATTCCTTCGCAAGCCTACGTGACCAGTGATCCATGCACACACCACGTTAACGCCAGAAGCGTGTAAAACATGGAGGGCATCCTGTATACGCTGCACAATAAGGTGGTAGTTGTACAGCTGCCGTAGGCTTTGAAGTGCACTGAGGGAATCACTCAGGATTAAGCAGTCCCCCAACTTTCGTCGACGTACGTGTAAAATGGCCCGGTATATTGCATAAAGCTCTGCAGTAAAAACGGAAGTGCTAATGTGGAATCCGAATGTATACGGTTCGGTTTCACACACATAAGCACAACCAGCATCATTTGAGTTCTTGGAGCCATCAGTATACATTACAAAATGGTCCTCGTATCGCAATAAAACTTCTAAAAAACATGTGCGGATACTAGACATAGACATGGTAGAGTTATCATATTTAGTCATGCCCAGATCAACCGGGGACGCTCTGCACAACCAAGGAGGGTATCTCCTCTCCCCCCTAGGATACATCTTGGGCATTTCAGTATCAAGATGTCTAAGGAGCTCCCGGAAACGAAAACCAGGTGGCTTTGGTTTAATAGAAGTGTTCCCATAACGCACGTCCATGAAGGTATTAAAGAACGGCGTAAACGATGGATGTGTGGGCACGCAATTAAGTCCACAGCCATAATTGGCTAATAACATGTTGCGCCTGTACTGCAGAGGAGGTTCTGCACTCAGCATACAGGCTTATAACTCGGCTCGTTGGAAATGCCCCAACTGCTATTCGTATGCCTCAATTATGGACTGTGTCTAATCTCTTCAGCACAGATGGTCATGCTGAGCCATAAACGATACTACCATAATCTAATTTGGAACCGATGAGTACCCGATAAAGTCGCAATAACACTGTACGATCTGCTCCCCACGATTTTCCACTTAGTACCCGCAAGATATTTAAAGATCGGTCACATCGTGCTTTCAGTTGTGCTATATGCGACAACCAACTAAGTTTTCTATCAAATATCAATCCCAGGAACCTTGTCTCATCTGCAAAAGGTAGTAGATCAGCGCCTAGCCGGAGCCTTGGAGGTAGTCGACTCTGCTGATGCCAGAAGTTAACACAGATGGTTTTCTCGGCGGAGAATCGGAAGCCTTTTTTTAAACTCCAACTCTTAAGGTTGTCCAAGGTGGTCTGAAGACGGCGCTCTAAAAACGGAGTGCGCTGAGATGTACAGGAGACGACAAAGTCGTCTACAAATAGGCATGACGAGACACCTGGAGATACACATTTCGAGATAGAATTAATCGCAATAGCAAACAATGTTACACTTAGTACCGATCCCTGTGGTACACCGTTCTCTTGAACAAAAAGGTTCGAAAAAACCGAGCCAACCCTTACTGGGAATATGCGGTCTTTCAGGAATTCCTGAAGGAAGAGTGGTAGGCCTCCACGTATATTCCAGGTGTGCGGAGTACGTAGCAACCCTGCCCGCCAACACGTATCATAAGCCTTTTCGAGCTCAAAAAATATTCCGACTGTTTGACAGTTCTTAAGAAATCTGTTCATAATCTGTGTCAACATGAACACAAGATGATCCACTGTTGAACGGCATAGTCGAAAACCACACTGGATGTTATTCAGTAGGTTGTGCGGTTCCAGCCACCATACCAACCAAACATTTATCATGCGTTCCATCACCTTGCATACGCAACTGGTGAGGGAAATAGGACGGCAGCTAGAAGGTAGGTGACGGTCCTTGCCAGCTTTCAAGATAGGTATGATGGTGGCTTCTCGCCACTTGTCGGGAAACGTGGCATCAACCCAAACACGGTTATAGACCTTGAGCAGGAATGCCTTACCTTCAGGTGAGAGATGTAACATTTGAACGTAGATTCCGTCCGGTCCTGGTGCTGTCAGTCACGATGATGAAAGAGCGTGTTCTAACTCTGCCAAGGTGAAGAGGCAGTTATAATCTTCAAGGTTTCTGGAACTAAACACGAAACCTTGAGACTCTACTTGAGTCTTAATGGAGATAAACTCAGGAGCATAATTGCTTGAGCTAGAAACCTGAGCAAAAGTACAGTCGAAGGAGTTAGCCACAACAAACGGATCAACAACAACTCCTGCAGTTGTTTTCAGACCAGCGATTGGCAGATGGGTTGATTTTCCGGCCACGTGACTTCATTTATCCCATACAACAGATGAAGGTGTACATCTGTTAAAAGATGATACAAAGTTGTTCCATGAGGTCTTTTTGCTATCCTTAATTATTTGCCTAGACTTTGCACGCGCTTTCTTGTACTCAATTAGATTACTTAGGGTAGGGTGTCGTTGGAATACCCTCAGAGCACGTCTACGAGCACGAATAGCATTCCGGCAGTCGTTGGTCCACCATGGGACAGGAAATTGACCGGGTTGGGTAGCGGAACGTGGAATAGACTGTTCTGCAGCGGAAAGAATTTTCTCTGTGAGATGGTCAACTACATCATTCACAGAATCGTGCTCGTTGTATTCAAAGACAGACAACTGGGTGTAAAAGTTCCAGTTGGCACGATCAATGCGCCATCTAGGAATACGTGAGGGAGACACATCTTGTGCTAAGAGACTAAGAAGACATGGAAAGTGGGCGCTGGAATGTAATTCAGAGATGACATTCCACTGTAATGAAACAGCTAGCTGGGATTACACACTGCCAAATCGATGTGCAAATAGGTGTTAAACGCGTCTGAGAGGAATGTTTGCTCTCCGGTGTTCAGGAGAACCAAGTTATTGCTCTCCAGGGATTTTGCAATGAGGTTGCCTCTCGAACATGCCCGATTTTAGCCCCAAAGTGGGTGATGGGCATTAAAGTCTCCCACTATTAGAAATGGTGTTGAAGAGTTGGGAAACCAGATCTTCAAGGTCAATTAGTGAGAGGTCATCTGATGGTGGTACATATACTTTGCAAATGCAAAATTCGATTGATGCCAGCTTAATCCTTACAGCTACAGATTGTATATAAGACTGTAGCTGTAACGGATCTACAAATACGTCATCCCTGAGTGGCATCATAGTACCCCATGAGCAGGAATGCCCTCTTCTGTTTCAACATCACACCTCAGTGGTGTGTAGCGTCTGATTTTAAAGTTGTCTTGCGGTCGTAGCTTAGTCTCTTGTAAGCATACCAACAACGGGTTATGCTTACTGAGCAAAAGTTCCAGTTCTGGTCGATGTGCTCTTAAGCCTCGTATGTTTCATTGAAGGATAGCCATGGCAATAGTAATGGGATATGTCAAATAAGTACGCACATTACGTAGGTTTAAGCGGTGGTCGGATCAATTTGCCCTTTTTCTTTGGTGTAGGGCTAGTTTCTGCAGGTTTATCCTGCCTCTTCTTTGCTGCAGATGCAGCAGCGTGGTCAGATGTTTCCTGATATCCTCTATGGAAGAGGAGGGCTTTCCTTCTACAACTTTCGCTTCGAGGGGCTCGAAGCGATTGGAAATTCCGACCGACGTAGATGCCGGTCGCCGGTCGGAGTCCTCCCCAGAAGATGACTCCGACGATGATCTCGGAGACGCTCTAGGGCTCCGTTTCTTGGACTTTTCTGGAGCAGACTTTGTGCTTCCTTTCAGGAAGGCAGTTCTATCATACTGAGTCTTGAACTTGATCTCTGGTGCTGGGTACACAATGAGCAATTTCGTCCTGTTGTAAGACGTCGATGCTTTGTCAGGCGACTTCACTGACTTGTTATTTTCAGTAGTCTTAAGTGTTCTCGGAGTTTTAGATGGTGTTACTGATGCTCTTGGTTGCGATCTAGGCACTAGAACTTTCTCTGATATTGTTGCCCCATTTATATCAGATGTTTGGGTACCAGCCTCCCGTTTCGGTGACGGAGTAGCCGCCACAGAACTATAGGTACGGGAGGTGGTTGAAGAGGGCTTGAGGATACAAAGAAGTTTCCGGGCTTCCGAAAAGGATACCTTTTCTTTAACCCGGATCTCCTGAATAGCTTGCTCTTCAATATAACGGGGGCATTCTCGTGAACTTGATGGATGTTCACCGCTACAATTTACGCATGCTGGAGGTGATGTACATGCATTTTCATGCATGCCGACTCCACAGCTGACACATGTAGAAGCGCCTTTACAGAATGCACTAGTATGACCGAACCGCTGACATTGGTAGCATCTCAGAGGGTTAGGTATGTATGGTCTAATCTCAATCACTTCATATCCTGCCCTGATCCTTTGAGGGAGATCTACCCGATCAAAGGTCAGGAACAGGGTACGAGTAGGAACCATATCCCCTCGTTCTCTCCTTTGGACACGATAGGCTGCAGTTACGCCTTGTTCCTGGAGGTTCTCCTGAATATCCTCGTTGGACATTCCATCCAATGCGCTAGTGGTTACAACACCGCGTGAGGAATTCAGGGTCCTATGCATCTCCACTTTGACTGGATAACTGCCCAGCATGTTGACTTTCAGTATCTTAGCTGCCTGGGATGCTGTAGTTGCTTCCACCAGCAGCGTGCCATTTCTAGATTTTGTACATGATTTAACAGCACCAGCTATTTTGTCACGACCTTTCTGTATAATAAACGGATTAACCGTTGAAAAAGTTCTACCTTCCTCTGTTCGTTTAATAACTAAGTAGCGAGGACCACACTCAACTACTTGTTTAACACTGTTTTCAAACAAATATTTTCCACGTTTAATGTTTTTGGGGGGTGTAGGTTAACCATAATAGTTGGTCTAAATTTCATTCCCCAGTGCTCCCCAACCACCACGGAGTCCAACAAGGGGTCATCCCACTGGAATGACAGGGCTACACAGGGGATATAGCGAGCTCGCCGTCCCACTCACCCTGGAGGTCGGTACAATACCTAGTCCAATAGTACAATATAATAGTCCAATAGTACAATACCTAGTCCTAGTACAATATAAAGGATTTCCTTCTTTTTTGTAATTTTTGTTCTCCAACGTTAAGTCATATCGGACAGTGAATGAATTCGGTGAAATGATGCTCAAACGAGTCCAGGGTCCATGGAGCTTAGAGTTACCCGACATTCGTCTTGAAGAATAAGGCAAACCCCGCAAAGAAACTTATCCAGGTAACTCACCCTGACCGAGATTTGAACTCGGGACCTCTTGAACGTAAGGCAGACATGCTACACTCTACACTACTGAGGCGGGCTATCAAGGAAATGGCATCATTATAAATGCATTAAACAGAAAAGAATATATAGTGGCAATTTTTGTTGATCTGACAAAAGCGTTTGATTGCGTAAACATAAAAAAACTAATTAACCAAACAGAAATTTATGGGATAAGGAGCATATCATTAGATTGGCTGAAATAATATCTTCAGGACAGGAAGCAGTGTGTGGAAATAATATATAATTCAAATGGTAAATTGGACAATTAGATCTTCATTTAAGAAAATAACTTATGGTGTAACCCAAGGCTCGAAACTCAGGCCCTGCTTATTCCTTATATATAAACAGTATATTCAAAACAATAGCAGAAGCAGGCGGATTGCGCATTGGATATGCTGATGACAACACAATCATAGTGAAGGGAAAAACGGAAAGTGCTATACAAAATAAATCCAATCTTATACTTGCAAAAATGAGTAGTGAGTAAGGAAACCTATGCATGGTAATAAATACAAGCAAAACAGAATGGATGCAAATCACCTTAAACAAAGAAATCCAATTACATATGCAATTAACATTAGATAATAAAAAACACAAGAAGTAGCAAATACAAAATTCCTTGCACTAACATTAGATAACAATCTAAATTGGAAACAACACATTGAAAAATTAGTAAAGAAAATAAATATGGGACTATATATATTTTAAAACAGGCAGCACAACAAATGGATAGAGAAACTCTGATACAAATTTACTATGGAGTCATACACTCTCATTTATGCTATGGGGTGGTATTATGGGAAAATGTGCAGATAAAAGCAATGATAAGATCATTAAGACTCCAGAAATATGCTATGAGAATAACTTGTAAGCTAGAAAAGACAGATTCGTGTAGAAATGTTTATGAAACATTACATGAATTAACATTTACAGCAGAAGTCGTAGCAACCAAAATAAAAACAAGTACATACATACATACACATTAACCAAAAACAAAACAAAGTTATTTCGTAAACAGATTAAAAGAAATATTAAGTGACAATTATATAGAAAATAAATCCAAAGAATTGTATAATCGCTTACCGAATCAAATGAAACAGAAAACAGAAGAAAAATTTAAACTTAAAGCAATTAAAATGTACCCCGTAGAAAACCCAGTCTTCCATATAAAAGGTTAAATAAAGCTGTAACCTGTTTCTCTATTCGTAGCAGATTAGGATGCACCTTGACTCCTTCGAAGAACCAGGGCAGGAAGCCAGATGTAACAGGGTTACTTCACTGTAACTGCAATTGTTTCTTGATGATTGAGTTTGATTAAATTAGAGTCATGAGATCTCTCGTTTTCTTGTGTGGTTTCTAGTGATATAAATAAAACTTTAGATAAGTACAATTTCGTAATATATAATTTGATTGTATAATCTGGATTACATTTTACCCGAAATTTCTATCCTATCATGGCAGATTACTTCCAGCATATCGATAAATCCTTACTTCCTTAATAAATATTGTCGCCCTGGCGGCAGATTCGCGAAGCCGATGAAAAATGATGGCCGGTGGAGATTCGGAAAACCTCGGGACCAATCGTTACCGGAAGCGAGACAGTTGAATGTAGAGCTAGAGAAAAAAAAGTTTTAGGAGCTAGCAAATTGTGATGTGAAGAATGTATTTGCTAGGAAAATAAAGTGCAGTTTTCGTGTTTGAAGCCTCGACTTTTGATTTTCACGAACCCACAAAGTCACAACTGGTGTCAGGAAGCGGGATAACATCACCGAAGAATATGGCCATGGAATCGGCATTGGAAATGCTTTTGCAGAAGATGAACGAATTAACAGCGAAGTCGGAAGCGGCAAATAACAACTTGGCCGCGAAGACGAACGAGTTAACAACAAAAAACAGAAGCGGCAAATTACAACCTGGCCGCAGAGTTGAAAGAAAGAAATACCGAATTGACCACAGAAATGAAGGCAGCGAACGACAGTCTGGCCACGGAAATGAAGGAGGCGAACGAGGTCCTCGCCGCCAAATTTGAGGAACAGTTGGCCGGCGTGAAGGATGACGTGACGGAGCTGGGCAAGCGTATGGGCCAAGTGGACGAGCGCGTCGAGGACCTGGCGCACCGCTTCAATGACCTAGAGGAAAAGGCCGACAATAACGCCAAGTCCCTGAACGCCATGGTTGAAGACGTCGAAGACCTCGCGAACCGCGTAAACAACCTGGAGGGAAAGGCCGACAGCAGCGTCAAGTCCCTGAACGCCATGGTGGAGGACGACGTCGGCAGGAGACTGAAGGATTTGAAGGCTGACGCACCGGGACGTGACACAACATCGGCGCGCATCAAACCTCCGAAATATGACGGCGCGTCAACATTCGAGGTCTTCCGCCGCCAGTTCGACACAGTGGCCAGGCACAACAGATGGTCACGTGAGGAGGAGGCCACGCAGTTAATAGCCAGCCTCCAGGGACGGGCCGCGGAAATCCTAAACGCGGTGCAGACGACGGCGGCTCCCAAGGACATCTGGGAGGCCCTGGAGAATCGTTTCGGGAACCACCGCTTAGCCGCAGCGTACCGCAGCCAACTAAAGGCAAGGTCACAGCAGCCGGGGGAGACGCTGCAGGAGTTAGCCATAGCGATCGAGCAGCTGGCTAGCAAGGCCATGGTTGACCTGCCACTGGAGTTCGTATTCCGGGAAGCCGCCTACAACTTTGTCGACGGGGTACGGGACACGAAGATTCGTCAGCGCCTAATGCTCGGCGATTATAAAACCATCCTTTGTATGTTGATAAAATTGTGTTATGGTGTGCAATAAATGGATTAGAATAATATGAACTATTTTTCCCAAATATGCAGTAAAATACAGAAATAATATACTGGCACAAAGTTTCAACAACTGACGGATATAAAATAACAGTCAGAACATTGCCAGCAGAACTCTGTCATAATGCATACAGCTGATAGGTGACTAATTTATTGCAAGAATATTTTATAGAATCATTAATAAAGGTTTGAGGACGGGTTGATTTACATTTATGAGACTTATTTATAGGGTAAGATGAAACATAAAGAGCTAAAAACTAATCTCCATATTTTAGAAGGATTACAACAAAATATCAGGATAGAAATTAACATTATTTTAGATCATGAAAAAACAGAAGATAATAACAGTAAAGAATACAAAAAAAATTAAAACTCAATTAATTATTCCTTTTACTGGTAAATACGGTATGTGACAAAATATACAGTGCTCAATTTTGCTCAGTGCGCATGCGCATACCTGAGCATCTGCATGTTGTTAGATCGCCATGATGTATAGTTGTGTAAAGAATGTTGTGTTTTCTGTGACTGAAAGTGAGAAGAATTGTTTACAGTGGAGTATTGTCGCCCTGGCGGTAGACTCGCGAAGCCGAAGCCGAAGCCGGTGAAGATTCGGAAAACTTCGGAAACAATCGTTACCGGTAGCGACAGACAGTTGAATGTAGAGTTTGGAAAATAAACAGTTTAAGGTTAGCTAGCAAACTGTAATGGTGACGAATGTATTTGCTAGGAAAATAAGGTGTAGTTTTTCTGTTTCGTAACCTCGTTTTATTATTTCACGAACCCACAAAGTCACAACTGGTGTCAGGAAGCGGGATAACTACATCACCGAACATTATGGCCATGGAATCGGCATTGGAAATGCTTTTGCAGAAGATGAACGAATTAACAGCGAAGTCGGAAGCGGCAAATAACAACTTGGCCGCTAGCTAGCAAGGCCTTGGTTGACCTGCCACTGGAGTTCGTATCCCGGGAAGCCGCCTACAACTTTGTCGACGGGTTACGGGACACGGAGATTCGTCAGCGCCTAATGTTCGGCGATTATAAAAACTTCCACGAGGCGCTGACAGCGGCATTAAGGATGGAGGCGGCCCAGGTAGCATCTATTCCGACGTCGAGAACGAGGATTGTCCGCTACGCCGGAGACAGAAGACCAGCTGAGGGACGCCGGCGAACACCTAGTGACCTGTGTTGAGGGTTTGGACAGCCCGGACACCTGCGGAGAGACTGCCCACAGTAGGAAGAACAGTTAGTGCAGAGGATCTACTCCCATTAGTCCTGGACCCGTAGGACCAAGGACCCGGGCCTCCTTCAACCCGGGAGCAATATATACTCCGGGGGTCTTTCCATAGGGCAATACCTGATTTCTTAAAAAGCCCCCCCGCTTGAACTCAAGACGGGATGGAAGTGGATACGCCACTTACGCGCGCCAACCCCGAAGGGAAGACTACCGATGACCTCGGTGGGGCCGCCTGGTGATCTAGCACACCTTCTACTAGCTATGCAGGCTAGTACCCGGGATACTTAATGGCTTCCCGCAACCCCCTCCGGGCGGCCCTGGCGACCTGGCCGGAGATACCCATTTACCCGTGGGCTAACGGGAACACACTGCCACCCCGAGACCTACCCATCCGAACAACTCCCGAAGGAGGGGCTCGGCTGTTCGGCCCGAAGTTCCTCTAGTAACGTCAGAGGTACCACGAGTGCTAAGGGTCCGCAGCGCCCGCACTTTGGCAGCTGAAGGGGACGGATCCCCTCCCCTACGGGAACTAGGAAGAACAGCCGGAAAACGAGTAAGGGCCATCGTGGAGAGGGGCACGTCGACGCCATTACCACCATCCCCTCGAGTGACAATCCGCGCTGTCAGCCGGCGGATGGATGACAACCTCATCGCGGACGGCTGGGTAAGAGGAAAGCCGTGCCGCGTGCTAGTAGACACCGGGGTGGCCGTGACCATCATCAGACCTGACGTGGCGAAGGGTTTGCCGACGAGGAAGCCGAGCCGACCATACGAGCTTGTGACGGCATCGGGCGACACCATGCCTGTGGAGAAGGAGGCCCTGCTGGAGCTGACCTTGGGACGGAGTGCCGTGCGTCTGTGGGTATTCGTCGCGAAGGTGGCTGAGGAGGTGATTCTGGGACTGGATGCCCTCAGGAGCCACGAGGCGACGGTCGACGTCGGCAGGAAGCTCCTGAGGCTCAACGGAGAAGAGGTTATACTCCGTTAACCAGAAGAGCGCCTTGGAATTGGCAGGGTCGTCTTGAGCGAAGACGTGGTTGTCCCCGCGAGGAGCGAAGTGATAGTGACGGCGCGACCGGAAGGCCAGACAGCAGGTGGTGTCCAGAGGCAGCAGGAGTACGACTTCACCTCGGAACATCGCAGAGGGAAGAGTCACGGTAACGCGGACGCAATGTCCCGAAGACCCTGTCCAGAAGAGTGCGGCCAATGCACAAGAGTGGAGGGGAAGGAGCGTGCCGCAGCAGTTCGAGCAGTCACGGCAGTGCCTGCGGATGGCTGGGATAGCGCAGACCTGAGGAGGGAGCAGCTGGCGGACGCAGACTTGGGGCCACTCTTGAGGGATGTAGAGAACCTGGTGGACCACCTCCACGACATGCACGAGATGGCTCGTCAGAACATCCAGAAGGCGAGCGACCGCATGAAAACCCGATACGACAGGCAAGCCAACAGCCAAGGGTTCCAGCAAGATGACCTGGTCTGGTTGTACCGCCCTACCCGGACCAAGGGACGCTGCCCGAAGCTTCAGCAGTCATGGCAAGGACCGTACCGTGTGGTGAAGAGGATTAACGACGTGGTCTACCGCATCCAGAAGATGCCCCGAGGAAAGATGTTGGTGGTACACCTGGATCGCCTGGCCCGCTACGAACGGCGACGACCAGCCTTGAGGAGGGAGCAGTGTCGCCCTGGCGGTTGACTCGCGAAGCCGAAGCCGGTGAAGATTTGGAAAACTTCGGAACCAATCGTTACCGGTAGCGACAGACAGTTGAATGTAGAGTTTGGAAAATAAACAGTTTAAGGTTAGCTAGCAAACTGTAATGGTGACAAATGTATTTGCTAGGAAAATAAAGTGTAGTTTTTTGTTTTGTAACCTCGTTCTATTATTTCACGAACCCACAAAGTCACAGTATTATTTTCGCTCATATGGAAATGGTTATCAAGACAAACCAACTTTAAAGTTAGTGGCAGAACAATATCATGAACACTTATATAAGCCAGCACCTAGCAACACAGTTATGCTATCTGTTGTTAAAAAATGTTGTCGTACGGGTAATGTATTGTGTCAGCACAAGAGAAGGTCTGGTAAGCCAGTAACATAGGAAAATAGTGACTGTGCCATGTATTCAGATCTAAGAAGATTTTGTTGTACCAGGAACATGCAGATAAATAGACAGTGGTTTCAACAAGATGGGGTGATCTGCCACACCACTCGACAGTCTATAGCTATGCTGCAGGAAACCTTTCCAGGACGAGTAATTTCCCGCAGGGCTCAGTTCCCCTACCCATCACATTCCCCTGCTCTCATACTACCTGATGCTTACGTCTGGAAAATGTTAAAGGAGAAAGTTCTCAATTGCTCAGATCCACCCCTAACTGTGTCTGCATTATGTCAGAAGATTGTCTCATTCTTCGGGACTCTGCAGCAAACTGTGTTCCGGAAGATGTTGGAAAATCTCGTGATCGTTTTGAAAACTGCCTACAGTACAATGGGGCACATTTTGAACATTTACACTATCATCTTGAATACATAAGGTAATGACAAAAAGAGTAACATAATTTCCACCCGATATGACTTAACGTTTGAGGACGTTAATTAAAAATAAAAAATAAATATAATTTCCAGTACTGTATATTTTGGTGCATACTGTAAATATATTCTCTGTTAAGCTATTTTCCTGCTCTGCAAGACTTAAAGCATAAGAAGTACAAGCAGTGTGCCTAGACAAACAAATAGTGCAAAACTGTTCGAAAAGTGTTAGTGTGAAATAAAAATTTATAGTGGTCTTCCATTCTACTTGAAAAAATTAAGTAATCCTAAAGCACACTGAATTTTTAACAAGGATGTCAAGTAATTCTTACGTACTCACTTCCCATATAATATTGAAATATTCATTAATCTCCCTTAACAATATTTAGGTCAGAAATCAGGCATTTTGATGATTTACATTATATTGACCTGCAGTAATGCATGTTCGGAGATTAATGCTTGAAATGTTGGTGGTTCATAAATTTTAATTTTTAATACACAATGTAACAAAAAGGCAATAAAGATACGAGAGTACTAGTAGTGGTAGGTGTATTATGAATTATGCTGCATATGACACAAATATATGATGTGTTCAATGTCCATGTACTTTGCTCAGGCTGGCACCTGAGACATGAACAAAGAAACAAAGGACAAACAAATGCTATGAATGTGTGACTGAGATGGATAAATCTGAATGAAGATGTACATGATAAATAATTATTGGATTATGCATTTAATTATAATAATTTAATTTGCAATTTTCCAGCTGAATAAAATAGTTGTACAAATATAAATTATAAACAATCTATATGTTTTAATTTAAGTTACATATATGTGTATGTGTAATAAAATGTGTTAATATTATCTGAGTAAATGTGTATGGAGCAGAGTTGAGAAATATGCAGCATAACCAATGTTTGAGTCAGAGTTACTGACCTAGTTTATTTTTCACAAATCACTATGTCATGCAAGCCACACTGATATGTCATTTGTATAACATGTTTTCCTTAAGAACAAACAAGTAACTGGCTCAGTAGTAATAAACTGAAATACAGTTGATGATGTTACATAACAATAAGGATGTAAACATGTTACACTACTGAGGCAAGAGGGCACTTCCATGTCTCCTTGTAGAGGAACTGAAATGTAATGATCATGAGAGACTCATGTGAGGGTGAGTCAATATAGACTGAGAGCAACCCTTTGTTGTTGTGCACAACAATTGTACAAACAACTGCACATGATGCCAATGGATCAGCTCTGATTGGTGGACAAAGCACACACTCACTTGCACATGCATTTGTACACAGGGGACAAACAAATTAGGTTAGTTCGCCAGCAGCCTACAGAGAAAATGGAGATGTCACGCAAAGAAGAATATGGTGCATTAAAACTCTGCTTTTGTTTGCAGAAATCCGACATGGAAGCTTATAGAATGTTGAAGGAGGCTATGGTGATAATGTTCTGCCACATTCCACGGCACTTCAGAGGTTCAAGATATTTAGGGCAGGCCGTGTTTCAATAACAAAGCAAGGAGGGTCAGATACTCCTGCAAACATAACACAGCTGGCATTGTTTGTGAAGACCAGCAAATTAGAATTGAGAGTCTTGTGGACATTTGACAGAGTTCCCATAGCAGGGTTTTACCAATTCTGCATAATCACTTAAACAAGAGACATGTCTGCATAAGGTGAGTGCCAAGATTATTGACTTCAGAACAAAAGATGACGGAGGTGGAGATGTGTATGGAACTGCAACGTCTGGTTGAGATGCATTCCTCAATGCCATTATTATAGGTCTTTATTTGTCTGTAAAAAGAACTCAGGGTGAAGTGTTTTGCTACTTCGGAGGCCGTCGTGAAGAAGGCCAAGGTGGTTATCAATAAGATGTCAAAAAATGGCTTCCAGTACGTGTTCAAAGACCGGCAGGATCATTGGGTTTTGCATTGTATAAACCAGCTAAAGGGAGGCTCACACAGATAGTTTATATCATATATAAAAAGTGATGCCTTCCCTTCAGTATCAAAAGATGCATTGCGCTTACATCATCCAAACATAAGAGGGTTAAACAATAAACTGTAGAAGCTAAGTATAGATGTTCAAGATTTAATTGATGACTTCTGGGTTATTCACATAACACAACACTACATAAGAGAAGTAGAGTCAAAAAACGTGTAGGTACACATTATGTTCCAGGTTTTGTAGAAGTAGATAAAGTTGTAGAGAAGTGAGTATAATTGTTATTTGTGAAATGAAGTTGACAAGTATAAACGTTGCATCATTCTGTGACAAAAATAATTTGAATGCAGTTCAGAAAAGTAGAACTTGGGAGGGAGTGATGTATAACTTTAGCAGTATACAGAGCTTCCACAGAACACTCCCCAGCATTTATTAAGAGATTAGAAGGAACTGTATCATACACATAATTAAACTGAGAATGCTAAACCAATTAGAGATTTTATGGTTAACGCAATTAATAACAGTGTAATTAACACTAACTTCATCTCCTTGTTACATACATTTAACTTGGAATATACAGTTTACTCTCTGACAAGAAATTGTAAGAAAAATACAAGTAGAGATAACAGTCTCCTAAGCTCAGGAGAATTTCAAATTGTGCAATAATTATTATTGTAAATAGTACGTCAGATCATGATGACAAGGTATTGTTAGTACCCACTATAGTAAGAAATTAAAATGAAAACAGAAACAGTAACATTATGAGAATAATTAATGTTTAGCATTCAATAGATTTTAACTCATGTTAAAAAAATGAAAAAACTGGAGTATATGCCAAGACCCAAAACTATTACAAAAAAGTACTATTAAAATCTGAGGTTATTTTGTCCAAGAAAACAAATTAGATTTAAAGTCATGTTAAAAATGAAAAAACTGGGTTTATAGTTCGGACCACCCCGGGCCTTAAAGTACTTACAGCATAGTAAGTCGCCATCAAGGTAGTTGTCTCATATGTTTATGAGAACTCCTAGTGGTTTACCGGGAGAAACACGAGTCAGATGGAGAATTTAATGTCATATCGGCACGTTGGCCATAGTAGCACAATGGTAGTGCGGCTGGACGGAAACCAGAAGATCCGTGGTTCAAATCCCGGCTATGGCATTGAATTTTTCATTCTGGCTCTACCCTTTCATAGTGCGTCCTACACACGGCTAGTGTGAAAGAACAATTAATTTCCATTAATTGTACCTAATAGTGGTCCGAACTATAAAGCCCGGGCCTTAAGGTACTTACAGCATAGTAAGTCGCCATCAAGGTAGTTGTCTCATATGTTTATGAGAACTCCTAGTGGTTTACCGGGAGAAACACGAGTCAGATGGAGAATTTAATGTCATGTCGGCACGTTGGCCATAGTAGCACAATGGTAGTGCGGCTGGACGGAAACCAGAAGATCCGTGGTTCAAATCCCGGCTATGGCATTGAATTTTTCATTCTAGCTCTACCCTTTCATAGTGCGTCCTACACACGGCTAGTGTGAAAGAACAATTAATTTCCATTAATTGTACCTAATAGTGGTCCGAACTATAAAGCCCGGGCCTTAAGGTACTTACAGCATAGTAAGTCGCCATCAAGGTAGTTGTCTCATATGATTATGAGAACTCCTAGTGGTTTACCGGGAGAAACACGAGTCAGATGGAGAATTTAATGTCATGTCGGCACGTTGGCCATAGTAGCACAATGGTAGTGCGGCTGGACGGAAACCAGAAGATCCGTGGCTCAAATCCCGGCTATGGCATTGAATTTTTCATTCTGGCTCTACCCTTTCATAGTGCGTCCTACACACGGCTAGTGTGAAAGAACAATTAATTTCCATTAATTGTACCTAATAGTGGTCCGAACTATAAACCCCGGGCCTTAAGGTACTTACAGCATAGTAAGTCGCCATCAAGGTAGTTGTCTCATATGTTTATGAGAACTCCTAGTGGTTTACCGGGAGAAACACGAGTCAGATGGAGAATTTAATGTCATGTCGGCACGTTGGCCATAGTAGCACAATGGTAGTGCGGCTGGACGGAAACCAGAAGATCCGTGGTTCAAATCCCGGCTATGGCATTGAATTTTTCATTCTGGCTCTACCCTTTCAAAAAGAGAATAACTTTAATGTACACGCACGTTGCAATTACCATTTTTTAGAAATGTTATCTTTTCATGCCACAGAGGAAACTTTGCCGAGGAACGCTTCAGTTATTCACATGTGAAACATTACAGTCAGAACAAAACGTATTCGAGGACACGAAATATTCACAGAAAATCAGTATTTTGTGGATTATCTAAGGGTCATAGCAGGATTTATTGAATTAACAAATGACAGCACCAACAATATTTAATTTATTTAGCCAAGATACCAACATAACATCAAAATAATGGAGTGCAAGACAGCAAGAAAGCAAAAATGATTCATACACAAAATGTCAATACTATAACATATAAGTTAATTTACTCATTTCTGAGACACAAAAAGAAATCTCCCCAGAAATAATGCACATATTATAACAATGTTGGCATTCACTGTTTCGTAGGATAGCCTATAGCTTTAATGATACCCTCTAATCTTCTTCAGATGCAAGGGATAGTGATGTGCATTCCATAGCCTCTGCTATCCAAATGCCAACCTCAACCTGCCCGTGGTGCAACCTGCGTTTACCAATGAGGCTCTGCGGACCGAGCATTATCGGTATAACCACATCAGAAAGAGAGGAAATGCTATTTCATCTCTTACGATGGCCTGTCACGACATACAAATGTTCCACAATTGGTGCTTGTGGGAAAAACCGAGGACGTTAAAACTCCCCCCGGCCAGGTCTGATGGACCCATTAACCAAAGAGAGGTGTGGCCCTCCAGATATACTGGAGGTTGAAGTGAGTGGATGATGTAGCCACCATTACAAGCAAAATATTGGTGTCTACTTAAAAAACAGTTACATTTATGTTACTATGAAATATTGGAGAGCAAGAGAGCTAATGGCTTCCTTGCCAAAGCCCAGCGTTTCAAAACAACAACAGCAAGATTAAGACAGAGGCAGAGGTAGAAAAGAAAAATGAACTAAGAGCCATGTATAGATTGCACAAGCTGCCCTCAAAAAGGTTTTATCAGCTATTGAAAGAGGAAAACTCTGAGGCAATCACTATTTGTTTTGATATACAGCAAAATCAACCACTGTCTAAACTTTCTGTTAGGCTAGGTATTCTATGCAAGGCAGGCGTGGCTGTATAATCTATGCATAATGATTCCATTGAAAACCCAGAACAAAGACCTTTTCTGGTATACATAGCTGGAAACTGAATCTGCTAAAGGCTGAAACCAGGTTGCCTCAGCTTTGTACCACTTTTTAATGAAACTGGGAGAAAGGATGTCCAATAATGTTCCTTCTACCATTCATTTATTTTCAGACTCTTACTCTAGTCTACCCAAAAAGTTTACCCCAAAAGTTGGGCACAATTTTATGTCTTCTGATAGGATGAGCAAAGAAAAGAAAAAGGGTGTTCAAAATCTAACTTAATCTATATAAATTCCAGAAAGAGCAAAATAATTTTATGAATATTTACAAGAAGATACCAATAGAGGTTACAGCTTACTTATTCATATTGTTTGAAATTTCTTTGTGCTCAATGTGATTGTTAAATAAATAAACCTCAATATTATATTGTTATAGTGAATGTAGCAGTACTTGGTTTGTAAGTTTATGCCTAATCAAATAATCCTTATAAACATTAACATGTTGGTTGTATAATACCTTATGTATTATGAAAAGGTAAAATTAAAAAATACATAAATAAAAAGTAAAAAAAAAAGAAACAATAAATGACAAAAATTACTAAATTTCAAGAGTTAATTTCTCGCTCATGCAGTAAAGTTAATCGGCATCTATTGGTTTTTGAAAAAACTCTGCATTTCCAAACCTCAAATTTGCACTAGTTAAATTATGGTATTTGCTTCTTTTCACATTCAATGAGACAGTTTCAGGAAGAAGAATTGAATGATTAATATAGTTGCTTTGCTAACCAATTAGTATTGCCAATAAATAAAAGAAAAACGTTTTTCTCAGAAACACATTCTATGTATCTATCGAGTTTTGAAAAAACACTCCTTAACTACCCTACAAAAAGAAGTTGCGAGTTTCATACCTGGTAACTGAAAGTTATTCATCTCTACTTGTTTAAGGCAATGTTCAGTACGACATAAAATATTAATATTCTTTAATTCATTACTCAACAAAGCTTCAAGTTCTTCTATTTTAGTTCTAAGAGACTGTAAATTTTAAAACATTAAAGTTACATTACAATTAGATGTGGTATTATGGAATTCCCTATCTCTACAGAAATTATCAACAACTTTTTGAATTGTTAACTCAGTTGCTCTACAGCTACTAATTGTGACATCTGAGGAAAGTAATTTAAACATGAATGTGTATTTAATTGAATGTGATACGACTTGAAGTGCTACAGTTTGAATTATTAACAATAACTTTAATTACTGTTACAATTAATGCTTTCTTCCCTAACTTATTAAAATGCATTCTATGGTTATTGTACATTTCACGTTTTAACTACTTTTACATTTACATACTTTTTACACATTAAGGATATGTTTGTCTTCACTCAGATTCTTTCACGATTTTCATAGGAATTTGGAAGCTGATCGTGTCCTTACGCAAGATTTATCACAACCACATTTGTATTATGAAGAGAAATTATAGCGTTTCTAGTTCTGTGATTACGATTTCAGATTCACTATTTGCGAGGTCATTGCTCTCACACAATTACGCTGGTCTTCGTAAAATGATCGTGCCAAATGTTGAAAAGATGAGCTGAAGGCAAGCAATATTTTATTAAAATTATACTTAAAGTGCTAATATACAACATCTCTGACAACACAATAGTTCTGTCTCCATTATTTTTTGCTATTGACATTTCGCAACTATTTACTAATCAATGTTTAATCTTATGTGATCTTACGTTATAATTCAAGTTACCTTAATAATTCCTGGTTAAACTCAAAGTCAGGTATACAGGAATTCGAAATAATAGCAAAACCTTTAAATTCCTTAAGTCCAATATGTAAATTGTTTACCAATCCCCGGACAAAAGGCAAACAATAACTTTAATGTACATAGGTATCAAGTATTCTTATATTTCTTTGTGTCTCGAAAGAAGCGAACAGCAAGCGGCGGTAGAGGCAATTAGAGCAGACTTTCTCTTGAATTGTACAGATCCACGAGTTGTTTTTGTGTATGTACAAAGTATTAAGGTGACTTAAATTAAAAATAGTGTTAAACATTACTCAGTAAATCAATATAATACAAAAGCAGCAGTACAGGAAATAAGGGACAGTCACAGGTATGATACATCAGTTCTTTTAACCTAATTAGATATAAAATTAACTTTCTATGTGTTGCTCTGTAGAATCACAAAGTGATACAAAATCTCGTATGGTTTATAAGTACATATGTGATATAGCGAATGCCTTAAGAGGTACAAGTAGGTCTGTTAGGTTATTCTCGCGTGTACTCGCATTCAAAGAGTAGTGAAGGGCGGCGGTTCACTACCAGTAATATTTGTCTGGTTTATATGGGAGAGAGTTGAGGCAACTTCATCCATGGTTATATGAAAGTGGTTAGGGTTCTGTTAGTAACAGTAAGGCTGTGACGTAGCTAGTTTATGTTAAATGTGATACTCGTAAATTCTCAATATATTGCTAATTGTAATTGCTTTACTCTAAATATATAGAGCGAAAAATCGGTTAAACTGCAGAAAGACGGCGTAGACTTTTGGTATGGAATGACGGAAACTAACTGTCGCCAACTGTGGAGTGTTGAAAATAGGAAAATCTCGAAATGTTGCCAACACAGTTTCTTGTTATAAATTAGCAATACTGTAATGTGTAAGGATACTGTTAGTGTATAATAATTGAGATGATAACACATAAAAGAGTAGTTTAAATAATGAATTATAAGTGAATTTAAAATTAATTTATTGTAAATGTTAAACTATGCTTGAGGCATGGAGAAATGATGTCACAAGTAAAAATAAAAGTGAATGTACATTTCTATACAATCTTATTTTTGGAAATTAATTGTTCTTAGTCAGACTGAAAAATTCAATGCCATAGCCGGAATTTAAACCACGGATCTAAACAATTGAGCTACTATGGCCAAAGTGCCAGCATGACATTAAATTCTCCAACTGACTCGTATGTTTTCTGGTAGACCACTAAGGATTCTCATACATACGACTCAGTTGGAGAATTTAATGTCATGTCGGCATTTTGGCCATAGTAGGTCAATGGTTTAGAGCAGCTGGATGGAGACCAGAAGATACATGGTTCAAATCCAAGCTATGGCATTGAATTTTTCAGTCTGACTCTATCTATCCAATCTTGTTTTAAGTTATCACTAACTTCAACAAAGGCATTCTTAGTTTTATAGAAAAACATTTGAGAAGGCGATGCAAAGTCGAAATGCACTGTTTGACATTATATAGTGCTTACTTAAATATAACAAATATATATGATATATGAAGAATTTATTTTGTGAAGCATTTTAATTAACTTCCTGTGTTTTTCTTTATAAAATATATTTATGCTTAACACTTAATTTATAAGCAAGAGTCGGAGTTTGGGTCTTGGTTTTGGTACTTACGTAGATATTTTGCTTTCGTACTACTTAGCTGTAACAGTCACATTCCAATCAAACTCTCTTATAGAGGTTCCAGTGGACATTTTAGGGTTTTCTAAGGCACTTTTAAAACATGATTTCCTCAACCGTATACATGGTATGCACAAACATCAGGAGAAAAAGAAGAAAAACAAAAACAGGTTCCTTATGTATTATATGGTTAGTTTGCGTACATAGTGTCAGGATTTTCAGCAAAGCATGCTTTCACAGTTGGCAACTCTCCAGCCATGACGTCAAGCCCGCCATATATCTACGCTGTCTTCCTGCGGTTTAACCAGAAATTCTTCCTCTTCTTTTTCTTCTGGTTTGATGTTCTTTATTTTATATTGTGCAGCCCTGTATGATTAACTTGTTTTACCAGGTTTCTCAGTATGACCTCATGCAGTAAAATAATAAAACAATGCATGATGTGCCGCTCAAAGAAATAACAATACAGCCACTGCTTCTGTGTAATAATGTGTGCTACCTTTATGTCACATAACAATAGAGCAGCCATATTTTGTTTACATGCAAGATCATGGGAGGGTTTAATATTATCCAGCATTTTATTTTGTACCTATGTTTCATTTACATTTTTTGTACATGTATTAGTAGTTTATTAAGTAAATGTAATTAGGAAATGTGTATTAGTTTTAATATATATTTGAACAAGACACTTTATGGATCCTGAAATTTGCCAAATTTAGTATTTAAATTTAATGCATAAGCAAGTTCCAATTAATCATTCACATGTTTATTCAGATTCATCCACATCACTCACTCACCCACATCATATGTGTGTGTTTTGTTTGTTTCTTTGTTTGCTCCTCAGGTCCCATCCTAAGTAAACTTCAGGTACATTCAACATGTCATATGTATGACTGTCAACAACAAACAGTTATTCATTTATTTATATTATTTCTCTATCTTCCTGTGTACATGGTACATTCATAAAAATAGGACCTGTTATTCTGTACCCATTTACAGCACATCATACCCCAATTCTTCCTTATCATAGAAGAGAGATAATACTTAATATCAGTTGTGTTATGGTGATGTATAACCATGTAAATGAAACTATCCTTTATCATGAACAGTATTAATCATAGGTCAGCTGTTCTAGCATTGACAGTTCTCAAATTTCAGTTATAGAAACTTTTCTGATTGGTGATTCCTAGACAAAAGTAACCTTATATATTTTCAATTTTAAAGATTATGTTGCTTTCTATCTGAATCTCTTGAAATGTCAGTTTCTTGTGCAAGTTGACTAACAGATTTTTGAGAAGATAACCATTCTAACCTTTTGCGGATATTGTGTAAATTCAGCTCCGTAAGCACACAGCCCTTTATGTATTGTGACTTTGTGGGTTCGTGAAATGAAAAGTCCAATTACACCACTCTAAAATGTTCTTTATTTCCACCGACTTACAGTTAAACACTTGCCGATTACACAGAATTACGTTATGCACACAATTACGACTCACCAGTTCGTCCGTTACAATTTCCACTTTGCTCTCGCAATTACGTACAATCCTCCGATGCACGTACACCATCTTCCCGTCCGTACACTAGCACTGCACTCTTACGCTGCTTGCCAAGAACTGACTGACTGACTGACCCAATTCACTCACTGCAGCCCTTTTTATAGAAATATCACTGTTTTCTAGAAGTCTCTGGTTTCAGTGAATTACCGCGAAAGTTCCAGAGGACAGGCGAAGGGGAAGGAGGCGGCCAGCGACAAGTGACACTCCCCTTCAACCCCTGAGGTAGTGACTGAGATTAATGGGAGGGTGTGGCTCGGCCGCCTCTGGTCCCTTCTCAGCTGTCGTTGGTCGGGCTTTCCACTAATTGGGTGACAGTATCTTTTATTATCAAAATTGGTTTGGCCTCTCTGATTTCATTTACAAGCAAATGAACGACCTCTCTACTTAGAATCCTCATACCAGAAAGTTGCCTTAAAACTTCCTTCCAAAATGATGTAAGCATATACATATCGTGCATTAACTTTCTTGTGTTGTACTGTATACTACTGGTCTGGAACAAAAGTAAGACAGAGTTCTATTCACCTACTTACATTGCAGTTAAGTTGGAGAGCCTGCTATAGCCCTGTTGTTATTAAAGCATGTAATCCACCGCATCTCATTTGTATCCAAATATAGTATTGACAACCATAGTTGGCCTAATTTACTTCTGTCAATTTGAGGACCTTTGTCAATTTTGCCAATTCTACCTTTTCTATGAAAATCATGCACATCTTATGAGAATAACTTGGAAATCAGATATTGTCTGATGTTCTGTTGCATAACACTCATGTATTACATCATATAGCTGCTTATATACAATAGTATTTATCTGAGTAATATCTATGAATCAATCCAACAACGTTTGTTTACACACAAGCAGGCATTCTCAGGACATTTCCAACATTACTGTAGCTAATTAGTTTCATATTTTATGTACCAAACAGTTCCTTTGTTTGTATGTGGAGATTTATTTCAGAGGCTGGCTACATATGTTCATGTCATCTGCTGTAAATCAAAGAGTAATAAGCTAATAGGCATAAGTTGAATTTGTTTTCTTATACTTGGACATTGATGAACTTTCAGAATTTCAAAATTTATTGCATCACATGTTCAAAGTTTCACTATTCTTTCTTCTTAGGGACCAGATGTGTGATGTGAATTTGTAAAATGACTGTCCTTGTTCCTTACATTTCTATTGTCAACAATGTCCTCTGTGATAACCTGAGTGCTCCAACCTTAAGATCACCTTCAGTGTTGAACTTGATCTTTTAGGACAATGTGATCCACAGTAAAACCTCTTGCAACTGAAATTTGTATATGTTACACAGAATGTACACCTAAATTAGTGAGTGTTTGTTAGACATTCATGTTGGTGTGGTAATTCAGCATAGTACCCATTGAGAGATCTAAACCTTTAATATTGTGTCTGATTTTAAGTTTACATGCAGAGAATACAAACTAAGGGGCAACTGCTAATTTAGTTTGCCTTTTGGGCTACAAAGTGTGAAAGGCTTAGGCATTCAAGTTTCAAATTGTAAATTTGTGGGTTCATGAAATTAAAAGTCCAATTGCACAAACTCAAAATGTTCTTTATTTCCACCAAATTGCAGTTGTGTGTGTGTAGTGTTTAACGCCCGCTTTTACTACATACGGCACCGCAGGCGGTGACACTGGTGATACATGAGATGAAGATGGAGCACCGGTGGAATGAGATGGCGGGGGAAACCGGAGGTCCCGGAGAAAACCCGCCCCAACGCCGTGTTGTCCACCACAAATCTCACTTTGCGGTCGCCTGGGATCGAACCCGGGCCGCCTTGGTGAGAGCCTAGCGTGGCCGATAAAAAATTGCAGTTGAAACACTTGCCGATTACATAGAAATACTTAGCGCACACAAACACAATTCACCAGTTCGTCTGTCACAGGTCCATTGCACGCTCACAGTTAGGTACAACTCCTCTGATACACGTACAACGACTTCCAGTCCGTCCACTCACTGGGCGCTCCTCACGGCTGCTCGCCCAGAACTGAACTGACTCGCCAACTGCAGCCCCTTTTTTTAGGAATATCGCTATTTCTGGAATCTCGCGTTTCAGTGAATAACCCCAAAGGTTCTCAACTGCAGGGAGAGAGGAATGAGACGGCCAGTGATGTTTCTCCAACCATCCCTTCGTTAGCGCTATAAGACAAATGGGTAGGCGTGGTCGAATGCCTCCCGGCCCTCACCCAGCTGCCAGTTGGTCGCGCCTTCCGATAATTGGGTGACACTGCCCCTCCTTAGAGCTGGTCGTCCCGAACAGCACCATCGTAGCGGGCCAGGCGATGCAGGTGTACCACCAACATCTTTCCTTGGGGCACCTTCTGGATGCGGTGGACCACGTCGTTAATCCCCTTCACCACCCGGTACGGTCCTAGCCATGGCTGCCGAAGCATCGGGCAGCGTCCCTTGGTCCGGGTAGGGTGGTACAACCAGACCAGGTCACCTTGCTGAAACCCTTGGCTGTTGGCTTGCCTTTTGTATCGGTGTTTTATGCGATCGCTCGCCTTCTGGAGTTTCTGGCGAGCCATCTCGTGGAGCTGGTCCACCAGGTTCTCCACATACTCGGACACTGGCTGTTTCGCCTCCGTAGGGCTTCTAAAAGCCAGGTCACAAGAGAGGCGTAACTCTCGGCCGAACGTTAAGCTGGCTGACGTCATTCCAGGTCTATCGTGTGTAGACGAGCGATAGGCCAGCAAGAACAGTGGTTCCTTGACGTCACAGTCTTGCTGATGGCTGGCCACGACCTTCCTCAGACGTTCCTCTAAGGTCTTCATGTATCTTTCGACCATGCCATCCGACTGTGGAAGTAGAGGTGTTGTGCGGGTCTTATTAAGCCCAAGTCTTTCTAGTGCCTCCTTCTTCAGGTTGGACTCAAAATTGGCACCCTGGTCGCTGAGGAGCTCCAACGGCACCCGAAATCGGCAGAACATGTTCTCCACGAGGCAGTCTGTGATTGGCTTTGCCTCTTGGTTCGGGATTGCATACACCTTCGGCCACTTAGTGAAGTAGTCCACGACCACCATTTGGTCCTTGTTGCCTTGGTCGGAAACTGGGAACGGTCCAGCAATGTCAACGGCGATCCGTTCGAATGGCGCTCCGACGTTGTGCTGCTGCATGCGACCCCGGCTCCTAGTCTGGGGGCCGCGACTCGCTGCGCACACGTGACATTGACGGCACCATCTCTCAGCGTCCGCTCGGAGTCTCAGCCAGTAGTAGCGCTGTCATAGTTTGTCAATCGTCCGATTTGCTCCCAGGTGTCCTCCTGAAGTACCGGCAAGCACTTCCTCCAAGACTTCCGGGACCTTACTCCGGGGAAGTACCAACTGTGCTCCCTGCATCTTCTCATCGGGTGATTCCCATACCCGGAACAGCACGCCCTCTCTGATCTTCAACGAGTCCCATTGGGCCCAGTGCGACTTGTAGGTGGCGCTCCTCGGTGCGATGTCCTCCCAGGTTGGTCTTGTCCCTGCTTCCACTTCCCTCAAGAGTGGCCCCAAGTCTGCGTCCGCCAGCTGCCCCCTCCTCCGGCCAGCGCTATCCCAGCCGTCCGCAGGCACTGCCGTGACTGCTGCGGCACGCTCCTTCTCTTCCACTCTTGTGCACTGGCCGCACTTCTGGACAGGGTCTTCGGGCCATAGCGTCTGCGTTACCGTGGCTCTTCCCTCTGTGATGTAGCGAGGTGAAGTCGTACTCCTGCAGCCCCTGAATCCAACGTGCTGTCTGGCCTTCCAGGTTCTTAAAGCTCAATAGCCAGGGTTAGTGCGGAATGGTCAGTCCTCAGGTGGAATGGCTGACTGTACAGGTACTTGTGGAAGTGCTCCAAGGTCTTTAGTACCGCCAGTAACTCTCGTCGGGTGACGCCGTAGTTCTTCTCTGCCTTAGATAGCGTATTGCTGTAGTATCCCGCTCATGGCCTTTTGGATCTGCGATAGGACACCTCCAATGCAATGGTCGCTGGCGTCGGTGTCCACAATGAAGGCGTCACCGGTTTATGGGAAACCCAAAATTGGAGCACTGCACAGGGTCTTCTTCAGATGCTGGAAAGCGTCTTCAACGTGCGCCGTCCAAACATAAGGCTGGTGTTCCTCTGTTAGGCGAGTGAGGGTTTGGCGAATTTGGAGAACCCCTTTATGAAGCAGCGGTAATTACTGCACAGCCCCAGAAAACTACGCAACTGTTTCTTATCCTTTGGGCGAGGCCAATCTCCCACAACATGTGTCTTCTCTGGGTCTGTGGCCACTTCGGTTGCTGAGACTATGTGGCCCAAGTAGTTAAATTTCTTGTGGAAGAGCTGGCATTTAGTCGCATTCAGCTTCAAGTTGGTTGCCTGCAATCTCTGTAGTACCTTACTCAGATTCTCAAGATGGTCTTCAAAAGTCCTCCCGACGATGATGTCGTCCAGGTATAGCAGGCAGGCGTCATAAGTCAGCCCTCTCATCACTGACTCCATGAGAGGTTGGAAGGTAGCTGGTGCGTTGCAGAGGCCAAAGGGCATAAGTGTGAACTGCCAGAGCCCTTGGCCTGTCGAGAATGCAGTCTTCTCCTTGACTCTTGGGTCTAGAGCTACCTGCCAGTAGCCCGACTTCAGGTCCACTTTGCACCAGCTAGCATGTCCAGGGTGTTGTCAAACCAGGTTAAGGGGAAACAGTCCTTCCGGGAGACAGCGTTCAGCTTTCTGTAGTACACGCAGAAGTGTAGTTCGCTGTTCTTCTTCTGGCCCTCACCCAGCCGCCAGTTTGCCGCGCCTTCCGATAATTGGGTGACAATATAAGTAGTCCAATGTGTAAGGACTATGATACAATGGGGCACAAAAGTAATATAATTTGATTCGAACTAATACTCAGTGCTCCACTTATTGCTAGTGATTACCTAGAACGTGTTTCATTAGGATCTTCCTAACATCATCAGCTGTTGTCGATGTTGGTTTGGTGTACTCATTGAAGGTAATAGGTGCGTCTCTGTCTAAGTTGATGTTTGGGTTTTCTTCAAAGGTATTGTTGAAGTTAAACAATTTTCTTTCATATTTGTTTATGAAGATTTTTTCCCACGTGGTAGATGCAGCTGGACCTTGGACATTTATGTAAATGAATACCAGAAAGCAACAAACAAAGACACTGGACTTTCATGTTTTTTTTCATGTTGAATACGAATTTGGCAATATAATTTTAAGATGCTGTTTGGATTTCTTGTAAGAACAAGAATTATTATTTTATAATTAAACCAGTACACACAATTATATTTTCTTAAATATGGTACATTTGCCAGCACTTACCTCAGTGACAGAAGTCTCATTTCAGCTTCTCTGCATATCTAATATCTGGGTTTCTGGAATCTATACCAAGCATTATTATGCAAACTTCATTTTTAAATCAAATTATTCTAATCAAATTACAAATTTGGCAGATATCATCTACTTGCTACCATAACAAAGTAACTAAACCCACATACTACTGGATTCCCATAACCTTACATCTCATTTATCACTAAATAGTCTTTTTTTACTTTATTTCTACTCCAACTAAGAAATACTGTTTCCTACAATTTTAAATTTCCTCTTCTACAACTAGCATCATCTGCTAAAGGGACTGGCATCAGTAGATGGAGCTGGTCTGTCAGTTCCAGATATCCTGGTTATCATCTTTCCTCCTCTACATAATAATTTGTATCTGTCTTCTCTGATTCACGCATTAGCAATCACCTCACAAGTTTGATATGAAGAGTTTCCTTTTAACTTAGAAATTACAGGAGGTACTATCACAACACTCAGATATACATATGACAGCATCACAGTACTTTACAGCATATTGTACTCAGGGGTCAGACGATTCACATGGCATATTGCATCATGTAACAAGAGCGATAAGTTTACTGAATATAGGAGCTGGAAGGAGACAGAAAAGGAGGAGGGTTATGCCAACACATTTATTTTAAAATAAGTCATTTTGCTTGAGCAGACTTTTACATTTCTTAATAAAAAGCAATCAAAGCTAAGTTTTCATTGCATGACTTTTGTTTGTTTTCTCTAACTGGATCTTCTTTTCAGAAACATAGAAATTTTGTTTGAAATACATTAGTGTGACTGCTGTATCTAGTTGTTAACTCCATTTCGCACTTATGCTTTCTTTTAAACTTAATAAAGATCATAGTTTTATTTCGTCCAAGCAAATTTGAACTTTTTGAATGTTTTTTTGACAATGCCTCTTTATCTGCTGATGTCACTTTTCTGATATAAGAACCCTAGTATCATGTGCAAAGAGCACATCTGTTGGCTCCTTACTGAAATTAAATGTGAATAGCTGTTAAAACATAACAATGGCTCAAACATAGATACTTTGTGACAACTTTATGCTAGATTTCAAATCATATCTAATTTATTGAGGTTTCTTGGAGGTTATGAAATATTTATATTACTTAATAGAGATCTCATTAAAATAATGAAGTTCTAACTATTGATGAAGAGGTTGTCAAATACCGTAGCTAAATCACAGAAAGTTTGTAATGGTAGTTCTATTTTATCCAAGGCTTTTACTAATTCTAAAGTTTGCATGTATGTATAACTAAAACTGAACTAGGATGATAGGAGAATATCGTTTAGCTTCATGTATGCTTTAACCATTGTATACTTCATTATTTTAGAAAGCTCTGTCAGTAGTGAGATTAGCCTATTATTGGAAGTCAGCATAGAGGTTCAATAGTTGTTTTTTTTAATATTCCTGGCAAATGAACATGAATCATATATGGCTAAGTCTTTATGCTCCGGTAAAATAAAGGCTGAATCATCTAAAACTTGCACGTCCAATATTTCTGAAATGGACACTGTTAATGCTGTGCAGTTTTCACAGTGTTTGGTAGTCAGGGGCTCATAGTTTTAGCCTATAAATAGAATGTAATAACACAGAGGAGGTGTATTTTTATAGCAAACATACACTTTTTAAAATAGAACAATGCCTAATGACATAAAAGATCCAAAGTATGGTAAATTAGAATGTTTATGACGTTTTCCGCAGAATTGTAATGCCAATAGCTCACGAGATATCTATTTTGTAACTTTTACACAGCGACAATTATGTGTTCCATTCAGCCTGCTTATTTGCTAGATACGATTTTTTTATGTTTTGTTTACAGATGTTTGCAGTTCATTTGTACATTGCCACATTCTAGTCAGTGATAATTCAAGCAGTAGGTTGTGAATGAAGATAGGATTTACCAATGCAGAAAAAGCTGACATGCCCATGGGGTATGGAGAGAGTAGAAGAATGTAGTTTGTTCTTGTATGGTGTTTTTCTTTTTTTTTACATTCCAAAGGCTCCGTCTGTTAAGCTCCGAATGAGGTCCAGCCTTAAGGCTTATGGTGTATAGGGAAAGATATCCCAATATATATCAACCATCTCTGCATTTATTTATGAACCTCTTTAAACAGTTACATGAAAGTGCTAGTGTAACACTAGGAAAACATAAGAGAATCAAACAGGAGACAGGAGATTTAGGAGAAATTAACGTTTTGGCTGTCGGTAGAGTAGATTCTTCAAACCGCTGTCCTCCTAGGTCTTATTTGAGTGGTCCAAACATATGCTAGTCGCAGGACTGTAAGGAGGGTGTTCCAGAGGTGTCCAATGCAGTATGTGGCATCGCTCGTTGCAATATGCAGCTATTGCTGAATCCATAATGTGACATTAATAGGCTGCATTGATAGTCCTTCATTAGTAAATGCAAAATGCCCACAGAGTCCCAGAAAACGGATGCTAGCACCTTTCCAGAAGATGGGCGTGTTCTCACTTCGACCGGACTTGCTCAGTTTCCTCGCTGTCACTCCATGCTTGCTTGCTTTGTGTATAAATGCACCATGTTTCATCACAAATCACATATCTGGCAGACAGTTTTCTATAATGGAGTTCATCTCAGATGATAAAATACTTCCATAACTTGTCCTTGTGGAAAAAAAGAACAAATTTCAGATTCCTTTATGCGTCCATCTTCTTTAATAATGTTACAAATGGGAACAATGTTATGTGCAGTAATGCTTGTCCCCGATCTGCCCCTATGAGGTACATTTTCTACAACTTCTCTTCCCACCACAAAATATTTAGTCCACTCGTACACTCCAGTCTTCCAAATTATTTCTTCCCCAAACTGTGCGCAGAGCTGTCTAAAACTTTCCAGAGGCTTGGTGCCCTTTTTTGCAAGAAAACGGAGGATGATGCATTGTGTAACAGACATGTGCAGTTCTTACTCAGTCATGGCCCAGCCCCATTCTCCTCAGTGCGTGCACACACTGTACCATCTGTGTAGATAACCCCCCCCCTCCAACATACTGACCAAGTTTCTCCTCAAAATTATTACCAACAATAGTGTTACATCAAACTTCCCATTTATATATGATATGCCCTCGTACCATTGAGTTAATAAATAACAATACATCACTTGTTTAATCTTAAGGAAAATTGTTTCAGTCTTTTCTTGCATCCTTGGTTCTTGTTGTGTTAAATTAAAAAGTTGTATGACACTATTTACCAAACTGTATGATTTGTTGCCCTCTGTGGATGTTTTATTACTAGAACTGTTATGCCATGCTTGCTTAATTAAATATCGCAGCAAACCTTAGAAAAACAGTAGCAGAATACAATGATATTAGTAATTGTTACATAGCAATTTGTTTTAGTTATATGTATACCTGAGATTGCTTTGATATTTTGCCATGACATTTTAAACAGATTAGGAGGTTTAATGTTGATACAGTATCACAGTAACCTAGCTAGAGTGATAATAGCATTGACATACACAGACAACTGTCAGTAGTTTGAGATCTTCACATGTCTTTGAGTTTCTTAAGTCTGGTTCAAGTTTTCAAGAAGTTGTTTGTATGATAAGCGAACAGTGCTATTTAGTGTGGTTTGAACAATTATTGATAGATTCATGAAGCTGATGGCTAAATTTACTTATAGTTTTTGGTATATGAAATATGATTTTTCCTTCACAGATTTATTTCTGGAAATAACAGCAACATCCAATTCGACAGTTATTTGAAATGGATAAGAAAATAGAAATCAAAGAAGAGAATCCCCTTGAAGATGACACAGCCTCACAGAACAAGAGAGAATTCTTTCACAAAGTTGTTACAGCAAACACAAATATTGATGATGTCACTGATTGTGAGATAACCATCAAAACAGAAATTAAATCAGAGACTCCTTTTATCAAAGATCTTGTCAAGCAGATTAAGAGCGAAACTACTACATGGAGCAACAACTGCAACATAAATGGGAAATCAGAAATTGAACAACAGACTCTATTTTCAGACATTGGTTCACAGAATGAGGAAGAATTTCTTCTAGAGGATCCTGCAATGATTGACAAGAAATACCACAGTATTCACGAAATTGATAATAAAATAGAAATTAAAGAAGAAACTTGGTGGCTGGAAACAGAAACTTCATCAATTGGTGATAATACTAAGGTAAGTTATGTAGAAACCTGCTGAGTTAGACTGAGCAATGTTTTGTAATAATGTCACCAATATATATTGTACTATTGCAGAATATTATAATCTTTCGTGCTTAAATAAAGAGTAAACTGAAGTCACTGATTCAAAGACAACAGTCGACTCAGTCATAAACCTTTTTAACATATGCCCAGGACATATCAGCTGACTCTCATAGCTATAAGCTCCTGGTGTATGAACCAAAACCTTATAGATATCTGGGATATCATTTCATACAAGTATGTATACAAAAAGAATGGCAATTGGCACTCTTCCAGGTTTTTGCATTTTAAATACAATACAGTATCTATGTTTAAGTATGTTTAGATATGATTGCGTTTTTGAGAAGACCTGTATACTAAAAGCAATTTGCATTTACTGCTTTATTATTATCACCATTAATCTAGGTACAGGTTGTAGTGAGGAATTTACAAGCTACTTCACTGATGTCATGACCAAATGTGTTATTGGTATAAATGAATCTAACATGTTAACCTTTCTTTCCTGTCTGTGTTCCTGTCTTAATATTTGTAAGTGCTTGACCAGTTTAATCATATATTCTTATTTATTAAACACTTCTGTTTCTTGTTCCGTGTTCTCTAAACCAAATACTTACTCCACTTCTTGGTTTTCGTACTCATTATTGCCAGATGAAATATCAAATATTGTCTCTACATCTCTTGTAAATATCTTAGCAGTACATTTAACACTGTGTAGATATTTGTGTGAAAGCTATACATTTGAATTATTGTTTTACAGGATGTGGTCCTTCCTCCAATAAAATGTTCAAGGTAAGTCCTGACTCTTTTCAATTACAAGCCTTATGTTTACTCTAGCATTTACGTTTTAGTACATGTGTCATCAAGCTCTTGAACTAATACAAATAGATATACTGTAGAACTTACTCTAAGCAATATCATATGGGTCAAAACAAATTTCCACATTGAACATGTTCTGTCCACAAAATACAAGAGATTATAGATAGAGTCAACATGAAAAACTGAATGCCATGGCCGGAATTTGAGCCACGGATCTCCTGGTTTCCATCCAGTAGCTCTTAACCTTTGAGCTACCATGGCCAACATGCCATCCTGACATTAAATTCTCCAGATGACTCGTATATTTCCCCGGTAGACCGCTAGAGCCTCACGCATACGAGGTACACCGTTTGTGACGACTTAGTGTCATAAGTACTTAAGTCCCAGGCTTCATCATTTAACTCTTATTATTTTAGTTAATTGATGGAAATGAATGATTTCTCTACACTAGCCGTATATAGGCTAAAATGTTTGATAGGGTCAACATGCAAAATTCAGTGCCATGGCCGGGATTTGAACCACGGATCTCCTGGTTTCCATCCAGTCGCACTTAACCTTTGACTTACTATGGCCAACGTGCCGTCCTGACATTAAATTCTCCAGTTGACTCGTATATTTCGCCGGTAGACCACTAGGCTCTCAAATGTAACAATAGGAATATGTGGATTATATAGAGAAACAGAAAGTACGACTCATTGCTTGACAAGAGTAGAGAAATAGCGCTATGGGAGCACAAATATCAAAAGATTTGAATCAAGATCATAACATTAAGAATTGTTGCAGGAGGAAATAAAAATATGTGAAAGTTTTTTTGGAAAGTTAAAAAGAAGTAGTTAAGCAAAGCAAGATTGACAATGAAAAAATGCTGGGCCAACAGACAGATAGGAAATTACATTAGATGGCAGAGTGGATACTATGCTTACGCAGTTTGATCAATGTGCAGAACGTTTGCTTATTGGATCCAATTTCTTTTCTTTTATCATAGAGGTGATATTGAATTAAAATTCCAGCTCATAATCAAGCACTTCTAAAAATGTTACTATTGTTTCAACATTTTATAAGCTGCTTTTACCTACCACAAGATGTGGTAAAGCCTTTCTGTTTTCATATGACACTAAGCATTTAGTAATTTTAATAGTACAAGAGAGATAAAAGCAACCTCTTTAGGCTAAAGGGAATCAATTTAATCTTATATCTAAGATTCATCTTTCCTTTATTATACTTTTGAACCAATACCTACAAAGGTGCTAAATCCATTTTCTGTATAGGTCTGTAATTTAAAGTTTCTGTTGGTATATCCTTTTCTCTGCTGTAGAATGTCAAAAGTAAGTAATAGTAAAGAGATCAGCTCCTTAGTGGAATTAGGAAAAACCTGAGTAGCAGGTATAATATTTGAAAAACCCCTGAGAGTTTGCTATAAATACTTGACAAAAGACAAGACAAAATCCTAGAAGTCTATAAATTGAGAAAAGAAAGTAGGGAACAGGAATAGATAGAGGACAGTAGTAAAAAGATATATGGAAGAAATATGAATTCAGGATATACGGAATATAGAAAATAGAAAGGTAGACATTTTATGGAAAATAACTACAACTGCAATAGAGCATATAGAAAGACAGATATGTGGAAGGCTACAATATAGAAAAATCTTTAAATTTTATTGTGATCTAAAAGGGAATATGTAAAGCTATGCAATAGACAGGACGGGGAGGGAATGTTTGGATAAGAATGGGATCATGTAATTAAGAAGCACAATAGGAATATGTGGATTATGTAGGGAAACAGAAAGTACGGTTCATTGCTTGACAAGAGTAGAGAAATAGCGCTATGGGAGGAGAAACATCAAAAGATTTGAATCAAGATTATAGCATTAAGAATTGTTGCAAGAGGAAATAAAAATATGTGAAAGTTTTTTTTGGAAAGTTAAAAAGAAGTAGATAAGAAAAGGAAGATTGGCAATGAAAAAAATGCTGGGTCAACAATGGGAGGCAGATAGGAAATTACATTAGATGGCTGAGTGGATGCTATGCTACAATTAGATCTAAATGTTAGTTAAATTGTTCTGTCACACCAGACGTGTGTAGGCCAAATTCTGGATAGGTTCAGTCAGACTGACAAATAATAGTGGTTGACTATAAAGCCTGGACTTAGGTTCTTAGAGGTTATAAGTCGCCATTAAGGAGTAGTCTGATATGTATATGAGAATTTCCTAGTTGTTTACTGGGATAATGCGCGTCAATTGGAGAATTAATGTCAAATGAAATGTGTAGTGTTTAACGCCCGCTTTTACTGCATACGGCACCGCAGGCAATGACACTGATGATACATGAGATGAAGATGGAGCATCGGTGGAATGAGATGGTGGGGGGAACCGGAGGTCCTGGAGAAAACCCGCCCCATCACCATGTTTTCCACCACGAATCTCTCTTTGCGGTCGTCTGGGATCAAACCTGGGCTGCGTTGGTGAGAGCCAAGCGGTCTAACCACTGAGCCATGGCGCTACCACAAATTAATGTCATAATGGCATTAATGTCATAGCTCAATTGTTACAGCCACTGACGGAGACTTGGAGATCCATGTTCAAATCCCGGCTACGACATTCAATTTTTGAGTCTGAAGTGGTCTGTCCAAATTCTCTCCTTTCATATCTTTTCTTCTTCCTCAATTGAACAAGAATGTAATATGAGGAACTCTCAGTTCCACTTGTTCAGGTAAACCATTATTCAAAGCTTCCTTCACTCGCTATTGATAGGTGACAGGAAAGACAAATGAGTGCAGTGTTTCCTGACACTTGAAGTCCCGTTGCTGTAATAGAATAGCCAAATCTTTGTAAGGTAGAGTTCATCACTTTGCTGTGGGCATTAACTGATAATGGAGTTGTTTACTTGCTCTTCACAACAATCTAGGGCAGAGCAAAGGTGTGGTTCTGGGCTGTACACTTCCAGATTAATTTAAAATGATAATTGTAGATAGATTCATTATTTGTAGCTTCTTTCCACTTATCTCTGAGTTTCATGTCACACATTTTAAAAAAGATACAAACTGATACTAAGTTCTGGAACATTTCAGATTATACCCAGCAACAGTTCCGGTCGCGGCTCTTGACAAGTCTCCAATGTTCTGTACTGAAGTCCCAACAAGAAACACAAAATATGATTATCAAATATATGATATTACATGTGATGTACTAACTGCAAAGGAATACGTACATTCGGATGGTGATGGGGCAGACCCTTATATAGCACCTTTATACTTAGAACACAGTAGTTTAAGTGATAGGAGCAAAAGAACACAACGGTGTAGCACGAGTGAGAGCAGCTTTACATCTGTATCGAATTTGAAAATACATACAATTATTAATGATGGTAAGACACCACATCAGTGTAATGTTTGTAATAAGAGCTTTACTTGGCTGTCAGGTTTGAAAAGGCATAATTTAGTCCACGAAGGCAAGAACCCCACCATTGTAAAGTTTGTGATAAGGGCTTTACTCAGTTGTCACATTTGAAAACTCATAATTTTGTTCATGGTGCTAAGAAGCCACACGAATGTAAAGTTTGTGATAAGGGCTTTACTCATTTGTCTCATCTTAAAAGACATAATTTAATTCATGAAGGTAAGAAATTATATAAATGTAAAGTTTGTGATAAGAGCTTTACTCAGTTGTCAAATTTGAAAACTCATAATTTTGTTCATGGTGCTAAGAAGCCACACGAATGTAAAGTTTGTGATAAGGGCTTTACTCATTTGTCTCATCTTAAAAGACATAATTTAATTCATGAAGGTAAGAAGACACATAAAGGTAAAGTTTGTGATAAGAGCTTTACTCAGTTGTCAACTTCGAAAACACATAATTTGGTTCATGAACATAAGTAGGCACACCAATGTTAAGTTTTTAATAAGAGCTTTAGTCGGTTTTTCACTTTTGCAAACACATAGTTTGATTCATGACAGTAGCATAACTCAATAATGTGTTAAATATTCATTGTCAAATTTTCAAACCCATAGTTTGATTTATGAGGGTATGAAGTGGAGATGAACAGATTATTTTACCAGAGCACTACGTGTCCTATTTCAAGGAAGCAGTTATCCCAGGCGACCGCAAAGTGAGATTTGTGGTGGACAACACGGCGTTGGGGCGGGTTTTCTCCGGGACCTCCGGTTTCCCCCGCCATCTCATTCCACCGGTGCTCCATCTTCATCTCATGCATCATCAGTGTCACCGCCTGCGGTGCCGTACGTAGTGAAAGCGGGCGTTAAACACTACACACACACAAGGAAGCAGTTCTTATCATCCACAGAATAGGTGGTTTCGGTCTCAGGAGTTTGTCATCACATTATTAGTAGTAGAAATATTATTTAGTACATGTTAAATAAATATCTTAATTTGGATTTTAATAACAGTTGTAATTATGTAGTCAACTATTATGTAAATATGTCGTTTGTCATCTTCAGGTCGGACAATAAACAATTCAAATGAATTGCCTTCTAATATTATTTGTCCCAAATTAGCATCAGTAGCCACACCTTTCAGCATCACTTTATTGCAGTTTCATTATTTGCTGTTTTCCAGGCTTTCCTTACTTTGACAGCGAACTCACACAAGTGGTTTGTTTACTACACACTTAATAGATACTCCATAGAGTCATTTTCACATTTGTTCAAGAAGCCGAGTAGAACACACGTGTATAATTTTGCCCCCGTTGCTTGGTTGAAAGGACACACACAATTGTCACATTGGGTAGGCGAATGGGTTCATCACTACAGCGGGATGAATAGTATCATTGTCAGGATAGTTTTCAGGTCCAGCTTTATCCTGAGCTTTTTTCTCACAGCTGATACAAATGTTCCAAAGAGGCACTGAGAGAATACTTCTCTCCAGATATTCTTTATTCTAAGTATGATATTGATCAGATACCGCTTTTCTGTTGAACTGAACTTGACTTTTGCTGTTAAAAATCACAATGAGTATTAGTTTATGACTCCTTTATTTTGCAAATTGTAGTTCATGTTACTCATTCAGTCCCTGGTTTGTCCCCATGATCTTCCTTCTGGTTGATGGCAGCTAATGGTTTTGAAGGAAGCATCTTGTAACAAATTCTGGAGGGTCTTACATCTCCTAAGTATAGCTGAGGGCATCTTGTAAATGACTCATATGTTCCAAAATGGTAAAAGAGTAGTTTTGATCTCCGGTTTACATGTTTCGTCGGATCAACTGTTGAAGTTTGCTAGAAAAAGTCTCAGATAGTCATGCATTACCATATTAAATATGGGGTTGAAATAATACATGCATTGTGTGCTACGTGGTAATTTTAACCATATGTTCAATATTGTAGGTATTAATTCTAGTGCTATCTTTGTGGTAAACCAAAATTAATATTCCACAAGACCGGAATATTTGAAAGTGTTGTCCTTAGCTTTACTGTCAAAACTGCTACAGAAAAGAGCAACGGCATCAAAGCTTCCCAATGATCTGAAAGAGCTTCTAAAGATATATAAACTTGAAAAACTAAAGAAGTTGAGTTGCCGAACGCACCTTAATCATTGAAAAGAAGACGATGTGAATCCTGCAGTAAAGACAAGAACAGCAAAGCTGAATATGCAATTGGGAAATGCAACGCTCCTTTCTGTTTGAGAAAACATGCAAAATTATTTTGATAAGTACTTAGGGAGAACAGAAGAAATAGCTGATGGCTTTTTGTATCTAAATATAACTAATGACAAGATGTATTTGAAAATAGGGTTGTTCTTTTTATGTAGACTTGAGACAAATTGTACGGTAATAATAATAATAATGATGATAATAATAATAATAATAATAATAATAATAATAATAATAATAATAATAATAATAATAATAATAATAATAATAATGATAATAATAATGATAGTGACAATGGCAATGACAGTGACAATAACAATAATAATAATAATATTTATTGAGGTACTAAGCTTTTACAATTTTTTGGACTGCCCTCTGTTTTGGCCCAGGCCACTGCTACACAGGACGGTCCGTTAAGTTTATCTACAGACGTTACAATATGTGTTATTACAGAATAGTCACTTATTATTCCTTCTCTCTTTTTACAGTCCATATCCACTTGTTTTTTACCTTAAAAACTGACCTATGTTTTTATAATTTTAACTTAAAACCTTGATTAAGCTGATTCGCTTATTCATTTTTGATATTTGACATTCTTTCCTCCACATCTCTGTTTCCTTACAATCAAACAGTATATGTTCTATATCCTCTTTGTCCCCACACAATGGGCACACATCTTGCGGCTATCCATTTCTATGACCTCCTAATCTCCATATTAACCACCTCCATATTAGCTCTTAACCATGCTAACCCCTATTAGTGCTAACTATATACCTCTCCCTCCCCCAGCTATTTTTCAATGGAATATAGAAAACAAGTGATGTCTTCTCTGCTAGATGGTAAGGTACACTCTATTTTTATTATATTTTAGCTGATGTGTTTAATATTGTGACTTCTAATGTTTTACGGATAGCCAATTAAAGAGCACATGTCTTTATCTACAGTGATAATGAAATTGTTTATTGCATTTCTTTTCAAATAGCATTGCAAAGAAATATGTTGTGAACTGGAATACTGAAGATGTCGTTCTAGAAGCCCTGCATTGTGGCGATCATTTGCAATGGGAATGCTGTATATCATTTGGGATGGATGACGTGATGATTTGTTTGTCAGCTTTGTGAAGATCTTGTAGTGTAATCCTGTAGGTTCCTCAGCAACATCCCTGGAGTTAGAGATCTTATCTCTGTCCATGGTCATGGAGTAGAGGAAAATTATTACTGCTTTTAGAACATACAATTCCCTCTCTTTTTTCAAAGTCGAATATTTAATTCTTCTGAAAATGTGCCAAACTTTGATACAAATTTAAATGAGGGGAAATGCTGTCCTTTAAGAGACGGTGATTGACCGATAGATGAACGATTCTTCTCTTACACTTACACTAATTAATGCATCTTAAATGCATTACACAACATTTTTTCCGCACATGCTCGGAGAGACTCAAATACACATCTTCCTCCTATGGAGTTCTGATGCAGAAGAATGCCAATTGCAGATAATCTCCTGCTCCATTCTTTGTATTTTGCTATAGCATCCAAATAGCTAACGTCCTACTGGTCCACATAACCACATTACATAATCAATTCTTGCAGCTACCAATAAGAATAATATTACATCTTATTTCACCCACATTTGTAACAGGAGTTTTTGCTTTGAAATGAGTTTTATATTCTGATCTGAATATTAGTGGGCCATGGAATGATGAACGGTTGTTATGCAAAAGAAAATCAATAATCTTGCTTGATGTGAAAAGATGAATAGTTTTGGATAGAAGAGGAAAATCAATAATCTTCATAAGGAGATATGTGTTCTGTAATCTTGTTAGTGATGAGTAAACCTGCAGGAGTAAGGAGTTTTATGTAATTAATGGAATCTTTTTATTAAAGAAGTAAGAATTTATCGATATGCTGGAGGTAACCTGCAATGATTGACTATGAAAGAAAGTTTCAAGTAAAAAGTAATCAAGATAATACAATTAAATTATTTGTTACAAAATTGGACTTCTCCAGAATTGTATTTATTTCACTTTGAACCAAACCTGAAAACGAGAGGTCTCATGACTCTTATTTACAATAAGTTGATACAATTGGTGACCAGAAAGAACTGATAGCCGCAAAATCTCACACGAGAAGAGAAAGAATTGTGATAACAACATAGAAATTTTGCTTTACATTGCATCATTTCATGAATATCCTAATTTTATGCTTTCATTCCCATACAAATTAGTCTTTTCATAAATAAATCTTTAAAATTTAAAAACGTAACATAAGCGTCTCAGCATGTCATATGATCATTTAATGACATAAAGCTCGGTTGGATTTCATTGATAATTAATATGTATAACAACAAATTACATATCAGTAAGGATGTGTTACCACGCCTCTAAATGAACTAATTAACTTTCTCTGGGAGCTACAAATATTTAGACTTACAATGCATATAGAAACCTTACTCTCATTACAGTGTGTGTGAGCGTGTGCTCTGTTTCCCAACAATGTCAAAGACTTTCTTCCCCTCAAGTTTACACATGTATTAGGTTTAGTTACAGCCATATTAGCATTCAATAAACAAACCTTAGTTGCAAAGTCAACTCCAGTTCTGTTTTTATCAAGATATCTTACTGTATGCATCTAATATTTTTTGTGAAATCAAAAAGTTGATTTAAATTTCCCAGCAGGTTAAAGGTTAATCACTGGGATGCCTGTTGCCTGTTGTCTCGTTATGCTGGGTTGTTGTTGGAAATTTTATCTCTTGTAGAGCACTGTAGCAAACTCTTTATTTTAAAGAACCGAAGTAATAAGAATGTAATGATAATTTATACAAATTTAATTACAATAATAATTACTATTTTATGTAATATGACTAATTTACTACATTTCTCTAGAAAGGTAAAGCTCCTGGTAATAAAATATCTGGCATTTATCTATTTAGCTGCTTATATTGCAATCAAGATTATATTGGAAAGACCAAATGTAAGTAGGAACAAGGACGAAAGAATATTTTCGTAGCATTAAGCAGATTGAAACACACAAATTTTCCGCCGCAGATCATTTTTGGTCTTTTCATTATAAATCCAGAATAAGAACTATTAAGACAATTAAATGATCTGAAAGACTTAATGGTTTGGGAAAAAGTACTTATTTTAAAAAATAAAAATAATGTAGTGATATCTAGTGACCGTAACATTGACAAAAACAAAATTGAATGTGATTGATAATTAAACAAATGTTTAAGAAACTGTAAACTTATAATTTCTTGAAATTTCCATCAATTACTTTAAAGATAAGTTACATTATAAATTTGTGTAGTTCTGCTGCCTCACTGTTACTAGCTTCAGTTTTACGTAATTATTGATTCAGGTGGATGGCATTTTCAAAATCTGTGATAAAGAATGTTTTGTGTTTATTCTGGTAATGGTTAATGTTATTTATAGTTTAATTTGACATGCATACCAGGGGCTGTTGTGAAGTTTTAATTATCACCGTTTAAAACTGTGATAGAGAGTTTGTGTTGATATGTGTTTGTAAGTTCTTCTTTATGTAGTCACCATACACATTTACACTTTTTCCCAGTGTTTCTTGATATTCCGATTACCTTGATTGTAGAAATTTGCAGAATTCGCTATAAACTACTCTTCCACGTCATTAAAGACGTCATTTGTGTTGTCAATAAGGAGGATGCTGTGAGGTCTCAAAGCCACATTCCCTTGTTTTGTCAACTGTAACTTGAGATGATTGAACTGGTGATTGTCAGACAGAAGACGAACAACTTTGTAGAACATATCGCGTAGTTTCTTAATCAGAGCTGCTCATGTCTAGAAGATTGCAGTAGTACCATGCTCATGGTTTCTTTCCATGGATCATACTGATAGATCCAGGATTCTTCCATGGTTACCAGACGATAAAAAATCATATTTATCCGGTTCCTACAGCATCAACATCTCTCCTGAAAGGTCACGTCATGTTTGCTTTTGAAGGGGATAGCAAATATGGAACCCACCATGCAGACACCTTAGACATGTTTAGTTATCGTCTACCGGGAGGTGAAGAGGATTAACGACGTGGTCTACCGAATCCAATAGGTGCCCCGACGGGAGATGTTGGTGCTACACCTGGATCGTCTGGCCCGCTACGATGGTGCTGTTCGGGACGACCAGCCTGGAGGAGGGAGCGGTGCCGCGGCAACGGGCATAAAATTCTCGGCGCTAATAGATAACAGATGGACCCTGATAATAGATAACGGACGGATCGTGTTTTTCGGTAATAAAGAACTTTTATCAGCAGATAGCGTGATATAAATGTCTGCCGAAACAATCAAACTAAGATAAATGGCAATTTGTAGTGACGTCTTGGTTGATAGAAATTATTCGATTTCTTTATTGTTCCGGAAATATCTAGAATTTATCAATGAGGCATTTAAGAAGACGACGCCTTGCCAAGAGTAGTAAAGAGTCGTGAGCAGTAAACAGCTGTAGAGTGTTGTAATGAGAACGCTGTTTGTTATTGTCATCGACCTTGGTAGATTGTGGTGTGTACGTGACGTAATGTTGTTACGTGAGAATTGAACAGTGTTTTTCTACGGAAATAAAGAACATTTGGAATTTCTGGAAATTGGACTTTTAATTCTACGAAATCACAGTGTTACGATACTGTATCTTTTAAATACTGGGAGTGTTATTTTATTCAGGCTCTACCAAACTTTCTCTTTCCAAACTTTGTCCTAAATATAGTTACTGTTAAAGAACAATTTATTTCCATTACAACGTGTATTTCTGCTGAAATATCGAAATTGTATACAACAACACCTCTGCTTACCTTACGCAGTAAAACAAAAAATGGCTAGAGAATATCATGTTAAAAACTGATGATCAGGTCTTCTGTTTCTTACAGTCAAGCTTAGGATTGGCGGCTCCGACCACCATCCGCAGACTGCAAATCGTGCAGAATCGGGCATTAAGGATGATCTACGGTACTGGGCGCAGATGCCCTACTCACATCCTACACGAATACTCCCAAATCCCTTACATAGAGGATATGGTTAGAGAGAGATCTCGAACCCTCCATCAAAAACTGTCTACCCATTCCAACCAGCAGGTCAACACTCTGGGTCGGTATGACCACAGAGCTCCTCGCAGGAGGAGGAGGTACAAACTCCCCAAGGACGGCATGAGCTATTAGCCAGAAGGGGTTCTCTCCATTCCACCGTAAACCCCAGAACCAGAAATGGGTCTAGATAATTCCCCCACACAGTCTCCTATCCCCTCTGATCGTGCTGTCTGCACTCTGACCTCCTTCAAGCGGGGAGTTCGGGTGAAGGCAGCCTTGGGAATACATACCCCAGGCGGCAGCCTGAGCGTCTTAACCCAACAGATCAGAGAAACCTATGCCCCGACATAAACCCTTGAGACAAAACACAGACGACTTCTACACTACCCAGATAAATCACCAGTAAGCGGCTAGGTGCTGGGCGAAACCATTCCGTCAAGGTAAACCTGGACGACTCGATTCTTCTGCAGGTCTGCTACCTAACTTGGCGCGAAATGCGACACTAGGCCACAAAGGTGTACAAAGAGCACTAACCCATGTAGTGACCATGACCTCCCTTTTGACCAATTTTACAAACATGTATTACCAATCCATTAATTACTATTCAAAAATCTCCGGTTTGCAGTCGACATTTGTATCAGGTGATTTCATAAGTAATGTCAATTTTTTTTAATTTTGTGTTTTGGGAAATATATTGGGTTCCTTTGATTTAGCAATGCTATTTACAGCAGGTAATGTCTAATGTCACGTACACTGCGTGCATTTGTGGGTCTTCAGTTGTTAACAAACATTCACAAAATGGAGATAACAGAGTGTGGATTTAGAGTCCTGATAATACACTACAGGAAACAAGATTATCATACCGCTGCCGCAACTCGAATGATATATCAAGTGGAAGAAGAAATGTTCGTTACTGAGCTTAAGCACAACGATGGTTCCAGCGTTTTGACAATAGAGAGGAAAACACTAAAGATTTCCCACGTTCTGGAACACCTAAGGTATGGAATATTGAACATACCCTAACTTATGTTCTTGCATAAGTACTGGTGCTTCAAAGGATAACATACACCACACCGCATTAAGACACTTGTAAAATCATACAGAGAGTGTAGATCTGTACCTCATGAACTGACACCTCATTAGGCTGAACTTAGAGCGGATATCTGTCATCAGCTTATCCGTAATCGTATGGGTGATATATTTGTCAGCCTAATTGTCACTTGCGATGATCAATGGGAGTATTACCGAAACCCTGATACCTCGAAAGAGCGGCTTGATCCCTGCCAACCTGCCACATTCATCGTTAATAAAATATCAATTCGGTACACAGAGCAATATCGTGTGTCTGGTGGAACTTTGAAGGTTTGAATCACTTCAAGTATGTACCAAATGAGTGGGCGATTAATGCGAACTCATTCTCAACAACTGGAACGAGTTCATGAAACTTTTAGACGGAGATACCCAGCATTAGTTAAACGAAATAGAGTTCTATTACAACAGGATAGAACTACACCTCATACTGTACACCAATCATTGAAAAATTCAGCAATTGGGAGCAACAGAACTGCTACCACACCCATCATGCAGCCCTGTTCTTGCACCATCAGATTTTTTTTTAAATGGTCCATTTTCTACGTGAAAGAAATGTTGACAACTTTGAAGCAGTACAAGTGGATGTCACCGAATTCTTGCCATCAAAAACCAGAGAGTGGTGCCATCATGTTATAATAAACCTCGCTGAACGATGGAGACAATAGAATATAATGGTCTGTACTTTGAAAATTAATTAATTGCTTGTCAGAACACATTTGAAATAATTGTTTTTCTTGAAAAATCACATTACATATGATACAGTGTCTGTGTGTGTGTGTGTGTGTGTGTGTGTGTGTGTGTGAGTGTGTGTGTGTGTGTGTTGCTTACACTTTCAGGATTTGACTGAACTAAATACATTAGCATTTTTAAATAGAGAACTCAAAACAACTAATTGTTTATACATATAAATGTCCTTATAAATGTGTAGTGCACCCAGATTTTATTCCCAGTCACAATTGAATCCAGCAATTCCTTGCCCTGTTCTGCATAGCGCTCTAGGAATCGATGGGCCGCTACAACACGTTACCGTTTATGGTCTTCGGTGAGCATTTTGGGGACACACTTCGCACACACCTTGCGATAATGCAAACGTTCGGTCAAAATCTTGTCACTCGTAGTCTTACTGACTTCAGGGATCAGTTCGCACAGCTCGCGAATCTTATCACGCCGATCTTAAGGTATTTCTTGTTCCACTTTTGCAATTGTTTCCGCTGAAACCGAAAGCCGACCTGAAAGCTGTTCGTCATGGACGTCTGCACGTCCGTCTTTGTACTCTTTTACCTACTTTCGAAAGTTTTTGACGTCTATAAACTGTGGCCCATTAACTTCGCATAACTGAAAATGAACGTCAGTGGGTTAGTGCCTTTGGCACTCAAAAAACGGATCTCTGCACGCAACTCGCACTTAACGGAGGAAGTGATATGCAGCTCCATCGCAAACGGCTGCCAAGCCAGGACTAATGGTTGTAACGGATTCGTTGTAGTGGGGACTTGAAGGGGTGAAACCAACCCACACGAGAGTTTTGTAATAGCGCTTCTCATGGCTCCAGCGCCTTGCAGACCTTATTTACGAACACGCCTGGTATAACAAATTACCAATAACCACATGACAACACCACGATTCAGAAAAAAGTGTGGAAACATTACAACAAATAAATACAATTTGGTATTAATTGTACTCATCAAATTGCTTCCATTTTTTGTTCTCTTTGTGTCTTAGTGGTGCTAAGTTTAAATGTCTACACGGAGAACAAATGGCAATCGTCTTTAGGCACTTTGCAATGGGTAACAGTAAACCATTTACAAATTTTACGTTTTGCTCTACGATTAGATACATTAAAAGTTTTTTTCTGATTTCCAAGCTGACCTATGAGAATATCTACAACTCTGTTTGTCTCTCTATACACTCATTTTAACAGAGACATTTCAGTTATCTATCTTCCTACAGAGCTGTTAATACTCTGCCTGAACTATTTCTATTTCAATACTAAACAACCACACCGGCTAAAGTGACATTTTAGGATTGATGAGTCTAAAATCATTCAGAAAGGTAACACGAGAGTTGTACAATAAAAATGGTCATACATTTTTACGGTCATAATTTTTCGCATTAAAATTAAAACTTATAATCTGTTAGCTTAATGTGAAACAAAACACGCCGTAGCAGTTTCATTGTTGGTACTGCCGGTTCCCGCCTGTGAGAACAACGCAAGTTCAGGCATGTTCAGTATCGCCTACCACTGTAATGGAGGTAAAACACGAGGAACTATATGCGGCATTGAAATTCTTCTTTCGTCTCAACAAATATTCAGTTGAGGCCTATACAATGTTACAGATGGCCTAGAGAGTCTGCTTTTCCCTACAGCACGGCTCGAAGGTGGTTTAAAATGTTTAAAGAGGGGAGACAATCAATTTCAAAGGAAGGTGGACCCGGTGCTCCGGTTACTGCTCTTACGGAAGAAAACATCAACACTGTTGCTGCCATTGTGAGAGAGGATCGACGATTTACCTTATGATCACTTTTTGAAATACTGAACATTTCATTGGGTGCCACCCACACGTTGGTGACAGAAACACTACACATGAGACGTGTTTGTGCGCGATGGGTTCCAAGACTGTTGATTCCCTAAGAAAAGGACATTCGCATGCAGGTCTGCATGTAGTTAAAGTTGATGTTAGGGGAAGATCCGGAGTTTCTTCGAAATGTTATCACTGCTGATAAAACTCGGCTACATTATTTTCATCCTGAGAGCAAACAGCAAAGCTCAGTGTGGAAATCTCCTTCATCACCAACCCCCTAAACAGCAAAAGTTGTTGCTTCTGCTGGGAAAGTTATGGTCATGTCATTCTTTGATATTCATGGAATGGTTTATCAGCATGTTGTATATGCACACACATCAGTAACTGGAGAATACTACAGGGATGTCATGAAGACATTGCAAGTCCATATCAGGAGCAAAAGACCACATTTCTGTGAAGCAGACTGGATGCTGCCCCACGTTAAGGCCCGGCCGCATATTGCCAAAGTTGTTGCTGAATATCTTGCAAAAATCGACTTGAAGTACTTCCCTCACACTCCCTATGGTCCGATTTAGCCCATGTAACGTTTTTCTATTCCCTAACCTGAAGAAGCGCCTTCGTGGGAGGCATTATCCATCAGAAGCAGTGATAAAGCAGTCACGCAGAGATACATATCCCTATATTCACCCCTAAGGTGGTGGCTTCCGAAATAAGAAAGCTAAAAGCAAATAAATCCCCTGGACATGATGGCGTCACTCAGATCATACTCCAGCACCTTCCCAAGAGGGCCATCATCCATTTGACGGGAATATTCGATGCTTGCTTCCACCTGCGCTACTTCTCGATCTTCTGGAAGGATGCGAGGTTGGTGTGCTACTTGAAACCCGGCAACGATCCGGTCTTTCCCTGTAACTACCAATCAATCAGCGTTCTCCCAGTCGTCTCGAAAATATTTGACCGGCTGCTTCTAGGCGGCCTGACTCCTCATTTTGAATACAGGAAATTCCTCCCGGATCATCAGCCCGTCTGGGTAGCGTAGATGGTGGCGTGTCTGCCTCACGTTAAAGAGGTCCCGAGTTCGACTGTCGGTCAGGGTGAGTTACCTGGATAAGGATTCTTCCGGGGTATTCCCTTATCCTGTAGACGAATGTCGGGTAGCTCTAAGCTCCATGGATCGTGGACGCATTTGAGCATCATTTCACCCATTTCATTCACCGTCCGATATGACAGCTCTGGAGGACGTAAAATTACCCCCCTCGCAGATCATCAGTTTGGTTTTCGGCGGGGGCACTCCACGACCTTTGACGACCAGTTGCTGCGACTGGTTGAGAGGGTAACCCTGGGTTTCCAGGAGAACCTCAAAACAATCGTGGTGCTGTTGGACGTGAAAAAGGCCTTTTGCGAACTCTTGCTATCAGGGTCTTCGGTACAGAATCAAGGAAGTTAACTTCCCTCCTCCCTATCTCACGCTGATCAGCAGTTTCCGCAGGAATCGCACTTCAGAGTGAGAGTGGAAGAAAAGCTTTCCAGTGTCAGGCCCAGAGCCGCGGGAGTCCCAGAGGGTAGTGTTCTATCACCGCTAATTTTCTCGGCCTACATGACTGACTTTCGCACGGAACCACAGAGAGTTACATGCCAGTATGCAGACGATGACGTCATAATGGCATGTAATAAAAACGTTAAGTTCTGCTTCCCGCCACTGCACGCCAGCTCCGATCGATCGAGCGCTGGAGTGAGAAGTGGAGAGTGGCAATCAGTCCAGGGAAGGGCTCGGCTCTCGTCCTGGCTCAGGTCCGACGCTGGCAACCAACGAGATCACTGAGGTTGCGGTAGAGAAAAATCCCATGAGTTACTTCAGCCAAATACCTGGCTGTTCTGCTTCATCGTGGACTAAACTTCACTCCTCACGCCAAGGCCAAGGCCAGACTTGGACATGCTGCACCCAGACAGCTATTCCCTATTTTTAATTAAAAAATGCCCACACACCTCAAACTGCGCCTGTATCAGGTGATTATTTCACCCATTATTTAGTAAGGGTGCGAGAACTGGGGATCGGCGGCTCCGACCACCGTCTGCAGACAACAGTACGTGCTGAACTGGACTCTAATAATGATCTACGATACTGGGCGCAGATGACCATCTTATATCCTTCACAAACGTTCCCAAATCCCTTGCATCGTGGACATGGCAAAGGAGAGATCTGGAGCCTTCCACAACAAAATTTCTGTCCATCCTAATCAGCTGGTAAGCTCCTAGGGTCGGTATGACCACAAAGCTGCTTGCAGAAGGAGGAGATACAGACTATCGAAAGACGCCATGGGCTATTAGCCTGAGAGTACTTCTCTCCATCTATCCAACATCCCCAGACCCAGAAATGCGTCTGGAATCCTTACCCTGCACAGAGAGTCCTACACCCTCTGATCGTGCTGACTGCACTCTGACCACCTTCAAGCGGGAAGACCAGGTGAAGGGAGCCGTGGGCATACATAGGGTCTGTCTAGTGAACGCGAGTGTAGTTTGCCCCTCAAAGGCGACTCATCCTCCCGCCCACTAATGACCGTTATAAATCTATCTCCACAGTTCAGAAATGGAACACTGTGGTTGAGGACCAACAGAAACCCTGATTTTCTCGAAGTGACCGTCCTATGTTTACTCCACTCCAAAGTTCTAACTTCCAGTTCATCTGTTTCTTTACGTGCAGAAATTCGTTGTGTGTCACGATGTGGAGACCATGGGAGGGAAATGCAGTGGTAAATTCATTTGAAGTATTAGATAACTTTTAGTCAAGTGAAAATAAGCAAAGTGATGAGAATAGTGTGAATAACTGGGCCAAGTTATATTTGGGAAAGCCCCAAAAAGAAAATTTATAACGGGAAGTACTTCTAAGAAAAGTCAAGGGTTTGTTTTGAACACATATAAATATGAACTGACAAATAATTTTGGTAAGGGGTCGCGCAACGGAACGGATGATAAATTCTGGGTATTCACGGAAATACAGTACGAAATATTCTGACGAAAGGATTACCAAGACACCGATCAAGTGTGAAAACAAAAGGAAACGTTTCTCTGAAGTAGATAGTTTCACATGCAACTTGATTCATCGAGAAATTTATAGATTCTATGCAAAAGGGAGAGCGCCCAGCTTTGACGATTTGGTTGCACATTTGTGATTTTCATTATGGGCACTGCACTTTGCGTGGCCTTCTAAAGGAGCTGGGTTTCAAATACTGCATTTTGAATAAGATGAGGGTTATTAGGGAATACGGTAGAATTGTAGCTTATATATATCATCAAAATTAAGTTCTACAGTAATGGACATGAGATAATTTACTTAGACGAAACCTCGTACCATACCCATGACGTATCGAGAAAGTTGGCAACCATGCAGAAAGGTCTGGGAGAAGAAGGGTCGTTGTTGTAAAACGATTATAAGGGTTCGTCAAAGGTAGCGGTCGACGTGCACATGAGTCAAGGGCAAGGGCAACCGTCCGCAAGTGCGGCAGGTCAGATGCAGCCAGACCCACACGCTGCGTGACTGGGCGGCAGCCTGAGCGGCTTAAACCCAACAGATCAGAGTAACCTATACACCGACACACACGCTTGAGACAAACAACAATCTTCTATTACAGCCCTGATGAAGTCAAAATAAGCGGCTACGTGCTGTGGCGAAGACACCCCCACTCACTCAGGTTAACCAGAGTGACCTGAATCTTCTGCTGGTCTGGTCTGCAGCACTACCCGAAATTCGTCTGTCAAGATAAGGGAAACCCCCGAAATAACCTTATCCAGGTAACTGACCCTAACCGAGATTCGAAGAGGGACCTTTTGAACGTGAGGCAGAAACGCTGTCATCTACGCTACTGAGGCGGGCTGAGAAGTATATATAAATCAGTTACGCTCGAAAAAATGTTTAAAAATGGCAGATGTCAAACTGAAAATAACAAACAATTTTGTTTTTTATTATATCCGTAAAAAGCCTGTCTTTATGATGCTAAAACCACTAGTGATGTACGTCTTATCTTCACATGTTAGGGCTATACATCTATACATCTTCCAGATGAGCCTGGAAAAAACTAATATAAATATAATAACTAATAACTAATGTAATAGTTAATGTAATGTTATCATAAATAATGTCATTATTGTGATAAAGTTTATATTGGAAAAACGAAACGTAGTTTAGAAATCACAACAAAAGGACATTTTCGTAACATTAAGTATAAACAAACTGATAAATCGACCGTAGTAGATCATTTTTGGTCATTTAACCATGAAATAAATCCTGAAGTTAAATTATTAAAACAATTAAATGGTCCGATAAATTTAATGGTTTGGGAAATATATTTATTTTAAAAAACACACATGGCATGATAAACTTTGAAATACCGACATTCGATTCTGTTTTTAAATTTGTTTTATATTCATGTTTTGGTAATACTAACAAGGACATATCAACATCTAGCATTCGTAAGCAACAGGTGAAGATGTGCATAAGTATACATGAACCAGCGATCCTGAAGAATTTATAACAATTATAATAATTTCCTATGATATAAGAGAAGTTTAAAATTACGAATTATTAATTTAGTATATATTTGTTTGCTTCACTGTTAATACGAGGTACGTCCAGAAAGTAATACAATTAAGTTCTGTACAGATACAGAGAAATTATTTATTGTACAAAATTCTACAACTCTTAAACTACTTTTCCACATAACTGCCGAAATGTTGTAGGCATTTGTCATAGCAAGGTACAAGTTTTTGTGTATCTTCTTCATAGTAGTTTACGCCTGTGTCTTCAACCAGTTGGAAACATTTTCTTTCACCTCTTCGTTATTGTTGAAGTGTTGACCACCAAGGTAAAATTTGAGATGCAACAACAGATGAAAGTCGCTAGGAGCGAGGTCAGGGCTGTACGGAGTGTGGTCAAACACATCCCAGCCAAATCCCTGTAGGATGATTTTCGTCGCATTTTCAGTGTGTGGTTGAGCGTTGTAGTGAAGAAACACAACACCTTCTGAAAGCATTCCTCGGCGATTGTTCTTTAATGCGCGTCGCAATTCCTAGCATTCAGAAACGAACCCCAGATCTGATTTCAAAAGCGGCGGGATTTTCAATCCACACCAACATTGTAAACAAGCACAGCACAGCGTTCGTGGCTGATAGTGATCTCACAATGGCGCACGTTTCTTCTCCTTGATACAGAGCGTCTACTGCGCATGTGCGAAAATGCGATCGCAGCGCTGCAGCGGACATAAATTGAAACATAACGTATAGTCTGGACTCCCTTTGTAGCTTCAGATTTTACGTATTTGTTTTAATAGTAATTCATGGATCGGCAGTAAAATGTTGTAAAATTAATCAAAAGAGAGGTCATGGTCACTATATGGGTTAGTGCCACTTTGAACACTGTGGCCTAGTGTCGCTTTCGCGCCAACTCTCAGAAACATTGCTCTACAAGTGTTAGTATAAGCTCCTAAGAGCGACCCTGTAGCATCGGACCTCCCCGCTAAGCTCGCTCGCTCGCTCGTGCTGGCTGGCTGTATACAGCCAGAAGATTTTTGCTGCGTGCCCACCTATTAGGGTTTTACCGCAGGTAGGATTAGAATTGAATGTTGTAGGATGAAGGTGATGTAGGTTTTTTGCTTGGGAGTTAATTTAGAGGATACCGAAGTACCTTCTGGTTGTAGGGGAGGATGCAGTACTTAGCACCCAAATCTACTTTTTTGTTTTATTTTCAGCTGGGGAGGAATTTAGATGCCAAACAGCTTGGAAGAATTATGAGGAGCTCAGCTTTAGCTGCTGATAGGATTAGCTCCTGGGTTATCTAGGGTGCCCGCATGCCATACGAGGGACCAGGTGCAGTCTAGGTCGGCGTCCAGGGGGGTTATAATCTCCCAATGATCTGACAAGGGCGCTTCTGTGAGATGGTAAACTTGCGTATAATTTTGAAGCCCGGCACCTAATTTCATCCTACACGTATGGAAGACCCGATGCTTCGTGGAGCAACCTGGTAGGGAAATAACTTCCCACAGAATAGATAGACCGCAGTCCTCTATTCTGTGCACGTTGAGGCCATGCTATCCAGCTGTCTGCTGCCATGCCCCAGATCTCGCAGGCATATAGCATCACCGGCATTACCAGCGCTCGGAAGAGATACAACTTCATGCGGACTGGCATTGGGGTGAACCCCAGCATTGGGTACAGGGAAGGGATTGCTCCCTGTACCTTCGCCGAAAGGTCCCTGATGTGTTGGTTTTTGTCCGGATTTACGGACATCCGCCAACGCCAACACCACTGTTGTGTTTGGCGGAAATGTCTTTGAATGGGGTTGAAGGCTCTGAGAATGTGTTTGTCCTTGCAGAACAGAAACACGTCGTCAGCGTATTGTGCCATTACGACTCGTGTTTCTGTGGGGAAATCTGCCATAAAGACGTTGAAAATGGTGGGGGATGGCACAGAGCCTTCGGGGACTCCACCTCTCACTGGCCTTAGTGTTGATGATTTCCCGGCGACTGAGACTGAATGAACGATGTTGCAAGAAGCTGTGTAGGATGTTGATCATTTGTATTGGGAGCCGCTAAGTTGTCATGCCGGCAATTCTTATATACTACATGAAATGACCAATATGTATCGTGAGAGTTTACATGTTCTATGTTCCCTTCCTATAAATTAACGCCAACAGTTTTAAAACCGTTTTACGTTTAATAATAACATTAATAATTTTTAAACGTTTGATAGTATTTTGACACTCTAGAGCTATTTGTATAAGGAGTTCAAAGCCGAGCACTTTATATATCTATATTTAGAAGAAGAATTGTACCGAAAATAGCAATCTAAGATCTATTTTGGGCAAACGTATTTCTGTGATAAGAGATTATTTCCATGTGTCCAACAGTATAACAGAAATACTCGCCTACAGTTTCTTTTTCCACATTTCTTCTTACACAATTATCTAATTATGATTGGTGAAATGTTCTATGATCTTCTAAAAAGTTAAAGACATATGCAAGCGGGCCGTACAGCAGATTACAGCCAATCCTAAGCTTGTCCCTTCTAACAATACTGCCAAATTTGATACACTTAATTCACACACCTGAACTGAGAACATTTTTATATAATTTACGTCCTCCAATGTTAAGTCAATTCGGCTGTGAATTTAATTGGAGAAATGATGCCCAAATGCGTCCGGAGTTCTTGGAGCTTAGAGCTACCCGACATTCCTCTTCCAGGATACGGGAACCCCCCCCCCCCGTAAAAGCTTATCCAGGTAACTCACCGTAAACGAGATTCGAACGAGAGACCTCTTGAACGTGAAGCAGACACGCTACCATATACGCTACCGAGGCGGGCTTAGAACATTATATTAGTTAATTACGCTCGGAAAAATGTTAAAAAATGCCTGATGCCAAAATTAAATTAACAATTAATTTTATTTTATAATAATATCCGAACAAAGTTCAGTCTCTATGATACTTAGGCCACTAGTGATGCAAGCTCTATCTTAACGTGTTATGGTAAAATGCTACGGATAATATTTCAGATGACAATCTTATAACAAGAAAGAATTTTACTTTCCGATCATGACCGTACAAACATTCTGCTTCTACGATACTTAGAGCGCGAGCGATGTACGTTTTATTCTCATATGGTTACAGTTACCCAACATCCATCCATTCAACACAACACCATTCATTCTAGAGCTATTTGTATAACGAGTTCAAAGCCAAGAATTTTTACAAATAGCTTGCAGAAGAGTTATACCGAAAACAGTCACCTAACATCTATTTTGAGCAAACGTATTTCTTTGATAAGAGATTATTTCCATGTATCCAGCGGTAAAACATAAATACTCTCATCCCGCATTCTTTCTTACACAATTATCTAATTATGATTGGTGAAATGTTCGTTAATCTTCGCAAAAGATAAAGGGATATTGCGGCGGGCCGTACAGCACACTCCAGCCAACCTGCCTCGGTAGCGAAGTGGTAGCATATCTGCCTCACGTTGAAGAGGTCCCGAGTTCCAATCTTGGTCAAGCTGAGTTACCTGGATAAGGTTTTTTCGGGGTTTTCCCTCATCCTGAAAGACGAATGTCGGTAAATCTATGCTCCATGGACCCCGCGCTCATTTGAACATAATTTCACACATTTCACCAATTTCATTCGTCGTCCGATATGACTTAACTTTGGAGGACATAAATTACAAAAACAACAAAGACTCCAGCCAAATCTAAGCTTCTCCCTTCTAGCAGGGCTACCAAATTTCATACACTAAACTCACGCACCTTAACTTAGAACTTTTTCTTATATAATTTACATCCTCCAATGTTAACTCAAATCGGACTATGAATGAATTTGGTGAAATGTTGGTCAAATGCGTCAGGGGTCCATGGAGCTTAGAGCTACCCGACATTCGTCTTCCAGAATAAGGGAAACCCCCGAAAAATTTTATCCAGGTAACTTACCCAAACAGAGATTCGAACGAGAGACCTCTTGAACATGATGCAGACACGTTATCGAGCCGGGCTGAGAACATTATATTAATTAATTACGCTCGGAAGAATGTTTGAAAATTGACAGATGTCAAAATTAAAATAAGATTTTTTTTCTGATCATGACTGTACAAAAATCCTGTCTCCACAATACTGTTACCCAAACGACAAGCCCGCGATCCCAAGCAATAAATGAAGGTTGGCGGCGGGAGGGGTCTTCGTTTACCCCTCCTCCTAACGCTCGAAGTTGCACGAAGCTTCGAGAATGTTTTCCCCCTCCATAAGAGGAGAATCGAGAAACTTCGGGGCGGATCAATACCGGAAGCGACAGTCAGTTGAGAGTAGTGTTGCCATGGCGTGCGTTGTGTTAGTAGCGTTGAGCGTACGTGTAGATTGATATTGGAAAATCAACTAATTGTGTACATTAAATTGTAATTGTGAACAGTGTATTGCTACGAAAATAAAGTGCAATTTTTTGTGTTTGTAACCTCGACTTTTTATTTCACGAACCCACAGAGTCACAACTGGTGTCAGCAAGCGGGACGATAACATCACCGAACATTACGGCGATGGAATCGGCATTGGAAATGCTTTTAGCGAAGATGAACGAGATAACAACAAAAACAGAAGCGGCAAATAACAACTTCACCGAGAAGATGGAAGCGGCAAACAACAATTTGGCCACGACAATGACCGCAAAGATGGCCGAACTGACCACAGAAATGACGGCAGCGAACGGCGGCCTGGCCACGGAGATAAAAGCGACAAACGAGGCCCTTGCCGTGAAGTTCGAAGAACAGTTGGCCGGCGTGAGGGATAACGTGGCGGAGCTCGGCAAGCGGATGGGCCAAGTGGACGAGCGCGTCGAGGACCTGGCGAGCCGCGTTGACGACCTGGAGGGAAACGCCGACAGCAGCGTCAAGTCCCTGAACGCCATAGTAGAGGACGTCGTCGGCAGTAATCTGAAGGATTTGAAGGCCGACGCGCCGGGACGCGACACAACATCTGCGCGCGTCAAAGCACCGAAATATGACGGCGCGTCAACATTTGAGGTCTTCCGCCGCCAGTTCGACACAGTGGCCAAGGACAACAGATGGTCACCGGAGGAGGAGGCCACACAGTTAATAGCCAGCCTCCAGGGGCGGGCCGCGGAATTCCTAAACGTGGTGCAGATGACGGCGGCACCCAAGGACATCTGGGAGGCCCTGGAGAATCGTTTCGGGAACCACCGCTTAGCTGCAGCGTACCGCAGCCAAGTAAAGGCAAGGTCACAGCAGCCGGGGGAGACGCTGCAGGAGTTCGCCATAGCGATTGAGCAGCTGGCAAGCAAGGCCTTGGTTGACCTGCCACTGGAGTTCGTATCCCAGGAAGCCGCCCACAACTTTGTTGATGGGGTAGGGGACACGGAGATTCATCAGCGCCTAATCATCGGCGAATATAAAACCATCCACGAGGCGCTGACAGCGGCATTAAGGATGGAGGCGGCCAAGGTAGCATCTATCCCGGCGTCGAGAACGAGGAGTGTTCGCTACGCCGGAGAGAGAAGACCAGCTGAGGGACGCCGGCGTACAATTAGTGGTCTGTGTTGGGGGTTTGGACAGCCCGGACACCTGCAGAGACACTGCCCACACCAGGAAGAGCGGCCGGAAGAACGAGTAAGGCCCGGCGTTGAGGGGGGCACTTCGGCGCCATTACCACCATCCCTTCGAGTAACAATCCGCGCCGTCAGCCGGCGGATGGATGAAAACTTCATCGTGGACGGCTGGGTAAGAGGAAAGCCGTGCCGCATGCTGGTGGACACAGGGGCGGCCGTGACCATCATCAGACCTGACGTGGCGAAGGGTTTGCCAACAAGGAAGCCGAGCCGACCATACCAGCTTGTCACAGCATCGGGCGACACCATGCCTGTGGAGAACGAGGCCCTGCTGGAGCTGAGCTTGGGATGGAGTGCCGTGTGTCTGTGGGTGTTCGTCGCGAAGGTGGCTGAGGAGGTGATTCTGGGACTAGATGCCCTCAGGAGCCACGAGACGACGGTCGACGTCGGCAGGAAGGTCCTGCGGCTCAACGGAGAAGAAATCATACTCCGTCAACCCGAAGAGCGCCTTGGAAACGGTAGGGTCATCTTGAACGAAGACGTGGTTCTCCCCGCGAGGAGCGAGGTGATGGTGACGGCGCGACCGGAAGGCCAGACAGCAGGTTTGGTTCAGAGGCTGCAGGAGTACGACTTTACTTCGGAACATCGCAGAGGGAGGAGTAACGGTAACGCGGACGCTATGTCCCGAAGACCCTGTCCAGAAGAGTGCGGCCAATGCAAAAGAGTGGAGGGGCAAGAGCGTGCCGCAGGAGTTCGAGTAGTCACGGCAGTGCCTGCGGATGCCTGGGATGGCGCAGGCCTGAGGAGGGAGCAGCTGGCGGACGCAGACTTGGGGCCACTCTTGAGGGAAGTGGAGGCAGGGACGAGACCAACCTGGGCGGACATCGCACCGAGGAAAGATGCTGGTGGTACACCTGGATCGCCTGGCCCGTATGATGGCGCTCTTCGGGACGAACAGCCTTGAGGAGAGAGCAGTTTTACCCAAACGTAGGGGTAGCGGGTTCTTCGTTTACCCCTGCTCCTACCGCTCGAAGATGCACGAAGCTTCGAGAATGTTCCCCCCATAAAAGGAGAATCGAGAAACTGAGGGGCAGATCAATACCGGAAGCGTCAGTCAGTTGAGAGTAGTTTTGCCATGGCGTGCGTTGTGTAAGTAGCGTCGAGCGTACGCGTAGATTGATATAGGAAAATCAACTTATTGTGTACATTAAATTATAATTGTGAACAGTGTATTGCTACGAAAATAAAGTGCAATGTTTTTGTGTTTGTAGCCACGACTTTTTATTTCACGAACCCACAAAGTCACTATACTATGACTTTCTGGGTTCGTGAAATCAAAAGTGCATGTTACAAACACAAAAACTTGCACTTTATTTGCGTAGAAACACGCTCCGTACACATACACAATACAACATACAAGGTCAACAAACACAGCTGTTTAGCCGCAAGCGTTCAATTACCGACTAACTCACATTGGCAGGCGAGCTGCCTTTTTACAGTTTACTAACACTCCAGAAATTTCTGAAACAATCGAGACCCGGCTAGAACAAAGGTGACTCTCGAGAAATCTAACTCCTTCCCCCACCATTTCGGCGAGCTTGTCGTCCCGAACAGCACTATCTTAACGGGCCAAACGATCCAGCTGTACCACCAACATCTTCCCTCGGGGCACCTTCTGGCTGCGGTAGACCACGTCGTTAATCCTCTTCACCACCCGGTACGGTCCTTGCCATAGTTGCTGGAGTTTCGGGTATCGTCCATCGGTCCGGGTTGGGCAGTACAACCAGACTACGTCACCGTGCTGGAATCCTTGGCTGTTGGCTTGCCTGCCCTATCGGTTCTTAGTGCGGTCAACTGCCTTCTGGATGTTTTGACGAGCCATCTCATGCATGACGTGGAGATGGTCCACCAGGTTCTTCACGTACTCGGTTGCTGGCAATTTTGCGTCCAGGGGGCTTCCAAAAACCACATCACAAAGGAGGCGTAACTCTCGACCGAACATTAAGCTGGCTGGCGTCATCCTAGTGGTGTCGCGTGTAGTCGAGCGGTAGGCCAGCAAGAACAGTGCCACCTTGACGTCCCAGTCTCTTAGATGGCTGGCTACAAGCTTCTTCAGGTGCTCTTCTAAGGTCTTGACGTATCTCTCCAACCCGGGTCTTGTCCACCCCAAGGCTCTCTAGTGGCCCCTTCATCAGGTTGGACTCAAAATTGGTGCCCTGGTAGCAGTGGAGCGCTCACAGTTCCCCAAATCGCCAGAACACTTGCTCCAAAAGGCAGTCTGTGATTGTCTTTGCCTTCTGGTTCGGGATGGCATGGACCTCCGGCCACTTGGTGAAGTAGTCCACGACCACCATTAGGTACTGGTTGCCACGGTCGGACATTGGGTGTGGTCCAGCTATGTAGACGGCGATCCCTTCGATTGGCGCCCCGACGTTGTACTGCTGCATGCGACCCCGGCTCCTAGTCTGGGTGCTGCCACTCGCCGCGCACAAATGACATTAGCGGCAAAATCTCTCAGCATCTGCTCGGAGCCTCAGCCAGCAGTAACAGTATCGGAGTTTGTTGATCGTTCGGTTTGCTCCCAGGTGTCCTCCTGAAGTACCGGCCTGCACTTCCTCCAAGATTTCCGGAACCTTGCTTCGGGGAAGTAACAACTGTTCTCTCTCCGTCTTCCCATCAGGCGATTCCCATATCTGGAACAGCACGACCTCTGTTGTCTTCAGTGAGTCCCACTGGGCCCAGTACGACTTGTAGGTGGCGCTCCTCGGTGCGATATCCTCCCTGGTTGGTCTTGTCCCTGCCTCCATTTCTCTCAAGAGTGGCCCCAAGTCTGCGTCCGCCAGCTACTTCCTCTTCAGGCCTGCGCTATCCCAGCCAACCGCAGGAACTACCGTGAGTATTTGGACTGCTGCGGCACGCTCCTTCTCTTCCACTCTTGTGCACTGGCCGCACTCTTCTGGACAGGGTCTTCGGGACATAGCATCTCCGTTGCTGTGGCTCTTCTCTCTACGATGTTCAGAGGTGGAGTCGTACTCCTGCAGCCTCTGGACCCAACGTGCCGTCTGGCCTTCCAGATTCTTTCAGCACAATAGCCAGGTTAGGGCGGAATGGCTGACCGTACAGATACTTGTGGAAGTGCTCCAAAGTATTTACTACTGCCAGTAACTCTCGCCGGGTGACGCAGTAGTTCTTCTCTGCTTTGGATAGCGTCTGCTGTAGTAGACTATCAACCACTCCTGACCATCCTGGACTTGGGATAGGACGCCTCCAATGCGATGAGCGCTTTGGTCAGTGTCCACGTTGAAGGCGCCGCCTGGGTATGGAAATCCCAAAATTGGAGCAATGCACAGGGCCTTTTTCAGGTGCTGGAAAGCGCCTTCAGCGTCATACGTCCACACATTAGGTCGGTGTTCCTCTCTCAGGCGGCTGAGAGATTTAGCGATGTTGGAGAACCCCATTATGAAGCGACGGTAATAACTGCACAGCCCTAGTAAATTGCGCAATTCTGTCTTATTCTTTGGCCGAGGCCAATCTCACACGGCCTGTGTGTTCTTCGGTTGTGTGGCCACTACGGTTGGTGAGAATATGTGGAACAAGTAATTCACCTCGTTGCGGAAGAGCTTGCACTTCTTTGCGTTCAGCTTCAGGTTGGTCGCCTGCAGTCTCTGCAACACCTTGCTCAGTTTGTCGAGATAGTCTTTGAAAGTTTTACCGACGATGATGATGATGATATCCATGTATAGCGCGCAGGTGTCATAAGTCAACCCTCTTATCACTGATTCCATTAGGCGTTGCAAGGTAGCTGTTGCGTTGCAGAGGTCAAAGAACAAAGCCACAGCCCATATCCTGTCGATATTGCAGTATTTTCCTTGTCTCTCGGATCTAGAGCCTCCTGCCAGTAACACGACTTCAGGGCCATGGTCAAGAACCACTGTGCATCAGCTAGCTTGTTCACGGTGTAGTCAATCCTGTGTAAGGGGGAACAGCCTTCCGGGTGATGGCATTCAGCTTCCTGTAGCCCACCGTTTTTCTTTGTCACCAGAACTGCAGGGAAACACCAAGGGCTGACACACTCTTCATTCACTCTACTGGATTTCGTATCATCTACCATATCCCGTACTGACGCTTGCTTCGCCAGCGAAACGCGTCTAGGTGGTTGCCGAATAGGCCGGGCGTCCCCAGTGTTGATGCGGTCAAGCACACTGTCCGTGCGGCCGTAGTCATGTCAACTTGGCTTCCCGAAGGGGAGGGGATCCGTCCCCTTCAGCTGCCGGGTGCGGGCGCTGCGGACCCATAGCACTCGTGGTACCTCTGACGTTACTAGAGGAACCTCGGGCCGAACATCTGAGCCCCTCCTTCGGGAGTTGTTCGGATTGGGATGGACTCGAGGGGGCAGTGTGTTCCCGATACCCGTGTGAATCGGGTGCGTCTTCGGACGGGGTTGAGGGAAGCCATTTATTCTCCCGGGTACTAGCCTGCAAAGCTAGTAGAAGGTGTGCTAGATCACCAGGTGGCCCCACCGAGGTTCTCGGTAGTCTTCACCTTTGGTATTGCCGCGCGTAAGTGGCGTATCCACTTCCATCCCGTCTTGAGTCCATAGGACCAGATGGGGGGCTTGTTAGGAAACAAGGTCTTGCCCTATGGAGAGACCCACGGAGGACGCCGAGCGCCCTTTGGGACAGCTCGGATAACTCCCTGGTAGCAAGAGGCACGGGTCCAGTTCCTACGGGTTCAGGACTAATGGGGTGGAACCTCTGGGCTACACATGTCACCTTGGCTGAAGTCGCGCTGGTATCGCATCAGTAGTTGTCGAACATTCTCCAGCTGTTCTGTGGTCAGGTGTTCGGCCGCCCTCTCCAGTAAGCCTTCTAGTCGGTGCCCCAGGTGTTACGCCGGCACCGGCTCTTGTGCCTTGTTGATTGTTGTTACGCTCAACACGGGCTCGCATGTTCCCAACTCCGTACTCGCCTGAACGTCGTGATCGGTGTCCGTTGGATTTAGCAGTCTCACTGGCACCTCCTCTCGGCACGGTAGCAATGCCCTGGCTACATATAGTCCGTGTACAGGAGTCTTCTGGTCCAGTATCATGTTCCTGTTGCTCTGGCCTTCCAGTCGCGTCGTCACCGGCACCTCGCTCCTCGCGGGGACATTCACGCCTTCGTTCAAGACGACCCTGCAGATTCCAAGGCGCTCTTACGGTTGACGAAGTATAACCTCTTCTTCGTTGAGCCGCAGGATCTTCCTGCGGAGGTCGACCATCGCCTCGTGGCTCCTGAGGGCATCCAGTCCCAGAATCACCTCCTTAGCCACCTTCGCGACGAACAACCACAGACGCAAGGCTCTATGTTCCAAGATCAGCTTCAGCAGAGCCTCCATCTCCACAGGCAAGGTGTAGACCGATGCAGTCATCATCTGGTGTGGTCGGCTCGGCTTCCTGGATGGCAAACCCGTGGCTATGTCGGGTCTGATGATGGTCACGGCTGTCCCTAGTCCACCAGCAGGCGGCACGCCTTCCCGCTCACCCAACCATCTGCGATAAGGACGGCGCGCATTGTCATTAGAGGGGATGGTGGTAATGGGGCCGACGTGCTCCTCGCCACGACGGCCCTTACGCGTGTCCCGGCTGCTCTTCCTGGTGTGGGTGGTCTCTCTCCAGGTGTCCAGGCTGTCCACATCCCCAACACCGGCCACTAGGTCGTCGCCGGTGCCCCTTAGGCTGGTCTTCTGTCTCTGGTGTAGCGCACACTCCTCGTCCTCGACGTGGGGGTAGCCGTCACCTTGGCCGCCTCCATCCTCAATGCTGCCGTCAGCGCCTCGTGGATGGTTTTGTATTCGCCGAGCATTAGGCGCTGACGTATCTCGGTGTCTCGTGCGCCGTCGACAAAAGCGTAGGTGGCTTCCCGGGATACGAACTACGGTGTTAGCCAGCCGCTGAATCGCCAGGGTGAACTCCTGCTGCGTCTCCCCTTACTATTGTGACCTTGTCTTCAGCTGACTGCAGTAGGCTGCGTCTAAGCGGTGGTTCCCGAACCGGTTTTCCAGGTATTCCCAGATATCTTTGGGAGCCGCCGCTGTCTGGACTGCGTTTAGTACTTCTGCGGCCCGTCCCTGGAGGCTGGCTATTAGCTGTGCGGCCTCTTTCTCCGGTGACCACTTGTTATGCCTGGCCACGATGTCGAACTGGCGGCGGAAGACCTGGAACGTCGACGCGCCGTCATATTTCGGAGGTTTGACGTGCGCCGATGTTGTTTCGCATCCCGGCGCGTCAGCCTTCAACCTCCTGCCTACGACGTCCTCCACCATAGCGTTCAGCGACTGGACGCTACTGTCGGCCTTCCCCTCTAGGTCGTTAATGTGCTCGTCCACTTGACCCATCCGCTTGCCCAGCTTCATGACGTCATCCCTCACGCCGGTCAATTGCTCTTCAAATTTTTCGGCGAGGGCCTCGTTCGCAGCCTTCATTTCCGTGGTCAGACTGTCGTTCGCTTCTCTCATTTCTGTGGTTAATTCAGCCTTCATTGCAGTAATTGTCATCTCCAACTTAGCGGCCAGGTCGGTATATACCGCTTCCTTTTTCGCAGCGAGGTGGTCATTTGCCATCTTCATTTATTTCAGCTCTGCGTCGAGGTTCTCTTTAGCAGTCTTCATTTCCTCCATTTTAAGTAAAATATTTTCTAATGCCGCGTTCATCATTGTAATATCTTACTTCGGACACCAGTTGTGACTTTGTGGGTTCGTGAAATTAAAAGTCCAAATGCACAAACTCAAAATGTTCTTTATTTCCACCGAATTACAGTTGGAACACTTGCCGATTACATAGATTTACATAGCGCACACAATTACAATCCACCAGTTAGTCTGTCACAGGTCCCTCTACTCTCATAAATACGCACAACTCCTCTGATACACAGTATTCCAGTCCGTTCACTAGCACGGCGCTCCTCACGGCTGCTCGCCAAGGACTGAACTGACTCGTCCACTGCAGCCCTTATATAAGAATATCGCTGTTTCTGGAAGCTTCGCAGCTTGGAACGTCTCCCGAAGATTCCAGACCTCAGAGGGAGGTAAAGAGTTGGTAAAATGCCTCGTGACCCTTCCCTAACCATCCCCTTCAGTGAACGCCACAAGATAAATGGGTAGTGGTGGTCTAAATGATCATGTCGCCCACCCAGCTGCTAGCTGGTATTGCCTTCCGATAATTAGGTAACAGTATGTCTGGGAGTTTCAACAATGAAGTCCAAATATAGAAGTCGTTAAATAACAATCAGGGTTCAGCAACCCTCAAGAATACAATGTAGAGCTTTTCGAAAAGTCCTTCCACTTCAGACTACACTTTACATGGAACGTTTTTGGAAATTTTGATTTAACAAAAGTAGGTCCAAATATTCCTATTACCTATATCACTGTATGTTGAATACAAATATTGTAGAGTGAACAAGAGAACATCTTGCAAGTTATTCCTTGTTGCTTGTCCGAAAGCTTCAATGTTTTCCATTCACAATCGTACAAAGATACTGGAATATTAAGGTAATTAGCTCGTGGTTATCTTTAAAACATTTGACACTCTCTTATGAGAGTGCTCCTATGTTCTCATACTCCTTTAAATCTACATGGAATAATTATGCCAAAGGATGAGCTTGGAACATCTCGAATTCCTGCCTCCCCACGTTTTCATTACTAGTCCTCTACTGTACTACTGTACACGTTTTACTAACTCATACGCACATCTACAAGTGTACCTTCAGTTGTTCCAAAATGTTCGATCGTCTGTCACTAACTAAGATCACTTCGTGTTTCCGAACTTAGCCGAAGTCGCAGTCCGCTTCTTACACACATCAAAGTATGCTACTGATATGTGATTGGAAATTGTTTGGACATGATTTAATATTAAACTTTTCCTTTCTTTCCTAATGTAAAATTAACGGTTTCGCAGTAAGTCTGAACTTGATAATAAGCTTCATATACGAGCAGTAAGTAGTCGTTAATATGTATCTGTAAGTTGTAAACAGTAAATATTCAAGTGTTTGTCAAACGGTGACAATTGACACATAAGATGTTGAAGAACGTGAGTATATTGTCACCCAATTATCGGAAAGCCCGACCAACGACAGCTGAGAAGGGACCAGAGACATCCGCGCCACACCCACCCATTAATCTCAGTCACTAACTGAGGGGATGATTAGGGAAATGTCACTTGTCGCTGGCCGCTTCTTTCCCCTTCCCCTGCCGTCTGGAACCTTCGCGGTGATTCACTGAAACGAGAGACTTTTAGAAAACAGTGATATTCATATAAAAAGGGCTGCAATGAGTGAGTTCCGTCAGTTCTTGGCAAGCAGTGAAGCAGCGCCGTGCTAGTGTACGTACGAGAAGACTGTGTTCGTGCATCGAAAGAGTGTGCGTAACTGTGAGCGTGCAGTGGAACTGTAACGGATGAACTGATGAAACGTAATTGTGTGCATTACGTAATTCTGTGTAGTAGGCAAGTGTTCAACTGTAATTCGGTGGAAATAAAGAACATTTTTTGAGTGGTGCAATCGGACTTTTCATTCCACGAACCCACAAAGTCCCAGTGGTGTCAGGAAGCGGGACAACAACATCACCGAACATTACAACCATGGACGCGGCATTGGAAAAGATTTTGCAGAAGAAGATGGAAATGAAGGTCGAACTGACATCGGAAATGAAGAAGGCAAATGAAAACCTCGCTGCAAAAACAGAAGCGGCAAACAACAGCCTGGCCGCGAAGCTGGAGACTACAAATAACAACCTGGCCACGGAACTGAAACAAATGATGACGGCCAACGACAACATCACCGAGAAGATGGAAGAAATGAAGGCCGAATTAACTGCGAAGAAGGAAACGGCAAACAACAACTTGGCCACGACAATGACCGCAAAGATGGCCGAAATGACCACAGAAATGAAGGTGGCGAACGAGGCTCTCACCGCCAAATTTGACGAACAGTTGCCCGGCGTGAGGGATGACGTGACGGAGCTGGGCAAGCGGATCGGCCAAGTGGACGAGCGCATCGAGGACCTGGCGAGCCGCGTTAACGACCTGGAAAGGAAGGCTAACAGCAGCGTCAAGTCCCTGAATGCCATGCTGGAGGACGTCGTCGGCAGGAGGTTGAAGGATTTGAAGGCCGATGCACCGGGACGCGACACATCGGCGTGCGTCAAACCCCCGAAATATGACGGCGCGTCAACATTTGAGGTCTTCCGCCGCCAGTTCAACACAGTGGCCAAGCACAACAGATGGTCACCGGAGGAGGGGGCCACACAGTTAATGACCAGCTTTCAGGGACGGGCCGTGGAAGTCCTGAACGCGGTACAGACAACAGCGGCGACCAAGGTCTTCTGGGAGGCCCTGGAGAATCGTTTTGGAAACCACCGCTTAGCCGCAGCGTACCGCAGCCAGCTAAAGGCAAGGTCACAGCAGCCATGGGAGACGCTACAGGAGTTCGCCATAGCAGATGAGCAACTGGCTAGCCAGGCCCTAGTCGACCTCCCACCAGAGTTCGTGTCCCGGGAAGCTGCCTACTCCTTCGTTGACGGGATACGGGACACGGAGATTCGTCAGCGCCTAATTGTCGGCGATTATAAAACAACGCACGAGGCGCTAACGGCAGCATTAAGGATGGAGGCGGCCAAGGTAACAGCTATCCCGTCTTCGAGTACGAGGAGTGTCCGCTACACTGGAGACAGAGGGACGCCGGCGAACACCTAGTGGCATGTGTTGTGGGTGTGGACAGCCGGGACACCTAGAGAGAGACTGCCGACACCAGGAAGGGCAGCCGGAAGAACGAGTAAGACCCGGCGTGGCGAGGAGCACGTCGGCGCCGTCTTCACCATCTCCTCGAGTGACACTGCGTGCCTTCAGCCGGTGGATGGATGACAGCCTCATCGCGGACGGTTGGGTAAGAGGAAAGCCGTGCCGCGTGCTGGTGGACACAGAGGCGGCCGTGACCATCATAAGACCTGACCTGGCGAAGGGTTTGCCGACAAGGAAGCCGAGCCGACCATACCAGCTTGTCACGGCATCGGGTGACACCTTGCCTGTGGAGAAGTAGGCCCTGCTGAAGCTGAACTTGGGAAAGATATAAGTATATATATAAGTATATGCTTATATAATACTTATACTTATATACTTACGTTTGTGGGTGTTCGTCGCGAAAGTGGCTGAGGTGGTGATACTGGGATTGGATGCCCTCAGGAGCCATGAGGCGACGGTCGACGTCGGCAAGAAGGTCCTGCGGATCAACGGAGAAGAGGCTTTACCCCGTCAACCCAAATACACCAACAAGCTATTCCAAATATAATTAACATTGATTTTATACCTGCAAGTGACGGAACAAGATTGTAATCTCCAACAAAGTTCAGCTGCAATATTGGAAGATTCACCCCTTAGTCTTTGTATCTGAATATAAAATCAAAGTAATGTAATGCCAATATGCTTTTATTTTTCCGTGAATGGTTCCACAGTATTCCACTGAATAAAGTGTTATAGCATCTGACAGTACAACAGCTATTCACAGTAGACCTCCAATATTAATTACAATTTTAAACACATATATCTGATTTTTATCCTTACCTGGAGTAAGTAGCCAAGATCATGCATTGATTCATTAAATGCTGTAACGGGATTATATTTTCGTTCATCTTCAACTAATAAGAAGCAAGCCAACTTTTTATAAGATCCAAGTCGAGTTTTAATATACTGAGAGTCGTGAGATCTTTTCTCAGGTGTGGATGCGGATTTTTGGTGAAAACAAAATTTAGATGAGTTCAATTTTGTAATATATTATTTAATTATATAATATGAACTATGATTCACTCTTATCTATTATAAATATTGAATAACACTTTTTGAATCTTATTAATTTTCCTTTACAATTACAATCATCGTAACATCTTTCCTCGTTCTCCAGCAAGACACCAGATTCTCACTTTTTCTAGATTATTGATTTTCTTGTCCCCATAGCAATTCCCACCTTATTTTGTGATTGGCCGATTCACTGACACGTCATCACACCACGTCACACCACGTCACACCACTACTTCGGCCAATCACACAACTACATACATTTTTATATATATTTACAATTCCCACGAACATAAAAATACTGTTACAAATGCCCCTCTTCGAAATATATGGAAAATAACCAAATAAAGGAATTAACAATCTGTTTCCATATATTTCGAAGAACAGCCCCAATTAACAATTTCGTTTACACCAATATTACACAACACCAATACAACATACATAAAATATAATAATATACATACATTGGATGAAATATAATAAATGAACATTTAACAACAATAAATTAACATTGATTAAAATACAATAATATATTGATGTTTAACAATGTTTTATTTTTATTATTATTTAACACACACATAGTATATATTCAATATTGTTTCAATTACTGTCAAGGCTTTTATGTGTATAGGGATCAGTATCATTCACTTTAAATGTGTGTGTGTATTTGTTACACAGTCCAGGTTTTGAACTAAAGGCTTTTCTATTCTTTAATATACACAATTTCAACTGTTCTTTTCTCGCTTGGTCTAAATTGTATGTGTTTTCTAACTTTACTTGTAATATTCTCTGGAATTCTATTTCTTCCTCCACTTGGCTTCCGCCGTTCTTATCTTGTATTGTATATAATTGGCAACAATGCTTTTCAAGGTCAGTTACATTATTTTGCAATCCATCAATAATTAAATTCTTCCCACAATTTTCATTTTCATCGTATTCAATATTACCATTTTCTTGCAAGAGTATATCTTCCACAAAAAACCTTTCATTATTTATATTATCCCTGTTCTCTTCTTTTCTTCCATCTTCTTCCAATAATTTTATTACTAATAAATCATTTTCTGTCTTAACCTTCATTTCATGCATTTCGAAATTCAATACACTTTGCCATTCATATAATAAATCATTACCCACAATTACATCTCTTGCCAAATGTGGAATTACCAACGCAATGAAATTGAAATTCCATTCACCTATTCGCCCCTTAATTAATACTTGATATTTAATCCTATCCTTTTTCTTCCCAATTGCAGTACTGCAGTAAACGTTACACACATTTAAATATTCCACTTTATAGTCAGCTAACAGATTTTTAAACAATTCCTCACTTATCACAGTAGAACTGGCTCCAGTATCAATCAAGGCTGTATATTCTTTATCCCATAGGTAAATAATTATCTGAGGTGGGTTAACTAATTCCTTATTTTTCTGCAAGAGAGTGAGCTTATTTCCGTTATCTTCAACTTTCAATTCGCCCTGTGTCATCCTCACCGAACCACTTTCCAGAGCACAAAATGATTTGGTTTTTAGTTTTCCATCTCCCTCTGATTATTACTTTCATTGTTGGTTAGGTTGGTGCTATCGTTTATACTCACATCATTCTCTGTGCTTTGTGTATTTTCGACTCTTTCATTTTGATTACTTCTTTCAAATCTCACACCCCTAAAATCTCTTTGATTTGCACTAAATAAACTAGTACCTCTACCCCTATTAAAATTACTTATTCGCTGATTATTTCCTCGATAAAATCTTACATGGTTTATTTGATCATTTCTTCCAATTCTCGTCGACTGATTGTTATGATAATTCCTTTGCACATTATTTTGAACTCCACTTCCTGTTCCGGGAATTACAGATTCATAAGTTCGTCTAGGATCATAACCTCTTCCTTCAAATCTTTGATTTCTCACGGGTGCCCCGCCCCAATTTAAACTCGTCCTATTATTCCTATTATTTGTAGGTTGAGATTCCTGTCGATTTCTTCCTCGCTCAATATGGACGTTATTATAGTTACCATCACAGGATGTAGTATCATTAATGAGGTTATGTGCTTCAAATTCGGATAATAATTCAATCATGTCAGAGAAATCGATAGGCTTAGCCACAATTAAATGATTTCTGATATGTGGTGGATAATGACGTATTAGCATGTTGACAATTTCTGTCTCAGAAATTTCGGGATTGATCAACTTACTTTTGTTTGCTAATTTTAAGAAATATTCAGTCATAGAAATCCCTTTTTTAAACTCAAACCTACCCGTTGCTAACTCAACTTTTATTCTTCTTTGTCTCTCAGGTCCCCAAAATCTATTTATAAACAGATTTCTGAAAGTACTGTATGTTTCATGTGAAGCCAAAGTTAACCTTAACCACTCAAGAGCATTTTTATTCAAACAGCGTTTTACTATTACTATCCGAAATTCATTGGGAATTCTCTTAATACGGAAATATTCTTCCAATTCCCTAAGAAATACTTTTGGATTATCACCTGATTCCTCATCAAAACTTGGTGGACTAATATCATTTAGTGAATAATGTACACATTCATTTTGACCTAGACTGTGGAGTTGTGTGTCTGAGGACATGTTCTGTGTGTTTCTGTGATAATTAATATCATTATCTGGACTCACAAAATCACTACATTCACTTACTACATCACTAGACTTCTGTTGATTGCTTAATTCACCTTGTAAGTCACAATCGTTTATATTTGTAATTCTAGACATTTCTTTCCCGTTATTTACTTTTCTAGCCTGTAATGCAATTACAACTTGTGTCAATTTTCCTAAGTTATCCTTTACTTTTTCAAAATGTTCTTTTACCTCTTTAATTTGCAAAAATACTTCTTCTTTTGCTTTACTTATCTCATCAATTTGTAACTTTATTTCCTCTTGGTGTATCTTACTTTCATCATGTTGTAATTGCATTTCAGAACAAATTACATTGATTCTTTGTTCTACTTTATCTCCTAATTCTTCTCTTTGTTTTTGTGTTATTTCTGCCTGTTGTATCCTAAATGTTTCTAACTCTTTGTTTAATTCCATTCTTATTTCTTGTTTCACAATGTCCTGACCTAACCTAGTTTCCTGAATTATCTCTCTCAACTCATTGACTTCCTTTCTATTCTCATCCTTATTAATCTCTATAATCTGCATGAGCCTTTCCATATTATCCCTACACTCTTTTCTCCCTTCTCTAATCTCCTGTGAAATTTCAGATTTTAATTCCTGTTTTAGCTTCTGTAATAAATTAATTTCTAAGTTACTCACATTTAGTGCTAGTTCCTGTCCTACTCCTACATCTAAATCATTCATTTTCTTAGTTAAATCGTTTGCATTTTGTTCTATTTTAGAATCTAAATTACTCATTTCAGATTTAACATCTCCTATTTCTGATTTTACATCTCTCATTCTAAAATCTAAATTCTTTGCATTTTGTTCTATTTTAGAATCTAAATTACTTAACATCCTTGTTATTCTTTCCAACATTGACTCATTATCTATGCTTAATCTTGCATCCTACCTATTCATTCCTACACTATCAGTAACTTCTCCTTCCACTATTATTTCTTTTCCACTCGCCATCTTTTTAACTATTTTCTGATTTCTTAACAACATAAATCTACTACTACTACTATTATTATTTTTTTTTTAATTTCACTCACTTAAGCCAGTTCTCGTTTTCTTCTTTCTTCTCTCTTCTTTCTTCTTTCCTTTTAAATTCCCACGGAGCTGCACGATGCACGATCTCCTCTTCTTTATCCTATTCGAGCCCCACATGTTGCTGCGCCATTTGTAACGGGATTATATTTTCGTTCATCTTCAACTAATAAGAAGCAAGCCAACTTTTTATAAGATCCAAGTCGAGTTTTAATATACTGAGACTCGTGAGATCTTTTCTCAGGTGTGGATGCGGATTTTTGGTGAAAATAAAATTTAGATGAGTCCAATTTTGTAATATATTATTTAATTATATAATATGAACTATGATTCACTCTTATCTATTATAAATATTGAATAACACTTTTTGAATCTTATTAATTTTCCTTTACAATTACAATCATCGTAACATCTTTCCTCGTTCTCCAGCAAGACACCAGATTCTCACTTTTTCTAGATTATTGATTTTCTTGTCCCCATAGCAATTCTCACCTTATTTTGTGATTGGCCGATTCACTGACACGTCATCACACCACGTCACACCACTACTTCGGCCAATCACACAACTACATACATTTTTATATATATTTACAATTCCCACGAACATAAAAATACTGTTACAATGCTTAACACTTCCACAGGAAAATAAAACAATCCTCCACATTGAAATTTTCAAGATGGTCAAACCACAGAATTTCAAACCGGTACAAATTGAAAAATTGTAGCGGAAATTGAATCAGCCAATCACCTTCGTGATCAAGGATGCCAGCGCCTGTTTTTTCGGGTGGCAAACTAAAATCCCTTATTGCCATTTCCCCTATCTCGGCTTCACCCTTGTAGATAGAAGTTCTTCCATCCTTCATTCCTTAAATTGCTTTATCCAATTATGTACTAAGTTGTGAGTTGCTATACCATTCAATCCATGGTTCAATTAGGGGAAGTACCTAATACAAATAATACATAGTTAATAGTTTACTCGATATTCCCTGCATATATGTTTCGGCTAAGCTTCGTTTAAGGCAACACAGCTATATATAAACAACAAAATTACAATGTTTTATAGAACATTATTAATAATCACAAAATATCTTCCCCAGCGTAAGATATTAGAGGTGGAGCCCTCTCTGGACAGCAACAAGCGGTCTGTTCTCCCCTGGCAGACAATTTCCATAACAAAAACATCGTCTGCTGTATAACAAATTGAATTACGACCAACCGTTACACAAAGGTTTACTTGTTCGTCTGTTACAAATATGAAATATACGTTTATGGAGTTATTAAATCACTCACTTTGTTGTACATACAGCAGCAATATTGTTAAATATTTAAACATAATATTAGCTTTACTATTACAGTCATTTCCATTAGCTTTTGACAACCTCAGACAGCGTTTTTAAGATATAAAACATTTGGCAAACTGACCAATAAGCTAACAATATCCCGAAAACCCTTAGTGATAAAATAAGTTTACATAAATTACGCTATTTAACGATATCTCTATATTTGTGAGCTAAGACCTTGTCTGTATCTTATCAAGTACAAAGTTACAGAATTCAGTCAGAATAAATAGAAGTTCGGTGTTTTTGAATAGTACATTTATGTTTTATGTAAATATGTTTAACATTCTGTTCTTTGATGGAACGTGACAGAATAAAGCTGTAAATATTAAAAGAGAAAAAAGAGAGGAAAACGATAAGAAAGTTGTCACAATTTAGTTTATACAAAAAATTGTTTCTACAGTTAAGAAGTTACATCCAATGATTTTTGCTCGACTCCTATTATATTAGTTATTGAATTGTATCAGGAATGTGCTAGAGACTAAAGAAAATATATATTTTTTTCAAAGAACTAGGTATATAAATTTTATCATGGAGGGAGAGATACTTGTACAGGATTTTGGACTACTATCACTTTTTAATTTAAAAGCTTAATGCTAGATTTTTTGCTGACTTTCTAAGGTTAAGGTAGTCTTTCCCTAAAATACTATTTCACTTGAAGTTCGCGGCAAATGAATGTTTTTCTGTAACGACCACATAAGTCATGATCTCGGAGGTTGGTAGCATTGATAAAACAACACATCCCATCTGTTGTTAGTGTCAGTTGTCGATTTTACAAGAACATTGCTAGGTGGATAATTTTGCCCTGAAATAAAACTAAACTTGGGGTGAAATAAAATGTATCTATATATAAAATGGCAAATTGTTGGGATATGGAGAAGTGAATTGAGTTAGAGGAAGATAACAGAAACAGTGGGAGTGTCAAAAACATGTATGAAGGTCCTGAAGAACTGGACACCTTTAATTGTTCTGTTAAGAGCCAGAGATATGAGAGATCTTGGAGGAAGTTATGCTTCTTTCTATCACAAGGTTAATGGGAGAAGGATCTTTGTTCGAACAAGGCAATGTACACTGTCACTAAAGTCGCTATACAAGAACACTTCGCTTGAAGACTTACAAAACAAAAATCTGAGACTACATTGAAAATGCAAATTACATCAAATATATCTGTAGAATTAATAATTTATGAGCTATTCCTTGTTTAAATTCTCCAATACTAATACCTTCCTAAAATGCGAGTAGTTCTTTTGTTTTCATCTCCTGTACATGTAAACAGAATGTTATTTCAAAGTCATCACATAACGACTGCTTCATTAAGTATTTTACTATCTCTTAAACAATGCTGTATTGTCCTATTGCCTTTGTAATTACAAGGATATATGTAATAAAACATTTTATATAAATATTTATCTCTAATAACATGAAGTAGATATAAGAATAAGACAAAGAGTAGAGAAAGTCATGTAAATGTAACGTGTTTTATTTAGCAAATCTCACAATTAGTTTTGACAGTAAAATCTTGTTATCAAATGTTTGGTGTACATTCTCTATGAGCTATGTACGTGATAGAAAAAGTAGAAACAGTCTAAAGTAATCAACAAATACTACAAAAACTGTACACGTTAAATTTGTGATTGACATTACCATATTAACAAATTAAAAGTAATTTAAAATTATGAATGTTAAGTAATTGAGTAACTAAATATGTTAGTGAACAGAAAAAACAGAGAATGAAGTAAATTACTTTTGTTGTCTGTACCAAGTACATAAAAAGTAGAAAATACACTTACTGTACTTCACTTTGTATCAAATATTTATCACTAAGTTTTATTGTTTTAGACTAACTGTGAAATTTTGACTAACTTACATAATATGTAATATGAATTGATAACAAATGAAGGGCATATCTTGAATATTTTAATATCTTTGTAAGTCCTCTTCATTCTGAATGGTCCTTTATAACTCTCAAAGACAGACAAAATGCTAATAACCAAAAATGTAGATGTTAAAACACAGGATGTATGTCAGACATAATATTTGTTAATTGTTTGTTTTAACAATACTTACAGTTTTCTCCAAAAGCAATACATTATTTATACTGATTAGCTCTTTAAACATTTGACTATCACTTAAAGTCAAAATACACAACTACACTTTTTATTTATTTCTGTATCTGTCAACAGCAAAGCTCTTACAACAAAAGTCGGCTAAATACTCAGTATATTTAACGGATGAGACATAAATATTCAGGGAAATCTCGACCCCAGATCTCTTATACATGGAGCATTGTCAAATATTTTCTTAAAAATGGTTTTAAGGATTTATATGAACATACCTTACGTTTAAAATACTTTCAATGAAAACGAAATAAAAATCTTTATTGGATTCTGACTGTAGTGAAAAGTCCCTATATTCCTAGGACATTACAATAATGATAAACTGTAAGAGATTGACAAAATCTTACTGCTACAATATACAGATCTCAAGAAACCAAAGGTTTAATTCACATATACTTTTTGTGGAATAAAGCTTTTGTTTTGAGTTTTTCAATAACTATAAGTTTCAATTGAAAGGTGATTAATAATTTTTTAAAAAACTAAGTTACAAAAAGATAATCACATTGCAAATCAATTACCTAATGTCCAGCTTTAAAATATTCAACTGTCGCTAAAAGGTCAGCTACCTGCGAAACTCTCTTGTTTTCTTGCAAAGCAAAGGATATTAACAATGTATATTCCCAATAACATGAAGTACGTAAATATATAAGTATCTAGTGCGACCTACACAAAGGTGGGGAACAAATCATCACATCTTCCATCCCACTCAATTTGCAGCATTCTCATTGCTGATGATCGCCACAATGTGGGGCTTCTAGAACACCATCTTCAGTATTTACTTTTATATATTTTGTTGCAATGCTATCTGAAAACAAATGGAATAAACATTTTCTTTATCACCGTTGATAAAGTCAGATGCTGTGTAGATGGCTTTCCGCACAGTATTAGAAGTCACTATATTAAACACAACAGCTAAAATATCATAGGAATAGATTGTACCTTACCATTCATTTGTCTCAAGTATATGTAAAGAGAATAACATTTTACTGTACAATAAAATTTATTATTGGTAATATTCAGATACTAAGACTAAGATACTAAGTAGTGCTCTTGTAACATACTCTATTAATCACATCATACCCTCAGCAATCAATTTATGGCTTTGGATACCTGACAATGAGTGTTTATTACATTATTGTGTCTGTTACCCTCATATATTAAACAATGCGTTTTCAAAAGTAACAACTGACTAAAGCTCTTATTATAAATGATATATAAATGTGGCTTCTTCCGTTCACGAACTGAATTGTCTTTTCAAATGTGACAACTGAGGAAAGCTCTTGCCACAAACTTTACATTTGTGTGGTTCTTACCTTCGTGAGCCAAATTGTCTTTTCAAATGTGACAACAGACATTAGCGCTTATCACAAACTATACTATTGTGTCACTTCTGACCTTCATGAACTAAGTTATGTATTTTCAAAGTGCACAACCGAGTAAAGCTCTTATCACAAACTTAACATTTGCATGACTTCTTACCTTCATGAACTAAATTATGTCTTTTCAAACTTGATAACCAAGTAAAGCTCTTATCACAAACTTTACATAGGTGTGGCCTCTTACCTTCATGAACTAAATTATGTGTTTTCAAAGTAGACAACTGAGTAAACCTCTTATCACAAACTTTACATTTGTGTGGCCTCTTACCTTCATGAACTAAATTATGTGTTTTCAAAGTGGATAACTGAGTAAAACTCTTATCACAAACTTTACATTTGTGTGGCCTCTTACCTTCATGAACTAAATAATGTATTTTCAAAGTGGACAACTGAGTAGAGCTCTTATCACAAACTTTACATTTGTATGACCTCTTACCTTCATGAACTAAATAATGTCGTTTCAAACCCCAAAAGTGAGTAAAGCTCTCATCACAAACTTTACATTTGTGTGGCCTCTTACCTTCATGAACCAAATTATGTATTTTCAAAGTGGACAACCAAGTAAAGCTTTTACCACAAACTTTACATACGTGTGGCCTCTTACCTTCATGAACTAAATTATGTATTTTCAAAGTGGACAACTGAGTAAAGCTCTTGTCACAAACTTTACATTTGTGTGACCTCTTACCTTCATGAACTAAATAATGTCGTTTCAAACCCCAAAAGTGAGTAAAGCTCTCATCACAAACTTTACATTTGTGTGGTTCTTACCTTCATGAATTAAACCATGCTCTTTCAGATGTGATAACCGAGTAAAGCTCTTGTCACAAACTTTACATTGATGTGATTTCTTACCCCCATTCACTAAATTATGTTCTTTCAGATTCCAGACAGAGCTAAAGCTTTTCTCAGACGTGCTACGCTGTTGTGTTGTATTGCTCACATCACTTAAACTACTGTGTTTTAAGTATAAAGGTTCTATAGATGTGTCTGCCCCATCACTAAAATCACCATACTGATTGGAGTGTACGTATTCTGTTGCAGTTAAGATATTAGATTTAGCATTACAGTTTTCATAATTATATTCAAGATGGTCGATCCATTACAGAAGCTTGTGTCCCTTGTTTGGACTTCAGCAGAGAACAATGGTGACTTGCCAAGAGAAGCGACAGGAACTGCTTCTCGGTAGAATTTGAAATGTTTCAGAACTTAGTATCATTTAATACAATAACGAGATAGTATAATCTGACGACTGAATCAGTCAATACATGCACAGTAACCTGTGACAATCCTAGTTAAGTTAATTCATATAAGGTAACTATGCTGTTCATTATAACTATTTATTACTTTTGTTAATCTACAATATCTTCAAATAAATAATGAAGTCGAGATTTAACTGTATTGGAACACCACAGTGAAGCGAAATAATTATTAGACAATACACGATCCCAACATACCCATGAGAACCATTGTAAATAATGTCAACACTCCTACTTACCTTCTGGCAAAATGGCTGTCCAAAAAATTTCAGTCCTTTCCACAATTCTATACTCTGAGCATAAAAAACTCTTTAGAGTTATTCAAAAACTCTTAGAAAACATTCAAAATCTTAAACTACACCCTCATGATACTTTAGTATCCTTTGTTGTCTGGCCGCTCTTCCCTAGCATTCCATTAGACAAACTTTTGATTCAACTTAAGAAATGGCTAAATTCTATTAACCTAGATGCCAATACAATAGAAGAATATTTGGCAATGACTGAAACATGTATACATCAAGATTATAAACAAATATAAACTTTCAAATTTCAGGACTAGCTTTGGGAAGACCGCTATCACCATTTTTGGCCAATTGATAAATGAGCTTTTTCGAAACACATATAACTAAAGCCTTCCCTCATATTTTTAAAACATGGTACAGATACGTAGACAACATCTTTGCAATAGTGCCCTACAAACAAATAGATGATGCTTTGAAACTACTCAACCTGCAAGAACCCAACATACAATTCACAGTGGAAACTGAAGAGGACTGTACTCTACCTTTTTGGACCTTAAAATCACAAAAAGAAATGAAAAACTAGAATTTGCTATCCACAGAAAAGCAACACACACAGATAATTACATCAAAGCAAATAGTTTCGACCCGATTCCACACAAACAGGCCACCATCAAGTCTCACACACAGATTAGTAAATCTACCTCTCAGCCAGCAAGAGTATCAAAAAGAATACCATCAAATCTTAAAAACTGCAATTAAAAATGGATATGGAAAAAAAACCTGTAGATAAAAAACTAAAATCATTCAAACTTCAAAAGAGATTGAAACAGATCACAGCTCTCACACCAATAAAACAAGATATTAGATTTGCTAAATTTACTTACCACCCCTGGGCCACAAAAAAGTTCCAAAAAATATTCAAGAAATACAGTATAATATTGGCACCAAAAACAATTACAACATTAAAAACCTACTTCACAGTAATAATACTGATAAGATAAAACCAGAGGAAAAGTCAGGCTTTTACAAGATTAAGTGTAAAGACTTTGAAAAAATTTACATAGGGAGGACAAAAGGAAACATAGGCACTAGAAAGAAAAAACACTTCAGGCACTTAAGATACAAAAATATTGATACGTCCACAATAGCAGCTCATTTCTGGTCTGAAAATCATGAAATTAAAGATAGCACCGAATGACTAAAATACGTACAACATAGTGAACTCGTCATATGGGAGAGAATATACATAGAAAAACATAAAAACCAACTAATGATTGAAATCTCGCCAGAAGAGAATCCCACATTTAAGTTCATCACTAAATCAACAGATGGCAGCAGCAACTCCGGAATTACCCACACCACTGGATTAAACTTCAGTCGCATAATAGCCGAAGATGCAAACAATGATTTGCGAAACATGTCCTCTAAACAGGTACGTAAGTGAAGCAGAGGTGTAGTAAATATGACTCATTTATAAATTAATAAGTAATAAAGTCTTTCTAATGAGCATAGTGGTTTGTGTTTGTTTCATTACAAGTAATCTTTGTTATATGAACTGACAGTTACATCAACACCACTGTTTATTATAAAGGCAACTATTCAATTTATTTGTAATTAATTTCTGTGTTGATGAACATGACACTATAAGGATTCGTAAAAAGTGATCACTATCCGCAAAAGACATTTAAAATCAATGGATCATTTCAGATGATGGAATTAGATATATATTCCATATCCACCACAAGATACAAATGAGCAGCAACGAAATATGACTCAAAAGTACATGAAGTTTCTATTGAATAAACAAACTATCAGAAATAATTGTCATCAAAATGCACTTCTCAAATTGTGTGCTTGATTAAAATTTACATTTTATTTTCAATTCCCATAGGGCTGCATCCTAAGAACTAACAATAACTAATTTTGTTCAATCTGTATGAAGACCTTAGAAGCCCCTGGGTTAAATACAAATAAGAGTTACATAATTTGCATATACATGTATTAAATATATTATAAACGTTGCATCAAAAGGACATTTTAAAATTAATTAAAACAAGTACAATTTTAATGCAATCACGTACGATCACTTTCACAGTTTTTACAAATGCTTGTTGCTTTTCGGCTCACATAAAATGCTTGAGTAATTGTCAATTTTATATTGCTCTTGCTGGCGAATGGTAAACAACTATGATATTTAAAGGACAACTAACTACTAACACCACTTAAGGATGGCGACTGATATCCCTGGTATACCCTGCCGGTCATGGAGGAAATGTTCTGTCAAAGGAATGACACCATGTTCAACTCCAGGCTTTTATGTGCACCAAAATCAAACTGTCTGCAACATACCAATGCTCTACAACAATCAGTCGCATACTACAGAAATATAACAAAACATCACTTAGCTTTGAAGAAACTGATGAAAATATATTTAGAGATAAGTGAAGATTTTATTACAAATAATTATATGTGTGTAGCATTTCTTGCTTCACCGTTACTAACTTTGCTTTTTACAAAATAAATACATAATTCCCGTATCTTCAGCTTCATTACGTCTGTTCATAGCTCTACTTCGAGTTCCATATTATTACTTCCCTCGTGGCAAACAACCAAAATGGTGGAGTGGTGTAAATTCATACTTAATACCTTTAAATTAGGTATTCACTTGCTTTGTACATCTGGGGTTCTCATATATCATCGTTTTATCTACATTTTAACACGGAGCTATTTCTGGACAAAACTTCATTATTGATTCACCTCTCCACGCATTCAATGATCGCTGCGCTGTTTGGAAATTGAAGTAAAGCATGTACCAGATGTAGTGTGCTTTCTCACTTCAACATGTTCTTGCTGACACTTCTTTTCTCCCGGCTTGTTTACTTAGCCGTTGACAGTTCTTCACGTGTTCCAGCTAGTCTCTACCCAAACATGTTCTCGCCGACAATTACTCCTTTTCTCCCTGCTCGTTCACTTGGTCCTTGACAGTTCTTCACATGTTCTAGGTAGCCTCTTCCCCAACACATTCTCACCAACATTTATTCCTTTTCTTCCGGCTTGTTTACTTAGCCGTTGACAGTTCTTCACGTGTTCTAAGTAGTCTCTACCCCAACACGATCTCGGCCACGAAATTGATCTGTTCCTATGTTACCAATGTATCGAATACTAATTTGCACCTTTTTTACAAATACGCATAAAAACATATTTCTTTCCATAGCACGGTCTAGTTTGTATCTTTGTTACAACACAACCTTGCGTCGCTTCTCAACGCTCTCCAAAAGCAGTGTTTGCAGACTAACACTACTTGTCGATTCTCAGACAACTAACTTTACACATTTATGCCACCAAGGTTCACCGATTCATTCGAACTATACAACTGAACTGATTCACAACTCCGATACCCACTGGTCCACTTGCCACACAAGAAAGTTTATGAAAACAGAGATCTTCACAATCGGAGGAATGGTGAAATAGATTCTTGTACATTTGCTCTAATGGAAGCGTATCGAGCACATAGTAATAAGGCTCGCACTTCTGGTCTCAGCGTGGTGGTAGCTTGTCTGTCTCACGTTCTAGAGGTCCGAAGTTGGAATTTCAGTCAGGGTGAGTTACCTGGATGAGGTATTTGCATCCGATGTGACTTATCGTTGGAGGACGTAAAATAAAAAAAAAAATAACTCAGCTATTGAATCTTCTTGTATGTTGATCTTTCACTCCTCTCGTAGCAAACAGAAACGCTAAAATTGTATAACACACTTAATTCCTTTACGGTAGAAATTCACTGTCGCCATAAAATTACTAACTTCGGAATTTATTTTGAGATTTCCTGTCATTAGCTCTATCAGTTTTCTTTGAGAATAGTAAGAAGAAAACTAAATGGATATACATGACCATATACTTAAAACATCACAAAACACTGCACTCTTATACTTTGCTGTCACCTATCAATAGTTAGTGAAGGAAGCTTTGAGAACTGCTTTCCCTGAAGAAGCAGTACTGAGAGGTTCTCATATTCCATTATTGCTCCTTTGAGCAGGATATAGAGATATGAAAGGAGAGAATTTGGTCAGAATGAGGAATTCTATATACATAGCTGTGTCAATGATATCTTAGAAATAATTCGCTTCAGTATTTTGTAAATGTTGTTACATGAAGCACAAAACAGTAAGAAACTGAAAGTACATTTGCTCTTGCATAGTAAGGATGTATTGAACTGGATGGCTCTAGCACTAAGGGAGTTAAAGCGGAATCAATCATGAGCTGCTTCAAAACGAGATGATGAAAAGGATGCTCTAGCTCTCACTGAAGCTGAAGAAAATGCAAACAAAGTGCTGACTTAATTATAATGTGGAACATTTTATGTGGTCTGAAGTGCTGCATTAGAAATGATTAACTCCTGTAAACCACAGTAACTTTAACTTTGCCAACAGATCTAATAGATATCCATAATGCAGTTGACAAGAAACAGAATGAAGATGTGCAGAACTAAGATAAAAGAAGAAGCAAACACATGCCTAAATAAAATCATGGATTGACATTGTACACAAGTTCTCCAAACTTGATAAAACTATTTTAAAGTGCAAACAAATATCATAGAGAAAAATAAATGTGGCCAGAAGTTTCAAACACACTTTCCTCCAAGCAGCCAAAACTGCAAGTGACATATAAGGCAATCAAAGATAGCAATAACAACACAAGAACTGCATAATGTAAGCCACAACATATGTTCTTATGTGACATTACCGTTAGTATGATATTGTAGTACTTAATGGCACAAAATACCTGCAAATAAGTGAACATCTATAGCACAGCATTTGGAGTATACCATGTTGTATATACATAATTACAAATATAATCTGTTTATTTTGTGGACAGAAACATGTTCAATATGGAAATTTGTTTTGTCTCACATGATATTGCTTAGAGCAAGTTCTACAGTATATCTATTTGTATTAGTTCAAGAGCTCCATGACAATGCACTAAAACATAAATGCTAGAGTAAACATAAGGCTTATAATTGAACAGAGTCAAGTCTTACCTTGAACATTTTATTGGAGGAAGGACCGCATCCTGCAACAAAATAATTCAAATTATAATAAAATGATAATTATAAATTTAAAAATTTGCTTACCATCCTTGGATTAATAAACATTTTGAAATTTTTTTAAAGACGTTGGTATAACTTTAGTTCCTCAAAATAAATATAGTATTAAAAATTTATTACAATTTTCTAAAAAAGATAAATTTCCTGAGTAAGAAATTTGGTATTTATCAATTTAATTGTTTAGATTGTGATCAGGTTTATATTGGAAAGAAGAAACGTAGTTTGGAAATCAGAATGTTACATTTTCGTAATATTAAATATAAACAAATTGATGAATCAGCCATAGCAGATCATTTTTGGTCATTTAACTATGAAATAAATCCAGAAGTTAAATTATTAAAACAATTAAATGTTCCCATAGATTTAATAGTGCGGGAAAAAATGCATTTTAAAAAATAAAAATTGTGTAATGAATTTTGACATACTGGCAATTGATTCTGTTTTTAGGTTTGTTTCATCTTCAGATTTTGGTAATATAAAAAATCATGGTAATCTTGACGACAAACTGTGTTGATTGAAGATGTGCGAAAATGTTCATGAAATTGATTTTAGAAAGAGGAAAGAAGTATTAACACCAACTTCTCAAGATAATCAGACATTAATTAACAAATATATTTTATTGGTGTACGAATAATTCAAATTTACAGCTGTCACACAAATATCTAGTGTTACTTGTCCTGCTAAGCTATTTACAAGATATGTAGAGGCAATAATTACTATTTTATCTTGCAATGATGTGTACAAAACCCAAGAAGTAGAGAAAGCATTTGTTTAGTATAGAGAACACAGAACTAGAAACAGAAATATTTAATAAATCAGAATATATGATTAGAATGATCAAACACTTACAAATATTAAGACAGGAACATAAATAGAAAAAAAAGTTAACATATTAGTCATTTATAGCAATAACACATTTGGTCATGACATCTGTGGTGTAGCTGATAGATTCCTCACTACAACTTGCACTTAGATTAATGATAGTAATAAAGTAGTAAATGCAAATTGCTTTCAGGATACAGGTCTTCTAAAAAATGCAGTCATATCTGAACATACTTAAACATACTGTATTGTATTTAAAATACAAAAACATGGAAAAACTCTTAAGTATAAAATTGCACATTGCCATTCTTTTTATAAATGTGTACAGAATTATATCCAAGGTATGTATTAATGAATCAAACACCAGGAGCTCATAGCTATAAGAGTCAGCTGATAAGTCCTGGGCATATGTGCAAATGTTTATGACTGGGTTGACTGTTGTCTTTGAATCAGTGACTTCAGTTTTCTCTTTATTTAAGCACAAAAGATTATAATATTCTGCAATAGTACACAATATATTGGCAATATTATTACAAAACACTGCTCAGTCTAACTCAGCAGGTTTCTATATAACTTACCTTAGTATTATTATCAATTGATGAAGTTTGTGTTTCCAGCCACCAAGGTTCATCTTTAATATCTATTTTATTATCATTTTCAATGTCACTGTTGTATTTCTTATCAAGCATTACAGGATCCTCTAGAAGAAATTCTCCCTCATTCTGTGAACCAATGTCTGAAGATAGAGTTTGTTGTTCAATTTCTGATTTCCCATTTATGTTGCAGCTGCTGCTCCATGTAGCAGTTTCACTCTTAATCTGTTTGACAAGATCTTTGATAAAAGGAGTCTCTGATTTAATTTCTGTTTTGACGGTCATGTCACAGTCAGTGACATCATCAACGTTTGTGTTTTTTGTAACAACTTTGTGAAAGAACTCCCTCTTATTCTGTGAGACTGTGTTGCCTTCAAGAGGATGCCCTTCTTTGATTTCTATTTTCTCATTCATTTCAAATAGCTGTCGAATTGGATGTTGCTGTTATTTCCAGAAATAAATCTGTAAAGAAGAGGAGATATTTTATAGACCAAAAAATATAAGTAAATTTAGCCATCAGCTTCTTTGAATCTATCAATAATTGTTCAAACCACAGTAAATATACTGTTCTCTTATCATACAACTTCTTGAACAGTTGAACCAGACTTAAGAAACTCAAAGACATGTGAAGATCTCAAACTACAGACAGTTGTCTGTTTATGTCAATGCTATTATGACTCCAGCTAGCTTACTGAGATACTGTACCAACATTAAGCCTCCTAATCTGTTTAAAATGTCATGGATAAATATCAAAGCAATACCAGGTATTAGATATAACTAATACAAACTGCTATGTGGCAATTACTAATATCACAGTTTGTTTGTATTCTGTTACTCTTGTTGTAAGGTTTGCTGTGATATTTAAATTAAGCAAGAAGGTTTAGTACTGCATGCTATAACCAGTTCTAGTAATAAAACATCCACAGAGGGCAACAAATCCTACAGTTTTGTAAATAGTGTCATTCACCTTTTTAATTTAATACTGCAAGAACCAATGATGCAAGCAAAGACTGAAACAATGAATAAACAAGTAAGTGATGTGTTATAAATCAGCTCAACAGCACGAGGGCATATCAAATGTAAATGGGAATTTTGATGTAATGCTATTGTTGGTAATAATTTTTAGGAGAAACGTTGTCAGTATGCTGGTGGGGGAAGCTGCAGGGAGGGTATTGCACGCTCACGCAAAGCGCAGAATGGAGCTGCGTCAGTATGCCATGAGTGAGAGGTACATACATCTTATAGAACAGACAGATGCATGATCTGTAAGAAGTCTTAGTTGAAAATGAAATAAAAATGTCTAAAGGAAGTTTAAGGAACATACCATAATATTTCAACTGACAAAAATGCTGCTCAATGTCTGCAGTCCACAGTGTAATCTGAACATACAAGAGATGCCTTTGGACTTTTAATTTAAAAGTACACAACTCCAAAACATGGAAAGAACAGTTTTATGAGGCATAGGTCCAGGGAGCCAGAGAAAACAATGAAATCGCTTCTTGCAGTTTAAGTATGTGATGGAATTTTGACAAGGTATAGTTATATACTGAAGAAGATTGCACTACCAATATAACTACATTACTGGGCTCAACTAGTTCGAGCTACTGAAAGAAAAACATTTCATAACCCAGAAGTGACGTAATGAAGGTATTTATGAAGATATTCAATGGACAAAGGATGTGTTAGAAATGTCTGAAACCAAATACTATTACTATAAATATTATAAGAATTATATTTTGTTTTAATTTTACTTCTTCACTGTTGTTAGTTTCTGTTTTTACATACTAAACTTTGTTGCTTATACTATGTGTGACTGATGTCATGTAACATTATAGATTGCAATGTTCAAGGATATCTACAGTTAAATGTTAAATCTGCATAGATCTCTACATGTTATAAATGATATGCTGTAAAACATATATTCTCTTATAAAACAGAATTGGCAATCTTTCTTAAAAGCACATATTTTAGTGTTAAATGAAAATATGTCTGTCCAGTTATTATGTCTGTCGCACTGCAATTATTCTTTGTTGAAAGGAACTTAGATCTAAAATTACTATTCCTTGACACGGAGCGTCTGTCAGCAGATTAGTTAGACAGTCAGCCTATACAAAAGACACTAGTGTGTTTCACTTTTAAAAAATATCATACTTCCTGTCAAAACATCTCAGTTTGATATAAAGATGTTCCTTATTTATTCATACAAATGCTCGCCTAAATTGCATAAATCAACATAACATCATCTCATAATTTATCATTAGTTAAATAAACTGGCATTAAAGTTAACAGCTTGTTTAGTCTCATCATTTGGAAATTATAAGCTTTAATTCATATAACAGATTATAGCAGCACTTTAATATCAATTATGTAGTGTTTACTTATCAAATGATTTTTTTACAATGCAATTTGCTCAATCTTAAGTTTGAGGCATTACATTATTTTTCTTGAACTACCAATTATATTCATATCACTCATTTCTGACAATTGCCTGTTCTATTTATGTATCACTCAGGACAAGTAAACCATGAAGTTTCTTATTACTACAGTTAATCTGAGAAAAAGTTCATGTTAGTATACAGGAGCTCACTGTCACTTTAACACCTTCTTATCCTGCAGCTAATATATCACTACCAAGATAAATACTTATATGGAACATGAATTTCTCACCTTATAACACTTTATACTTTAAAAGGTAAACTAGTGCCCTTAGTGTCAGTTCTGTAAACATGTAAACTTAAAATCAGACACATTATAGTGCATGTGTTAACCGCTTCAGCAATGGCTATTTAAACACTTCACGGGGCGGAAACAGATACCCAATAAACAGAACAAGACATTTAAATTGTTAAATGCTGTAAAAATGCTTCATATATACACATTCTTATATTCCATATTAAGTTATTTAAATGATACAAAAACTGGCTTAAGGCTCATTAAAGTCAGTATACATCTACAGTATCAATAAAGTACAGACTATATTAATAAATCGTTGAAACTTCACTACTTTGTTTTACTGTAGCAAAAGACATTCTTTATGTTGAATGCATCTAATATTTGAACCATTTTGTTTTGTATGCTTAAAAATGAATATGTGCATGTATAGCTACACAAGTGACTTCTCCAGTTCAAGGTTTTAGGTTTTAGTTTATGCTATACCAAGTAATAATCATTGTATATGTTGTGGCACACACACTTGGTGGAAAGAAACAAACCTCTTTGTCAGCATCTCTATGTACCTCTTATTACAGTATTTCACAACCGAAGTTTCTGATAGCGTTGTACAGCTGTTCTTGCACAGTATTTTAGTTATTTATACTCTGTCGGTGTTCAGAGTGATTTCTTATAGATATTGAGAGCTGAATGAATGGATCATTTCAAATTGTTAAATTTCAGTATTAACCATGGCTTGTCCTAGTAATGTAGCAAATATATTAGCTGGCGTAGGATGTGTACGAACTACTGATATCATAAATATTATAAGCAGAAGCATTATTAAGAGTGAAGTATTCTTCATTTTTGAGTTGGATTTATGAGGCACTATGTTTACACACAAACTTCACTTACTTGTTGTTGTATAATTGAAATGTTTTCAAGATCATTCGATATCATCCTCAGCTGTTTGGTGACTAAATGAACATTCCCCTTCTTCCACTACTACGGAGCTCCGATCACTCTGCCATCTGGTGTCAGGGGCACTAAGTTTTAATACTTTATTTAATGCCGGGATTTCAAAATGTATAACTTTATCACGGTTTTTGGTTATGAATATTTTTTTCCCAAATATCTAATTCTATGGGTGTACTTAAAGATTTCAACAGTTTAATGTTGTGGTTTTCTGTCCAAAAATGGTGGGAAACTGCAGATTTTTGTTTGTTTCAACTTAATGTTCCTCTGGTGTACCTTTTGCCTGGTTAACAAGTTTCTCTTAGTTTTTCCTATGTAGCTTTTATCACAGGTTTCACAGTTTATTTGATAAATTCCTGATTTCAAATTGTTAGAGATTGAATTTTTTAGTCGTTTATTTAGCAGGTTCCTCAGACTGAATTTGTTTTGGGGTCATTTCATGGAAGTGTTGTAAACAGTGTGGTTGTATAAATTAAATTTATTGGGAGTCGATTAATGACACTTACTTTTAAATTTTCCCAGAACTAGTTTCAGAGGCCTTCCCTCTATCTTCAGCTGGGCATCACCTGGTTCTCATTGGTTTAGCTGGTAATATTTTGTCATCGGTCTCCTCTGGTGGCGGTTCGAGGAACTTGCTGAACAAAAATTTCTGGGGGATGTCGAAATTGAATACTTTATTCCTTTTTTTTTAAATAAAGATTTGTTCCCATGTGGACAGTTCTTGTTTTCCTGTTGTATGTTTTAGTAATTTTGGTTCTGGATTTATGTTGTGGTTTTTTTCCCAAAAATGTGTGGCAACTGCTGATTTTTCTAATTGTTTGTATTTTATGTTGCTAAAGTGTTCCTTTGCTCTTGTTTCTAAATTTCTTTTGGTTTTTCCAATATAAATGTGACTACATTTGTTTAGTGTCATTAATCGACTCCCAATAAATTTAATTGTTTTGGGGTGCTAGTTTTAAGTTTAGTCCTTTGAAGATTCGTTCAAATTTTCTAAAAACCCATGGATGGTGGGTGAATTTTCTATATTGCCAATTTGTGTTAAGTGGTGAGAGTGGTATGTTTTGATACTATCTTCAGTTTTTCCTTTCTATTCATCATGTTCCTTATGATGGCTGGGTTGAATCCATTTAATACCGCTATGTCTTTTATGTGTTGTTCTTCCAAAACTTCCTCCTTACTCAGTTGGATGTTGTACAGCCGGTGAATTAGACTTCTAAAGGTAGCTAGTTGATGTGAAACTGGGTTGTATTCATTTTTCTTTATGTAATTATCTATGTGTGTGGGCTTCCTGTATATTCCAAAATCCACACCATGACGATTTCTAGTTATCTTGAGGTCCAAAAAGGGTAGGGTGTTGTCTCTTTGTACTTCCATAGTAAATTGGATGTAATTATCTTGCAGGTTTAGTAATTTTAGAGAACCTTCTCTAAGTTTTTCCGGAATGATAGCAAAAACATCAACATATCTCTGCCAAAATTTATAAATCTGTGGGAAGGCCTTTACTATGTGTGTTTCAAAATAGCTCATGTATAGGTCTGCTAAAATAGGCAAAAGTGGGCTCCCCAAAGCTAATTCTTTTAATTGTCTGTAGAACTTTTGCTTAAACATGAAATAATTATTTCTTATGCATAAATCTGTAAGATTGATAATGTCATCTATTTCTCTGGGGTCCGTTGTAGTCTGGGTTAGCCATTATCTGAGGAGTGTAGGTATTTTTTCTACTGGAATGCTTGTAAAAAGTGCCTTAACGTCAAAAGAAACTAGTATGTGATTTTCCGGGATGTTGTACTTCTGTAGGTGTATTATCAATTCTAAGGAGTTCTTTATTCTCAAACTTTGAAATTTGTCATATGATTTTAATTTTCTTACTAACCACTTTGCAATGTGGTACGTAGGAGAATTGATGCCATTGACGATGGGTCTCATGCTATTGTCTTGTTTGTGGATTTTTGGCAGACAGTACAACCTTGGTAGTGTGGGGTTGGAAGATTTTAAGTTGTATTTTTCAGATGTACTTAATGTTTTTGTAATTGATAAAGCTTTATTGACAGAAGTGATACTTGGGGTTAATGGATTTTTTGGAATTATTTCATATTCTGCACTGTCTAACATAAGGTTTACTCTCTGAAGATAGTCTTCTGTCTCCATAATTACTAGAAAATTACCTTTATTGGCTTTTAGGTATACCACTGGCTTCCTATTTAAATTCCTTGTTTTGTTGTAAGTTTTAATGTATATTGGGGATAACTGCTTAATTATACCCAGACATTCCATTTTGGCTTTGGTTAAGTTTTTATTTTTTAGGTTATGTGTGGCTATTTCTATGTTGGCGATAAAATTGTCTTTATTATTTGAGACGTTAACACATGTATTGAAACCTTTCTGGAGTAATCTAATTTCTTCGGTTGTAAACTTTTGTTGCAATAGGTTTATTACGTTAACTTGTTCTTTAAAATCCCGGTGGTTTGGTTGATGAAGGTGCTCCAGTTGCCGTTCTTTTAACAGTTTGAATTCCTTCTTAAGACTTTCGTTTTTCTTAATTATTAATATGTTTAATTTTTCGTGAACCTGCATTTCGAAATTTTGCCAGATGTGTATTCCTAATTGTTTGGTTAGTTTTAGAGGTAGGTTGTATAATAATTCCAGGTCTATTTTATTTATGTAGCTGTAATGTTTCGAAATTTCCAGTTTTATCACGTATTTTTCCACCACTTTTTGTTTTCTGTGATTACTAACACCAAATGGCAGAGTGATCGGAGCTCCATAGTAGAGGAAGGTTCATTTAGTCACCAAACAGCTGAGGATGAGATCGAATGATCTTGAAAACGTTTCAATTATACAACAAGTAAGTGAAGTTTGAATGTAAACATAGTGACTCATAAATCAAACTCAAAAATACTGATATCACTTTAGAAAATCTGGAAGACCTTTAGGTGCTTTATATTATTTGGATATTGAAGGCGATTATGAGAGAGGTATTGAGGATATACGTAGCAGTGAGGAAGAAAATGACCCGCTTCCTTTAGGTGTCAGCAAAGAATAAACTTTGTGAAGTGGTCAAAATAACTCTAACACAAATAGACATATCAATAAATACATATATTTTCCGGTGTACAGCTAATTTCTGATGTCCAACCATCTGACATTTTCACAAAAAAATATTTTTTATTGCTTACTTAGTGTCTCTCATTGTTACGTTATGGAAACAAATGTATAGTGAGTAGGATGAAAGAAGTCCTGACCTCTAAAGGCAGTTAAGGGTTTAACAGGAGAATTCAGAAGTGGACAGTGCACAGGTGTTATATTTTGTAAGACTACATTAGATGCATATTGGCCTAAAGATGGCATGTTAGGTACTCCATTGTTTAGGGCCATGATGGGTCAAATATGGGTGGTGTGGGTCAGCTATTACTAGATATTCATCTTTAAAAAAACAGTTAAACGGTAAAAAAAGAAATTATACCAGCAGGATGTAACCGTACACAATTGTTTAGTAATTTGCAGAGCAAGCTAAAGACCTACCTGGACTTATGCACATCAATAGCTTGTAGGCTAATTGAGTACCATAAAATTCAGAGGCCTCTTCGTACTGGAGGTAAGGAATCCACCACTACTACAGCACCCTAATACTTGAGAGAAAACACTTACCTAAAAGGATACCACCCACAACCAAAAAGGTTGCAACCATGTTGAAAATGTCTAGTGTGTCGCGGAAAAGAGATTTGAAAGGAAACCAATATTACTTGGTATGGACCTGAAGATGTGCCCTTGTATGTTTATCCAGGATTTAAGGTGTACCATTCAAACAGATGTTCCTGGTTCTCTGGCCTTCCAGTCGCGCCGTCACCACCACCTCTCTCCTCGCGGGGACAACCACGTCTTCGTCCAAGACGACCCTGCAAATTCCAAGGCGCTCTTCTGGTTGACGGAGTATAACCTCTTCTCCGTTGAGCCGCAGGACCATCTTGCCGACGTCGACCGTCGCCTCATGGCTCCTGAGGGCATCCAGTGCCAGAATCACCTACTCAGCCGCCTTCGCGACGAACACCCACAGAGGCACGGCACTCCGCCCCAAGGTCAGCTCCAGCAGGGCCTCCTTTTCCACAGGCAAGGTGTCGCCCGATGCCGTGACAAGCTGATATGGTCGGCTCGGCTTCCTTGTCCGCAAACCCTTCGCCACGTCAGGTCTGATGATGGTCACGGCCGCTCCGGTGTCCACCAGCACGCGGCACGGCATTCCTCTAACCCAGCCGTCCGCGATGAGGCTGTCATCCATACGCCGGCTGACGGCGCGCTGTGTCACTCGAGGGGATGGTAGTGATGGCGCCGACGTGCCCCTCTCCACGACGGCCCTTACTTGTTTTCCGGCTGCTCTTCCTGGTGTGGCCAGTCTCTCTGCAGGTGGCCGGGCTGTCCACACCCCCAACACAGGTCACTTGGTGTTCGCCGGCGTCCCTCAGCTGGTCTTCTATCTCCGGCGTAGCGGACACTCCTCGTTCTCGACGTCAGGATAGATGTTTCCTTGGCCGCCTCCATTCTTAATGCCGCTGTCAGCGCCTTGTGGATGGTTTTATAATCGCTGAGCATTAGGCGCTGAAGAATCTCCGTGTCCCGTACCCCGTCGTTAAAGTTATAGGCGGGTTCCCGGGATACGAACTCCAGTGGCAGGTCAACCAAGGCCTTGCTAGCCAGCTGCTTATCGCTATGGCGAACTACTGCAGCGTCTCCCCCGGCTGCTGTGACCTTGCCTTTAGCTGGCTGCGGTATGCTGCGGCTAAGTGGTGGTTCCCGAAACGATTCTCCAGGGCCTCCCAGATGTCCTTGGGCGCCGCCGCCGTCGTCACCGAGTTTAGGACTTCCGCAGCTCGTCTCTTGAGGCTGGCTATTAACTGTGTGGCCTCCTCCGGTGACCATCTGTTGTGCTTGGCAATGTGTCGAACTGGCGGCGGAAGACCTCAAACGTTGACGCGCCGTCATATTTGGGTGGTTTGAAGCGCGCAGATGTGTAGCGTCCCGGCGCGTCGGCCTTCAAATCCTTCAGCTTCTTGCCGACGACGTTCTCCACCATGGCGTTCAGGGACTTGACGCTGCTGTCGGCCTTTCCCTCCAGGTTGTTTACGCGGTTCGCGAGGTCTTCGACGTCTTCAGCCATGGCGTTCAGGGACTTGGCGTTATTGTCGGCCTTTTCCTCTAGGTCATTGAAGCGGTTCGCGGACTTAGCGTTATTGTCGGCCTTTTCCTCTAGGTCATTTAAGCGGCTCGCCAGGACCTCGACGCGCTCGTCCACTTGGCCCATCCGCTTGCCCAGCTCCGTCACGTTATCCCTCACGCCGGCCAACTGTTCCTCAAATTTGGCGGCGAAAGCCTCGTTCGCCACCTTCATTTCCGTGGTCAGTTCGGCCATCTTTGCGGTCAATGTAGTGGCCAAGTTGTTGTTTGCCGTTTCCGTCTTCGCTGTTAATTCGGCCTTCATTTCTTCCATCTTCTCGGTGTTGTTGTCGTTGGCCGTCTTCATTTGTTTCAACTCGGCGGTGATGTTGTCGTTGGCCGCTTCTGTTTTTGTTGTTAACTCGTTCATCTTCGCCAAAAGCATTTCCAATGCCGATTCCATGGCCGTAATGTTCGGTGATGTTATCGTCCCGCTTCCTGACTCCAGTGTGACTTTGTGGGTTCGTGAAATGAAAATTCCAATTGCACCACTTAAAAATGTTCTTTATTTCCACCAACTTACAGTCATAAACTTGCCAATTACACAGAATTACGTAATGCACACAATTACGATTCACCAGTTCGTCCGTTACAATTCCACTGTACATTCTTCCGTTGCACAGTCTTCTCGTTCACTAACACGACGCTACTTCGCTGCTTGCCAAACACTGACTAACTCAATTCACTCACTGCAGCCCTTTTTATAGGAATATCACCGTCTTCTAAAAGTCTCTGGTTTCAATGAATTATCATGAAAGTTCCAGTTGGCAGTGGGAGGGGGGAAAGAGTCGGCCAGCAAGTGACATTTCCCTAATCACCCCTCAGTTAGTGACTGAGATTAATGGGTGGGGGGGCGTGGTCGGCTGTCTCTGGTCCCTTCCAGCTGTCGCCGGTCGTGCCTTCCGCTAATTGGGTGACAGTAATATCACGATCGAAATTAACATTAATTTAGATTATGAAAAAGGAGAAGATAAAAACAGTAAAAAATACAAAACATTTTAAAACTCAAATAATTATTACTGTTACTGGTAAATACGGTAGGCACCACAATATACAGTACTTAATTTTGCTCAGTGCACATGCACATGCCTGAAGGTCTGCATGTTCTGTTCTGTGACTGGAAGTAAGAATAGATCTCGCGACACAGAAAAAGTGTTTATAGTGGAGTATTATTTTCGCTCATATGGAAATGGTTATCAAGGCAAGCCAAGTTTAAAGCTAGTGGTGGAACACTATCATGAACACTTCAATAAGCCACCACCTAGCAACACAGTTATGCTATCTTTTGTTAAGGAATTTCATCGTATAGGTAGTGTATTGTGTTAACACAAGGGAAGGTCCGGTAGGCCTGTAGCATAGGAACATAGTGATTGTGCCATTTATTCAGGATTTAAGAAGGTTTTGTCATGCCAGGAACATGCAGATGGATAGACAGTGGTCCAATAAGACAGGACAACCTGCCACACCATGCAACAGTCTATGGCTATGCCGCATGAAACCTTTCCAGGACGAGTAAATTCCAGAAGGGCTCAGCTCCCCTACACATCATATTTGCCCACTGTCACAGCACCTGATGCTTATGTCTAGAGAATCTTAAAGGAGAAAGTTCTCAAATGCTCAGATCTACCCCAAATTGTGTCTGCATTACGTCAGAAGATTGCTTCACTCTTTGGGACTCTGCAGCAAACTTTGTTCCACAAGATGTTGGAAAATCTCTGCGATCGTTATGAACACTGCCAACAGTACAATGGGGCACATTTTGAACATTTACACTTATCATCTTGATACATAAGGTAATGGCAATAAGAGTAACATAAGTTCCATCCAATATTTGAGGACGTAAATTAAAAGAAAATAAGGAAACATAATTTCCAGTACTGTATATTTTGGTGCATACTGTACATATACTCTCTGTTTTGCTGATTTCCTGTTCTTCATGACTTAAAGCAGAAGAAGTGCAGGCAGTGTACCTAGACCAACGAATAGTACAAAACTGTTCCAACAATGTTATTATTGTGCAATAAAAATTTATAGTGATCTTCCATTCTACTTGAAAAAATTAAGTAATCCTAAACCACATAGAATTTTTAACAAGGATCTAAAGTAATCCTTACATACTCACTTCGCATATAATATTTAAATATTCATTAATGCCCCATTAACAATATTTAGGTCGGATATCAGGTATTTTGATGAGATATATTATATTGACCTACAGTAATGCATGTTCTGAGATTAATGCTTGAAATGTGGTGGTACATAAATTTTAATTTTTAATACATAATGTAACAAAAAGGCAATAAAGGTACCAGAGAACTAGTAGTGGTAGATGTATTATGAATTATGCTGCATGTGCCACAAATATGACATGTTGAACATCCACGTGCTTTGCTCAGGGTGGCACATGAGATATGAACAAAGAAATAAAGAAAAAACAAATGCTATGAATGTGTGAACAAGATGGATAAATCTGAATGAAGATGTACATGATAATTATTTGATTATGCATTTACTAATAATTTATTTAATTTGGCAATTTTCCGACAAAATAAAATACTTCTCCCAAATATATATTATAAATAATCTATATGCTTTAATTTAAGTTACATATATGTGTGTTTGTAATCAAATGTGTTAATCTAAGTAATTGTGTATAGAGTAGAGTTTAGCAGTTGAGAAATACGCAGCACACCCAGTGTTTGAGTCAGAATTATTGACTTAGTTTATTTTTCACAAATGAGTATGCGATGCTAGCCGCACTGATATCATGTCATTTATATAACATGTTCTCCTTAAGAACAAACGAGTAAAGTGTTTCAGTGTTACAAACTGACTCAGTAGTAATAAACTGAAATACAATTGTTGATGTTACCTAACAATAAAGATGTAAACATGCTACACTTCTGAGGCAAGAGGGCACTTCCATGTCTCCTTGTAGAGGAACTGAAATGTAAAGTTCATGAGAGGGTCACGTGAGGGTGAGTCAATAAAGAGTGAGAGGAACTCTTTTGTTGATGCACACAACAATGGGAGAACTACAGAAACAACTTCACATGATGCCAATGGATCAGCTCTGATTGGTGGACAAAGCACACACTCACTTGCCCATGCATTTGTACATAGAGAACAAACGAATTAGGTCAGTTTGTCAGCAGCCTACAGAGAAAATGGAAATGTTACGCAAAGAACAATACACTGCATTAAAGCTTTGCTCTTGTTTGCAGAAATCAGACACGGAAGGTTAGAGAATGCTGCAGGAGGCATATGGTGATAATATTCTGCCACACTCCACGATACTTCAGTGGTTCAAGATATTGAGCGAATGCCGTGTTTCTATAACAAAGTAAGATTGGCTAGGTACTCTGGCAAACATAACAAGGCTGGCATTATTGTCTGTGAAGACCTGACAATTAGAACTGACAGTCTTGTAGACATGTTACAGAGTTCCCATAGAAGTGTTTTACAAATTCTGCATAATCACTTAAACATGAGACATGTCTGTGTAAGATGAGTGCCAAGATTATTGACTCCAGTACAAAAGATGATGGAGGTGGAAATGTGTATGGAACTGCAAAGTCTGGTTGAGATGCATACTTCAATGTTATCATTACAGCTCTTTACCTGTCTGTAAAAGGAAGTCAGGAGGAAGTATTTTGCTACTTTGGAGGCTGTCATGAAGAAGTTGAAGGATGGCTTCCAGTGTGTCCGAGAATTGGCAGAAGCACATGCACATATAGCAATTGTAGCCAATCTCTAAATTTCCTTGTAAATTAATTCCGGGAGGCAGGATTGCTCTTAATAGCAAATGAGGCTTAAATCCTCATGTACATAGGCAGTAACATTTAGACAGAATCAGCAAAATGTAGAATAGCTACCACAAAAATCTCTCAGGTACCTTGTACAAGAAACTAACATTTCAAAACTCTCAGTACAGAAATCAACAGAACTTTTAAAACTCAAATCATATAAGGTTACAGTTGTCTAGGATTTACTCAAATGACCACTAGTCAGGTTAGTTTGTGTAACTGAAGTATAAGAAATGTTGATAAAACAATCAATTTATGATAAATAATGTTCAATGACAAAGAATGGTTTCATTTACATGGTCACATTCCATCACAACGCAATTGATAAAGGAAATTTTGTTCATGAGCATCCCTTCGATGATACAAGAATCAGGGTTTCGTGCACAGTAAATGAATGCTGAATAATGTGTGTCCAACTTATGCAGAAAGGTACAAAAATGATATACTGGTCCCATGTTTCCAACAGCTAATGACATATAATGTCCATCTGGATACTTCCAGCAGAACTCTACAACAATGGATTCAGCCGATGTGTCAGTAATGTACTGTAGGAATTCCTTAAACAATCATTATTATGGTTAAAGTCCAACTTGGTCCTTTGATCTTACAATGTTTTGGTAATATGCAGCCAAAACTGCATAACAGATTCTTTATCATGAATTTGCACTGTCATTTACAATTAGTTATCTGCGGGGCTATATAGACCACTATTTCATTACATGTGGCAGAATGCTGACTGCGATATTGATGAACCAGTGGACAACTTCAACAGCGTAATTGACGTGGTGTTATAGAATGTGAAAATATAAAATGTGTTCTGCTTTTCTTCACTGTGCATTTTGTAGTCATCATATTGCTGAGAGCATTTTACTAAAAGTCCCCATTTACATTTATACTAAGATATCTGCATTATGTATGGCACCAAGAACGGAGCTACAGTGATATATAGAGCATGATTGTAGAGTTTTACAGAACTTCATCAACAGCACATTGGGAGGTACGTAATAGTCTGTAACCAACCATTCATGTTTCATACAAATATGTTTGTCCCAGTCCAAATACTTTACTTGTTAGTTGAACATAAAGCATTGTTGAGACTTGAAATCAGGCATTTGAAGATGGCATTATGAAACTTTGCAACAGAAGTACATAAGACAAGATACTGTTAACAACATTGTTAACATACATGTGTAATAAAACGTATTAAGATTACCTGAGTAACTGTGTATAGAGTATACCTTAGCAGTTGAGAGACATGTAACACAACCAGTGTTTGAGTCCGAATTATTAAATCTATTTAGTTGGTTTTCACAAATCAGAATCTGATGCATAACATGTTTTCGTTAAGGTTAAACAGTGTTAAACAGTCAAGGATAAACAGTTTTCAGTGTTAAAAATGCATACAGGAGTAATAAACTGTAACACAGTTGATGATATTACCTAAGAATAGGGACAGGCAGCACTTCCGTGTCTCTCAGTAGAGGGACTGAGACGTCATGATCATGAGAAGATTGTTACAGATCACACAGATAAAGTTTATATCATAAATAGAAACTGATGCCTTCCCTTCACTATCAAAAGATACATTCTGCTTACATCATCAAAGCTTAAGAGGGTTACACAATAAAATGGAGAAGCTAAAGTACACATATACAAGACTTAAATTGTAATATGTTAGTAATTTGCTAACTGAGCACCAGATAGTCAAGCAGAGTTAAAAATGAGAGTAATCTCAGGTACATATTATGTTGCAGAACTAGATTATGTTATATAGATGCAAGTATATTTGTTAATAGTTCAATAAAGTTCACAATCATACATGTTGCATCTTTTTGTAAATAACACAATTTGAATGCAATTCACAAAAGTAGAATTTGGTACAAACTGATGTATAACTGAAAGAAAGCACAGCACACTCTCAAGTATTTACAAAGATATTACAAAGATTTATATAAAAGTTGTTACCCTTATTGTTGAATAAGTATATTTTCTTTTAAGCTACCTTACAAATAATTATAATAACTTTACAACAAAAGTTGCTGTGCATGACCACACTACAAGAAATGCAGGCTTCTCATCGACAACAAATAACTTAGAACTGTTCCAGAAGGAATGTCACTATTCCAAAATAAGAATTTACAACAATCTTGTACACTACTTAAAACTATTAGGTAAATCAAAAGTCTTCAAGAAAGCTTTAGTAATTCTTATATACTTACTGCTTGTACAATATGGAGGAATTCTTTAACATTCCTTTCAGCATTTAAATTTGTAATACACACGACAGATAACATGTGACTATGATTTGATGTTCTACTTTATTACTGACCTACTGTAATGTATGTTCTGAGGTTATCTTCAAATGTTGATGATTCACTAATTTCCAATGTTAATACATAAAGTTAAAAGAAAAACAAACTTATAGATGTCAGTGTAGTTATGGTGGAGGGTATCTTACTAGTAATAATGCATGTACCATAAATGTAGGACATGTTCAATGTCTCTCAGTTTTGTTTTCGGTACGACCCGACAAACAGCGGACATTGTTTACATTAGAAATGGGAGATACCTATAGCACACGATTTTACACATTTATCGTGCTCGTCTAGTCCAGAAGCGGTCAATATAAGGTCAAATAGAAGTTAATAACATTTATGAAGTTACCTTAACAATTGGTAACAGTCTAAAATGTTATCACTTCGGAAACATGCTACCAACGCACCCGTTAACTTTCATAACAAAATTACGTTTTGAAGACTTAAAACCGTCATATGTAGGAATTACAGCTGCGAGAGCCCTTTGAATTACACAAAAGATACAAATTCAAAATGATAAAAGTACTGTTAGACCATAAACCTATGATTTGTATTAGCTTTGCTCATGGTCAGTAACCATCAAACACACAAATGTCTTACCTGTGAAAATACAAGAACCTAATTCTTTTAATTCATGTTCTGGTATTTCGAAAGCAGAAACTGTTCAATTTAATTAACTACAGCTCATCGTCCTTTGAATCATTTATTTAGGTGTGAACTATTTGATTTACTAGACAGTGATACGATCAATTTGGCAGTTGTTTTAATTTAGTCTGGGTACAACATGGTAAACTGCGTTCTCAATGGGATTTTAACACAAGAAAGTAAGGAACACTGAATAAAGAAGAAGACAATAGATATGTGGAAAATATCAACAGTGTGAGGGAAAACGCATCAATAAGAACGGCCATTCAAATTTCTAATAATTTTGTTTGAATGTTCTGATTCCAAAGTTGTAATTCAGGTTAGAATAATTACTGATGTTATATGTTTGGTAGTGGGGATAAAAGAGGCATGTTTTGATGTATGGTGGTGATAGTTATAATTATTTATGTTGATTTGGTGAAGTTGTTTTGTGTATGAAGTGTTCAAATGAACAAAACAAACTGATTATGTTAGCCTCATTGTCCTGAAGGAGTTTGACAAATCTTCTTAGAACAAGTTTCTACTTGCATGTCCATGTTTTAGTGAATATCGGAAGAATAAACGCTCAGTTTAATAATCAAATTTTTATTTCTAATGTAGCGGAAAGCATTGTGTCGTATTTAACTGTCCGCATTGCCGTCTCTGGTAGAGATGTAATGGTCAGGGCCACGTGGATTACGTCCATGAAGGTCAGGTACAACAGCTACTCTCGTATTTAACAAGTTTTTAGTGGATGTGCGAAAGGTAACAAATGTAGAATATCTTGTTTTCCCAGACGTGATATAACAGTACTTGGTAAAGGTGTACTTTAACGGCGTAGCAATATGGCGGGCGTGACTTAATGGCTCGAGCGTTGCCAACATACAAAGCATGCTCTCGCGAAAAATACCAACACTACATAAGAAATCTAGCGATACTTACTGATGATAGATAGTTGCACATTCGTGCATGTGAGTAGTTATTAAGCTTCTGTGGCATATTCCACCAGTGGTTTTGTCCTCTACTTATACCTCAATATGTGATATTTTTCGTAGGTGTCCTCGCACAACAAGCATTTATACTTCACATGCGGTTATGTCCATTTTTCTGATTGCACACTTTAAAATAGAAGCCATGTACTACCATTTTAGTTATGAGGTGCCTTATTTGGTAGTTCGTGCCTTTCCAGTTCTGGTTGGTCATAGCTTCTGTGTAGTAAAAATCATTGCATATTTCTTCCCTTTTCTGTTGCAGACTTCCAATCGCTTGACAGAAGTTGTTTGTGGCCCTTAGTATTAGGTGATATCCTATATCTTCTATGAGGAAGCTTTCTCCTGTTAGGACCAAACTGGCGATACTGTAATACATAAGGAAACTCAGACAGTGTAACATTGCTTACCCACTCGATCCTCAGCGGCTTCACGATAATAATGATAAAAAATTGGTTGTTTTTAGTATTATTGTTGTCATTATTATTGTTGCTATTTATTTATTAGGTATTACTTATTATATAAAAACTAAAGAATTGTAGCTCATAGGTTTTGGAATATTAAATATTTCTTGTAGTTAAACATTTCCCTGTATTCGCATTTCAGTATTGTTAGTTTATAATAAGAAACAGAAAATTTGTTGGTATTTATTCTCTGTGTTCACATATTCCAGAGCTTTGCAGTTGGCAACAACTTGTTTCCATGACGTCATTCCATACCAACTTAACTGTATGGCATTAACGAGCACCTTTACGCCGTACTTTTATGTTAGGTTCCCTGGAATTCATGTTCCTAATCTGTTATTCAAAAACCTGCAACAGCAGTCCTACATATGACATGGTTTACTGTCTTCACAACGTCAGTTTGCTGGTTGTGTTACAGGTTTCTCAACTGCTAACCTCTACTCAGGTAACATTAATATCCTTTAAATGCATATTATTTTCACTTTGTTGGTAACAGTGTTTTGTCTTATGTACTTATGGACTGATGTATATTGCAAATTTTCCCATTTCAAGTGTGAACAAAGCATTGTGTTTAGCTAAGTGCTTTAAACTAAAAATATGTAAATGACTAACTCAGACTTTGAGAACATAGTGATTCACAGTAAACCACTAGGAACTAAAATTTGTATATTCGGCCATGGATTGGGCTTAAATTGCTTAAATTGGGCTTAGGTTGCTTAGAGACTCAATCTTAAGTGTTCTGGTTCAGTATGTTATACTTAGAGACGTCCGTCCCTAATGATATATATTATAATGGTTCTGGTTTACATAAGGAGAGTTGAGACAACTTCGTCTATGGTTGTATGTAAGTGTTACATTTCTACTGGCAACAGAAACGCTGTGACATAAATAGCTGATGCTAAATGTGACAATCTTAAATGCTCAATATATTGCCATTTGTAAATATACAGAGCAAACATTTTTTCTTTTACTATTTGTTTGCTGCTTCATCCTATACTGTGATGCTGTACACAATATGTAAGGATTAAGCTGCCATTTATCGAATTTTACATTTGCAATGTATATGTACCGCCATCAGACGACCTCTCGTTAATTGACCTTGAAGTTCTGGTTTCCCAACTTTCAACACCATATCTAATAGTTGGAGACTTTAATGCCCATCACCCACTATGGGGCTCAACACGGGCATGTTCGAGAGGCCACCTCATTGCAAAATTCTTGGAGAGCAATAACTTGGTTCTCCTGAATTCCGGAGAGCCAACGTTCCTTTCAGAAGCCTACAACACTTATTCGCACATTGATTTGGCAGTATGTTCATGCCAGTTAGCAGTTTCATTACAGTGGAATGTCATCTCTGATTTACACTCCAGCGACCACTTCCCATGTCTTCTTATTCTCTTAGCACACGATGTGTCTCCCTCACGTATCCCTAGATGGCACTTTGATCATGCCGACTGGAACCGTTACACCCGGTTGGCTGTCTTTGATTACAACGAGCACGATTCTGTGAATGATCTAGTCGATCATCTCACAGAGAAAATTCTTTCCACTGCAGAACAGTCTATTCTACGTTCGGCTACCCAACGAGGTCGATTTCCTGTCCCATGGTGGAACAACAATTGCCAGAATGCGATTTGTGCTTGTAGACATGCTCTACGGGTGTTTCAACGACACCCTACCCTAAGTAATCTAATTGAGCACAAGAAAGCGCGTGCACAGTCTAGACAAATAATTAAGGATAGCAAAAATATCTCATGGAACAACTTTGTATCATCTTTTAACAGATGTACACCTTCATCTGTTGTATGGGATAGGTTATGACGCGTGGCCGGAAAATCAACCCACTTGCCAATCGCTGGTCTGCAAACACCTGCAGAAGTTGTTGTTGATCCGTTTGACGTTTGCTAACACCTTCGGCTGTGCTTTCGCTCAGGTGTCTAGCTCAAGTAATCATGTTCCTGAGTTTATCTCAATTAAGACTCAGGTGGAATCTCAAGGTTTCGTGTTTAGTTCCAGAAACCTTGAACATTATAACCGCCTGTTCACCTTGGCAGAGTTAGAACATGCTCTTTCATCATCGCGATTGACAGTACCAGGACCGGACGGAATCCACGTTCAAATGTTACAACATCTCTCACCTGAAGGTAAGGCATTCCTGCTCGAGGTCTATAACCGTGTTTGGGTTGATGCCTCGTTTCCGGACAAATGGCGAGAAGCCACCATTATACCTATCTTGAAAGCTGGCAAGGACCGTCACCTCCCTTCTAGCTACCGCCTTATTTCCCTGACCAGTTGCGCCTGCAAGGTGATGGAACGCATGATAAATGGGCGGTTGGTATGGTGGCTGGAAACGCACAACCTACTGAATAACATCCAGTGCGGTTTTTGACGACGACGTTCAACAGTGGATCAACTTGTGTCCATGTTGACACAGATTATGAATGGATTTCTTAAAATCTGTCAATCAGTTGGAATATTTTTTGACCTCGAAAAGGCTTACGATACGTGCTGGCGGGCAGGGTTGCTACGTACTCTGCACACCTGGAATATACGTGGACGCCTACCACTATTCCTTCAGGAATTCTTGAAAGACCGCATATTCGGAGTAAGGGTTGGCTCGGTTCTTTCGAACCTTTTTGTTCAAGAGAACGGTGTACCACAGGGATCGTTGTTTGCTATTGCGATTAATTCTATCTCAAAATGTGTACCTCCGGGTGTCTCGTCATGCCTATTTGTAGACGACTTTGCCATCTACTGTACATCTCAGCGTGCTCCGCTTTTAGAGCTCCGTCTTCAGAACACCTTGGACTACCTTAAGCTTTGGAGTTTAAAAAACAGCTTCCGATTCTCCGCTGAGAAAACCATCTGTGTTAACTTCTGGCGTCAGCAGAGTCGACTACCTCCAAGGCTCCGGCTAGGCGCTGATCTACTACCTTTTGCAGAAGAGACGAGGTTCCTTGGATTGATATTTGATAGAAAACTTAGTTGGTCGTCGCATATAGCACAACTGAAAGCACGATGTGACCGATCTTTAAATATCTTGCGGGTACTAAGTGGAAAATCGTGGGGAGCGGATCGTACAGTGTTATTGCGACTTTATTGTGCACTCATCCCTTCCAAATTAGATTATGGTAGTATCGTTTATGGCTCAGCATGACCATCTTTGCTGAAGAGATTAGACAGAGTTCATAATTGTGGCATACGCATAGCAGTTGGGGCATTTCCAACGAGCCGAGTTATCAGCCTGTATGCTGAGTCTGCAGAACCTCCTCTGTAGTACAGGTGCAACATGCTATTAGCAAATTATAGCTGTGGACTTAATTGCATGCCCACACATTCAACGTTTATGCCGTTCTTTAATACCTTCATGGCCGTGCGTTATAGGAACACTTCTATTAAACCAAAGCCACCTGGTTTTCATTTCCGGGAGCTCCTTAGACATCTGGATACTGAAATGCCCAAGATGTATCCTAGGGGGGAGAGGACATACCCTCCTTGGTTGTGCAGAGCATCCCACGTTGATCTGGGCATGACCAAACATGATAACTCTACCATGTCTATGTCTAGTATCCGCACATACTTTTTAGAATTTTTATCGCGATGTCAGGACAATGTTAAAATATACACCGATGGGTCCAAGAATTCAGATGGTGTTGGTTGTGCATACGTGTGTGGAACCGAACCCTATACATTCGGATTCCACACTAGCTCTTCCATTTTTACTGCAGAGCTTTGTGCAATATACCAGGTCATTTTACACGTACGTCAACGAAAGTTAGGGAACTGCTTAATCCTGAGTGATTCCCTCAGTGCACTTCAAAGCCTACGGCAGCTGTACAACTACCACCCTATTGTGCAGCGGATACAGGATGCCCTCCACGTTTTACACGTTTCTGGCATGAGCGTGGTGTGAGCATGGATCCCTGGTCACGTATGCTTGCGGGGGAATGAAATGGCGGATTCGGCAGCCAAGACGGCTACCATGAAGCCCAGGGTTCGAGTACCATGTGTGACATCGGAAGATTTTAGGGCCGTATTGCGGAGAGCTGTACAAAACTGCTGGCAGGAAGAGTGGTCGGCTCTCCGCAATAATAAACTTCGATCTGTGAAATAACATCCGATCCCCTGGGTTACCTCCTGTCGGTCATCTCATCGCGAGGAGGTGATTTTGGCTCGGTTGCACGTTGTGCACTGCTTTTTTAGTCATAGTTTGCTATTTAATAGGGAGCCTTCTCCACTGTGTCCGTTTTGCCAAGAAGCGTTATCTGTACGACACTGCTGCTAGAGTGTTCTCACCTAGCAGACCTTAGGATGTCTCTGCAGCTGCCGGCCAGCTTTGCAGATATGCTAGCGGACGATAACACAGTAGTGGAGAAGGTTTTTAGATTCTTTTCTAGACTAGATTTTTAGGATTTGACGAGTAGAATATATGACTTTTTAGATTTGTTTCTTTTGTTCTTGTAGTTTCCTTTTTATGTGTATGTGTTTTATAAGTATATTTACATTTTTATAGTATTTTAAAGAAGTTTTAAAAAGGGAACTGATACACAGTTGAGCGCCCTGATACACATCATCATCATCTGTTAATAGTATATATTTTAGAAGTTCATCAAATTTGTCATTTACTTGAGTCTAGGTGCAGACATGAGCCATTATGTCATATTTTAGCACTAATTTAAATTTATTGATATGCTGATCACTGACTATTCATGCTGTAATCTTTTTATGTCTGTCTTGCTCACAAATGCTGTTATTAGAGGTTGCTTGGGTTCCCTCAGCGAGAGAGCTGAAGCATATTAACCGAATAGATGACATTAACGTCGGTGCAACAACTGGGATGAATGAATGATGGGGCAATTCATGGAATTTTAGTTTCTAGAACATTTAATTTGTGAATGGCAGGTTGTAAATGCAGTGTAATGTTAGGTTTAGTTGAGTTGGTAGTAATGATTGTACCAGTGAGTATCAGAGTTGTTAAGAATCATTTGGCTGGAGCAGTTGTGTTGTTGGTATTGGGTATTGGTCTGTCAGTAGTGAATGTGTAGGAGTTCCATCAGTACAGGTTAGTGAGATATAAGGGAACATTTGATTAATGTGCTCGTTGTGTGTATTTGCAAACAGTAAAAGTGATTGTAAGTCAGCGTTTGGATAAAAATTCTAGTGACAATGTGAGTTTCTTACACTTTACAGTGTCAATCAGTCACCCAAATTTTGTCAGATAATGTCATTAACTGAATCTCAACTTAGTACAAGGATAGATTAAATTTAAATTAAAATTATTTTTTAAAATTTATTCTGTCAACAACCAAATAATAATACTGGAGTTAATTTCTATAATGGAGTTCATCTCTTGGTGATTGAATACTTCCATAAGTTGTCCTAATTAAAAAAAAAAGATCTTCAATAATGTCACTAATGGGAACAATGTTGTCTACAGTAATGCTTGTGTCCGATCTGCTCCTATGAGGTTCATTTTCTACAGCTTCTGTTCCCACCACAAAATCTTTAACTCAGTCATATGCTCCAGTCTTCGAAAGTATTTCTTCCCGAAACTGTGCGCGGCGCTGTCTCAAATTTTCCAAAGGTTTGGCACCCCTTTGTGCAAGAAATCTAATGATGATGCATTGTGCAACAGACGTGTGCACTTCTTGCTTACTCATGGCGTACTGATGATGCCCCATTCTCCGCAGTGCGTGCGCGCGTAATACCCTCTCTGGAGATACCCCACCAACATACTCACAAAATTTCTCCTCAAATTTATTAGCAACAGCAGCATTTCATCAAAGTTCCCGTTTATATTTGATATAACCTTGAACTATTGAGTTGATCTTTAACATTATATCACTTACACGTTTCAGTCTTTGCTTTGCATCCTTGTTTCTTGTAGTGTTAAATTAAAAAGTTGTGTGACACTATTTGCCAAACTGTATGATTTGTGGCCCTCCATGGATGTTTTATTACTAGAACTGGTTATGGCGTGCAGTACTAAACCTTCTTGCTTAATTTAAATATCATAGCAAACCTTAGAACAACAGTAACACATTACAAACTGTGATATTAGTAATTGCCACATAGCAGTTTGTTTTAGTTATATCTAATACCTGAGATTGCGTTGATCTTTATCCATGACATTTTAAACAGATTAGGAGGTTTAATGTTGGTACAGTATCTCAGTAAGCTAGCTGGAGTGATAATAGCGTTGACATAAACAGACAACTGTCTGTAGTTTGAGATCTTCACATGTCTTTGAGTTTGTTAAGTCTGGTTCAATTGTTCAAGAAGTTGTATGATAAGAGAACAGTGTATTTAATGTGGTTTAAACAATTATTGATAGATTCAAAGAAGTTGATGGCTAAATTTACTTATATTTTTTGGTCTATAAAATATCTCTTCTTCTTTACAGATTTATTTCTAGAAATAACAGTAACATCAAATTCAACAGCTATTTGAAATGGATGAGAAAGTAGAAATCAAAGAAGAGGATCTCCTTGAAGACGACATAGCCTTACAGAATGAGAGAGAGTTCTTTCACAAAGTTGTTACAACAAACATTGGTGATGTTACTGGTTGTGAGATAACAGTCAAAACAGATATTAAATTAGAGACTCCTTTTACCAAAGAACTAGACAAGCAGGTTAAGAGCGAAACTGCTACATGGAGCAATAACTGCAACATAAATGGGAAATCAGAAATTGAACAGCAGACTCTATTTTCAGACATTGGTTCAGAGAATGAGGGAGAATTTCTTCTAGCGGATCCTGTAATGATTGATAAGAAATACAACAGTGATATTGAGATTGTTAACAAAATAGAAATTAAAGAAGAACCTTGTTGGCTGGAAACAGAAACTTCATCAGTTGGTAATAATACTAAGGTAAGTTATGTAGAAACCTGCTGAGTTAGACTGAGCAATGTTTTGTAATAATGTCTTCAATATATTCTCTACTGTTGCAGAATATTACAATCTTTTGTGCTTAAATAAAGAGTAAACTGAAGTCATTGATTCAAAGACAACAGTGGACTCAGCCATAAACCTTTAAACATATGCCCAGAACATACCAGCTGACTCTCATAGCTATCAGCTCCTGGAGTCTGACCCAAAAATTTATAGATATCTAGGATATCATTTCATACAAGTATGTATATAAAAAGAATGGCAATTGGCACTCTTCCAGTTGTTTTGTATTTTAAATACAATACAGTATTTTTGTCTAAGTATGTTCAGATATGAATGTGTGTTTGAGAAGACCTGTGTTTGAAAGCAATATGCATGTACTCCTTTATTATTATCATTAACCTAGGTTCAAGTTGTTGTGAGGAATCAATCAGCTACATCACTGATGTCTTGACCAAATGTGATATTGGTATAAATGAATGAAATATGTTAACCTTTCTATCCTTCCTATGCTCCTGTCATAATATTTGTAAATGCTTGACCATTTTAAACATATTTTAAACATATATTCTGGGTTTTGTACACATCGTTGCAAGATAAATTATCAAATATTGTCTCTACATATCTTGTAAATAGTTTAGCAGGACAGTTAACACTGTGTAGATATTTGTGTGAAAGCTGTAAATTTGATTTCTCCCTACACCAATAAAATATATTTGTTAATTAATTTCCACATATCCTAAGAAGTTGATGTTACTACTTCTTTCTTTTTTTAACATCAATTTCATGAACATTTGCCCACATCTTCAGTCAACAAACTTTGTCATCAAGGTTACCATGTTTTTTCATATTTCCAAAATCTGAAGACGAAACAAAACTAAAAATAGAATCAAGTGCCGGTATGTCAAGATTCATTACACGATTTTTATTTTTTGAAATAAATTTTTTTTCCCACATTATTAAATCTGTGGGAACATTTTTAATAATTTAACTTCTAGATATATTTCATGGTTAAATGACCAAAAATGATCTGCTACAGCTGATTTACCAATTTGTTTATATTTAATGTTATGAAAATGTTCTTTCTTTCTGGTTTCCAAACGTTTCGTCTTTCCAATATAAACCTGATCACAATCTGAACAATTAAATTGATAAATACCAAATTTTTTACTATCAGGAAATTACCTTTTTTAGAAAATTTTAATAAATTTTTAATACTATATTTATTTTGAGGAACTAAAGTTATACCAACTTCTTTAAAAAAATTTGAAAATGTTTATTAATCCAAGGATGCTAAGTAAGTTTTTTAAATTTATAATTATAATTTTATTGCAATTTGAATTATTTTGTTGCAGGATGCGGTCCTTCCTCCAATAAAATGTTCAAGGTAAGACTTGACTGTTTCTATCATCAGCCGGCCCTCGACTGGTTCTCATTGGTGTAGTTGACAATATTTTGTCACAGGTCTCCTCTGGTGGCGGTTCAAGGAACTTGCTGAACAAATCTTTCTGGGGGATGTCAAAATTGAATACTTTTTTCCTATTTTTTGAAATGAAGATTTGTTCCCATGTGGATAGTTCTTGTTTTCCTGATGTATGTTGTAGTAGCTATTTACGTTATTTACACAAAGGCAGACAAATGCAACAAGATAGTCATAATGGAAAAATCAGATTATATTGAAAAAATGGAAAAAATGCTAACTGACAATGAATTTGAAATCATTAACAAAAATCCTCTAAAAACTTGCATACAGTCATTTGAAAAAACAATAGCAAAATCAAGCATAATACCAAACAAATATGCAGTTAAACCGGATGACCCAACCTTACCTAGACTTTATGGCTTACCCAAAATACACAAACCATCCATAACAATGAGACCTATAGCAGTATAAATTCACCAACATACAAACTTGCAAAGTGGCTAACAAACAAATTCAACTCATTTCCAAAATTCGACAGCCTAAGCATCAAAAACACCTATGAACTTATAGAACATATTAAGGATACTGAACTAAAAGAAGAGGACACACTTGTCTCGTTTGATGTTAAATCACTGTTTCGCAGCATACCAGTTAATCAACTCGCACCGTTGATAGAAAAATGGCTCAAATCACTTGGAATGGCATCACCTGAAATTTCAGACTACATCGAACTAACCAAATTATGCATAGAACAAAATTTCTTCCAGTTTCAAACAAAATATTTCCACCAAACTTCAGGGTTAACAATGTGCAACCCCTTATCACCCATCCTGACCGATCTGTACATGAGTGCATTAGAAATAAGGATAAACAAAGGTTTCCCTTGGATGTTCAAACTCTGGCAACGATATGTAGATGACATCTTTGCAATAGTACCAAAAAAACACATCAGTGATGCACTAAAACTTTTAAATATCCAAGAAAAAAGCACCAAGTTCACCGTAGAAATAGAAAAAGATGAGCATTTTCAATTTTTGGATCTAAAAATAATGAGGAATAAAAACAGCCTAAACCTTGGCATTTACAGAAAAGCAACACAGACAGACAACTACATAAAAGCTAATGGCTACAACCCAAGATCCCACAAACAGGCAATCTTTAATAGTATAACACACAGACTGGTAAGCATCCCTCTCACAGCAGAAGAATACAAAACAGAATACAACAAAATAATTGAAATAGCACAAAAAAATAACTTTCCCAAATCATTAGTGGACAAAAAAGTAAACTTAGCAAAAAAGAAGAAGCTACTAAAGGAAACCACAACCCTCTCAGCTACAGAAACTGATATGATTTTCAAAAAATTCACTTACCATCCATGGGCCTATGATAAATTCAAAAAAGTCTTCAAAAAACAAAACATTCAACTAGCACCAGTCAACCATTTCTCCTTAAAAAACCTAATTTGCTCAAACATCAAAGATGCCATTCCATCTAACAAAAAATCTGGTATATTTATATATATATATAGTTCGAATGAATCGGTGAACCTCGGTGGCGAAAATGTGAAAAGTTAGTTGTCTGAGAGTCAACATGTAGTGTTAGTCTGCAAACACTGTCAACGGCTAAGTAAAGAAGCCGGGAGAAAAGGAATAAGTGTCAGCGAGAACATGTTGGGGTAGAGACTACCTAGAACACATGTAGAGCTGTCAACAGCCAAGTAAACAAGCCGGGAGAAAAGCAGTAAGTGTCGGCCGAGAATGTGTTGGAGAAGAGGCTACCTAGAATATCCGAAGAACTGTCAACGACCAAGTGAAAGAGCCCGGAGGAAAGAAGTATCGGCAAGAACGTGTTGAAGTGAGAAAGCACACTACATCTGGTACACGCGTTTCTGCAACTTCCAAACAGCACAGCGATCGTTGAATGTGTGGAGAGGTGAATCAATAATGAGGTTTTGTCCAGAAATAATGCAGTGTTAAAATGTAGACAGAACAATGATATATGAGAACACCAGATGTACAAAGCAAGTGAATACCTAATTTAAAGGTATTAAGTATGAATTTACAGCACTCCACCATTTTGGTTGTTTACCACGAGGGAAGTAATAATATGGAACATCGAAGTAGAGCTACGAACAGACGTAATGAAGCTGAAGATACGGGAATTACATATTTAGTACGTAAAAAGCAAAGTTAGTAACAGTGAAGCAAGAAATGCTACACAGATATAATTATTTGTAATAAAAACTTCACTTAACTCTAAATATATTTTCATCAGTTTCTTCAAAGCTAAATGTTGTACAGCGTTGGTATGTTGCAGGCTGTTCGATTTTGGTGCACAAAAGGCTGGAGCTGGACATGGTGTCATTTCTTTGACAGAACATTTTCACCATGACTAGCAGGGTATACCAGGGGTATCAATCGCCATACTTAAGCAGTTGCTAATAGCTAGTTGTCCGTTGAGTATCATAGTTGTTAACCATTTGCCAGCAAGAGCAATATAAAATTAAAAATTACCCAAGGATTTTATGTGAGATGAAAGGCGACAAGCATTTGTAAAAACACTAAAAGTGATTATACGTTATTGCATTAAAAATGTACTTGTTTTAATTAACTTTAAAATGTCCTTTTGATGCAACGTTTATTATATATTTTAATATATTTACATGCAAATTATGTAACTCTTATTTGTATTTAACCCAGGGGCTTCTAAGGTCTTCATACAGATTGAACAAAATTAGTTATTGTTAGTTCTTAGGATACAGCCCTACAGGAATTAAAAATGAAATGTTAATTTTATTCAAGCACACAATTTGAGAAGTGCATTACAAGACAATTACTTCTGATAGTTTGTTTATTCAATAGAAACTTCACGTACCTTTGAGTCATATTTTGTTGCTGCTCATTTGTATCTTGTGGTGGATATGGAATATATATTGAATTCCATAATCTGAAATGATCCATTGATTTTAAATGTGTGTTTTGCAGATAGTGATCGCTTTTTACGAATACTTTTAGTATCATGTTCATAAACTTAGAAATTAATTAAAAATAAATTGAATAGTTGTCTTTATAATAAACAGTGGTGTTGATGTAACTGTCAGTTCATATAACAAGGATTACTTGTAATGCCACAAACACAAACCACTATGCTCATTAGAACGACTTTATTATTTACTAATATATAGATGAGTCGTATTTATTACACATCTGCTTCACTTACGTACCTATTTTGAGGAATTATTTCACAAATCATTGTTTGCATCTTTGGCTCTTATGCGTCTGAATCTTAATCCAGTGGTGTGGGTAATTCTGGAGTTGCTGCTGCCATCTGTTGATTTAGTGATGAACTTAAATGTGGGATTCTCTTCTGGCGGGATTTCAAAGTTCATTAGTTGGTTTTTATGTTTTTCTATGTATATCCTGTCCCATATGATGAGTTCACTATGTTTTTGTACGTATTTTAGTAATTCGGTGCTATCTTCAATTTCATGATTTTCAGACCAGAAATGAGCTGCTATCTTGTATCTTAAGTGCCTGAAGTGTTCTTTCTTTCTAGTGCCTATGTTTCTTTTTGTCCTCCCTATGTAAATTTTTTCACAGTCTTTACACTTAATCTTGTAAATGCCTGACTTTTCCTCTGGTTTTATCTTATCAGTATTATTACTGTTAAGTAGGTTTTTAATGTTGTAATTGTTTTTTGGTGCCAATGTTATATTGTATTTCTTGAATATTTTTTGGAACTTTTTTGTGGCCCAGGGGTGGTAAGTAAATTTAGCAAATCTAATTTCTTGTTTTATTGGTGTGAGAGCTGTGATGTTTTAATCTCTTTTGAAGTTTGAATGATTTTAGTTTTTTATCTACAAGGTTTTTTCCATATCCATTTTTAATTGCAGTTTTTAAGATTTGATGGTATTCTTTTTGATATTCCTGCTGGCTGAGGCGTAGATTTACTAATTTGTGTGTCAGACTGTTGATGGTTGCATGTTTGTGTGGAATTGGGTTGAAACTATTTGCTTTGATGTAATTATCTGTGTGTGTTGCTTTTCTATGGATACCAAATTCTAGTTTTTCATTGCTTTTTTTGATTTTAAGGTCTAAAAAAGCTAGAGTACAGTCTTCTTCAGTTTCCACTGTGAATTGTATGTTGGGTTGAGTAATTTCAAAGCATCATCTACTTGTTTGTAGGGCACTATTGCAAAGATGTCATCTTTGTATCTGTACAATGTTTTAAAAATATGAGGGAAGGCTTTAGTTTTAAGTGTTTTAAAAAAGCTAATGTATAAATTGGCCAAAAATGGTGATAGCGGGCTTCCCATAGCTAGTCCTGAAAATTGTTTATATTTTCCATCGAAAACAAAATAATTTTGATGTATACATATTTCAGTCATTGCCAAATTTTCTTCTTTTTTATTGGCATCTAGGTTAATAGAATTTAACGATTTCTTAAGTTGAATCAAAAGTTTGTCTAATGGAATGCTAGGGAAGAGGCAGCAGACAACAAAGAATACTAAAGTGTCATGAGGGTTTAGTTTAAGATTTTTAATTTTTTCTACCAGGTCTAAAGAGTTTTTTATGCTCAGAGTATGGAATTGTGGAAAGGACTGACATGTTTTGGACAGTCATTTTGCCAGAAGGTAAGTAGGAGTGTTGACATTATTTACAATGGTTGTCATGGGTATGTTGGGATGGCGTATTGTCTAATAATTAATTTGCTTCACTGTGGTGTTCCAATACAGTTAAATCACGACTTTATTATTCATTTGAAGATATTGTGGATTAACAAAAGTAATAAGTACTTGTAATGAACAGCATGGTTACCTTATATGAATTAACTTAACTATGATTGTCACAGATTTATGAGCTTGTATAGACTGATTCTGCCTTCAGATTTTACTATCTCGTTATTGCACTAAATGATACTAAGTTCCGAAAAATTTCAGATTATACCGAGAAGCAGCTCCTGTTGCTTCCCTTGGCAAGTCACCATTGTTCTCTGCTGAAATCCAAATAAGGGACACAAGCTTCTGTAATGGAATCGATCATCTAGAATATAATTATGAAAACTGTAATGTGAAATATAATATCTTAACTGCAACAGAATACGTACACTCCAATCAGTATGGTGATTTTAGTGATGGGGTAGACACATCTGTAGAACCTTTATACTTAAAACACACTACTTTAAGTGATGCGAGCAATACAACACAACAATCTAGCACATCTGAGAAAAGCTTTAGCTCTGTATCAAATTTGAAAAAACATAAATTAGTGAATAAGGGTAGGAAATCACATCAATGTAAAGTTTGTGGCAAGAGCTTTACTCGGTTATCACATTTAAAAAGACATGTTTTAGTTCATGTAGGTCAAAAGCCACATAAATGTGAAGTATGTGATAAGAGCTATACTGAGTTGTCACATTTGAGAATCCATAATCTAGTTCATGAAGGTAAGAAACCACACAAATGTAAAGTTTGTGATAAGAGCTTTGCTCAGTTATCACATTTAAAATCACATTATTTAGTTCATGAAGGTAAGAGGCTATTACACAAATGTAAAGTTTGTGATAAGTGCTTTACTCAGGTGTCACATTTGAATAGACATAATTTAGTTCATGAAGGTAAGAATCCACACCAATGTAAAGTTTGTGATAAGAGCTTTACTGATTCGTCAAATTTGAAAAGACATAATTTAATTCATGAAGGCAAGAAGCCACACAAATGTAGAGTTTGTGATAAGAGCTTTAGAGATGTGTCAAATTTGAAAATGCATAATTTAGTTCATGAAACCAAGAAATCACACCAATGTAAAGTTTGTGATAGGAAATTTGCTCGGTTGCATCATTTGAAAAGACATAATTCAGTTCATGAACGAAAGAAGCCCTACTAATGTATCGTTTGTAATAACAGCTTTAGTCAGTTGTTACTTTTGAAAATGCATTGTTTAATATGTGGGGGTAACAGAACAAAATGTGATAAACACACATTGTCAGGTATCCAAAGCCATAAATTGACTGCTGAGGGTATGATGTGGTGAGGAATAGAGGACGTTACAAGAGCACTACTTAGTACCTTAGTCTTAGTATCTGAACATTACCAAATATAAGATTTATTGTAAATTAATATGTTATTTTCTTAACCTATACTTGAGACAAATGGTGCGATACAATCTATTCCTATTATATTTTAGCTGTTGTGTTTGATATTGAGACTTCTAATATTGTGCTGAAAGCCAACTGCACAGTTTACTAACACAGTTTACACTGTTTACTAACATATTTAGTTACTGTATTACTCAATATTCATCACTTAAGATTATTTTTAGTTTGTTAATATGGTAATGTCAATCACAAATTTAACGTGTATAGTTTTTGTAGTATTTGTTGATTACTTTAGACTGTTTCTACTTTTTCTAACATGTACATAGCACATAGAGAATGTTTTGTATTGCACCAAACTTTTGATAACAAGATTTTACTGTCAAAACTAATTTTGAGACTTGCTAAATAAAACATATTGTTACATTTACATGACTTTCTCTACTCATTGTCTTATAACATATATCCTTGTAACTAGAAATGCAATAGCACAATACAGCAGTGTTTTAGTGAATGGTATTTTATGGATCAGTAGTTATGTGATAACTCTGAAATAATATTCTGTTTACATAAACAAGAGAGGAAAACAAAAGAATGTCCTGCCAGTTTAGGAAAGTATAAGTATTGGAGAATTAACACAAATAACTAGAAATATCTTGTAAATGATTAACTCTACAAAAATTTATTTGATGTAATTTGTATATTTCAATGTAGTCTACAGTTTTTTGTTTGTAAGTGTTCAAGCGATGTGTTCTTGTATAGCGACTTGTAACGGGATTATATTTTCGTTCATCTTCAACTAATAAGAAGCAAGCCAACTTTTTGTAAGATCCAAGTCGAGTTTTAATCTACTGAGAGTCGTGAGATCTTTTCTCAGGTGTGGATGCGGATTTTTGGTGAAAATAAGATTTAGATGAGTCCAATTTTGTAATATTATTTAATTATATAATATGAACTATGATTCACTCTTATCTATTATAAATATTGAATAACACTTTTTGAATCTTATTAATTTTCCTTTACAATTACAATCCTCGTTACCTCTTTCCTCCTTCTCCAGCAAGACACAAGATTCTCCCTTTTTCTAGATTATTGATTTTCTTGTCCCCATAGTAAATTCCCGCTTTATTTTGTGATTGGCCGATTCACTGACACGTCATCACACCACGTCATACCACTACTACTTCGGCCAATCACACAACTACATACATTTTTATATATTTATTATTCCTTCGAACATTACTAAACAAAAATACTGTTACAAATGCCCCTCTTCGAAATATATGGAAAATAACCAAATAAAGGAATTAACAATCTGTTACCATATATTTCGAAGAACAGCCCCAATTAACAATTTCGTTTACACCAATATTACACAACACCAATACAACATACATAAAATATAATAATATACATACATTGGATGAAATATAATAAATGAACATTTAACAACAATAAATTAACATTAATTAAAATACAACAATATATTGATGTTTAACAATGTTTTATTTTTATTATTATTTAACACACACACATAGTATATATTCAATATTGTTTCAATTACTGTCAAGGCTTTTATGTGTATAGGGATCAGTATCATTCATTTTAAATGTGTGTGTGTATTTGTTACACAGTCCAGGTTTTGAACTAAAGGCTTTTCTATTCTTTAATATACACAATTTCAACTGTTCTTTTCTCGTTTGGTCTAAATTGTATGTGTTTTCTAACTTTACTTGTAATATTCTCTGGAATTCTATTTCTTCCTCCACTTGGCTTCCGCCGTTCTTATCTTGTATTGTATATAATTGGCAACAATGCTTTTCAAGGTCAGTTACATTATTTTGCAATCCATCAATAATTAAATTTTTCCCACAATTTTCATTTTCATCGTATTCAATATTACCATTTTCTTGCAAAAGTATATCTTCCACAAAAAAACTTTCATTATTTATATTATCCCTGTTCTCTTCTTTTCTTCCATCTTCTTCCAATAATTTTATTACTAATAAATCATTTTCTGTCTTAACCTTCATTTCATGCATTTCGAAATTCAATACACTTTGCCATTCATATAATAAATCATTACCCACAATTACATCTCTTGCCAAATGTGGAATTACCAACGCAATGAAATTGAAATTCCATTCACCTATTCGCCCCTTAATTAATACTTGATATTTAATCCTATCCTTTTTCTTCCCAATTGCAGTACTGCAGTAAACGTTACACACATTTAAATATTCCACTTTATAGTTAGCTAACAGATTTTTAAACAATTCCTCACTTATCACAGTAGAACTGGCTCCAGTATCAATCAAGGCTGTATATTCTTTATCCCATAGGTAAATAATTATCTGAGGTGGGTTAACTAATTCCTTATTTTTCTGCAAGAGAGTGAGCTTATTTCCGTTATCTTCAACTTTCAATTCGCCCTGTGTCATCCTCACCGAACCACTTTCCAGAGCACAAAATGATTTGGTTTTTAGTTTTCCATCTCCCTCTGATTATTACTTTTATTGTTGGTTAGGTTGGTGCTATCGTTTATACTCATATCATTCTCTGTGCTTTGTGTAATTTCGACTCTTTCATTTTGATTACTTCTTTCAAATCTCACACCCCTAAAATCTCTTTGATTTGCACTAAATAAACTAGTACCTCTACCCCTATTAAAATTACTTATTCGCTGATTATTTCCTCGATAAAATCTTACATGGTTTATTTGATCAATTCTTCCAATTCTCGTCGACTGATTGTTATGATAATTCCTTTGCACATTATTTTGAACTCCACTTCCTGTTCCGGGAATTACAGATTCATAAGTTCGTCTAGGATCATAACCTCTTCCTTCAAATCTTTGATTTCTCACGGGTGCCCCGCCCCAATTTAAACTCGTCCTATTATTCCTATTATTTGTAGGTTGTGATTCCTGTCGATTTCTTCCTCGCTCAATATGGACGTTATTATAGTTACCATCACAGGATGTAGTATCATTAATGAGGTTATGTGCTTCAAATTCGGATAATAATTCAATCATATCAGAGAAATCGATAGGCTTAGCCACAATTAAATGATTTCTGATATGTGGTGGATAATGACGTATTAGCATGTTGACAATTTCTGTCTCAGAAATTTCGGGATTGATCAACTTACTTTTGTTTGCTAATTTTAAGAAATATTCAGTCATAGAAATCCCTTTTTTAAACTCAAACCTACCCGTTGCTAACTCAACTTTTATTCTTCTTTGTCTCTCAGGTCCCCAAAATCTATTTATAAACAGATTTCTGAAAGTACTGTATGTTTCATGTGAAGCCAAAGTTAACCTTAACCACTCAAGAGCATTTTTCTTCAAACAGCGTTTTACTATTACCATCCGAAATTCATTGGGAATTCTCTTAATACGGAAATGTTCTTCCAATTCCCTAAGAAATACTTTTGGATTATCACCTGATTCCTCATCAAAACTTGGTGGACTAATATCATTTAGTGAATAATGTACACATTCATTTTGACCTAGACTGTGGAGTTGTGTGTGTGAGGACATGTTCTGTGTGTTTCTGTGATAATTAATATCATTATCTGGACTCACAAAATCACTACATTCACTTACTACATCACTAGACTTCTGTTGATTGCTTAATTCACCTGGTAAGTCACAATCGTTTATATTTGTAATTCTAGACATTTCTTTCCCGTTATTTACTTTTCTAGCCTGTAATGCAATTACAACTTGTGTCAATTTTCCTAGGTTATCCTTTTCTTTTTCAAAATGTTCTTTTACCTCTTTAATTTGCAAAATTACTTCTTCTTTTGCTTTACTTATCTCATCAATTTGTAACTTTATTTCCTCTTGGTGTATCTTACTTTCATCATGTTGTAATTGCATTTCAGAACAAATTACATTGATTCTTTGTTCTACTTTATCTCCTAATTCTTCTCTTTGTTTTTGTGTTATTTCTGCCTGTTGTATCCTAAATGTTTCTAACTCTTTGTTTAATTCCATTCTTATTTCTTGTTTCACAATGTCCTGACCTAACCTAGTTTCCTGAATTATCTCTCTCAGCTCATTGACTTCCTTTCTATTCTCATCCTTATTAATCTCTATGATCTGCATGAGCCTTTCCATATTAGCCCTACACTCTTTTCTCCCTTCTCTAATCTCCTGTGAAATTTCAGATTTTAATTCCTGTTTTAGCTTCTGTAATAAATTAATTTCTAAGTTACTCACATTTTGTGCTAGTTCCTGTCTTACTCCTACATCTAAATCATTCATTTTCTTAGTTAAATCGTTTACATTTTGTTCTATTTTAGAATCTAAATTACTCATTTCTGATTTTACATCTTTCATTCTAGAATCTAAATTAATTATTTCAGATTTAACATCTCCTATTTCTGATTTTACATCTCTCATTCTAAAATCTAAATTCTTTGCATTTTGTTCTATTTTAGAATCTAAATTACTCATTTCAGATTTAACATCTCCTATTTCTGATTTTACATCTCTCATTCTAAAATCTAAATTCGTTGCATTTTGTTCTATTTTAGAATCTAAATTACTTAACATTCTTGTTATTCTTTCCAACATTGACTCATTATCTATGCTTAATCTTGCATCCTCCCTATTTATTCCTACACTATCAGTAACTTCTCCATCTTTTTAACTATTTTCTGATTTCTTAACAACATAAATCTATTATTATTATTATTATTATTATTATTATTATTATTATTATTATTATTATTATTATTATTATTATTATTATTATTATTATTATTATTATTATTATTATTATTATTATTATTATTATTATTATTATTATTATTATTATTATTATTATTATTATTATTATTATTATTATTATTATTATTATTATTATTATTATTATTATTATTATTATTATTATTATTATTATTATTATTATTATTATTATTATTATTATTATTATTATTATTATTATTATTATTATTATTATTATTATTATTATTATTATTATTATTATTATTATTATTATTATTATTATTATTATTATTATTATTATTATTATTATTATTATTATTATTATTATTATTATTATTATTATTATTATTATTATTATTATTATTATTATTATTATTATTATTATTATTATTATTATTATTATTATTATTATTATTATTATTATTATTATTATTATTATTATTATTATTATTATTATTATTATTATTATTATTATTATTATTATTATTATTATTATTATTATTATTATTATTATTATTATTATTATTATTATTATTATTATTATTATTATTATTATTATTATTTTTTTTTTTTTTTTTTTTTTTAATTTCACTCACTTAAACCAGTTCTCGTTTTCTTCTTTCTTCTCTCTTCTTTCTTCTTTCCTTTTAAATTCCCACGGAGCTGCACGATGCTTTAATCTCCTCTTCTTTATCCTATTCGAGCCCCACACGTTGCTGCGCCATTTGTAACGGGATTATATTTTCTTTCATCTTCAACTAATAAGAAGCAAGCCAACTTTTTGTAAGATCCAAGTCGAGTTTTAATCTACTGAGAGTCGTGAGATCTTTTCTCAGGTGTGGATGCGGATTTTTGGTGAAAATAAGATTTAGATGAGTCCAATTTTGTAATATTATTTAATTATATAATATGAACTATGATTCACTCTTATCTATTATAAATATTGAATAACACTTTTTGAATCTTATTAATTTTCCTTTACAATTACAATCCTCGTTACCTCTTTCCTCCTTATCCAGCAAGACACAAGATTCTCCCTTTTTCTAGATTATTGATTTTCTTGTCCCCATAGTAATTCCCGCTTTATTTTGTGATTGGCCGATTCACTGACACGTCATCACACCACGTCATACCACTACTACTTCGGCCAATCACACAACTACATACATTTTTATATATTTATTATTCCTTCGAACATTACTAAACAAAAATACTGTTACAGACTTCTGTGACAGTGTACATTGCCTTGTTTGAACAAAGACTCTTCTCCCATTAACCTTGTGACAGAAGCATGACTTTCCACAAGATCTCCCATATCTCTGGCTCTTAACACAACCATTAGAGATGTCCAGTTCTCCAGGACCTTCATACATGTTTTTGACACTCCAGTGGTTTGTGTTATCTTCCTCTAACTAAAGTCACTTCACCACATCCGGCTTATTCCACATTTTATATACATATGCAGCTTATTTCACCCCAAGTTTAGTTTTATTGCGTGACAAAACTATCCACCTAGCAATGTTATTGTCAAATCCACAACTGACACTAATATCAGGCGGAATCTGTTGATTTATCAGTGCTTCCAAACTCCGAGATCTTGCTCTATGTGGTCGTGACAGCAAAGCGTTCATTTGCTAGAATATTTTAGGGAAAGAACCTTAGAAAATCAGGAAAAATATCTACCATTAAATGAGAATAAAAAGGCTTCGTAAATTTTTATCTTAAAAAGTGATAGTAGCCCAAGAACCTGTTCAAGTAACTCTCCCTCCATGATAAAATTGATACACATGGTACTTTGACAAAAATATATATTTTCTTTAGACTCTAGCACATTCCTGAAACAATACAATAACTGTAATATAATAAGAGTCAAGCACATATCATTGGATACAACTTCTTAGTTGTAGAAACAATCTTTTGTAAAATTGACTTGTGACAACATTTTTCGCCTCTTCCCTTTTTTAATATTTACAGCTTTAGTCTGTCACGTTGGGTCAAAGAAGAAAATGTTAAATATATTTACATAAAACACAAATGTACTGATTAATTACTCTGAACTTCTATTTATACTGACTGAATTTTGTGCATTTGTAGTTGATGAGATACAGAAAAGGTCTTAGCACACAAGAATAGAGATATCGTTAAAGAGCATAATTTATATAAACTTATTTTATCACTAAGGGTTTTCAAGATATTGTTAGCTTATTGTTCAGTTTGCCAATTTTTTTATATCTTAAAACCGTTAATCCTGTTTCTGATCTTGTCAAAATCTAATAGCAATGACTTTGTAATATTAAAGCTAACACTATGTTTAAATATTTAACAATATTGCTGCTGTATGTACAACAAAGTGAGTAATGGAACAACTCCTTAAACGTATTTTTCATATTTGTAACAGACGGAGAAGTAAACCTTTGTGTAACGGTTGGTCGTGAGTCAATTTGTTATATAGCAGACAATGTTTTAGTTATAATAATTGTCTGCCAGGGGAGAACAGACCGTTTGTTGCTGTCCAGAGAGGGCTCCACTTGTCATATCTTACATTGGGGAGGAGATTTTGGGATTATGAACAATGTTGTGCCAGACTTTGTAACTATATTCTTGATATATAGCTTAGATTTAATTTTTTTGTTGCTCTTAAACGAAGATTAGCCGAAATATATATGGCGGCAAGATAGAGTAAATCATCAGTTGTATGTCAGAAAGCAAGTCTCCTCGACAGTGTGAGGGTCCATGTGCTCTGTGGGGCCAGGCATACTCACTAAAAAAACCTCCACGTGTTAGTTTCGTGTATCTTAGGTTATTTATTCACATGCTTCTTAGTCGGGTCCCGCATAGCACCCCGGTTATGTGCTTACTAAGGTGGCATTGCACGCGAGCGCGTCGACGTTGGGTACCACCAAGTGTTAATCACGCGTAAGTTTAATGTTATATCTGTGGCTGAGGCCGGGTGGGCCTGTTAGTCAGTGTTACGGGTCTAGAGTTAATTACTCGTGTAACTTATATATTATTTATAAGTGCTGTGTAAGCCTATGTGTATTGTAATACTAAAGCTGAGGCCTTGGTGACCTGTTAGTCAGGGATTGGTAGTGTTATGGTTATAAGTTGACCTACGTATGGTCCCGGTTTCCTAGGTTTGTCAGTGATTGGTACTTAGTATGCTATTCGAACAATGTGTTCGGTCGTCCTTTGTTCCGGCTTTGCCGTTCGTCATTTCCTTAGTTCATGCGCTGTGTCCTTGGTGTGTCCTACTCCGTCTGCAGTCGCCCGCTGTCTCTGCGCCTGTCGGACACTGGTGGGAGGCCCTCTAACTCCGGGACCGCCTTGACTCTTGTCAAGGGCTTGGAGGGCGGTGCGGGCAGCGTTCTGAAATGAGTTAGTATAAGTCAAAGATTAGTGAAGGGATAATAGGAGTAACAGCCTAGCTGTCTGTATCAGTCGCCCCCTATTAGGTTGTCCAGGAAGTTCTGGACGTGGTCTTCGTCATCATGTGTGAGTCTTCTTTCGAAAAGTGATTATGGTCGTGCGTGTATGTTTATTTATGTAGTGTAGCTTCCAAGACGTGAGATTAGAGAGTTGTGATGTGTTCTCTAGGTTTTAATAGGTGTCATACGCTAGCTTCTTAATGAATTCTTCTACTGTGTGCATCTTTAGCTCGCTTGTGTAGTAGATCAGTTACACCTACAATTATTTTTTTAAGAGTGGTCCCACACCCGCCGACCCGGTGGCGATCGTCCGGCATGCAGTGCCGTGCGCTACATCGCCTCCCTCATGCAGTTAAGAGTAGTTCTAACATGCTGGGAGAATTAATGTGTTAATTCGTGAGTTAGTCGGGTCCCGCTTTAGCACCCCGGTTATTCCCGTAATGTATGATGCTAGCATGCATTGCTTGCGAGTGCGACAAAGGATGAGATCCCTGGCTGTAGCTATGAGCGAATCCTGAGAACAGCTAGGGGGAGTTAAGGTGTACGTACAAAGGTAAGTGCGTGCCGTTGTTAAGTTACGTGCGTATACTAATATTTGCGTACTTCTGTCATGCGGGGATATAAGTGGTTAGTTGGTGGGAGCGGCAATAACTTAGCTGTGCCTGGTTCCCCCATGGGAACCGTATCAGGTCGTGTAAGTCGGTCCATTTTCGCGCTGGGTCGTCGTGGTGTCCACACTTCGGCGCAGTAGCGACCTCGTCGAAGATGGTGCATCTTGAGGAGACCCTCTTCCCCTCGAGTCCACCTTAGCTGGGTATCTCGAGGTCTTTAAGGGCAGCTGTCATCTGTGGTCCCTCCGGTAACAGTAATGAAGTCAAGTGTCAGTGTATCAGATTATTTAAGAAGTCATCAATCTCGTTGTTAGTCTGGGTTTGTGAGGTTTCTGTCAAAAAGTGAGAGTGGTCGTTTGTGTCGGTCAATCGTTGTCTCGTACTGGTCGAGGTTAGATATTAACGTGTTGTGGTGTGCCGATAGTTTACTGTACATGTGGTATGATAATATTCTGATAACTTGCTTGATTGTGTGTAAGTCCTCGTGCAGTTCTTTTGAAGCCGTGATAATTGGTACTCTGCATATTATTCGGAGTATTTTGTTCTGAAGAGTTTGTATATATCTGATGTGTGTCTTTGCCGCGTACCCCCATACCGGCGCTGCGTAAGTCACTATTGGTCTAATGAATGTTTTGTAAATCGTTAACCCTATTTAGAGCTTTAGCGAGTTGCTAAGATTAATTAGCGGGTATAATTTGCGCAATTGCGCGTACGCTTTCCTTCTAACCTCTTCTATATGCGAACGTCAAGTGAGACCTTAGTCCATTACTAGTCCGAGATATTTTGCCTTAGTACTCCATGTTATGCCATTGTTAAACAGCGTTAGCGGAACAAGACCGTGTCTCGGGTGATAGTGCTTTTTGCGCTTAGTGAATATTATGGCTTCGCTTTTTGCAGTATTCCCTTTGATTCGCCATTTAGTGCACCACACCTCAGGCCGATTGAGTGACTCTTGTAATCGTCTAACTGACTGAGCCAAGATAGTGGTGTTGTCAGCGTATAGGAAATATGTGCTGGATGGATTTTTCGGTATATCATTAATGTATAGATTGAATAATAGTGGTCCCAATATACTGCGTTGAGAAACGCCTGCTTTTATTGGGCGGAGCGTGGATATGGCATCATTTGCTACCGAGGAGAAAGTTCGGTTGCGCAAATAGTTTGCAACTAATTTAGTCATTATATCTGGGAATTTGTATGAGTACTTCATCTTTCGCAGTAGGCCGGCGTACCATACACGGGCAAAGGCACGTTCAATGTCCATTAGGACAGCACCCGTTGTCTTTTCGAAGTTGTAGCCTTTAGTTATATGCTCAGTGGCGCGTATGAGTTGCAAGGTGGTGGAATGCTTCGTCCTGAATTCCAACTGTTCTGGGATGAGCCGATTGTGTTTAATCGCAAAGGCATTTACTCGTTTTGCTATTACTTTTTCCAAAAGTTTGCTCATTGTATTCAGTAGACCAATTTGTCTGTAGTTGTTCGGGTTTGTATGATCCTTGCCTTGTTTACGGAAGTGTATCACGCTTGCTGTTTCCCACTGACTGGGGAAGTAGCCATGCGTGAGGCAGAGGTTGAAGATTTTTGCAAGTATTTGCAATGCGCTTGGTGGTATATTTCGCAACGCCTTGTCGGAAATCTGATCAGGTCCAGGTGCTTTTCGTTTTGTTAGATGCTGTATGAGTCGTTTTATTTCCGCTGCTTTATTTTTTTCTAATTTGCTCATGAGTCGGCCGTTCGTGCAAGTTTTGTGTAAGATCGTCTGTTTCTTTAACAAACGTGCGTAGTAACGGTGTTGAGTTAGGGGTTAATGTGCTTTCAAGGGCGTCCGCTAGTACCTCTGCCTTCTCTTAATCTGTTGTGGCAATACGTTGCCCTATATGAAGAGGGGCAGTAATAACCTCGTCCCTGGTTAGGCACCTGGCAATTCTCCATACTGTAGTCGTTTGCGCATCTAAGGACTGCAGTGTGTTGTTCCACTGTTCCGAGATGGCTGCTGCGGTACATTCGCGTAGTTGAGTATATAATACTCGGATCTGTGTTTGCGCAGTTTGTTGTCTGGTGTGCTGCCAGTGTCTCCTGGCTCTGTTACGTTGCTTGGTTAAGTTTTGTATGTCTACCGGAAAACGCGTGTTTGCTTTACTCTGCCGTTGCTCTGGAACTGCCACCACTGTTTCATACTGAATAGCTATTGAACCTAGCAAACCAACAGAAGAATCGAGTGGTCCAGGTTTACATGAACGGAGTGGTTTCGCCCAGCACCTAGCTGCTAATTGAGGCTTTATCTGAGCAGCGTATTAGTTGTCCAGCCTTTGTCTCAAGCGTTTGTGTCGGGCATAGGTTTCTCTTATGTACTGGGTTAAGCCACTCAGGCTGCCGCCTGGGGTATGTATTCCCAAGGCTGTCTTCACCCGAACTCCCCGCTTGAAGGAGGTCGGAGTGCAGACAGCACGATCAGAGGGGATGGGAGACTGTGTAGGGGAATTATCTAGACCCATTTCTGATTCTGGGGTTTACGGTGAGATGGAGAGAACCCCTTCTGGCTAATAGCCAATGGCGTCCTTGGGGAGTTTGTATCTCCTCCTCCTGCGAGGATACCTGTGGTCATACCAATCCAGGGTGCCGACCAGCTGATTCGAATGGGTAGACAGTTTTTGATGGAGGGTTCGAAATCTCTCTCTTACCATGACCTCTATGGATTTAGGAGTATTCGTGTAGGATGTGAGTAGGGAATCTGCGCCCAGTATCGTAGATCATCCTTAATGCCCGATTCTGCATGATCTGTAGTCTGCGGATGGTGGTGGAGCCGCCAATCCCCAGACCTCGCACCCACACAGAATCATGGGTGTAATAATCGCCCGGTACAGGCGTAGTTTGAGGTGTTCAGGCATATTGGATCTAAAGTTGGGGTACAACTGCCTGAGTGCAACATGACCTAGTCCCGCCTTACCCCTGGCATGGGGAGTGAAGTTTAGTCCGCGATCAAGCAGGACACCCAGGTATTTAGCCGAGGTAAACCATGGGATTTGCCTCCGCCTCAGCCTCAGTGTTCCCGTCGGTCGCCAGCGTCGGACCTTAGCCAGTAGATGAGTAGAGCCATACTCCACTTCTCACTCCAGCGGCCGATCGCTCGGAGCTGTCATTGCAGAGGCGGGAAGCAGAACTTAACATTTTTATTACGCGCCATAATAACGTCGTCCGCATACTGGCACGTAACTGTCTGTGGCTCAGTAGGGAAGTCAGACATGTAGGTCGCGAAGAGCAACGGTGATAGTACACTACCCTCTGGTATTCCCGCAGCTATGGGTCTGACACTGGAAAGCTTTCCTTCCACTCTCACTCTGAACGTGCGATCCCGAGAGAAGCTGCTGATCAGCGCAAGAGAGGGAGGAGGGATGTGTACTTCCTTGAGCTTGTACAGTAGGCCCTTATGCCAGGTTGTCGCAAAGGCCTTTTCCACGTGCAACAAAACCGCAATGGTTTTGAAGTTCTCCTGTATTCCCAGGGTTATCTTCTCAACCAATTTAAGCAACTGGATGGTCGTGGAGTGCCCCCGCCGTAAACCAAACTGATGATCCGGAGGCGAGGCAGAGGATTATAGAGAGCCGCCGGATGACAGATGTCGGGAAGGCAACTCTCCGACTTGGCGTGTCTTTTGCGGCAGTCCTATCCAAGGCAGAACAAACTGTCGAACGCGCAGAGCAACCTGTATAGGCTGCTATACAGCAAGCAGCTACCCCTATACCAATAGAGGAAGACCAACCTAAGCCTCAGAGGCCTCCGAGGATTAAGAAGAAGACACCTAAACCGACTGTTGCTCCACAACAGCAGGCAGTGAAGCCAACTGCTGCCCCACAAAAGTAGCAGCGGCAAGCACAGCCCAAGGAGGCGGAGTCTACAACTCCTACCAATCCAGTGCCAGCTACGTTTACTGAACCTCTTTCGCCGCTTCTAACTGTGGCAAATGCAATATCTGAGAGACAAGTCGAAGAATTCAGGGACCTATCTCTGTGATTTGGCGATCTCCTCCAAAGGATTCTTCCCACACTTAGAGAGTGCAAGCGCGTAATGAACGACCCACACTACAACTCCCTGAAAAATACACTATCTTCCTCAAAACACTCGAGGAACTGTTCCCTAGTACTCAACAGTAATGGCCCCCAGACTTGATTGGAGACCATTGCGGGTCGCATTCTGGAATGCTAACGGGATAGGGGCACAGTATCCTGGTGTGCTTGAGTTTGTGCAGTCCTATGGAATTGACATTCTAATGGTCTGTGAAACGCATCTACAGGCTGATGCAAATTTCTCGTTGCCCAATTACGTCACCCACCGGGGCGATAGAGTCGGCCGCCAGGGGGGCGGAACAGCCATTTTCATGAAAAACACCATCACACACACTCTTTCCTCTTCCTGCGCTTCAGCCTATTGAGGCCTGTGCCATTCGACTTGCCATCGGTGTCATGGACTCTACTCATAGCTGCATACGACGCACCTGGCCATCACTTCTATGAGCAGATTACACCACACTACTGAACCTACACCCAGTGGTTTGCATTGCAGGAGACCTCAACGCGAAACGTGGGCTCTGGAATAGCCGCAACAATAACCAGAGAGGACGAGGACCCTACCGCCTCATAAGCGGAGACCCAAATCTGATCGCGCATGGACCAAGAGGTCCAACATGTCATCCGGCTCGTGGCAGACCGAATGTCATAGACTTCATGATCACCAAAAACATTCCATTCCATCTGGACGTCTCAGTTGTCCATGAGATGGACTCAGACCATGACTGTCATAGTCGACACAGGTATCAGTGCCCCTGCACTGATATTCCCTGATTGGGAATACGAGGTTGACTGGGATGCAGCCATACAATCCTTTAACCAAACTTCGACCCTCGTCCACGCATCAATGATATTGAGGCGCTGGACTTGGCGGCGGCACGTTTCTCCCAACAAATCCAACAGATAGTAAGAGCACACATTTACCGCATCCCGACTAACAAGCCTAATCCTGGAATCATTCCCAATGAGATTCGGCAGCTGATAAAAGCAAAAGCGACCGGACGGAGGCTGTGGCAACGATTTCCTCATCCCAGGATAGGCGCAGCCTACCAGCGGTTAAAATCCGTGGTAAGAAGACTGCTCCGAGCTCATCAAGCTGCCACCTGGGAAAACACCATGCAGAACATCAACCTTCAAGAAAAGAAACCATGGCGAATAATCAAGTCTCTACGTAAAGACAAAACTCTGTACCAGCATCCACTGCATGGCACTCGCGGGAGCCTCGCCTTTGAACCTTACGAGAAATCCACAGCGTTTGCAGAATATCTGGAGAGTCAATTCGAACCTAGAGAGGACCCCCAAGATGAGGACTTTACTGAACACGTGGAAGCGGAGGTGGAGTTTCTCTATGAGGACCCACCACCGAGACACGCGGAGATGCATATCCCTATAGTCACTACTAAGATGGTGGCTTCCGAAATCAAAAAGCTCAAACCAAATAAATCCCCTGGACATGATGGCGTCACAGCGACCATGCTTCAGCACCTTCCCAAGAGAGCTGTCATCCACTTGACGAGGATGTTCAGTGCTTGCTTTCACTTTTCTTTTATTATTTTTTACCGTGGAGGGGAAAACCCAGTTACAGGCGACGGCCCACCTGCGATGGCCGACAGTATGAGGGTCCCCGTGCCCTGAGGGGTCAGGCATACTCACTAATAAAACCCTACACGTGTTAGTTACGTGAATCTTATATTATTTTGCGTGCGTTTATTATCATACTTCTTTGTTGGGTCCCGCATAGCACCCCGGTTAGTATGTGGTATCTACCATGCTGGCATGCGACGCATGCGAGCGCGTCAACGTTGCCTCTTGTTGGTGACCATGAAACCTGGGCACCACCAAGTGTTAATCATGCGTTGGTTTAATAATATGCAAATGGCTCAGGCCGGGTAGGCCTGTTAGTCAGTGTTGCTTGTATGTAACTTACCTATTATTTATACTTCCTTTGTAAGCCTATGTGTGTTGTAATAATAAAGCTCAGGCGTTGGTTACCTATTAGTCAGTGATTAGTAGTGGTATGGCTACTAGTTGTTCTACTTATGTCCCCAGTTGGTCCATTTTGAGTACTAGCCAGGTGACTGTGTCCGCCCACTCAATATTTTCTCCGAAAATAGAGAGTGGGGGGAGCTGGTGTTTCCCAATCGGTGCTTAAGCTTTTTGGTGAATATTTTGGCTTGCGTTTTACTTGGGTTTACTTTAATACGCCATATTGTGAACCATTCTTCTAGATTATTCAGGGCGTTTTGTAGTCTCTGGTGGATGAAATCCGGTTGGGCTGATTGAGTCACAATTGCTGTATCATCAGCGTAGATGTACAAGTCTGTGTAATTGGTTTTCGGTATGTCCCTAATAGTGATGTTAAAGATAATCGGCCCTAGGGTACTTCTCTGAGGGACTCCCGCTTTGATATGGCGGGGGGTCGATAGTTGGTTGTTAACTTTCGATTGGATTTTGCGGTCGTGTAGGTGGTTCGCGATGAGCTTTATTAATATATCGTGTATGTTCAACGTTTTAAGCTTTTTGAGCAGTCCTGCGTGCCACACCCTGTCGAATGCACGTTCGACGTCGAGCAAGAGTGCCCCTGTTGATTTGCGGATGTTAAACCCGTAAGTTATGTGTTCTGTGACTCTGAGTAGTTGAAGCGTTGTGGAGTGTTTGGCTCTAAATCCAAATTGCTCCGGGATTGTAATATTTTGTTTGATTTGTTGGCTATTGAGTCGATTGAGTATGACCTTTTCGAGGAGTTTACCAAGAACGCTTAGAAGACTAATTGGTCTGTAGTTTTGCGGGTGAGAGGCGTCTTTGCCCTTCTTGGGGAAGTGCACCACAGTGGCAAGCTTCCATCCCTCGGGATAATATCCTTTCTCCAGTCTGTAATTGAATATATTTGCTAGCAATTTGATCGCGTCTTCCGGCAGGTTGGCAAGTGCCACGGTTGGGATTCCATCAGGGCCCGGCGCTTTTCATTTGGGGAGGTGCTTAATTATCCATTTAGTTTCGCTAGGATGACTTTCTTACTTTATTGTGCGTTCTTAACCCTTTGTAATTCTTTGGTTCTGCTTCCGTCTCTTCCGCAAATTATGGGCAGGATGGACTGGTGTTTTTTTTTTTTCATTTAACTCCTATATTTGCTTGGTAGACCACTAGGGGCCCTCGCATGTTTTTCTTTTTCTATGGCATCCTTATTAATGCAGAATTCGTCTTATTTTGTTTCTTATACAACACGAAACAAAAGAAGAGAAGGATGAACGTAAGGAACTTCCTTCCCTTTTTTCCCTGTTTTTTATCTTTTACTTTTTTATTGTTTGTTATGTTATATTATTTTTTATTTCTTTTTTGTATTTTTTTTTTCATTTTTTTTATTTAAGATGGCAATGGGTACCGGGTAAGAAAATTTCTTGTTTTATTGGCTTGTAATGTGAGACAAATGAAGGGTTCTGTTTGCTTAGATGGCTATTAGATCTGCATTTGTTTCAAGTGATAAATGTATGGCTCCAGAGAACGTAAGGATTTCTTCCGTATATAGGTCCATCTCTGCTACTTCAAAAATATGCGTAGGTGCTTTCCTAACACAGTGTCTCTTCGCCTTACTTTCAGCAGCCAATGTAGTGTACCAGCAACCAACCACACTGCAAAATTATGAAATTGCGTGTCTTTGAAACGAAACTCCAGTTGTACCAACTGTGGTACCGAACGTAAGTATTCTTCTGGACGACGTTTAAGTAATGTGTCTTAGATGGAGGTCCAAATCAAGTCAGCCCGCTGACAGTTGTAAAAGCGATGTTCAAGTGTATCATCTTCCACACATACGCCACAGATCTTCGAATTCACTCTCCCGTGACGCCACATCCTTTCTGCAGTTGAAACCGTTACATTAACCACTTCATAAACCGTTTTTCTCCATATCGACGTGAGGTTACAGTTGGTTGGATTGGCCCAAACGCATTTCCAGTCACGACTGTATTTTGTTTCCACATTAGATCGTTGAATACCTGGCTTCATCAAGTGACGATAGAGCTTCTTGGTAGTCAGAAAATTCTCCATTTGCTCCCCGGAATTTTCAAGAGCACGAAGCTTGGCGACTAAACGATTAAATTTCCGTGTCGGTATCTCCACGGTATGCAACTGGTCATGCCAAAACTTCTTGTCAATCGGAGACTCACTGCCATGTAACGAGGACCATCCTCTCTTTCCCAATAGCGCCATACACTTGTTGTCAACATCCACTAGACCACAACCACCTTTCTTTAGAGGAAGACGCAATTGCGGTCAAACATCTCGATATGCTTTGCCCGTCCACAGGAGGTATCCGAGCAGAGTCTCAAAACGTTGGGTGAACTGCTTAGGGAGCGGAATAATCTGCGCCACATACCACATTTTACTCAAGGCATAAGTATGAATGCACCAGACGCGTTGCAACAACGTTAGATTTGGAGAGCGATCTTCATGTAAGTTAAAACGCAGCGCGTTGAGCCTCTGCGACTAATTAAGAGAAATCATTTCTGTTAGGTTAGAGGTAAATATAACCCCTAGTATAGTGGTCTGTGGCGCCACTTTCATATGCAGCAATGTTGATGGATGTTCCCAGGTGCCCAGTGGAAGGATTTCTGATTTGTGGGCGTTGAGCTGAGCTCCCGAAAGTCGACTGTAGGTCACAATCGCCGTGGCTATCTCCTTTATATCCTGCTGATCTTTAGCTAAGACAGTCACGTCATCCGCGTAAGCCATTCCTTTAAGGCGTTCCCCAGCTATAGTTAAGCCTTACTGTCTATCTTGTAGCATCTGGAGTAATGGACTGTGTGTCAAAGCAAACAGTCCCATGGATAAGGGACACCTCCACCTGACTGATAGTCGTATTGGAATAGGTGTCGACAAAAAACCGTTACAAATTATTCTTGACGACGCTTGGCGATAAAGCCCTTGAATCGCCGCTATCATTTGCTGAGGTACCCCAGCTGCGCGTAAACACCGCCAGATATACCAGTGCTGAACTCCATAAAAAGCTCTATGAAAATTCAGGTTAACTAATGCCGAGGAGCTATGGCGCTGCTCAAGATGGATGACCACATCTCTTAATTCCTTAAGAGCGCCAACAGTGTTCTTGCGTTGAAGAGCTGTTTGATTAACATGGAGCACCTCCTCATATGCTGGTTTTAGTCTGCTGGCCCAAAGCTTCACAAAGAATTTGTAATCTGAATTAAGCAGTGTAATTGGGTGAAAGTCCATCGCTGCCTGAGGGCAGTGTTTCCGCGGGAGTAAAATTATAATTCCATCCGCGAAATGTTCTGGAAACCAGCCTCCATCCCATAATTCCTGTAGCACTGCAACAAACTCATCCTTAATTATCGGCCAGAATGCAAGAAAAAATTCACTAATAAGACCATCCAGGCCAGGCGCCGTATTGCGTTTCAAATGTTGCACCACTTGATGTACTTCTCGTTCTGTAATGGGACCTTGTAGACTCTCCTCCGTGGACTGACTAATGTGAGCCAAGGGGCTACTCAGGGCCGCCGCGCTACCCGTGGGTTCCGCTTAAGCCTCGCCAAATAGGCGCTGGTATTGCTCCTGAAGATAAGGCAATAGCTGGCGTGTCCCGTGTAACATCACACTAGTAGCAGCGTCAGTGAGCGATGCAATGTACTTGGCTTGTCCACGAGTGCGTTCCTTGGCCAATGAATAATAGGGGGCCTGTTCATCGGAGAGAGCGTGCGACAAGGGGGACCGAATGGCGCAACCCTGCAGCATTGGATCTTGTTTGCTTTTAGTTATTTCCTTTATTCTCCAGATAGCCGAAGCGACCTCGGCACCACGATTCTGCTGCGCATGTAGATTCCAAAGCACCTCATTGTCAAATTGCAACACCTCTCTTCTTTCATAGGCCTTCTCAAAACTAATTGTTTTGAAGAATGCTTTGGTGGCCGGTTTTGCCGTAACGGCCCACCATTCTGATTTACGGTAGGCATGGTGATAAGATGATTTTAAAGCTGCCCATCTTGTAGCAAAATGCAGTCTACAGTCCTCATCCTTAAATAGGGCTCAATTGATTTTCCAGTAACTCCTTCCAGTATCTAGACTAGGAGCCGTGAGTTGTAGGGCACACGTAATGGCGTGGTGGTCACTAAAGGCAACAGGATGAACATCAATGCGCTGGAAACGGGGAACCAGGGAATCAGATAAATAAAAACGACCCAGTAGGGATGTTGAGGCGCCTCGGATAAAGGTAAATTGCACCGTATTACCATGCTGCAGCTCCCAGTTATCACGTAGATGTAATAGAGTCACTAACTGCAGAAGCATCGGGCTGAGATTGGCAGCACCTTTCTGATCCTTAGCCTGAAGGGTACAGTTGAAATCCCCTGCAATAATACACTCTTTACCGGAAAGTAGATGGGCTGTCAACGCCTGTTGAAAGAACTGCTCACGTTCCTGTCATCGATTGGAACCGGAGGGGGCATAAACGTTAATCAGAGCAATGTTATCCAGCACAGTCGTAACGACGCTCCCCGAGGGATGTAATTGAAAGTCAGAACACTGGATACCACGGCGAAAGAGTAGGGCAGGACATCTGCCTTCTGGACCCAAGGTAACCACATGATCATACTTATACAGGGATGACAAATTATGCGTATTAACCTCCTGCAAGAAACACATCCACGTCGTGTGTCGTGAGGAACTGGTGTAACAATTTATGATTGCGTAGATTTCAAATGCCGTTAACATTGACAGTAGCCAATGGGCGTAGTCATGAGACTCGAGAAATACAAAGCAGGGAGAAACCAGTGCAGGGGTATGATAATGGTTCGAACAAACTATTGTGAACCTGAAACTTTAGCTAGCGCTTCCGGTGGTTTGAGACGAGGGTCTCTGGAAGAGAGCACTGCTCGTGGTTGTCCAGCACTACCAGTTGCGTCTGCTGTCACTGACACTGATTGCAATGCATCTCCCGAAACCTTCCCGGGCACCACCTCCAATGGAGATTTATCGCCGTCTTCTAGTGTCGGCTCATCAGCACTCGATATCGACGGTGCGTCCTCCGTGACTGATGCACTCCATTCTACAGCAGACGGGGCGGTTTTCGACTTCTTCGCTTTCTTTCGTGAGTTGGTCCAAGCAGATGTATGGGTAAGCTGGATGGCGGTCGCAGCACCGATTTTACGCTTCTCCGTCACAAGAACTTCCTCCTCCTTATAAACGGGCAACGTCACCTACTCACGGCAATCATCGGACCCCGTTGGTTTCAGATCCATTTGTAGTTGACTGTCTACTGTGACGGCGGGCACCGGGGACATCTGTGTTGCTTCTGGCAGCTTATGCGCCTGGATCACACTCTCTTCTACTGAGATTTCTTGTTGTGTTTCCGGGGGCTCCCTGCGCGGAAGTGGTGGTACAGGTAAGACCGTCTTTCTATTGGGACAGTTTTCTTTGACGTGAGTGGGTTCCCCACATACATAGCAGATTTTCACCTGACCAGCGTAACTCACTGTAACACAATAGCCCACAACATAATGGTGTTAGGAATCGTGGTTTTCAGAGCCATTTTCACGGCACGAACACCGGTATTCACTGGTATTTTATACACATTGCCCAATTGCTCACTCCTAACTTCATACACTTTGCCATACTGCTCCAATTTTTGTCGTAATACCTCGTTCGGTATCCCCGGCGGTAGATCAAACACACGCACCGTGGTGGTATTGCCTGTGGCCCTTTCGACTGTAACTGTTGTACGCTCCCCGTTCGCATAGGTAAACACCGCGGTACCAGCAAACATCTATAACAGCATTTCCATTAGTACCACCGAAATGAGCTTTATATAAACTGCTCGATCCCGGGCAATTAACTGCAGCGTATCTACCTAGTCAGCACTAAGCTTCAAGGTATCTGCTACAAACTCATGATCTTCTAATGCCGTTGGCCTCGTCGCAGTGTTCTCAAATTTCACTCGCAGGGTACTTATTCTGCCGTAGATTTCCATGCATACAGTAGCACTATTACCGTATGAACACAAACACAAAATCCGGCCTCAAGCTTCAGGCAAGCTGAGGCACCAAGGAAAGAATAAGAAGATATACAATAACTGAGAGTCGTTGAGTACAAACGCCGTAATTCGACCGCTGACCCTCACACAGCACAACAGGCAAAACAGCGTAGCCGTATCGCGTGATAGGCACGACCTTCCTTGCACGGTAGCTCAAGGCCGACTGACCTTCAGTCATAGACTTCGACATCACAAAGCATCTACCATATCATCTCACCCTAACATCCTTAAATGCATTACACTCAGACCATAATCCGGTGTTGAAAGGTTTGCCAGTCATGACATCTCGCTTCAAACGCGAGAGGTCGATTTGGAAGGTGTCAGGAATTGTCTCCGCACTTCCAATCCGCCAACCCCAAAATCACAAATATACCCGCCCTAGAGAAGGCAAACTCATCCTTTACTTCCATCGTGAAGCGGACTACCCACAACCTGACATTCCACTCCTCGGCTTCCCTCCACCCTGATGTCCTTCCTTTGGACATCATCCTTGTAATCAGAAGTTCCTAGGCTGCACGGAAACTATACCAGCGTCACCGCACGCCACATAATCGAGCGCTTCTAAGACGCTTGCGTCGAGAGGTCACTGCCCGACTGCGCGAGCTCAATGTGTAAGCGTGGGAGGACAAAATGGCCAGGTTGCGCGTCGAGGATGGCGACGTGTGGAGGATAGCCAGAGCCCTCAGAAATCACAGAGGCCAATACAACTCCCCCATCCATGGCACCCAAGGCCTGGCTTACGATCCCCAAGCCAAAGCCTACGTTTTCGTTGACTTTCTTGAACGTACCTTATGTCCAATAGATGACCCTAAGGACGATAAATTTTCTGAATATGTTCGTCGGGAGGTGCGTCGTTTCCTACGCCGCCCTCCTGAGGACGCGGTTCGACTCCCAACCATTCGTCCCAGCGAAGTCCAAGGCGCACTCCAGCGTCTCAAACCAAAAAAGGTGGCGGGGCCGGACGGACTGATCCCCCTAATGCTCTGCCATCTTCCCTTCAACGCGGTTCTGTTCCTAACTAGGATTTTCAACATGTGCCTCACCCTTGGATACTTTCCAGGAGAGTGGAGAGAAGCCCGGGTGATTTGCATATTGAAACCTGGGAAAGATCCGGTTCATCTCTCCAGTTACAGATCCATTAGCCTCCTTTCCACCCTCTCGAAAGTTCTCGAGAGGTTGATTCTCACCCGCTTGTCCCCAATATTAGGAGACATTCAAGCCATTCCCACCCATCAGTTTGGTTTCCGTCCTGGGCACTCGAAAATCCAACAGCTGCTGCGTGTGCTGGAGACCGCTGCCCTGGGTTTCGGGGAGCGCCTTCACTGCTGCGGTTTCTTGGGATGTCGAGAAGGCCTTCTCTACGACATGGCACGCCGGGCTCCTTTACAAATTGATCCACGTGGGGCTGCCAACACAAATGGTCAACATACTACACAGCTTCTTGCGACACTGCACATTCCAAGTCACAGTCGCGGGGAAAACACCTACACTCAGACCAGTGAGAGGCGGAGTCCCCGAAGGTCCTGTATTATCCGCCACCATATTCAACGTCTTAATGGCAGATTTCTCAACAGAGCAACGATTCGAAATGGCACAATACGCTGACGACGTGCTTCTGTTCTGCAAAGACAAACACATCCTCAGAGCCTTCAACCCCTTACAAAGACGTCACCGTAGCAGTGGTGTAGGCGTTGGCGGATGTCCGTTAATCCGGACAAAAGCCACGCCATACCTTTTACAAAGCGCCACACCCCCGGAGACTGCTCCAAATTCAGCTACCGAGGTTGAAGGATAGAGTGGTCCAACTCTGTCCAGTACCAAGGTGTTAACTTAGCCAGGGGTCTAACTTTTCGCCGACATATCAGGAACCGAGCGGCGAAGGTACAGGGAGCAATTGCTTCCATGTATCCAATGCTGGCGTCAACCTCGATGCCAGTTGTCATGAAGTTATACCTCTTCCGAGCGCTGGTAATCCCGGTTATGCTTTACGCCTGCGAGATCTGAGGCATGGCTAGCATGGCTCCAACGGGTACAGAATAGAGGACTCTGTGGGAGGTAAATTTCCTTCCAGGTTGTTTCACGAAGCCTCGAGTCTTCCATACGTGCAGGATGAAATTAGGCGCCGGGCTTCAAAATTATACGAAAGTTTACCCAACCACAGAAGCGCCGTTGTCAGGTTCTTGGGAGATTATGACCCCACTAGACGCCGTTCTAGACAACAGCGGTTACCCCGCATTCCTTGCGGGCATCCGAGATAACCTAGGAGTTAATCCGAACAGCAGCTAAAGCTGAGCTCCACATAATCCTCCCAAGCTGCTTGGCATCAAAATTCTTCCCCAAATTAAAAATTAAAAATACACCAGAGTGTAAGGCATTGCATTCTGTCCTTCAACACCCAGGTACAAACCTGTAACCTTATGAGCAACATTAATCTAAAAACCCACGTCTCACCCTACACCATCCCGAAATCTATACCTTACCTGCGGTAAAACCCTTAACGGGTGGGCACGCAGCAAAAACCTTCTGGCTAAGTACAGCCAGCCAGCACCACATGGCATGGCATGGCATGGTTGTGCCATGATTCTATTGGTAATTAAATCTTGTTGGATATTTTGTTGGAACCTGTATAGAATTGTAATGCACAAAAGCTGTTGAAGTAGTTTCAAATTTCCCACATCAGTGGGAATTATAGCGCTTTAAGACAACGTGAGAGCATTTCTCACATATTTCTCTTGTTTGAGAGGAGTTTATTTTTGAGTTTTGCTGTTCATAAATTCACAAACGTAAGATTATGATATCAAACCGACTTAAAACTTATATTAACATTAAAGCTCGGTACCTAATTCCTTGGTGTAGTGCATTACCTTTTGTATCTACTACGTACATGATAGAATAAGAAAAATGTGTAAGTATTTAAAATTCAAACCAATAATAAGTAGTAGCCATCCCAGAAATAGCTGAGTGCTTTATTGTGATGTAGACTTCTTAAGAGAAGTAAGATCATCTATATATGTTACCGTTTATGTCAAGGTCATTCAGAAAGAAGAAGCTACTCCCAGTAAATACAAAAAATACTACATATTGGAACTTGTGATACAGTTATTATGTTTTGAATTAAATGGTTACAGCTTTTTGATGAAAATTAAAGTTATTGAAAATTAAACAAAACCTTGAGGGTGATCAGCCGTGTCTAGTTATGAATGTCAAGCTTTCGGCCGTTGTATACTCCATGGCCTTCTTCAGGATCCTTTATTCAGATTCAATGTTACTACCATAACCTGCGTCTTCTGGAAATGATTCCAATAATAACTTGATGAATATATCCAGGACCACATCGGGTGATGGCAGGTTCTGACGAGAGTGGGATATCTGTAACCATGGACCTGAACAAAAGTTTACGAGAGAGTTCGTCTTTTGACACTACACTATCCACTTCAGAAAAATGTGCTCTAACATCGTCTATCTTTCTATGTATATCGTGTACTAAGTAAGTAATGTTCCTACATCATGTTCGGGTAAAAAGCTTGTATTAACCTTGTTGTTTTCACAATATATGAAGGTACGTCACTCACATAAAGTCAGACGTCATCATTTCTGTTATCTTCAGCCAAATCCAAAGACACACAATCTTCAAAGAGTCTACAAATTTTCTAGTGATAATGAGTTTCCAATACTTCACTTGTAAACAGAAATACTGAACCTGGTCCGGCCATCATCAATATAGCAATTATTACTTTATTATTACGATTTTCTACATCACTCGTTTCTTTAATAGATACCAAAATCTTCTTACCGTGCACTTTTACTTCGTATCTTGCTAATGGGTTTGTCGTAACACTGTGACAGAGTTCTTTTGAAAAGTTGATTCGCCTGGGATAGGATGTCTAAACTCTATTTCCATAAAATGCTAAATTTTGCCTTCTACAGTGTCCAGAAGTGGAATGTGTACCTAAACTAAAGATTTACAAAAGGTTCTGTAAAATCTGACAATTTATTCTCCTATATGGTACACTTGGTTTCAGTAAAAAGTTGTGAGGATGTCTCATTACTTGTGACTTACATTGTTTGTGAATGGTTATCGCGGCCCACAGGTTGCCAAACAGTAAATTTTCTTTCGGCTGATACCTTTGTATTGTACAACTTACAAAATAGTATTTCTCAGTCTATACATGAAATCATATACATGGATAGGTCTTAAATGACAAGATTTGTATATCTTAGAGTTAGACTTGGTCAAATGAAACTGTGAAAACTGAACAAAAACCAAACTTCGCTTACAGAAACTCTGTCAATAATGAAATTTGCAACAATAAAAATATTGAAAAAGTTTTAGTATTTGAACTTCCATGTCGTATGGTGGTACTTTAGAAATATGAGTAAGCTTATATTAAATATAAATATTAAATAATTTGATAACCCGTAATTCCTGAGATTAGTAAATGTATTCTCTGGGAAAGGAATAATACATGAATTAATAAAATAAAAAAAGTCCAAAACTGGAGAGTGCTGACTTCTATGGCATCCAGGTATTTAGATGTTAGTTTTGTTGTATGTGATGAGAAGTTAAAATGATGTCAACTTATCGATTATTTCGGAAGACATCGTTTTTAAACTAAGTACAAAATCCTTGTGCTAGATACTTGTATATTAATATGACGTACTGGGACGTCTATCTTCTAATGCTAATATATCGATATGAACTATAACTGCTGTTCAACAGATCCATCCTCGTGAAGATGTTCTAACTCTATCTGTACCAATGTTCACGATGCTGTTGTCGTTTTTAATCGGGATTCAGTTTGTCTCCAATGCATGACAACAAAGTTTACCACATTTAGTTGTAGATGTAAAATGTTTAGGATTTGACTTATATCAAATCCTAATGTCACCCAATTAAATAAATAAGCTGTCAGTCGATCTTATCTAATCATTACTCGAACTGTAGTAATATTTACATCAGTAACTGCTGCTCCCGGGCGTGCTTTACTAAACTCAACTGATATATTCTTTTGTTTTGTAATTTACGTCCTCCAACGTTAAGTCATATCGGACGATGAATGGAACGGGTGAAATGATGCTCAAATGAGCCCAGGGTCCATGGAACCTAGAGTTACCCAACGTTCGTATTTCAGGATAGGAAAAACCCCGGAAAAGAACTTATTCAGATAACTCGCCCTGACCAAGATTCGAACTTGGGACCTCTTGAACGTGAGGCACACGCGCTACCCGCACGCAACCAAGGCGGGCTACTGATATCTTTTAAACTGCTTGTACAGATTATTGTTACAACAGTTATGGCTCCACAGCCAAAAGTATTTATTAGCAGATCAAAGATAAAGTGTAACATCTGGCTACAAAAATATAAACATCTTGTTATAACGTACAATTAAAGACAATTTAATATTGTACGAGGAGTGAACAATTTCCGCGATATTCCTTGTTATTAGCTTCAATTTGCCAACACTAATCTTTTCCTAAATGATATGTAGTTATTTATTTTTGTGTTGGACTTTCAAATAGAATGGAATGTCAGAGCGACCAGCTGTTGAAACATTTGACAATCGCATAATTCTTCTGCATTCCTTAATACAAATGTGTCCGTGTCAGTACAGCCGACAATGGAGATCCCAACAACTAAGGCAACAATTAAGTTTAGTTAACTTCAACAAATGTTCTTGTCATTTAACATGAGATAAATGAATGAATAAACTCCTGTCATAATAATTTGTTTAATTATGAGTGGAGAAAGTAATGTGAGTGAAATTGTTAACATTAAAGCAATAACACAGTATATGAGCGATAATGAGGATTTGTAAACATAGTAAATTATTAGAATTATTGGAACAAACCATTCATAAACATTCTGCTCCTAAAGAGATATTTTGAAGATGCTCTGACACACGTCCGCTGCGTTAAAACTGTATACCTCACCTAGATTTGTAAAAACTACTTCCAAATTCTTTGTTCTTTATAATTGTACACAAATCCCAACAAAATAAATATATGTGGAAACGTAGAGTCAGACTGAATCATGCAATGCCATAGCCGGGATTTGAACCACGGATCTTCTGGTTTCCGTCCAGCCGCACTACCATTGTGCTACTATGGCCAACGTGCCGATATGACATTAAATTCTCCAACTGACTCGTATTTTCCCGGTAAACGACTTAGGAGTTCTCAAAAACATATGAGACAACTACCTTAATGGCGACTTACTACATGTAAGTACTTTAAGGCCCGGGCTTTATAGTTAACCACTATTAGTTCAATTATTGGAAATTAATTGTTCTTTCACACTGGCCTGTGTAGGCTAAATTGTGGAAACGTAGAGTCAGAATGAAAAATTGTTTTGAATTTGAATGAATTTTTCATTCTGACTCTACGTTTCCACAATTTAGCCTACACACGACCAGTGTGAAAGAACAATTAATTTCTAAAATAAATATAGATAACTCTTTCAAATGAACATATAACCATGGAACAAAGACGCACACATCTGCGATTGGACACTTGAAAGTCCACAAGCCAGACTTTCAGTCTCTAACCAGATTACGGCTGAGCCCTCTACTGGCAGTAGAATATTTTATAATGACGGTAGAGGTTTGTTTTGGTATTTTTGTAACTATAAGTTGTGTAGAGATACTGCAGTGTTTTCATGTGTCTAAAACAAGTCTTGGTCTTTTGTACTTTCCGCCGGAGTCGATGTCGTTGTCACATAGACCGTGTATAAGTGAGTAGGAGTTAATGGGAGAGGTTTGGTTAGAATGGGAGTGAGAGGGTGTGGATGTAGTCTGTTAGTGTAAGATTGTGTAGGTCATGACGGAGTACAAGGTTAAGGATGTACCATGGGCAATCCGAGGCAATACGGAGGAATCGAGGCTGTAGGACTTGAAGGCGGTGTCGGTGAATTTTAGCTGCTATACCCCAAATGGCACAGGCATAAGTGATGGCTGGTCGGAGCACTTGTTTATAGAAGAGCAATTTATTGGATATGGACATTTTTGAGCGTCGATTGTAGCTGTGGCTGTATAGGTTATGGGATCCTTCTACGTCATTTTGACATCAAGCAAAACGCCTAAATATCGTACATTTTTGCCAATGTACTTCCTCTCAAGTTAGACGAACAGGTGGTAGGTCCTCTAGCTGCCTTCTGGAGAAAGTGATGGCTTGGCACTTCTGGGAGTAGATGCTCAAGCGCCATTGTTTGAACCAGCTGGTGAGGAAGTCGGCGTATTTTGGGGTTCTACGTGCAGCCATATAGTATTAGTTGACATAGAGGTTACAGCTGTGTTGTCTACAAGAAGGTACAGTGAGCAGTGGAGCAAAGAAGATTGGGTGTTGATATAGAGAAGGAACATAGTGGGTCTCAAAACACTACCTTGAAGAACACCAGCTCTAATAGGACGAGGTGAGGATAATATGCCATCATGGGAGACAGAGAAGGATCTGTTGAGGATATATGAGTGTAAAAGGTGGATCAAGTATTAAGGAGTGTTGTAGTGGATGCGGCGGGAAAGTAAACCTTCATGCCAGACACTGTCAAAGGCTTTGGTGATGTCCAATAATACAGCAGCACCATACTGCTTACGGTTGAAGGCAGTGTCCACTTCTTCGACCAAACGAAGTAGCTGATGCTGGGTGGAGTGTTGAGATCTGAAGCCAAATCGCTCCCCTCTAAGAATGTTATGCTGGTCCAGGGTTTTCCGAAGCCTACCTAGGATGAGCTTTTCCATCAATTTGCTCATATGACAAAGCAGACTGTTGTGACGATAGTTGCAGAAGAGGTGCCTTCCTGGGTTTGTAGGTGATGTTAGCTTTGGCATGCTTCCTTGCCGCTGGGAAGTAGCGAAGTTGAGTTCCTTCATTAAAAATCAAGGCAATAGTTTCCGCCCAGGGGGCTGGTGGACCCTTGAATGCTGCATTAGCAATATTATCAAACCTGGGAAAGTCGGAGATTGCAGAGAAGTTCTTGAACTTCCGATGCGGTGATGGGTGGTTGTTGTACCTCATCTATTGGTCGATTTAGATAGCTGTTGACCTCTTGAGTAAGAGAGTGGATGTGGTCTTCATCAGGAGAATCAGCAGGTGCAAATGTCGACTGTAGATAAGTGGCATGTAATTCTGCCTTTTTCTTGGCTGACTGAGCGAGGACCTGACTGTGTTTTAAAGGCGGATCTTTACGAGGAAGGCGGAGCAATGCTTTGGACATTTTCCAAAGAGTATTGTCTTCTATTTATGTAGAATTTATTTTTTGTTCCCAGCAGTCGTTGCGGTAGTCCTGAAGCTCTAGTTCTATCAGTTCTTGTAGCCGTCGAAATTCCTGGCGATCTGCTGGGCTAAGTGTAAACAGATAACGCCTTCTGGTCCTGTTGTTCTGTTGCATAATAGCACGAAGGTCTTGTGGGAGGGTGTCATTGTTGATCCTGGTTATTTTGGGTTTTGGTGACGATTTTATGATAGCTTCTGACAACCGAAATGTGATGATATATACCAGTACATCTACAGACGATGAGGTGGTGCACGGTTGCTGCGGTGGTGTTGAAGCATTTAATCGTCTAGCGTAATCTTCCCAGTTGGTTTTCCCTAGATTTAGGGAATCCTCGAGGAGATTTGTAGGAAGGCTTGCCACGAAAGGTGAGAAGGATAGGATAATGGTTCGAAGAAAGGGCTGAAATGGTGAAGAGCGTGAGATGAGGTCTGACGTTGCGGATTAGTGCAAGGTCGAGACAGTCTGGAGATCTTCTGCCAATATTATAGATAGCTGGTTGATTTGGTGTCCTGGCTGAGATGGCCCTGTAGTCAGCGAACTGAAGTAGAAGGCGACCACGGTGATTTGTGCTAGATGAATTCCAATTTGAGTGTTTGGCATTAAAGTCCTCCACCTAAATAGTAGCAACGGTGGAGGAGAACAGTTCTTAAAATTTAACAGGTAGTAAGGGTTGACTAGGTGTAGAGGTTAACAGGACCTCTGATGGTGTTGACTTGTACACCCGTAGACTCCAAATGGTTTGAGGTTGCGATATACAGTTGATGGTGAATGGAGTTATCAACGAAGATCGCAGTACGTCATCGACCCTCTGCTCTGTCCGCTTTGAATGAAAGCATGCCTGGAAGACCATACTTTTGATGTGGGGACAGCTATGTTTCCTGGACCATGAGAATGTTTATCTTCTGTATTGATAGAAAGTTGGCAACTCCTGCTAGTTTTCTGCGTCATCCACTTGCATTCCGGAAATAGATCTCAAGGTCTGGAAAAGTTGCATTCTTCTGGTTCCTAATATACACTGTTGATTCAGAAGGTAAACACGGTCTGGATTAGGACCATTTCTGGTGAAATTTGTGGGGAACAATGAAGAAGAGCTTCAAAAACTGCTGCTGCAAATTTAATTTGTAGATGAGGCGGTATCCGGTCAGTTACTTCACTAAATGCAGCAATATCTGCTACACGCTGCCGACTTGGCAAGGTCCGCTGACGGAGTTCGGTACAATACCTAGTCCTAGCCGATTAATTAGGGTTGAGTTAGTCCCTAACCTACAGTTTAGGCGAAGCAGAAGCCAAAGTAGTGTATCAGAAAAGCGCACTGTCCCCCAATTCAGAAGAAAACTGGTACGAGCTCAGATACGCATCCCTCAAACACCAGGACAAACCTTTCCACCGACACGGGTCTCCACGCACAGCCTACACGTGGGTGGGCCTATTCACTGTCTCCCTCAACCACGAAGAGGATCCAAAACGAGGGAGACGGTTTGCTCGGGACCCCGGGTGCGGCAAACCCGTACCAACCGAGGTAGGCCCCCGGGGGAATAATTAGTGTTGAGAAATATATAAAAATGCATGTTTTATTGACAGGTTTGATCTCATACAACTTGGTAATTATCCATTTCAAGTTGAACTAAGAATTTCTGCATATTTTAGGTGTTAATACACATTTTTTGATATTTATTTGTTTTGGGTAAACCTTCCAAGGATTTGTCAGATTACTCAAATAACTTAAATTCGACCGTAGTACACAATAACGGGCCGCAACGTGGCTGAGTGGTTAGATCACTTGACTCTCGCCAAGAAGGCTTTGGTTCGATCTCAGTGTGATTTGTGGTGGAAAACACGTCCCTGGGTTGGGTTTTCTCCGGGATCTCAGCTTACCGATGCCATCTCATTCCACCGATGCTCCAGTTATCACCGCCTCCGGCGCCGTATGTGGTAATAGTAGGCGTTGTACACCACACATTTCACCCAAGTAATATACTATTACATGACAGGTCAAATATGATCCCACAATTGCTCTCATTATCGATTGGTTTTGTATAACGGCAAAACTGTAAGATATTAACAACATCTTATTGCAAAAAAATGCAAATTACGTAAAAATACTCAACTTATGTTAATGCACTATTGATAGAAATGTTGTATGTCATATGTCTGAATGTTCCAAAACCTCTAATTTTCTCAGCTGGAATATGTTATTTCCTTATCTTTTGACCACTGACTTTCAAAGACACACAGCATACCTCACATGACACCTCATATGACCATCACTTAAAGTCTACTATATCCTCTTGTAACTGCATAAAGATAATGTCTATCTTAAAGTAGATAGAGAAATAAGTGTTTGTACATGAGTAGAGAAAGTCAGGTATATATCACATAACGACCAAAACATTTGTCAATCACTTAAAGTCTACTGTATTCATCTTGAAGTAGATACAGCAATAAGTTTTTGTACAAGAGAAGAGAAAATCATGTGGACATCGCATAGCGAAAAAAACGTTTGACTATCACTTAAAGTCTAATGTATTCCCTTGTAATTACAATAAGACAATGTTTATCTTGAAGTAGATATATCAATATTGTGACTGTGTGGGTTCGTAGAATTAAAAGTCTGATTTGCAGATGGTCCAAATGTTCTTTATTTCCTAAAAATACTGTCGACAGGTCATTGTTGATTGGAGGAAGCAGGGGTAACAAGATCGAAGAGACGGCAGTGCAGTGTGGAGATTGAGGCTTGCCAAGATGGTGGGCGCGAACAGACGGATTTGGCAAGAGTTCGCCTTTGTTCTAGCCGGTTTCGATTGTTCGATAAATTTCTGGTGTGTTAGAAATCGATAAAAAGGCAGCCTGCCTGAAAAGAGGGTCAGTCGGTAATTGAACGCGTGCGGGTAAGCAGCTGTGTTGGTTGACCTGTATGTTACATTGTGTATGTGAACAGTGTATTGTTACGGTAATAAAGTGAATTTTTTGTGTTTGTAACCTGAACTTTTTATTTCACAACCCCACAAAATCGCAACTGGTGTCATGGAGCGGGATATTACGGCCATGGAATCTACATTGGAAAAGATTTTGGAGAAGATGAACGAATTAGCTGCGAAGACGGAAGCTGCAAACAACAACTTGGTCACGACAATGACGGCAAAGATGGCCGAACTGACCACGGAGATGAAGGTGGCGAACGAATCTCACGCCGCCAAATTTGAAGCACAGTTGGCCGGCGTAAGGGATGACGTGACGGAGCTGAGTATGCGGATGGGTAAAGTGGACGAGCGCATCGAGGACCTTGCTGACCGCGTAAACAACCTGGAGGGAAAGGCCGACAGCAGCACAAAGTCCCTTAGCGCCATGGTGGAGGACGTCGTCGGCAAGAGGTTGAAGGATTTAAAGGTCGACGCGCCGGGAAGCGACACAATATCTGCGCGCGTCAAACCTCCGAAATACGACGGCGCGAACACTTTCGAAGACTTCCGCCGCCAATTCGACGCAGTGGCCAAGCACATCAAATGGTTACCAGAGGAGGAGGCCACACAGTTAATAGCCAGCCTCAAGGGACGGGTCGCGGAATTCCTGAACTCGGTGCAGACAGCGGCGGTGCCCAAAGACATCTTGGAGGCCCTGGAGAATCGTTTTGGAAACCACCGCTTAGCCGCAGCGTACCGCAGCCAGCTAAAGGCAAGGTCACAGCAGCCAGGGGAGACGCCGCAGATGTTCGCCCTGGCAGATGAACAACTGGCTAGTAAGGCCCTAGTCAACCTCCCACCAGAGTTCGTATCCCGGGAAGCTGCCTACACATTCTTTGACGGGGTACGTGACACGGAGATTCGTCAGCGCCTAATGCTCGGCGATTATAAAACCATTCACGAGGCGCTAACGGCAACATTAAGGATGGAGGCGGCCAAGGTAACATCTAACTCGACGTCAAGAACGAGGAGTGTCCACTACGCCGGAGACAGAAGACCAGCCAAGTGGCCTGGGTTGGGGTTGTGGACAGCCCGGACACCTAGAGCGAGATTGCCGACACCAGGAAGGGCAGTCGAAGAATGAGTAAGGCCCGGCGTTGTGAGGGGCACGTCGGCGCCATCACCACCATCTCCTCGAGTGACACTGCGCGCTGTCAGCCGGCGTATGGATGACAGCCTCATCGCAGACGGTTGGGTGAGAGGGAAGCTGTGCCGCGTGCTGGTGGACACCGGGGTGGCCGTGACCATCATCAGACCTGACGTGGGCAAAGGTTTGCCGACGAGGAAGCCGAGCCGACCATAGCAGCTTGTCGCGGCATTGGGTGACACTTTGCCCGTGGAGAATGTGACCCTGCTAAAGTTGACCTTGGGAAGTAGTGCCGTACGTATATGAGTGTTCGTCGCGAAGGAGGCTGAGGAGGTGATTCTGGGACTGGGTGTCCTCAGGAGCCACGGGGCGACGGTCGACGTCGGCAAGAAGGTTCTGCGGCTCAACGGAGAAGAGGTTATGCTCCGTCAACCCGCAGAGCGCATTGCAATCTGCAGGGTCATCTAGAACGAAGAGGTGGTTTTCCCCGCAAGCAGCGAGGTGATGTTGAGGGCGCGACTGGAAGGTCAGAGATTCAGGAATATGATGCTGAACCAGAAGTCACCTGTACGCGGACTTTGTGTAGCCAGGGCATTGCTGCCGTGCCGAGGGGAGGTGCCAGTCAGACTGCTAAATCCAACGGACACCGATCACGACGTCCAGGCCGGGACGGAGTTGGGTACGTGCAAGCCCGTGGTGAGCGTAACAGCAATCGACAAGACACAGGAGCCGGTGCCGACGCAACACCTGGGGCCCCGGCTAGTTGGCTTAATGGAGAGGGCGGTCGACCAGCTGACCGCAAAACAACTGGAGAATGTTCGAAAACTGCTGAGGCGATACCAGCGCGTCTTCAGCCACGGCGATAGTGACTACGGCCGCACGGACAAAGTGCTTCCCCGCATCGACACCGGGGATGCCCGGCCTATTCGGCAACCACATAGACGCGTTCCGCTGACGAAGCACGGGGCGGTACGAGACATTCTGGAGGACATGAGATCCAGGGGGTGATAGAAGAATCTGACAGCCCTTGGTGTTCCCCTGCAGCCTTGGTGACGAATAACGGCAAGCTACGCTTCTGCGTGGACTACAGGAAGCTGAACGCTGTCACCCGGAAGGACTGCTTCCCCTTCCTCCGGGTTGACGACACCCTGGACACGCTAGCTGGTGCGCAGTGGTTTTCGACCCTGGACCTGGAGTCGGGCTACTGGCAGGTAGCTCTAGATCCGAGAGACAAAGAGAAGACCCCATTCTCGACAGCCAAGGGCTCTGGCAGTTCACAGTTATGCCCCATGGCCTCTGTAACGCACCAGCTACCTTCCAACGTCTCATAGAGTCAGTGATGAGAGGATGACTTACGACGCCTGCCTGCTATATTTGGACGACATCATCATCGTTAGGAAGACTTTTGAAGACCATCTCGAGAATCTGAGTAATGTGCTACAGAGATTGCAGGCGATCAACTTGAAGCTGAACGCGAAGAATTGCCAGCTCTTCTGTAAAGAAGTTAACTACTTGGAAAACATAGTCTCAGCAACCGTAGTGGCCACAGACCCGGAGAAGACACAGGCTGTGAGAGATTTGCCTCACCCAAGGGATAAGAAAGAGTTGCGTAGTTTCCTGGGGCTGTGCAGTTATTACCGCCGTTTCATAAAGGGGTTCTCCAACATCACCAGACCCCTTACCCGCCTAACAGAGGAACAACGACCTTATATGTGGATGGAGGACGCCGAAGAAGCTTTTCAGCACCTGAAGAAGACATTGTGCAGCGCTCCAATTTTGGGATTTCCACAACCAGGTGGCGCCTTCATTTTGGACACCAACGCCAGCGACCATTGCATTGGAGGCGTCATATCGCAGATCCAGGATGGCCATGGGCGGCTGATAGTCTACTACAGCAAGACGCTATCCAAGGCAGAGAAGAACTACTGCGTCACCCGGCGAGAATTATTGGCGGTAATAAAGACCTTGGACTGACCATTTCGCCCTAACCTCGCTCTTGAGCTTTAAGAACCTGGAAGGCCAGACAGCACGTTGGGTTCAGAGGCTGCAGGAGTACGACTTCACCTCGGAACATCACAGAGGGAAGAGCCACGATAACGCGGACGCTATGTCCCGAGACCCTGTCCAGAAGAGTGCGGCCAATGCGCAAGAGTGTAGGGGAAGCAGCGTGCCGCAGCAGTTCGAGTAGTCACGGCAGTGCCTGCGGATGGCTGGGATAGCGCAGGCCTAAGGAGGGAGCAGCTGGCGGACGCAGACTTGGGGCCACTCTTGAGGGAAGTGGAGGCAGGGATGAGACCAAACTGGGCGGACATCACACCGAGGAGCGCCACCTACAAGTCTTACTGAGCCCAATGGGACTCGTTGAAGATCACAGAGGGCGTGCTGTTCCGGGTATGGGAATCACCGGATGGGAAGACGCAGAGAGAACAGTTGGTGCTTCCCCGGAGTAAGGTCCCGGAAGTCTTGGAAGAAGTGCACGCTGGTACTTCAGGAGGACACCTGGGAGTGAACCGGACAATTGACAAACCACGGCAGCGTAACTCGTGGCTGAGGCCTCGAGCAGACGCCGAGAGATGGTTCCGTCAGTGTCACGTGTGCGTGGCGAGTCGCGGCACCCAGGTAAGGAGCCGGGGTCGCATGCAACAGCATAACGTCGGAGCGCCATTCGAACGGATCGCCGTTAACATTGCTGGACCGTTCCCAATATCCGACCGAGGCAACAAGTACCTGATGGTCGTGGATTACTTCTCTAAATGGCCGGAGGTGTATGCCATCCCGAACCAAGAGGCAAGGACAATCACAGACTGCCTCGTGGAGCAAGTGTTTTGCCGATTTGGGGTGCCGTTGGAGCTACACAGTGATCAAGGCACCAATTTTGAGTCCAACCTGATGAAGGAGGCACTAGAGAGACTTGGGTTTAACAAGACCAGCACAACACCTCTACATCCCCAGTCGGATGACATGGTCGAGAGGTACATCAAGACCTTAAAGAAACACTTGAGGAGGGTTGTGGCCAGGCATCAGCGAGACTGGGACATCAAGGTGCAGTGTTCTTGCTGGCGTACCGCTCATCAACACACGTCACCACGGGGATCACGCCAGCCAGCATAATGTTCGGCCGAGAGTTACGCCTCCCTTGTGACCTGGCTTTTGGAAACCCTCCGGGGGTGAAACAGCCAGCGACCGAGTATGTGGGGAACTATATTTCGTTTAACTAATGCTGGGTATCTCCATCTGAAAATTTAATGAACTCGTTCACGTTGCTGAGAAGGAGTTCCATATCAATCACCCACACATTTGGTACATACTTGCAGTGATTCAAACGTTCAAAGTTCCACCAGACACACAATATTACTTTGGTACCGAATTGATATTTTATTAACGATGAATGTGGCAGGTTGGCAGGGACCAAGCGACTCTTTCGAGGTATCAGCGTTTCGCTAATACTCCCATTGATCATCGCAAGTGACAATTAGGCTGACAAATAAATCACCCATAGGATTACGGATAAGCTGATGACAGATATCCGCTCTAAGTTCAGCCTAATGAGGTGTCAGTTCATGAGGTACAGATCTACACTCTCTGTATGATTTTACAAGTGTCTTAATGCGGTGTGGTGTATGTTATCGTTTGAAGCACCAGTTCTTATGCAAGAACATAAGTTAGGGTATGTCCAATATTCCATAACTTAGGTCTTCCAGAACGTGGGAAATCTTTAGTGTTTTCGTCTCTATTGTCCAAACGCTGGAACCATCGTTGTGCCCTACGCTCACTAACGACCTCTTCTCCTTCCACTTGATATATCGTTCGAGCTGCGGGAGCGGTTTTATAATCCTGTTTCCTGTAGTGTGTTGTAAGGACTCTAAATTCACACTCTGTTATCTCCATTTTGTGAATGTTTATTAACAACTGAAGACCCATAAATGCACGCAATGTAATTAACACTAGACAAATCTGCTGTAAATAGCATTGCTAAATCAAAGGAACCCAATAAAGTTCCCAAAACGCAAAATTAAAAAAAGCTGATATTCCTTATTAAATCACCTAATACAAATGTCGACTGCAAACCGGAGATTTTTGAATTGTAATTAATGGATCACTAGTACATGTTTATAAAATTCATCAAAAGGGAGGTCATGGTCACTACATTGCTTAGTGCTCTTTGTACACCTTTGTGGCCTAGTGTCACATTTCGCGCCAAGTTAGGTAGCAGACCAGCAGAAGAATCGTGTCGTCCAGGTTTACCTGGACGGAATGGTTTCGCCCAGCACCTAGCCGCTTACTGCGGCTTTATCTGGGAAGTGTAGAACTTGTCTTTGTTTTGTCTGAAGCGTTTATGTCGGGGCATAGGTTTCTCTGATCTGTTGGGTTAAGCCGCTCAGGCTGCCGCCTGGGGTATGTATTCCCAAGGCTGCCTTCACCCGAACTCCCCGCTTGAAGGAGGTCAGAGTGCAGACAGCACGATCAGACGGGATAGGAGACTGTGTGGGGGAATTATCTAGACCCATTTCTGGTTCTGGGTTTACGGTGGGATGGAGAGAACCCCTTCTGGCTAATAGCCCATGGCGTCCTTGGGGAGTTTGTACCTCCTCCTGCGAGGAGCTCTGTGGTCATACCGACCCAGAGTCTTGACCAGCTGGTTGGAATGGGTAGACAGTTTTTGATGGAGGGTTCGAGATCTCTCTCTTACCATGTCCTCTATGTAAGGGATTTGGGAGTATTCGTGTAGGATGTGAGTAGGGAATCTGCGCCTAGTACCGTAGATAAACCTTAATGCCCGATTCTGCACGATTTGCAGTCTGCGGATGGTGGTCGGAGCCGCCAATCCTAAGCTTAACTGTAAGAAACAGAAGACCTGATCATCAGTTTTTAACATGATATTCTCTACTCATTTTTTGTTTTGATGCATAAGATAAGCAGAAGTGTTTTGTATACAATTTCGATATTTCAGCAGAAATACACGTTGTTATGGAAATAAGTTGTTCTCTAACAGCAACTATATTTAGGACAAAGTTTAGAAAGCGAAAGTTTGGTAGAGTCTGAATAAAGTAACACTCCCAGAATTTAAAAGATACAGTATCGTAACACTGTGATTTCGTAGAATTAAAAGTCCAATTTCCAGAAATTCCAAATGTTCTTTATTTCCGTAGAAATACACTGTTCAATTCTCACGTAACAACATTACGTCACGTACACACCACAATCTACCAAGGTCGATGACAATAACAAACAGCGTTCTCATTACAACACTCTCCAGCTGTTTATTGCTCACGACTCTTTACTACTCTTGGCAGGGCGTCGTGTTCGTAAATGCCTCATTGATAAATTCTAGATATTTCCGGAACAATAAAGAAATCGAATAATTTCTATCAACCAAGACGTCACCACAAATTGCTATTTATCTCAGTTTGTTTCGGCAGACACCTATCGCACGCTATCTGCTGATAAAAGCTCTTTATTACCGAAAAACACGATCCGTCCGTTATCTATTTGCGCCGAAAATTTTATGCCAGTTGCCGCGACACCGCTCCCTCCTCCAGGCTGGTCGTCCCGAACAGCACCATCGTAGCGGGCTAGAAGATCCAGGTGTAGCACTACCATCTTCCCTCGGGGCAGCTCCTGGATTCGGTAGACCACGTCGTTAATCCTCTTCACCACCCGGTTGATGATAACTAAACATGTCTAAGGTGTCGGCATGGTGGGTTCCATATTTGCTATCCCCTTCAAAAGCAAACATGACGTGACCTTTCAGGACAGATGTTGATGCAGTAGGAACCGGATAAATATGATTTTTAATCGTCTGGTAACCAAGGAAGGATCCTGGATCTATCAATATGATCCACGGACAAAAACCATGAGCATGGAATGGAAACATGCCAATTCCTCTCTCCCGAAAGGGCAAAGGTACGAACGTCAGGTGGGAAGGTCATGCTGTCAGTTTCCTGCGACTGTCGTGGAGCCATCACTGATAGATATTACTGCAATCTTCTAGACAAGTTATGAGCACCTCTGATTAAGAAACGACGCGGTATGTTCTACAAAGTTGTTCGTCTTCTGTCTGACAATTCGCCAGTTCATTCATTTCAAGTTACAGTTGACAAAACAAGGGAATGTGGATTTGAGAGCTCACAGCATCCTCCTTATTGACAACACAAATGACGTCTTTAATGACGTGGAAGAGTAGTTTATAGCGAATTCTGCAGATTTCTACAATCAAGGCAATCGGAAGATCAAGAAACACTGGGAAAAGTGTAAATGTGTATGGTGACTACATAAAGAAGAACTAACAAACACATATCAACACAAACTCTTTATAACAGCTTTAAAGGGTGATAATTAAAACTTCACAACAGACCCTCGTATGCATGTCAAATTAAACTTTAAACCACATTGACCATTACCAGAATGAACACAAAACATTCTTAATCACAGACTTTGGAAAGGGCATTCATCTGAATCAATAATTACGTAAAACTGAAGCTAGTAACAGTGAGGCAGCAGAACTACACAAATTTATAATGTAACTTATCTTTAAAGAAATTGTTGGAAATTTGAAGAAATAATAAGTTTACAATTTCCTAAATATTTGTTTATTTATCAGTCACATTCAATTTTGTTTTGTCAAAGTTACGGTCTCTAGATGTCACTACATTATTTTTATCTTTGAAAACAAATACTTTTTCCTAAACCATTAAGACCATATTCTTTCGTCCTTGTTCCTACTTACATTTGATCTTTCCAATATAATCTTGATCGCAATATAAGCAACTAAATAGATAAATTCCAGATATTTTAGTATCAGGAGCTTTAACTTCCTTAGAGAAATGTAGTAAATTAGTTATATTACATAATATAGTAATTATTATTGTAATTAAATTTGTTTAAATTGTCATTACATTGTTATTACTTCGGTTCTTTAAAATAAAAAGTTTGCTACAGTGCTCTACAGGAGATAAAATTTCCAACAACAACCCAGCATAACGAGACAACAGGCAACCCAGTGATTATTCTTTAACCTATTGGGAAATTTAAATCAATTTTTTGAGTTCTCAAAAAATATTACATGCATACAGTAAGATATCTTGATAAAACAGAACTGGAGTTGACTTTGCAACTGCCAAGTTATTTTGTATTTATTTACAAAATGCAAGAAATATGAAATATGATGTCAGTTTAGGAAGGCAGATGAATTCTAACGTTTGTTTCTTGAATGCTAATATGACTGTAACTAAACCTAATACATGTGTAAACTTGAGGGGAAGAAGGTCTTTGACATTGTTGGGCAACAGAGCTCTCACACCCTGTAATGAGAGTAAGGTTTCTATATGCATTGCAAGTCTAAATATTTGTAGCTCCCAGAGAAAGTTAATTAGTTCATTTAGAAGCATGGTAACACATCCTTACTTATTTGTAATTTGCTGTTATACATATTAATTATCAATGAAATCCAACCGAGCTTTATGACATTAAATGATCATATGACATATGCTGAGACGCTTATTTTACGTTTTTAAATTTTAAAAATTTATTTAGAATTGTTATGAAAAGACTAATTTGTATGGGAATAAAAGCGTAAAATTAGGATATTCATGAAATGATGCAATGTGAAGCAAAATTTCTATGTTATCACATGTATTTCTCTTCTCCTGTGAGATTTTGCGGCTATCAGTTTTTTCTGGTCACCAATTGAATCAATTTGTTGTAAATAAGAGTCAGGAGATCTCTCGTTTTCAGGTTTGGTTCAGAGTGGAATAAATACAATTCTGGAGAAGTCCAATTTTGTAACAAATAATTTAATTGTATTATCTGGATTACATTTTACTTGAACTTTCTTTCCTAGTGAATCATTGCAGGTTACCTCGATAAATTCTTACTTCTTTAATAAAAATATTCCATTAATTGCATAGAACTCCTTACTCCTGCACGTTTATTCATCACTAACAAGATTACAGAACACTTTTCTCCTTATGAATATTATTGATTTTCAACTTCTATCCAAAACTTTTCATCTCTTCACATCAAGCAAGATTATTGATTTTCTTTTCCATGGCAATCGTTCATCACTTCATGGCCCACTAATATTCAGATCAGAATACAAGACCCATTTCAAAGCAAATTTGAGTGATTTAAGATGTAATATTATTCTTATTGGCAGCTGCAAGAATTGATTACGTAATGTGATGTGGACCAGTAGGACGTTAGTTATTTGGTTGCTATAGCAAAATACAAAGAATGGAGCAGGAGATTATCTGCAATTGGCGTTCTCTGAGCATGTGCGGAAAAATTTTGTGTATATGCATTTTAATTAGTGTAAGTCTAAGAGAAGAATCGTCCATCTATAGGTCGATCACCGTTTCTTAAAGAACAGCATTTCACGTCATTTATATTTGTATCAAAGTTTGGTAAATTTTCAGAAGAATTAAATATTCGACTTTGAAAAAAGAGGTAATTGTTTGTTCTAAAAGCAGTAATAATTTTCCTCTACTCCACAACCATGCACAGACATAAGATCTCTAACTCCAGGGATATTGCCGAGGAACCTACAGGATTACACTACAAGATTTTCACAAAGCTGACAAACAAATCTTCACGTCATCCAGCCCACATGATTTACAGCATTCCCATTGTAAATGATCGCCACAGTGCAGGGCTTCTAGAACAACATCTTCAGTATTTCCAGTTCACAACATATTTCGTTGCAATGCTATTTGAAAAGAAATGCAATACACAATTTCATTATCAGTGTTGATAAGGACATGTGCTCTTTAATTGGCTATCCGTAAAACATTAGAGGCCACAATATTAAACACATCAGCTAAAATATAATAAAAATAGAGTGTACCTTACAATTTGTCCCAAGTCCACGTAAAAAAAATAAGCTACTTTAAAATACATCTTGTCATTAGTTATGTACAGCTATAAAAATCATCAGCTATTTCTTCTGTTCTCCCTGACTAAGTAGTTATCCAAATAATTTTGTTTTCTCAAACAGAAAGGAGCGTTGCATTTCCCAATTTCATATTCAGCTATGCTGTTCTTGTCTTTACTGCAGGATTCATATCGTCTTCTTTGCGATGATTAAGACGCGTTCGGCAACTCAAATGCGTTTGGCTGTTCATGTTTATATATCTTTAGAAGCTCTTTCAAACCACTGGGAAGCTTTGGTGCCGTTGCTCTTCTCTGTAGCAGTTGTGACAGTAAAGCTAAGAACAACACTTTAAAATATTCCGGTCTTGTGGAATATTAGTTTTGGTTTACCACAAAGACAATGCTAGAATCAATACCTACAATATTCAACATATGGTTAAAATTACCATGTAGCAACAATGCATGTATTATTTCAACCGCATATTTATTACCGTAATGCATGACTATCTCAAACATTTTCTTGCCAACTTCAACAGTTGGTCCGACGAAAAATGTAAACCTGAGATCAAAAATACTGTTTTACCATTTTGGAACATATGAATCATTTGCAGAGGAGTCATTAGCTAACACACATTGCAATTTTTAATAGCAAAAGTCAAGTTCTGTTCAACAGAAATGCGGTATCTAATCAATATCATAATCAGAAGGAATATCTGGAGAGAGAAATATCCTCACAGTGCCTCTTTGGAACATTTGTATCAGCTGTGAGAAAAAGGCTCAAGATAAAGCTGGACCTGAAAACCATCTTGACAATGTTACTATTCATCCTGCTGTAGTGATGAACTCATTCGCCTATCCAATGTTACAAATGTAAGTGTGTGTTGTTTCAACCAAGCAACAGGAGCAAATGTATACAGTTGTACTCCACTCACCTTCCTGAACAAATGCGAAAATGACTCTATGTGGTATCTATTAAGTGTGTTGTAAAAAAACCACTTGTGTGAGCCCTCTATCAAAGTAACAAAAGCCTAGAATACAAATAATGAAACCGCATTAAAGTTCTGCTGAAAGGTGTGGCTACTTATGCTAATTTGGGGCAAATAATGTTAGAAAGCAATTCATTTGAGTTGTTTATTGTCAGACCTGAAGATGACAATTATTTGACATATTTACATAATATTTGACTATGTAAATACAATTACTATATGCATACAAATTAATATATTTATTTAACATGAGCTAAATAATAATTCAACTACTAATAATAATCTGATGATAATAAACACCATCATACACATTGCTGAGACCAAAACCAACTATTCCCTGAACAATAAGAACTGCTTCCTTGAAACTAGACAAGTAGTGCTCTGCTAACATACTCTGTTCATCTCCGCTTCATACCCTCATATATCAAATTATTGGTTAGGAAACATGACAATGAATATTTAACACATTATTGTGTGCTGCTAATGTCATAAATCAAACTAGGTACTTTCAAAAGTGACAACCGAGCAAACCTCTTATCACAAACTTTACATTGGTGCGTATTTGTACTTTCATGAACTAAAGTATCTCTATTCAAATTTGACAACTGAGTAAAGCTCTTATCAGAAAGCTTACATTGATGTGCCTTCTTACTTTCATGAAATAAGTTATGTCTTTTCAAATTTGACAACAGAGTAAACCTCTTATCACAAACTTTACATTGATGTGGCTTGTTACCTTCATGAACAAAATTATGTCTTTCCAAATTTGACAACAGAGTAAACTTCTTATTACAAGCTTTACATTGGTGTGGCGTCTTACCTTCATGAACTTAAGTATGTGTTCTCAACTTCGACAACTGAGTAAAGCTCTTATCACAAACTTTACATTTGTATGACTTCTTACCTTCTTGAACAAAATTGTGTATTTTCAAATTTGGCAACCGAGTAAACCTCTTATCACAAACTTTACATTGGTGTGGCTTCTTACCTTCATGAACTACATATTGTTTTTTCAAATCTGACAACCAAGTAAACCTCTTATCACATCAAACTGAGTAAAGCTCTTATCACAAACTTATCACTGGTGTGGCTTGTTATCTTCATGAACAAAATTATGTCTTTTCAAATTTGACAACCGTGTAAAGCTCTTATCACAAACTTTACATTGGTGTGGCTTCTTACCTACATGAACAAAATTATGTCTTTTCAAATCTGACAACCGAGTAAAGCTCTTATCACAAACTTTACACTGGTGTGGCTTGTTACCTTCATGAAGAAAATTATGTCTTTTCAAATTTGACAACAGAGTAAACCTCTTATCACAAACTTTACATTGATGTGACTTGTTACCTTCATGAACAAAATTATGTCTATTCAAATCTGACAACCAAATAAACTTCTTATCACAAACTTTACATTGGTGTGGCTTCTTACCTTCATGAACTAAAGTGTGTGTTCTCAACTTCGACAATTGAGTAAAGCGCTTATCACAAACTTTACATTGGTGTGGCTTCTTACCTTCATGAACTAAAGTATGTGTTCTCAACTTCGACAATTGAGTAAAGCCCTTATCACAAACATTACACTGATGTAGTTTCTTACCAGCATTAATAATTGTATGTGTTTTCAAATTTGATACAGATGTAAAGCTGTTCTCACTCATGCTACACCGTTGTGTTGTTTTGCTCATATCACTTAAATTACTGTGTTCTAAGTTTAAAGGTTCTATATAAGTGTCTGCCCCATCACTACATTTATCATATTGATCAGAATATACGTATTCCTTTGCAGTTAGTACATCACATGTAACATCATATTTTTGATAAACATAATTTGTGTTTCTTGTTGGGACTTCAGCACAGAACAATGGAGACTTGTCAAGAGTTGTGACAGGAACTGTTTCTGGGTATAATCTGAAATGTTGCAGAAATTAGTATCATTTAGTATCTTTTTTAAAATGTGTGACAGGAAACTCAGAGATAAGTTGAAAGAAGCTACAAATAATGAATCTATCTACAATTATTTTGAATTAATCCGGAAATGTACAGCCCAGTACTGTAACCTTTGCTCTGCTCTAGATTGTGGTGAAGAAAGAGCAAGTAAACAACTCCATCATCAGTTAATGCCCGCAGCAAAGTGATCAACTATACCATTCAAATATTCGGTTATTCTATTACAGCAATGATACTTCAAGTGTCATGCAAAGTGAAGGCAAAGGCACAGCAGAGCCAAAGGAAAGTTAAAGATGAGTTAATTGAAAGGAACAATTGTAAAGTGAAATACAGCCTTGGAAAGGGCGCTAATGACCATCGAGTTGAGCGACCCTAAATTTTCATCATCATCATCTTAAAGTGTCACGGAACACTGCACTCATTTGTCTTTGCTGTCACTTATCAATAGCGAGATAAGGAAGCATGGAATACTGGTTAACCTGAACAAGTGGAACTGAGAAGTCCTCCAATTACATTATTGTTCCTTTGAGGAAGAAACAAAGATATGAAAGAAGAGAATTTGGACAGACTAAGTCAGACTGAAAAATTCAATGTCATATCCAGGATTTGAACACGGATCTCACAGTCTGCATCAATTGCTGTAACTATTGAGCTATGAAATTAATGCCATTATGACAGACAGAAAGGTTTCACCACATATCTTGTGATAGGTAAAAGCAGCTTATAAAATCTTGAAAATAGTAACATTTTCAAAAGTGTATCCTATAAGCAAACATCCTGCATTGTTCAAATCACACAGAATTCAAATGAATTGTTTAGTGGAGAAAGGAACTACGTCATTTTTTTTTTTTTAACTTTTAATAATACACAAAAAAAGTTTAGTTATAAACTTATTTTCCGAAGGTTCTGTTTTATGTATTCCTTATTACAGTACAGTAAATATAAATGCACCCAATTAATTCTTACTAATTACTGAGAAAACTGATTTTGATAAAAATGCCCCTAGTTTCTTTCTGTACTTGATAAGTTTAGAGTTAAATGTCATCATTTACTTAAAAATATAGTTTTTTACTACAATATTGATGTTAGGCATACTGAATAACATAGTACTTGAACTGCATAAAACACAACATGAAAAAGCACATTAACTTTTGTAGTGCATCCAGATATTCAGTAATTTATAACTTACTGTTATGTGGGTCATTTAGATGTCCTCCATTTTCTGAATGCCACTCTCAATTATGGATATGCTGGCTCCAGGTTCATGAGAACATTTGTACGTATTTTCAGCAAATAGAATGTATCTGTCAGACAACTAAACATATTCCTTAAACTGGGAAATAGCAAATGATTCTTTCTTATTCCTGGGAATATCTTTACCTGCTGTTTCCATAGAAATCACATTTTTTGTAAAATTGTGGTAACCACTTGTTAATATTTGTAATTAGTGTTCCAAAATATATGCAATATAACGCTGAAGATATGCACTAATTGAGTATCAAATGGTGCTAACATGCAGCATTATAAAGGATCTCTTACTGCACTTAACCTAAGCCAGATACAAAAGCAGCAGGAAATACTTTCTGTGACCTAAATCCTAATTAAATATATGAAATATACAATGTTGCACTCACTCCTTTTTGCAAATCTGACAGAACACCACACCATTATTGCAGCTTAGAGATGAATAATCCCATATCCATAGCTGTGTCAATGATATCTTAGAAATTATTTCCTTCAGTATTTTGTCAACGTTACATGAACCACAACAAAGTAGGAGCCTGAAAGTACATTTGCTCTTGCATAGTCAGGATGCACTGAAGAGCATTGCTCTAGCATTAAGGGTGTTAAAGCGGAAACAATCATGAACTGCTTCAAAACAACGAAATGATGAAAACGATGCTTTTGCACTCATTGAAGCTGAAGAAAATGCAGACAAAGTACTGGCTTAATTAAAATGTGGAACACTTCATGTAGTCTGAAGTGATGCATTTGAAATAATTAACTCCTGTAAAGCAAAGTAACTTTAACTTTGCCAACAGATCTAACAGAAATCCATAATGCCGATGACAAGAAAAAGAATGAAGATGTGCAGAATTAACATACAAGCAGAAGCAAACACATGCATAAATAGAATCATGGATTGACATTGTACATCAGTTCTCCAAAGATGTTGAAACTATATTGAAGTTTAAAAAATTTACATAGGGAAAAACAAGTGTGGTTAGAAATTTCAAACACACTTTCCTCCATGTAGCAAAAACAGCAAGTGGCATATAAAGTAATTAAAGATAGGAATAACAACACAAGAAATGCATAATGTAAGCTACAACACATGTTCTTATATGACGTTACTGCTAGTATGATTCTGTAGTACTTTATGGCACAAAATACCTGCAAAACACAGTGTGTACACAGCAGTTAAAGTACATACTTTCGTATATCCATTATTACAAATATAATCTGTTGTATTAGTTAATTGATGGAAATTAATGATTTCTCTACACTAGTCATATATAAGCTACGGTTTTTGATAGATAGAATCAACATGAAAATTTCAATGCCATGGCCCGAATTTGAACCACGGATCTCCTGGTTTCAATCCAGTCGCTCTTAGCCTTTGAGTTACCATGGCCAACGTGCCACCCTGACATTAAATTCTCCAGTTGACTCGTATATTTCCCCAATAGACCACGAGGGGCTCTTACATGTGAGATACACCACTTACGAGAGCCCCTATTTGTGTACCGGCGAAATATACGAGTCAACTGGAGAATTTAATGTCAAGACGGCACGTTGGCCATGGTAACTCAAAGGTTAAGAGCGACTGGATGGAAACCAGGAGATCCGTGGTTCAAATCCCGGCCATGGCACTGAATTTTTCATGTTCACTCTATCAAAAACCTTAGCATATATATGGCTAGTGTAGAGAAATCATTAATTTCCATCAATTAACTAAAATAGTAAGAGTTAAATGATGAAGCCTGGGACTTAAGTACTTATGACGGTAAGTCGCCACAAATGGTGTACCTCGGAGGCGAGAGCCTCTAGTGGTCTACTGGGGAAATATACAAGTCAGCTGGAGAATTTAATGTCAGGATGGCATGTTGGCAATGGTAGCTCAAAGGTTAAGAGCTACTGGATGAAAACCAGGAGATCCGTGGCTCAAATTCCAGCCATGGCATTGAATGTTTCATGTTGACTCTATCTATAATCTCTTGTATTTGATGGACAGAAACATGTTCAATGTGGAAATTTGTTTTGACCTATATGATTTTGCTTAGAGTAAGTTCTACAGTATATCTATTTGTACTAGTTCAAGAGCTCGATGACACATGTACTAAAACGTAATGCTAGAGTAAACATAGGGCTTATAATTGAAAACAGTCAGGACTTACCTTGAACATTTTATTGGAGGAAGGACCACATCCTGTAACAGAATAATTCAAATGTATAGCTTTCACACAAATATCTACATAGTGTTAAATGTCCTGCTAAGATATTTACAAGATATGTAGAGACAATATTTGATATTTGATTTTGCAATAATGAGTACGAAAACCAAGTGGAGAAAGTATATGTTTGGTTTAGAGAACACAGAACTGGAAACAGAAATGTTTAATAAATAAGAATATATGATTAAAGTGGTCAAGCACTTACAAATATTAAGATTGGAACACAGACAGGAAAGAAAGGTTAACATGTTAGATTCGTTTATACCAATAACGCATTTGCTTATGTCATCAGTGAAGTAGCTAGTAGATTCCTCACTACAATCTGTACCTAGATTAATGATGATAATAATAAAGCAGTAAATGCAAATTCCTTTTAGTATACAGGTCTTCTCAAAAATGCAATCATATCTGAACATACTTAAACATAGATACTGTATTCTATTTAAAATGTAAAAGCCTGGAAGAGTGCCAATTGCCATTCTTTTTGTATACATACTTGTATGAAATGATATCCACGATATCTATAAGATTATGGTTCTTACTCCAGGAGCTTATAGCTATGAGAGTCAGCTGATATGTCCTGGGAATATGCTTAAAGTTTATGACTTAGGTGACTGTTTTCTTTGAATCAGTGACTCCAGTTTACTTTTTATTTAAGCACGAAAGATTATAATACTCTGCAATATTACACAATATATTGACGACATTATTTCAAAACATTGCTCAGTCTAACTCAGCAGGTTTCTATATAACTTACCTTAGTATTACCACCATTTGATGAAGTTTCTGTTTCCAGCCAACAAGGTTCTTCTTTAATTTCTATTTTATTATCAATTTCTTGAATACTGTTATATTTCTTATCAATCATTACAGGATCCTCTAGAAGAAATTCTCTCTCATTCTGTGAACCAATGTCTGAAAATAGAGTCTGTTGTTCAATTTCTGATTTCCCATTTATGTCGCAGTTGTTTCTCCAAGTAGCAGATTCACTCTTAATCTGCTTGACAAGATCTTTGATAAAAGGAGTCTCTGATTTAATTGCTGTTTTGACTGTTATCTCACAATCAGTGACATCATCAATGTTTGTGTTTGCTGTAACAACCTTGTAAAAGAACTCTCTCTCATTCTGTGAGGGTGTGTCGTCTTCAAGGGGATTCTCTTCTTTGATTTCTATTTTCTCATCCATTTCAAACAGCTGTCGAATTGGATGTTGCTGTTATTTCCAGAAATAAATCTGTGAAGGAAAAATCATATTTCATATACCAAAAACTATAAGTAAATTTAGCCATTAGCTTCATGAATCTATCAATAATTGTTCAAACCACACTAAATACCACTGTTCTCTTATCATACAAACTACATCTTTAAAAGTTGAACCAGACTTAGGAAACTCAGAATTGTGAAGAACTCAAACAACAGACAGTTGTCTGTTTATGTCAAAGCTATTATCACTCTAGCTAGGTTACTGAGATACTGTACCAACATTAAGCCTCCTAATATGTTTAAAATGTCATGGGTAGATATCAAAGCAAAGTCAAACTGCTATGTGACAATTACTAATATCATAGTTAGTTGTATTCTGTTACTGTAGTTCTAAGGTTTGCTGTGATATTAAAATTAAGCAAGCATGGCATAACAGTTCTAGTAATAAAACATCCACGGAGGGCAACAAATCATACAGTATCCTATATAGTGTCATACAACTTTTTAATTTAACACTACAAGAAGCAAGGATGCCAGAAAAGACAAAAAATTTTCCTTAAGATTAAACAGGTAAGTGATGTATTGTTATTAATCAACTCAATGGTACGAGGGCATATCAAATATAAACGGGAAGTTTGATGTAACACTGTCGTTGGTAATAATTTTGAGGTGAAACTTTGTCAGTATGTTGGGGGGGGGGGTTATCTACAGAGAGGGTACAGTGTGTGCACGCACTGCGGAGAATGGGGCTGGGCCATGACTGAGTAGTAGCTGCACATGTCTGTTACACAATGCCTCATCCTCAGTTTTCTTGCAAAAAAGGGCACCAAGCCTTTGGAAAGTTTTACACAGCTCTGCGCACAGTTTGGGAAGAAATAATTTTGAAGACTGGAGTGTATGAGTGGGCTAAATATTTTGTGGCAGGAAGAGAAACTGTAGAAAATGAACCTCATAGGAGCAGATCAGGGACAAGCATTACTGCAGATAACATTGTTCCCATTTGTGAAATTACTGAAGATCGGTGCATAAAGGAATCGGAAATTGGTTCTTTTTTTTCACAAGGACAAGTTTTGGAAGTATTTAATCATTCAAGATGAACTCCAGTATAGAAAACTGTGCGCCAGATACGTGATTTGTGATGAAACATGGTTCATCATGACGCAAAGCAAGCACGGAGTGACAGTGAGGAGACTAAGCAAGTCCGGTCGAGGTCAGAACATGCCCATCTGCTGGAAAGGTGCTAGCATCCGTTTTCTGGCACTCCGCAGGCATTTTGCATTTCTTCACTAATGAAGGACAATCAATGCAGCCTATTACTGTCACATTTTGGATTCAGCAAAAGCTGCATATTGCAACAAGCAAAGCCGACAGCCAATCCGAAACGTCATTCTTCTCCATGAACATGCGAGGCCACATACTGCATTGGACACCTCTGGAACGCCGTCTTTACAATCCTGCGACTAGCATTTTTTTGGACCACTCAAAAAAGATCTAGGACAGCGGTTTGATGATGACACAAGTGTACAAGCGTTCATACTGACTCTGCATGTGTCCTTCTTTCTATACATATGGCCTCAAAAACTTGCCAATTCAATGGAGAAAATGTGTATCGAAGGCAGAACACTACATATAAAAGTAATCTGTATATGAGCATTTTTGTTTGTTGATACAATAAATTTCAAAAAAGAATTCCCGTTTATATTTGATCCACCCTTGTACTAAGTTGAGATTCAGTTAATGACATTATCTGACAAAAGTTGGGTGACTGAATTACAACGTAAAGTGTAAGAAACTCACATTGTCACTAGAATTTTTATCCAAACGCTGACTTACAATCACTTTTACTATTTGCAAATACACAAAATGAGCACATTAATAAAATGTTCAGTTATAATTCACTAACCTGTACTGATGGAATTTCTACACATTCACTAGTGACAGACCAATACCCAATACTAACAACACAACTGCTACAGCCAACTGAATCTTAAGAACTCTGATACTCAATGGTACAATCATAACTAGCAACTCAACTGAACCTGACTTTACACTGCGTTTACAACCTTCCATTCACAAATTAAATGTTCTAGAAAATAAAATTACTCGAACTCAAGTAAAATCATCTAGATCTTAGGAAATCAAATGGATTTACAACAATACAAAATACAGAAAGATAAAAGCTACTTCATCATCAGTGACTGTGCTCAAATATTGCATTTTTCACTTCTTCCATGACAACTTTTAAGATAGTGGAATGGGTTGACTAGTATTTGCCATCACCATGACACCAGGGATGTAAACATTCTAACAATGGCTCTTTGCTCAGGAGTTAATACAATTCTGAATATTGATAGAGAGAGATGTGATAGGAATGGAACCTTTGGTGACGGAGAATGCAAAGTACACTTGCCTGACTCATTCCACTCCCACGTGTGATTGTGTGGCAACTTATTTGTGAATCTACTCTAACAACAGCCAAAACATTCATTTCTCCTACATCTCCAGTCTCCTGTTTCTTTCTCTTATGTTTTCCTGGTGTTACACTAGCACTTTCATGTAAGTGTTTGAAGAGGTTGATAAATAAATGCAGAGATGGTTGACATATATTGGGATATCTTTCCCTATACACCATAAGCCTTAAGGCTGGACCTCATTCAGAGCTTAACAGACATCCCTTTTGGAATGAAAAAAAAGAAAAACACCATACAAGAACAAACTACATTCTTCTACTCTCTCCATACCCCATGGGCATGTCAACTTTTTCTGCATTGGTAAATCCTATCTTCATTCACAACCTACTGCTTGAACTATCACTGACTAGAATGTGGCAATGTACAAATGAACTGCAAACATCTGTAAACAAACCATAACAAAATCGTATCTAGCAAGTAAGCAGGCTGAATGGAACACATAATTGTCGCTGTGTAAAAGTTACAAAATAGATATCTCGTGAGCTAAGTGTTATTAAATTCTATTTATAGGCTAAAACTATGAGCCCCTGACTACCAAACACTGTGAAAACTGCACACCAATAACAGTGTCCATTTCAGAAATATTAGACGTGCAAGTTTTAAATGATTCAGCCTTTATTTTACCGGAGCATAAAGACTTAGCCGTATATGATTCATGTACATTTGCCAGGAATATTAAAAAAAAAAAAAAAACTATTGAACCTTTATGCTGACTTCCAATAATAGGCTAATATCACTACTGACAGCTTTCTAAAATAATGAAGTAAACAATGGTTAAAGCATACATGAAGCTAAACAATATTCTCCTATCATCCTAGTTCGGTTTTAGTTATACATAAATGCAAATTTTAGAATTAGTAAAAGCATTGGATAAAATAGAACTACCATTACAAACTTTCTGTGATTTAGCTATGGTATTTGACAACCTCTTCATCAATAATTAGAACTTCATGGTTTTAATGAGATCTCTATTAAGTAATATAAATATTTTGTAACCTCCAAGAAACCTCAATAAATTACATATGATTTGAAATCTAGCATAAAGTTGTCACAAAGTATCTATGTTTGAGCCATTGTTATGTTTTAACAGCTATTCACATTTAATTTCAGTAAGGAGCCAACAGATGTGCTCTTTGCACATAATACTAGGGTTCTTATATCAGAAAAGTGACATCAGCAAATAAAGAGACATTGTCAATAACACATTCAAAAAGTTCAAATTTGCTTTGAAGAAATAAAACTATCATCTTTATTAAGTTTAAAAGAAAGCATAAGTGCGAAATGGAGTTAACAATTAGATACAGCATTCACACTAATGTATTTCAAACAAAATTACTTTGTTTCTGAAACAAAGATCCAGTTAGAGAAAACAAATAAAAGTCATGCAATGAAAACTTAGCTGTGATTGCTTTGTATTAAGAAATGTAAAAGTCTGCTCAAGCGAAATGACTTATTTTAAAATAAATGTGTTGGCATAACCCTCCTCCTCCTTTTCTGTCTCCTTCCACCTCCTATATTCAGTAAACTTATCGCTCTTCTTACATGACGCAGTATGCCATGTGAATCATCTGTCCCCTGAGTACAATATGCTGTAAAGTACTGTGATGCTGTCATATGTATATCTGAGTGTTGTGATAGTACCTCCTGTAATTTCTAAGTTAAAAGGAAACTCTTCATATCAAACTTGTGAGGTGATTGCTAATGCGTGAATCAGAGAAGACGGATACAAATTATTATGCAGAGGAGGAAAGATAACCAGGATAACTGGAACTGACGGACCAGCTCCATATACTGATGCCATTCTCTTTAACAGATGATGCCAGTTGTAGGAAACAGTGTTTCTTAGTTTGAGTAGAAATAAAGTAAAAAAAGACTATTATGTGATAGATGAGATGTTAGGTTATGGGAACCCTGTAATCTGTGGGTTTAATTACTTTGTTATGGTAGCAAGTAGATCATATCTGCCAAATTTATAAATCAATTAGAATAATTTGATTTAAAAATGAAGTTAATAATTATCCAAGGTCCAGGTGCATTAACCACGTGGGAAAAAATCTTCATAAACAAATATGAAAGAAAATTGTTTAATTTCAACAATACCTTTGAAGAAAACCCAAACTTCAACTTCGACAGATACGCACCTATTAGCTCCAATGAGTACACCAAACCAACATCGACAACAGCTGATGACGTTAGGAAGATCCTAATGAAATGCGTTCTAGGTAAACACTAGCAATAAGTGGAGCATTGAGTATTAGTTCGAATCAAAATTATATTACTTTTGTGCCTCATTGTATCATAGTCCTTACACATTGGACTAGTTATATTGTCACCCAATTATCGGAAGGCGCAACCAACTGGCGGCTGGGTGAAGGCCAGAAGAACGGCGAACTACACTTCTGCGTGGACTACCGAAAGCTGAACGTTGTCACTCATAAGGACTGTTTCCCCTTACCCAAGTTTGACGACACCCTGGACACGCTAGCTGGTGCACAGTGGTTCTCGACCCTGGACCTGAAGTCGGGCTACTGGCAGGTAGCTCTAGACCAGAGAGTCAAAGAGAAGACCGCATTCTCGACAGGCCAAGGGCTCTGGCAGTTCACAGTTATGCCCTTTGGCCTCTGCAATGCACCAGCTACCTTCCAACGCCTCATGGAGTCAGTGATGAGAGGGCTGACTTTTGACGCCTGCCTGCTATACCTGGACGACAATATCAATGTCGGGAAGACTTTTGAAGACCATCTCGAGAATCTGAGTAAGGTACTACAGAGACTGCAGTAGACCAACTTGAAGCTGAATGCGAAGAAATTCCAGCTCTTCCAAAAGGAATTTAACTACTTGGGCCACATAGTCTCAGTAACCAGGGTGGCCACAGACCCCGAGAAGACACATGCTATGGGAGATTGGCCTCGCCCAAAGGATAAGAAAGAGTTGCATATTCTTCTAGGGCTGTGCAGTTATTACTGCCACTTCATAAAGGGGTTCTCCAACTTCGCCAACCCCTCACCCGCCTAACAGAGCAACACCAGCCTTATGTATGGACGGAGGACGCTGAAGATGCTTTCCAGCACCTGAAGAAGACCCTGTGCAGTGCTCCAAATTTGGGTTTCCCACAACCAGGTGGCGCCTTCATTGTGGACACCGATGCCAGTGACCATTGCATTGGAGGTGTCCTATCGCAGATCCAGGACGGCCATGAGCGGGTTCTAGCCTACTATAGCAAGATGCTATCCAAGGCAGAGAAGAACTACTGCGTCACCCAACGAGAGTTACTGGCGGTAGTAAAGACCTTGGAGCACTTCCACAAGTACCTGTACGGTCAGCCATTCCACCTGAGGACTGACCATTCTGCCTTAACCCAGCTATTGAGCTTTAAGAACCTGGAAGGCCCGAAAGCACGTTGGATCTAGAGGCTGCAGGAGTACGACTTCACCTCGGAACATCAGAGGGAAGAGGAGCGTCCAGGGAGTGGATGGACTGGAAGACGGTGCACGTGTATCAGAGGAGATGTACATAACTGTGAGCGTGCAATGGACCTGTGACAGACAAACTGGTGAATTGTATTTGTGTACGCTAAGTAAATCTATGTAATCGGCAAGTGTTTCAACTGTAATTCGGTGGAAAAAAGAACATTTTGAGTTTGTGCAATTGGACTTTTAATTTCACGAACCCATAAATTTACAATATGAAACTTGAATGCCTAAGCCTTTAACACTTTGTAGCCCAAAAGGCAAACTAAATTAGTAGTTGCCCCTTAGTTTCTATTCTCTGGAAGTAAACTTAAAATCAGACATAATATCAAAGGTTTGGATCTCTCAATGGGTACTATGCTGAATTACCACACCAACATGAATGTCTAACAAACACTCACTAATTTAGGTGTACATTCTGTGTAAAATATACAAATTTCAGTTGCAAGAGATTTTACTGTGGATCACATTGTCCTAAAAGATCAAGTTCAACACTGAAGGTGATCTTAAGGTTGAAGCACTCAGTTTTTCATAGAGGACATTGTTGACAATAGAAATGTAAGAAACAAGGACAGTCATTTTACAAATTCACATCACACATCTGGTCCCTAAGAAGAAAGAATAGTGAAACTTCAAACATGTGATGCAATAAATTTTGGAATTATCAATGTCCATGTATAAGAAGACAGATTCAACTGATGTCTATTAGCTTATTACTTTTTGATTTACAGCAGATGACATGAACATATGTAGCCAACCTCTGAAAGAAAACTCCACATACCAACAAAGGAACTGTTTGGTACATAAAATATGAAACTAATTAGTTGCAGTAATGTTGGAAAAGTCTTGAGAATGCCTGCTTGTGTGTAAACAAACGTTGTTGGATTGATTCATAGACATTACTCAGATAAATACTATTGCATATAAGCAGCTATATAATGTAATTCTGGAGTATTATGTAACAGAACATCAGACAATATCTGATTTCCAAGTTATTCTCCTAAGATGTGCATGATTTTCATAGAAAAGGTAGAATTGGCAAAATTGACAACAGTATGTTTCCGTCATCCCATACCAAAGGGTACAGAATAACAGATCCTATTTTTATGAGTGTACCATGTACACAGGAAGACCCAGAAATAATATAAATAAATGAATAACTGTTTGTTGTTGACAGTCATACATATGACATGTTGAATGTACCTGAAGTTTACTTAGGATGGGACCTGAGGAGCAAACAAAGAAACAAACAAAAGACACACATATGATATGGGTGTGTGAGTGATGTGCATGAATCTGAATAAAGATGTGAATGATTAATTGGAACGTGCTTATACATTAAATTTAAATACTAAATTTGGCAATTTTCAAGATCCATAAAGTTTCTTGTTCAAATATATATTATAACTAATACACATTTCCCAATTACATTTACTTAATAAACTACTAATACATGTACAAAAAATGTAAATACAACATAGGTACAAAATAAAATGCTGGATAATATTAAACCCTCCCATGATCTTGTATGTAAACAAAATATGGCCTGCCCTATTGTTATGTGACATAAAGATAGCACACATTATTACACAGAAGCAGTGGCTGTATTGTTATTTCTTAGAGCAGCACATCATGCATTGTTTTATTATTTTACTGCATGAGGTCATACTAAGAAACCTGGTCAAACAAGTTAATTGTACAGGGCTGCACAATATAAAAAGAACATCAAACCAGAAGAAAAATAAGAGGAAGAATTTATGGTTAAACCGCAGGAAGAAGGCTTGACGTCATGGCTGGAGATTTGCCAACTGTGAAAGCATGCTTTTGCTGAAAATCCTGACACTATTTATGCAAACTAACCATATAATACGTAAGGAACCTGTTTTTGTTTTTCTTCTTTTTCTCCTGATGTTTGTACATTCCTTGAATACGGTTGAGGAAATCATGTTTTAAAAGTGCCTTGGAAAAACTTCAAAATATCCACTGGAACCTCTATAAGAGAGTTTGATTGGAATGTGACTGTTACAGCTAAGTGGTACAAAAGCAAAATATCTACATAAGTACCAAAACCAAGACCCAAACTCAGACCCTTGCTTATAATTTAAGTGTTAAGCATAAATATATTTTATACAGAAAAACACAGGAATTTAATTAAATTGCTTCACAAAATAAATTCTTCCTATATGATATATATTTGTTATATTTAAGCAAGCACTATATAATGACAAATAGTGCATTTTGACTTTGTATCATCTTCTGAAATGTTTTTCTATAAAACTAAGAATGCCTTTGTTGAAGTTAGTGATGACTTAATACAAGATTGGAAAGGTAGTCAGACTGAAAAATTCAATGCCATAGCTTGGATTAAACCATGTATCTTCTGGTCTCCGTCCAGCCGCTCTAAATCATTGACCTACTATGGCCAACGTGCCGAGATGACACTAAATTCTCCAACTGACTCATATGTATGAGAGTCCTTGGTGGTCTACCAGGAAACATACGAGTCAGTTGGAGAATTTAATGTCATGCTGGCACGTTGGCCATAGTAGCGCAATTGTTTAGATCCGTGGTTCAAATCCCGGCCATGGCATTGAATATTTCAGTCTGACTAAGAACAATTAATTTCCAAAAATAAGATTATCTAGAAATGTACATTCACTTTTATTTTTACTTGTGACATCATTTCTCCATGCCTCAAGCATAGTTTAACATTTACAATAAATTAATTTTAAATTCACTTATAATTCATTATTTAAACTACTCTTTTATGTTTTATCATCTCAATTATTATATACTGCCAGTATCCTTACACATTACAGTATTGCTAATTTATAACAAGAAAATGTGTTGGCAACATCTCTATATTTTGGCATTTTCAACACTCCACAGTTGGCAACAGTTAGTTTCCGTCATTCCATACCAAAAGTCTACACCGTCTTTCTGCAGTTTAACCAAATTTTTGCTTTATATATTTACAGTAAAGCAATTACAATTAGCAATATATTGAGAATTTACGAGTATCACATTTAATATGAGCTATCTACGTCACAGCCTTACTGTTACCAACAGAACCCTAACCACTTACATATAACCATGGATGAAGTTGCCTCAACTCAAGGCAACTAGAATACTCAGGTAGGCCATTCCGGAGAGTCGCGCTGCCATTGGTTAACGCGCGTGACGTCACTGAGAATACAGTTCAACCGCGAAAGTTAAACACTAGCCCCTCAGTATGTGTTATTTAAGCTCTGCTACATGTAAAATCGGAAGGAATAAACATCCACTTGTGTATTATAATGAAGGTTATTTCTAGCAGTTGTATCAAGAGTTTAAAACATGTTACTATTCATATGTACTTAATCAGTGTAGCTCAAGAAAATGACGTAGCAACCCATTGAAGATTTATCTTTGCTGCAAGTTTCCTGATCATTTCTGCCTTCGCTCTTTTGTTTAAGTGCCTAATTCTAATGAAGGTTCTTGTCCTCACATTAAGAGAGATCACTTTGTGATGAATTTCGGGAAACTTGGAACTTATTATAGAAATTAAGTTTTGCATCACTCCATTACACTTCGCAGCACTTTGTCCATGGAAGCTACAAAATATTACTTCTGTACCTTGTTCTGCCGTTTCGAAACACTGTTTTCTTTCTTCAGGGCTTGCATCCGTGTCTTTAGTCTAATTATTTCCTCTTCAGCAACAACAGAATGGTCAGGAGCTACCTCCGTGCTGGTCGACGGGTCCAATTTTGTTTTTTTGGGAGATAAACATACTGTAGTAGACAGCGCCCTCTTTCGCACGGTCCTAACTTCGCACCGGCGATCTCTTGCTGATATTGCCTATTAATAAAAACAGTTTTATTATTAATTATTATTATTATTATTATTATTATTATTATTATTATTCCACGCATCAAACTTTTCTTATAAAAAAGGAGCGAATAAACTCAGTGTACACATAGAAACAAATACATAAATGGAATGTGTATCTAATAATTACCTGTAAATTGGTTTTGCTGGTACTTGCTACTACCGCCTCAAATACATCCCCATGCCAATTAGGAATTTTCTATGACGGTACAGCGTCGCCCTTTAATTTTCTTTTCAGCGGCAAACCTAACAGCTCGTTTTTTAAGTCCCGTTCATAGTTTTCGGGCAGGAAGTGATCGGAACAAATCCTCGCATTATTCACATTAACCGGATCAGCCCTTTTACAGCGTAAAACCCACTTGCGCTGTAGTTCTCGATCTTTAGGCAAACAATGGAAAATCGCATTCGTAGTTTTATACGAAGCATGTTTGCTTTTAGCAACAGCGCAATGGTTTTCATAATGTTACGACAAAAAAACACAGCCAATAACTACAATAGCTCATAAGCAACTGCTTCTCGTTTATATCATCAGAAGGATTGTGGAATTTGCATAAATCAGCGCCTTATCTTATAATGTGCAATCACAATATTGCATTACGCACATTCACGTGTAAGCGCTCTTGCGTTGTATTCTCAGTGACGTCACGCCCCTCAGTCAGCAGTGACAGTGTTTTGCGCGGGAAGGCGGGAATGGCCTGCCCTGGCCTCAACTCTCTCCCATATAAACCAGACAAATATTACTGGTAGTGAACCGCCGCCCTTCACTACTCTTTGAATGCGAGTACACGCGAGAATAACCTAACAGACCTACTTGTACCTCTTAAGGCATTCGCTATATAACATATATAGCTATGTCACTAATCAAGATGGCGTCGCAGATTACAGCAGGTGTAGTTCGTGAAGAAGTTTTGCCTTGTTGTGACGATAGAAAGTCTGATTTTGAAAGTGAAAATGTGAATGCAGTGCAGTATAAAGTCGTTGTTGCTAGAAATGAAGATAAGGAGAAAACCAGTTATGGACCGGCGGTATACGATGCTGAAAACACGATTGCATCTCAGTGTTTGATTATTAACCTTCTGAATAAGGATCTTCAAAATGCAAACAGAGTAATAGCTGATCTAAAAAAAGAAATCTCAGTTCTACGTGAAAATCTAAGGGGAAGAAATGAAAATGAAAAGGGTCGCCATGCTGCTGCTGCTAGAAGTGCTGAACTGCATAGGCCGCAATTTCGCGATTTGTCTGCAAAAGAAGGAAGAAATAAAGTAATTGAAAATGGTGGTGAATGGATAAGAGTGGTAAATGGATATCGTGGAAATGTTTCTGGAAAAGGGAATAATAGTGAGAACAGTTTTGGACCTATACCAAAAGTAATAAATCGTTTTGCCGTGTTACGTAACCTACAAAATCGGGAAGATACAGAAACCGGCAATAATCAACAAAAACCATCATTAACACGGAAAAATTGCCAGAAACTAAGAAAAGAAAGTAGTAACAAGAAAATTGTGATAATAGGTGATAGCCATGCTAGAGACTGTGCAGTAAATTTAAGGTCAGTACTAGACAAGGACGCATATTTTGTTTCTGGATTTGTGAAACCTAATGCATGTACCGAGCACGTGCTTGATACGGCAAAACAAGAAGCTAAATCTCTCACATTGAGGGACACCATTGTAATATGGTCAGGGACAAATGACATAAGTAAAAATAAAACAAGTGATGCCGTTACCAACTTAGCACATTTCATCAAACAACATGGCCAACAAACAAATGTTGTTGTAATCAATACACTACACAGACATGATCTGATGAATTCTTCGTGTGTGAATGAGGAAGTTAAAGTATTTAATAGGAAACTTAAGAAAATTATAAAGTTATCTCCCAGGGCAACAGCGATAGATGTGAATCCAGAGAGAGACTGCTTTACTAAGCATGGCCTTCATCTGAACAGTAGGGGTAAAATCAAGGTGGCTGAGAAAATTGCAGAAGAAATTAGAAGGCCCAAGTATAAGCAGTCAAACATTATCCTGTCGTGGAAGGAGGAAGAATCGAGGGAACCAACCAGAGCAGCCGACGAAGCCCAGCAGGAGGATGTCCAACTCCACAAGAGAGAGGATGTGCATGAGTGTGTAACAGCAGTGATGACAACTAGAGAAGAGCTGCGTGCATCAAAAAGGGACAGAAGACCACCACAAAAGCTAAGTATTGATTTTTTATAGACAATCTTCCTCCTAAAGTAAATGATTTCAATGGTAAAAACATGGTCGATGCTTTTAAGGCCCCTTGTATCAGTGCTAGTTGTTTAAGAAATAAAACTCATCAGTTAGAATTAGCTTTGCATGAAAGGAGCCAGGCTGATTGTTTAAAAGATTTTAAGGTGGGGGATTATAAAGTAAAAGATTCAGACAAAAATTATATGGTATCTGTAACACAAAATAATGAAAACAGTTACTTAAGCATGCTGCATCAAAATGTGCAGTATTTAGCAAACAAAATTGAGCAATTTAATATACTTATAAATCAAGTAGGCCCTATATTTGTAGTTATTACAGAACATGGACTAAAGGAAAACCAAATTGAGCATTATAAATTAGACAATTTTGTTTTACAAAATAGTTTCAGTAGAAGTAAATTTAAAGGTGGGGGTGTTGCAATATATGCTCATGAAAACTACAACGAAATTGTGCAAATATACAACTTAAATAAATATTGCATAGAAAAGGATTTTGAAATTACTGGGGTTAAAATTAATACTGAAGAGGGTAACATATTACTTTTTGGAGTATACAGATCGCCAAGTGGTGAAATTTCAAATTTTTTCAAAGGATTATAAACAGTGTTGACAAAATACTCAGTATATAGTAACAAAATTGTAATAATAGGTGATATAAATATAAACTCTATCAATGGAAATAACGTGTATACAAAACTTACAGAGTTATTAAATATGTTTAATAATAAAATGCATATTAAAATACCGACTAGGGTTACTTTGGCATCAGCTACCGCTATAGATCAACTTGCCACAAATATAGATAGTAAAAGAATAAAAGTAGAAGTATTTGACAGCTTTATTTCTGATCATAAGGCACAGATAATGAAAATTCAAAAAATTATTGTTAGAAGTGATAATATTTTAAAATCAAGAATAAGGAAAACCAATTCATATAATATAAATGTGTTCAAAAAGTTGCTAAAACATGAATCATGGGATGAAGTACATGATACTGACTGTGTGAATGAAAAATGGGATAACTTTTACCTCATATTTAATAAACACTTTGATACTTCGTGTCCAAAACGGGTTATAAATAAACGCAAAAAAGAAAGTAATAAATTAATCCTTCTCCCCAGTATAATTAAGATTAGGGAATCAATGAAGGACATGTATATATTTTATAAGCAGTATGGTAATAGATTGTATTATGATAGATATCAACATTACAAAAAAGAGTATGAAGCTGCTCTCAAAAGTTTAAGGTCAGAAAATATTAAATATAAGGTAGCTACTGCAAAAAATACAAGTAAGTCTTTATGGGATTTAGTAAATGCTAGTAAGAAAAACTGTAAAAATTCAGAGAACATTGTAATTAATCATCAGAACAAAAGGGTTGATAATCCAGTAAGCATTGGTAATATATTTAACGAATACTTTATAAATGTAGCAGTGCCTCAGGGAAATAAAGCAGTTAAAATGGATAGGAATGAGGGAATAAAGCGTATTGGTAGCACAGTGTTCCTAAATCCTGTTACTGAGACAGAATTAATCAAAATTATTACTCAATTAAAATCTAAAAACTCGAGCGGGTGGGATGAAGTTTCATCAAAAATCCTGAAACAATGCAAGGAAGAATTAGTTAACATCCTAGTACATCTAATAAATGCCTCTATAGGGGAAGGAATTTTTCCGAACTGTTTAAAAAAGGGGGTTGTTAAACCATTACACAAAAAGGGTGATGTTACTAATGTGAGTAATTATAGACCAATTACTTTAACATCTACTTTTGCTAAACTACTGGAAAAAGTTATTTTAAAGAGGATTTTAAGTTTTTTGGACAAACATAAAATTTTATCTAATTCCCAGCATGGTTTTCGAAAAGGTTATTCTACAATTACTGCTGCGGTAGAATTTATAGACGAATTAATTAACAAAATGGAAAATGACAATCAAGTAATGGGGATTTTTCTTGATTTATCAAAGGCCTTTGATAGTGTTGATCACCAAGTCTTATTAAAAAAAATTGGAACATTATGGTATAAGGGGGACTGCAGGTAAATTAATTAACACATACTTACAAGACCGGGTACAAAGCACAGAAATAATATGTAAACTAAACCAAATAGAAACAAAATATGAATCCTCATTAGCAACTGTTAAATTTGGAGTCCCACAGGGATCTGTGCTTGGGCCTTTACTATTTACATTATACACTAATAATTTACCTGTGATTAATAATGTTAAAACTGTATCATATGCTGATGACACATCTATAATTTGTTGGGGAAAAGATCTAGACAACTTAACTAATAATATACATTCAGGTACAGATGTAATACTTAAATTTCTTGCTAATAACAACCTATTTAATAATTTAAACAAGACAAGCATAATATATTTCAAAATTAGTAATTGCATGTACAACAATATGAAAATTAAAATTGGAAATGAAGAAATAGATACAACAGATGATCACTTATTTCTAGGATTGAATATTGACAAAAACTTATCATGGACAAAACATGTAAATTATATATGCAATAAAATAAGTAAGGGTATCTATCTATTAAATTACGTGGCACACTATTTGGATAAACCTAATTTAAAATTGATTTATTATGGAATAATTCTTCCTCATTTGAATTATGGTATTGAATTATGGGGTACAACGTCTAAAGAAAATTTGAAACGATTACTGGTATTGCAGAAGAGGTGTGTAAGGATTGTGTGTTCATTAAAATCAAGGGATTCATGTAGAGAAATTTTTAAAAAAGAAAGAATTCTTACAGTGGTTGCATTATATATTTTTAGAGTTATTTTACTAGTTAGGAGAACTACAAATATAAGGAGTAATAGCAATATACATAAATATGACACAAGAACTAAAGAGAATATGTATAGGGAAGCAAAGAGTAAGAAATTTTTTGATAAAAATCCATTTGTGATTGGAAGAACTTTATACAATAAGCTGCCAGCCACAATTAAACAATCAACTGGTTCCAAGTTTAATAAATGTTTAAAAAATTACTTAATTGAGAGGGCCTTTTATGACATAGATGAATATCTGCAATTGTAGTTTCAAAGGTTTTTTTTTTTTTTCCTGACACATGTAATTTGTAAATATTTCAATGAGGGTATAAATGGGAGATCAAACTGTCAATCTGTCTAGTAATTTCAACAAGTGAGTATAACCTTTGAAATATATTTCTGAAATCAGCATTAAGTACATATTTATAAATTATTATTCTTATTATTACTATTATTATTTATGTTCAATCATTATATAACAAATAAGAAAATACTAATACAGTTTATTACATCTTCTGTTTCATATTACTGAGATCTTCACCTTATGACCAATGGATAGGAAGAACCGCGAGACCCTCCTCAAAGAAAGGGAAAACTGAAGATTGTTTTTTTTTTTTTTTTGTTTTTTTGTTTACCATAAAGACAGTTACATTATTATTAATCTCTGTATATGCTCTGTAAAATTTGTAAATCTTGATGTATGTAACTAAATATTGTAATATGTAAACTTTTTCAACGAAACTTGAAACATGTATGTCATGTCTATAAGTGAATAAACCATTATTATTATTATTATTATTATTATTATTATTATTATTATTATTATTATTATTATTATTATTATTATTATTATTATTATTATTATTATTATTATTATTATTATTATTATTATTATTATTATTATTATTATTATTATTATTATTATTATTATTATTATTATTATTATTATTATTATTATTATTATTATTATTATTATTATTATTATTATTATTATTATTATTATTATTATTATTATTATTATTATTATTATTATTATTATTATTATTATTATTATTATTATTATTATTATTATTATTATTATTATTATTATTATTATTATTATTATTATTATTATTATTATTATTATTATTATTATTATTATTATTATTATTATTATTATTATTATTATTATTATTATTATATGTACTTATAAACCATACGAGATTTTGTATCACTCTGTGATTCTACAGAGCAACAAATAGAAAGTTAATTTTATATCAAATTAGGTTAAAAGAACAGATAGATCATACCTGTGACTCTTCCTTATTTCCTGTACATGCACAAAAACAACTCGTGGATCTGTACAATTCAAGAGAACGTCTGCTATAATTGCTTCTACCACCGCTTGCTGTTCGCTTCTTTCGAGACACAAAGAAAGAATACTTGGTACGACTTCAGCAATTCAAATGTTATGCTGCTCTTTCGAATTCCTGTACTGCCAAATTCACATCTGACATTGAGTTTAATTAGGAATTAGTAAGTTAACTTTACTTAAAACGTAACAATAAATACTGAATATAAAATAATTGCAATATCTCAAAAGCAATAAACAATGGAGGCCTGACCATTATAGTTAATGCGTAAACTTTGTATTTTCACTGCCAGCATGATCCAACTTCGTATACAGTCATGAGTGGAATCACGCGTCATATTTTAGTAGAGTAAGGGATTGAATTAAACAGTGAAAAAAAGCTTGCAATTAAAAATTCATAGCACAAGCAATAATACAGGTAACAGTCTTTATTTGTAGACCATTTTGAAAGTCCACACCTTCATCTAGCATCTGCAAATTTTTTATTTAAATTGGTTAAGTAGCTTTTTATTTGTGATTTTGCATTACTAAGTTATTGATTTGCATTTTAATGTGTTTTATAACATTTCTAAAATTATTTTGGTGTTATAATTTATAATATTACTAATTTTAATATGTTCATGCAGTCCTTCTTTGTATAATAATAGTAGTAACTTGCCATTTGCGTTCTTATTAATACTGCAACCAATTAGCACTTGTTCTTTGTTACCTACATATGTATCTTTCCACTACTACAATATGGATCATACCGTTTTATTTTCATTTTGTACACTAGTGAGGGAGTTAAAGTTCTTCGCAGTGTAATATGGAAGATGCCTTACAGATTTTTACTAGCAGAAACATTCATTTAAAGCAACCTAATGTAACTGATACCTTGTCACTTATTGCAGACTCACAAAGTGATACAGAAAGTTTGTGTAGGTTACACGTATGATGTGTAGGAGTCTTCCGTGTAGCATAAATTGTGAAATTAACTATTTTACTATTGATGCGGCACAAACTTCCGTATCCCACGACTGTGGTTTGTTTCTCTTTAATATTTGTAAACAATGAACCGTGAACAGCAAAATTATCGCGCGTATAGATAAAATTGTGCTAACGTTTGTATGATAATGTTCCGTGTGTTTCATGGTTGTGCTCACGAAAGTTTGACGAGTTGCGATGCAGAACATAATTTTTTTCTCTTTTTTTTTTTCAGTTACGTCCGCCCCAACGTTAAGTTATATCGCACGGTGAATGCATTGGGTGAAATGATGCTCAAATGAGTCCAGGGTCCATTGAGCTTAGAGTTACACGACATTTGTCTTGAAGGATAAGTGAAAACCCCGGAAAAATCTTATCTAGGTAACTCACCCTGACCGAGATTCGAACTTGGGAACTCTTGAACGTGAGGCAGACATGCTACCATCTATGCTACCGAGGCGGACATGCAGAACATAATGAACAAACAGCTGAGGATCGTAAGCCGCAAAGCATAGCCGAGCGATGACAAAACGTAGCCAAAATATCAGTGAAACTAAAACTTAATATTCCTTAACTACTTTTATTAAAGCAGAATGTATCTATTCTAAAATCACTAATGTAATTGTAAGACTTGAAGCTTTCACGGTGATGATTATTGATTAAAACTTCTCGGGTTACCAGCCGTGTGATTACCAGCCGTGTGATGTTGATGAAATTGTTCGAGCTTTCGGCCATCTTGACTCTGTGGCCTTCTTCAGGATGTGAACATCCTGAAGAAGGCCACAGAGTCAAGATGGCCGAAAGCTCGAAGAATTTCATCAACATCACACGGCTGGTAACCCGAGAAGTTTTAATCACTAATGTAATTGTTTAGTAAGCGTTGACCATACAAAACTGGAGCGTGTTGTATCTTTAGAAGTCTGGACACTGACAAAACAGAGACTTTAGATATCTTTTTTAATGACCTGAACATACATTATTGTACACTTAACTTACATTTAAGGACTCATCATCAAACCTAGCAATAATGATGATGAATGTAAATAAAATGCTCCAAAGTTATCATTTAATCCTTTGGCAGGTAACTTACACACCGACTCATAAGTCCACATGTTCTCATGTTGTGTTTTAACTCCTTCGTTATACTAATAGCCAATACTAACAGATAAATGTCACTTTCTCAATGCTGAGTTTGCTGTATCTTTAGCAGGTATGACTTCTCTCTCCCTACAGCATGCAAGTCTCCTTGGTACCAGTCGTAAGGTAACCCAAACTGTTATAATAATGTACTTGTTACAGAGTTACAACAATGATATTAGCATATTACACTATACTGATAATATAAACTTATTGCTTTTTGTCTAAAGTAATGAATCTGATTCTGCATAATGTTGATGTGTATCTCAGATACAATAGACCCTAGTGGTTCATCGGGAATATCTATGAGTTGATGGAGAATTTAATGTCAGGACGGCAAGTTGGCCATGGTAGCTCAATGGGTAAGAGTTACTGGACGAAAACCAGGAGATCCATGGTTCAAATCCTGGACATGGCATTGAATTTTTCAGTTTAAAATTAAATTTTATAACTTTGCTTCAAAATGCAGAAAAGAAAGCTAGTCTTCACTAACATCTTATGTCTGACTGAACCAAACTTCATTTATAAGCAAACACAAACCCTCAAATTTCTAAATTAATCTTCGCTGCTCCTGTGTAGGGAGTTTGCTGTAAACTGCTGACACTTTCTTGTGGAGAGAGCAATCCCAAATGTACACTATTCATTGAAACCAGACCATTAAGACAATTTTTACTCTCATATCGGCTTTAGTGTTGCAAAATTAGTTAGCTTATTTTGTATCTGTAATTTTGGTAAGTGTAATTGATAATCAAGCAATGCAATAAGCTGTTGTATAGATTAGGGCATGCTGCCTTTCATTTGTCATGAGAAAACAAGAGGAGTTTTACATTTGAAGGTCTACTTCCTCAATATTTCAAAAATAGGTATTGACAAGTGACTACATGGTCATAACGTCAAGGTAAATCTTCATAAATTCACCAATCACATTTACTAAGTAGCACTGGAGAGCACATTGGTCAGAGTTTGCTTAGAAAATTTATAAAAATTATAATTATATTAAATATAATTCTTCTGCCGTAAGAATAATCACTTCATGTTTGTTGACTGAAGAATCACTTGTTCCAGCTTCGAGGGGCATATACACGCATTCAGATCACAATCACTTTAGAAAATACATGTGTTCAATAACAATTTAATGTAATGTTAGCAATATTTCAGCTCAGTTTGTCTCAGGACATATCCATGGCCTTTGCTGTAACAATATCAAAACTCTACTGTGAAGACAAAGGGAACATTAACTCGATCTGTTTCAAACTGCATGCAGAAAGTGTACTGTTTATTTATGCTTGATTTAAGTGTTGTCAGGAAGGAATGTTAATTTTTATGCTTCTCTGTGTTGAATGAAATAATGTTGGGGAACCGTAAGCATATGGAAGATAAAACATGCATCGTTCGTGCTCTAAATATTGTAGAGATTGGAGTTTTGTACGGTCATGATCAGAAGATAAAATTCTTTCTTATTATCAGATCGGCATTTATCATTTTCAAATATTAATATCCGAGCGCCATTAATGAGAATGTTCTTAGTTCAAGTGTGTGAGATGCGTGAACCACTTTTGGCAGTGCGGGTAGGAGCAGCAAGCTTAGGATTTGCTGGAGTCTAAAGTGTGACACGCCTCCATATACCTTTAACTTTTGTGAAGATTATAACAGAGAGTATATGTATTTACTAGTAACAATAAAACTTAAACAACGATACATGATAGATAGATTGAACCATTGATCTCCTGGTATCCATCCAGTCGCTCTAACCCATTGAGATACCATGGCCAACTTGCCGTCATACCATTAAATTCTCCAATTGCTCATATATTTCCCTGATACACTACTAGGGGCTCTCACATCCGAGATACTATGGCGACTTACTATTGAAAGTTCTTAATTCCCAGGCTTCATCATTTTAACTCTTATTATTTTAGCTAATTGATGGAAATTAACTATTTCTTCATACTAGCCGTATACAGGCTAAGGTTTTTCATAGATAAACTAATTAGTTAAAATAATAAGTTAACTAAACTACGCTCTTCTGTTTCTCTATTTTATTTTATACTTTTGATATCTCTAGTGCTGGTCTAAAGGCATTTTGGCTAAGATCCTTTAAATATCCTAATACAAAGTATTTAGAGTTAAGCTTTAATATCATGACTTTCATTTGTTTACTGCAACTGGGAAATGCTTCCTAGACCAAGAATATTTGTAAGTGAGAATGTTTCATCTGATTATTAATTCCATTTCCTGCTTATACTTTACTTAAAGTTTAATAAACTTTCATAGTTTACTGATGTGACTTGATGAAGCTTTTCTGATATTACTACAATAGTATCATGTACAAAGACCTCATCTGTCTGCTCCTTTCTGAAATTTTAATGACAAGTCATTTATAACTATTGAAAATAACAATAGCTTGACATAGAGCCTTATGGGACATCTTTAGTAATAATGCGTGATACCAACTCATATCCATTATCCTGGTTTCCTGGATTTTGTTAAAGAAATATTTGAACTAGTTTATAGAGATCTCAACCATCATAAATTGTAGCAAGAGGTTGTCCAATGACATAGCTAAATCACAAAATATTACTAATGGTAAATCTTTTTTATTGAACGCTCTTAGTAATTCGTAAGTCAGCGTGTATGTTTCTTTATGTAGAAGCAAAGTAGATTGATGGGAGAATATTGTTTAACACAATGTGTGCTGTAACTCAGTTGTATACTGATAGAAAAGGCTGTCGGCAGTAAGATTATCCTATTATTTTAAGTCAGAATAGAGGCTCAACTGTTTTCTTCTTTTTTTTAATATCTCTGATAAAAGAGAATGGGTGATATATGGCTGAGAGTCTTTATGCTCTGTTAAGATGTATTTGGTACTTATGTCATCCCAAGCATAACATATTCTTGTTTTTATGAGGTAATAATTTATCTCCTCTCTCTAGGAGTTGTAGAATCTATTTCAAATTGAGGTTAATTTTCAGATATACTTTTATAGAGTTTTAAGTGCAGTTTAGTTTAGGTAATTCTGTTTGTATTTTTGCTACATTAAGGAAATGTGTTAAAGGTATAAGACAGATACTACTCACTTATTATTTTCGGATGATTAATGGATCAGTTATACTACTTGCAGTAATTGTCCGTTTTAAGTTTATATTTTATTTCACAAGTTTTAATATTGTTTTGGGAATCATCAATAGCTACTGAGTCATTCTTTCCTTTTGATTCATTTTTCTCTTATTTCTCTTTTAGTTTATAACTCTGCTACTTTTTGTAGTGTTTTTTAATGTAATGGTTATTGCATGTTTGATATATTTAAAAATTTCTTCTATTTGTACAGGACTTCCATATACCTGATGTAATCTAAGGTCTGCCTTGTGATAAATGTATTGTTATCTCGGTGAAAATGGCTTAAAATGTTAATAGTATATATTTTAGAAGTTCATCAAATCTGTCATTTACTTGAGTCTAGGTGCAGACATGGGCCATTATGTTATATTTTAGCACTAATTTAAATTTATTGATATGCTGATCACTGACTATTTGTGCTGTAATTTTTTAATTTCTGTCTTGCTCACAAATGCTGTTGTTAGAAGTTGCTTAGGTTCCCTCATAGTGAGACAGCTGAAGCATATTGACCAAATAGATGACATTAGCGTCGGCACAACAACTGGAATGAATGAATGATGGGGCAATTCATGGAATTTTAGTTTCTAGAATGCTTAATTTGTGAATGGAAGGTTCTAAACGCAGTGTAATGTTAGGTTTAATTGAGTTGTTAGTTATGATTGTACCAGTGAGTATCAGAATTGTTAAGAATCAGTTGGCTGGAGCAGTTGTGTTGTTGGTATTGGGTATTGGTCTGTCAGTAGTGAATGTGTAGAAGTGCCATCAGTACAGGTTAGTGAGATATAACGGAACATTTGATTAATGTGCCCGTTCTGTGTATTTGCAAACAGTAAAGCTGATTGTAAATCAGCATTTGGATAAACATTCTAGTGAAAATGTGAGTTTCTTACACTTTACAGTGTCATTCAGTCAGTCACCCAACTTTTGTTACATAATATCATTAACTGAATCTCCACTTAGTACAAGGGTAGATCAAATTTAAATTAAAATTATTTTTTAAAATTTATTCTGTCAACAACCAAATAATAATACTGGAGTTGATTTCTATAATGGAGTTCATCTCTTGATGATTGAATACTATCATAAGTTGTCCTAATTAAAAAAAAAAAGATCTTCTTCAATAATGTCACTAATGGGCACAGTGTTGTCTGCAGTAATGCTTGTGCCCGATCTGCTCCTATGAGGTTCATTTGCTACAGCTTCTGTTCCCACCACAAAATCTTTAACTCAGTCATATGCTCCAGTCTTCGAAAGTATTTCTTCCCGAAACTGTGCGCGGCGCTGTCTTAAATTTTCCGAAGGTTTGGCGCCCCTTTGTGCAAGAAATCTAATGATGATGCATTGTGCAACAGACGTGTGCACTTCTTGCTTACTCATGGCGTACTGATGATGCCCCATTCTCCGCAGTGCGTGCGCGCGTAATACCCTCTCTGGAGATACCCCACCAACATACTGACAAAATTTCTCCTCAAATTTATTAGCAACAGCAGCGTTTCATCAAAGTTCCCGTTTATATTTGATATACCCTTGAACAATTGAGTTGATCTTTAACATTATATCACTTACACGTTTCAGTCTTTGCTTTGCATCCTTGGTTCTTGTAGTGTTAAATTAAAAAGTTGTGTGACACTATTTGCCAAACTGTATGATTTGTAGCCCTCCATGGATGTTTTATTACTAGAACTGGTTATGTCATGTAGTACTAAACCTTCTTGCTTAATTTAAGTATCATAGCAAACCTTAGAACAACAGTAACAGAATACAAACTAACTATGATATTAGTAATTGGCACATAGCAATTTATTTTAGTTATATCTAATACCTGGGAGTGCTTTGATCTTTATCCATGACATTTTGAACAGATTAGGAGGTTTAATGTTGGTACAGTATCTCAGTAAGCTAGCTGGAATATAATAGCATTGACATAGACAGACAACTGTCTGTAGTTTGAGATCTTCACATGTATTTGAGTTTGTTAAGTCTGGTTCAATTGTTCAAGAAGTTGTATGATAAGAGAACGGTGTATTTAATGTGGTTTGAAGAATTATTGATAGATACAAAGAAGTTGATGGCTAAATTTACTTATATTTTTTGGTCTATAAAATATCTCTTCTTCTTTACAGATTTATTTCTAGAAATAACAGCAACATCAAATTCAACAGCTCTTTGAAATGGATGAGAAAGTAGAAATCAAAGAAGAGTATCCTCTTGAAGACGACATAGCCTTACAGAATGAGAGAGAGTTCTTTCACAAAGTTGTTACAACAAACATTGGTGATGTTACTGGTTGTGAGATAACAGTCAAAACAGATATTAAATTAGAGACTCCTTTTACCAAAGAACTAGACAAGCAGGTTAAGAGCGAATCTGCTACATGGAGCAATAACTGCAACATAAATGGAAAATCAGCAATTGAACAGCAGACTCTATTTTCAGACATTGGTTCACAGAATGAGGGAGAATTTCTTCTAGTGGATCCTGTAATGATTGATAAGAAATACAACAGTGATATTGAGATTGTTAACAAAATAGAAATTAAAGAAGAACCTTGTTGGCTGGAAACAGAAACTTCATCAGTTGGTAATAATAAGGTAAGTTATGTAGAAACCTGCTTAGTTAGACTGAGCAATGTTTTGTATTAATGTCTTCAATATATTCTGTACTGTTGCAGAATATTACAATCTTTTGTGCATAAATAAAGAAAGAGTAAACTGAAGTCATTGATTCAAAGACAACAGTCGATTCAGCCATAAACCTTTAAACATATGCACATTTGCCCAGGACTTACCAGCTGACTCTTATAGCTATCAGCTCCTGGAGTCTGACCCAAAAATTTATAGATATCTACGATATCATTTCATACAAGTATGTATATAAAAAGAATGGCAATTGGCACTCTTCCAGTTGTTTTGCATTTTAAATACAATACAGTATCTATGTCTAAGTATGTTCAGATATGACTGTGTGTTTGAGAAGACCTATGTTGTGAAAGCAATATGCATTTACTGCTTTATTATTATCATTAACCTAGGTACAAGTTGTAGTGAGGAATCTACCAGATACATCACAGATGTCTTGACCAAATGGGATATTGGTATAAATGATTCAAATATGTTAACCTTTTTATCCTTCCTATGTTCCTGTCGTAATATTTGTAAATGCTTGACCACTTTAATCATATATTCTGATTTATTAGGTATTTCTGTTTCCAGTTCTGTGTTCTCTAAACTAAACTAATGCTTTCTCCACTTCTTGGGGTTTGTATACATCGTTGCAAGATAAATTATCAAATATTGTCTCTACATATCTTGTAAATATCTTAGCAGGACAGTTAACACTGTGTAGATATTTGTGTGAAAGCTGTAAATTTGAATTCTTCCTACACCATTGAAATATATTTGTTAATTAATTTCCACATATCTTAAGAAGTTGATGTTAATACTTCTTTCTTTTTTTTTAAAATCAATTTCATGAACATTTGCCCACATCTTCAGTCAACAAACTTTGTCATCGAGGTTACCATGTTGTTTCATATTTCCAAAATCTGAAGACAAAACAAACCTAAAAACAGAATCAACTGCCGGTATGTCAAAATTTTTTACGCGATTTTTATTTTTTGAAATAAATATGTTTTCCCACATTATTAAATCGGTGTGAACATATAATTGTTTTAATAATTTAACTTCTAGATATATTTCATGGTAGAATGACCAAAAATTATCTGCTACGGCTGATTTACCAATTTGTTTATACTTAATGTTATGAAAATGTTCTTTCTTTCTGGTTTCCAAACTACGTTTTGTCTTTCCAATATAAACCTGATCACAATCTAAACAATTAAATTGATAAATACCAGATTTTTTATTATTAGGAATTTTATCTTTTTTAGAAAATTGTAATAAATCTTTAATACTATATTTTGAGGAACTAAAGTTATACCAACTTCTTTAAAAAAAATTTGAAAATGTTTATTAATCCAAGTATGCTAAGTAAGTTTTTTAAATTTATAATTACCATTTTATTACAATTTGAATTATTCTGTTGCAGGATGCGGTCCTTCCTCCAATAAAATGTTCAAGGTAAGACTTGACTCTTTTCAATTATAAGCCTTATGTTTACTCTAGCATTTATGTTTTAGTACATGTGTCATGGAGCTCTTGACGCTGCGCCGTGGCTCAGTGGTTAGACCGCATGGCCCTCACCAAGGCGGCCCGGGTTCGATCCCAGGCGACCGCAAAGTGAGATTTGTGGTGGACAACGTGGCGCTGGGGCGGGTTTTCTCCGGGATCTCCCGTTTCCCCCGCCATCTCATTCCATCTCATGTTTTAAGTATATGGTCAAGTATATTTTTCTTCTTACCATTCTCAAAGCAAACTGATAGAGTTAATGACAGAAAGACTCATAATAAATTCCGGAGTTAGTATTTTTACGGGGGACAGTGACTTTCTTCCGCAACGAAATTAAGTGTGTTATGCAATTTAAGCGTTTCCGTTTGCCGCGAGAGGAGCGAAAGGCCAACGTATAAGAAGATTCAATAGCTGAGATACTTTTTTTTTTATTTTACGTCCTCCAACGTTGTCATATCGGACGATGAATGGAATGGGTGAAAATGATGCTCAAATGAGCCCAGGGTCCATAGAGTTTAGGGTTACCCCACATTCGTCTTACAGAATAAGGGAAAACCCTGGAAAAACCTCATCCTGGTAACTCACCCTGACCGAGATTCCAACTCAGGACCTCTAGAACGTGAGGCAGAGAAGCCGCCACCACGCTAAGACCGGAAGTGCGGGCCTTATTGCTATGTGCTCCATACCCTTCCATTACAGCAGATGTACAAGAATCTATTTCTCCATTCTTCCGATTGTGAAGATCTCTGTTTTCAGAAACTTTCTTGTGGGGCGAGTGGACCAGTGGGTATTGGAGTTTTGAATCAGTTCAGTTGTATAGTTTGAATGAATCGGTGAACCTCGGTGGCGTAAATGTGAAAATTTAGTTGTGTGAGAGTCAACAAGTAGTGTCAGTATGCAAACACTGGTTTTGGTGAGCATTTAGAAGTGATGCGAGGTTGTGTTGTAACAAAGACACAAACTAGACCGTGCTACGGAAAGAAATACGTTTTTACGCATATTTGTAAAAAAGGTGCAAATTAGTATTTGATACATTGGTAACAAAGGAACAGATCAATTTTGTGGCCGAGATCGTTTTGGGGTAGAGAAAACCTAGAGCACGTGAAGAACTGTCAACGGCTAAGTAAACCAGCTGGGAGAAAAGGAATGTGTCGGCGAGAACATGTGAAGAGCTGTCAACGACCAAGTGAACGAGCCGGGAGAAAAGGAGTAATTGTCAAAGAGAATGTGTTGGAGTAGAGACTACCTAGAACACATGTAGAACTGCCTATGGCTAAGTATACAAGCCGGGAGAAAAGCAGTAAGTGTCGGCGAGAACGTGTTGGAGAAGAGGCTACCTAGAATATCCGAAGAACTGTCAACGACCAAGTGAAAGAGCCGGGAGGAAAGAAGTATCGGCAAGAACGTGTTGAAGTGAGAAAGCACACTACATCTGGTACACGCATTTCTTCAACTTCCAAACAGCACAGCGATCGTTGTATGCATGGAGAGGTGAATCAATAATGAAGTTTTGTCCAGATATAATGCCGTGTTAAAATGTAGACAGAACAATGATATATGAGAACCACAGATGTACAAAGCAAGTGAATACATAACTCCACCATTTTGGTTGTTTGCCACAAGGGAAGTAATAATATGGAACATCGAAGTAGAGCTATGAACAGACGTAACGAAGCTGAAGATACGGGACTTACATATTTAGTACATAAAAAGCAAAGTTAGTAACAGTGAAGCAAGAAATGCTACACAGATATAATTATTTGTAATAATAACTTCACTTATCTCTAAATATATGTAAATGTTGTTGTACAGCGTTGGTATGTTGCAGGCTGTTCGATTTTGGTGAACATAAAAGGCTGGAGTTGGACATGGTGTCATTCCTTTGACAGAACATTTCTTCCATGACCGGCAAGGTATACCAGGGATATCAGTGGCCGTCCTTAAGTAGTTGTTACTAGTTAGTTGTCCGTTGAGTATCATAGTTGTTAACCATTCGCCAGCAAGAGCAATATAAAATTAAAAATTACCCACGGATTTTATGTGAGATGAAAAGCGACAAGCATTTGTAAAATCAGTGAAAGTGATTATACGTTATTGCATTAAAAATGTACTTGTTTTAATTAACTTTAAAATGTCCTTTTGATGCAACGTTTATAATATATTTTAATATATTTACATGCAAATTATGTAACTCTTATTTGTATTTAACCCAGGGGCTTCTAAGGTCTTCATACAGATTGAATAAAATTAATTATTGTTAGTTCTTAGGATACAGCCATACAGGAATTAAAAATGAAATGTAAATTTTATTCAAGCACACAATTTGAGAAGTGCATTTTGATGACAATTATTTCTGATAGTTTGTTTATTCAATAGAAACTTCATGTACTTTTGAGTCGCATTTCTTTGCTGCTCATTTGTATCTGGTGGTTACTATGGAATATATATTGAATTCCATCATCTGAAATGATCCATTGATTTTTTTTTTTTTATCCAGATTTATGAACCCTATTTTACACAGTGGTATATTAGGGTTATAGTTGATACATAAAATACACAATTTTAACAAAAATATTTTAAATACTAGAAGGAAGAAAATATGTTATAATCTGATGCATATTATTTTAAACTATTTCAGACGTTTAAACACTGAGTTTATAAACATCATGAAGTACTTATACTGTTGTGGCTTCATTAGCAAAGATGTGAGCGGAGCAGAAAATTCAGTTCCTAGAGAGTCTAGCTTGAATATTAATTCTTGTCTTTCTCTCCAGAAAATGAGACAACAGAAAAGGAGATGAACCACAGTTTGAAATTCTTCACCTCACATGCACTTGGGGTTAGATGTTAAGTGAAAACGTGATAAGTATTCACCAAATTTACCATGTCCACTTAAAAATTGTCAAAACAAAATTTGGTACAAGAGTTTCACATTTTCCTCTGTCATATACACTAGGGAAAAATAATGTTTTTGTTAAACTTCCATTTGGAGTTGTTAGCCATTGTTGGTTCCATTCTTCAAGAATATGTTGATGTATTATTCTCCTTACAGTAGAAATAGGACATAAAGAGTATGTCACAGGAAGATTGGATTCTGCAGCCTTCTTAGCCAAGCAATCAGCTCTCTCGTTACCTAAAATTCCATTGTGTCCTTTAACCCATCCCATGCAAATATGTCCTGGATGGTTTTGAAGCAAGGTTCTGATTTCATGTACTAATGAATTTAAGTTGTATTTATCATTAATAGCGAGTAGAGCTGATTGTGAATCACTAAGAATACGGGCACTGTTCCCATTAACAGTTCACCATTTTATAGCTTCTTTAATTGCTAAGAGCTCCGACTGGAATATAGAACATTCAGGTGACAATTTAAACATGGAGTGAGTTAGTTCCGTTTGGTTTTCATAAACAACAAAAGCACATCCTACTGCAGATACATTATCTTCAAATTGGTAACGCGAACCATCTGTATATATGTAATAATCATGAAAATTACATACTTCCTTTAAACAGGTTACAAAACTTGATGGGTGTCCTGCTGTGGTAGGATGCTCCGGGATTTGTAGTTTTAAGTGAGACAGATAAGACGCACATTCACGTTCATGTCTTAAATTCATAATAGTTACTCTTGATAAACCAGTGAGAGCCCAAGGTTCGATGTTAGCTATAATCTGAGCTGCTTCAGTGGAGATTGTACGATATCCTCGAATTATGCGAAGGAGGAATCCCCTTTGAATTTGTGCAAGTTTTTAACTGCCCATTTTTGATTAAGAACATCCTGGAATGCAGATACACCATACAAAATTAGGGGCACTACAGCAACTTGATATATAATTTTAAGAATACTAGAATTCAGTTGGTCTTGTTGTTGTCGCGAGCGCACCAAGGAGCTTGCTGGCTCTTTCAGCAATGTAATCAAAGTGTGATCGAAATGTTAATTTACAATCCAGTAAAACGCCAAGGTATTTTACCGTAGATACCACCTTCAAGTTGACGTTATTCATGGTAAGAGTAATGGGCTCCATTTTTTTTCTTCTGGTGACAATCATCGCCAAGGTTTTGTAGGGATTAAACATAAGTTTATTTTTAGATCCATTGATATTAAGTGTGTGTTTTATGGATTGTGGTCGCTTTTTACGAATACTTTTAGTGTCATGTCAATTTCATGATTTTCAGACCAGAAATGAGCTGCTACTGGGGGCTTATTAGCATTTTTGTATCTTAAGTGCCTGAAGTGTTCTTTCTAGTGCCTATGTTTCTTTTTGTCCTCCCTATGTAAATGTTTTCACAGTCTTTACACTTAATCTTGTAAATGGCTGGCTTTTCCTCTGGTTTTATTTTATCAGTATTATTTCTGTGAAGTAGGTTTTTAATGTTATAATTGTTTTTTGGTGCCAATGTTATATTGTATTTCTTGAACATTTTTTGGAACTTTTTTGTGGCCCAGGGGTAATTTAGCAAATCTAATTTCTTGTTTTATTGGTGTGAGAGCGTTGATCTGTTTTAATCTCTTTTGAAGTTTGAATGACTTTAGTTTTTTATCTACAAGGTGTTTTTCCATATCCATTCTTAATTGCAGTTTTTAAGATTTGATGGTTTTCGTTTGGATATTCTTGCTGGCTTAGGGTAGATTTACTAATCTGTGTGTGAGACTGTTGTTGGTGGCATGTTTGTGTGGAATCGGGTTGAAACTATTTGCTTTGATGTAATTATCTGTGTGTGTTGCTTTTCTATGGATATCAAATTCTAGTTTTTCATTGCTGTTTGTAATTTTAAAGTCCAAAATAGGTAGAGTACAGTCTTCTTCAGTTTCTACTGTGAACTGTGTGCTGGGTTCTTGCAGGTTGAGTAGTTTCAAAGCATCATCTATTTGTTTGTAGGGCACTATTGCAAAGATGTCATCTACGTATCTGTACCATGTTCTAAAAATATGAGGGAAGGCTTTAGTTATGTGTTTCGAAAAAGCTAATGTATAAATTGGCCAAAAAAGTGATAGCGGACTTCCCATAGCTAGTCCTGAAATTTGTTTATTATATTTTCCATCGAAAACAAAATAATTTTGATGTATACATATTTCAATCATTGCCAAATATTCTGCTATTGCATTGGCATCTAGGTTAAGAGAATTTAGCCATTTCTTAAGTTGAATCAAAAGTTTGTCTAATGGAATGCTAGGGAAGAGGCAACGGACAACAAAGGATACTGAAGTGTCATGAGGGTTTAGTTTAAGAATTTGAATTTTTCTACCAGGTCCAAAGAATTTTTATGCTCAGAGTATGGAGTTGTCGAAAGGACCGAAATTTTTTGGACAGCCATTTTGCCAGAAGGTAAGCATTATTTACAACGGGTCTCATGGGTATGTTGGGTTTGTGTATTGTCTAATAATTATTTCCTTCACTGTGGTGTTCCAATACAGTTAAATCTCGACTATATTATTTATTTGAAGATATTGTGGATTAGCAAATGTAATAAGTAGCTATAATGAACAGCATAGTTACCTTATATGAATTAACTTAACTATGATTGTAACAGATTTCTGTGCATGTATTGACTGATTCAGTGTTCAGATTTTACTATCTCATTATTGTATTAAATTCCGAAACATTTCAGATTATACCGAGAAGCAGTTCCTGTCGCTTCTCTTGGCAAGTCACCATTGTTCTCTGCTGAAGTCCAAACAAGGGACACAAGCTTCTGTAATGGAATTGATCGTCTTGAATATAATTATGAAAACTGTAATGCTAAATGTAATATCTTAACTGCAACAGAATACGTACACTCCAACCAGTATGGTAATTTTAGTGATGGGGCAGACACATCTGTAGAACCTTTATACTTAAAACACAGTACTTTAAGTGATGCGAGCAATACAACACAACAATGTACCACGTCTGAGAAAAGCTTTAGCTCTGTGTGGAATCTGAAAAAACATAATTTAGTGAATGGGGGTAAGAAATCACATCAATGTAAAGTTTGTGACAAGAGCTTTACTAAGTCGTTACATTTGAAAGCACATAATTTAATTCATGAAGGTAAGAAGTCACACATATGTAAAGTTTGTGACAAGAGCTTTACTAAGTTGTCACATTTGAAAGCACATAATTTAATTCATGAAGGTAAGAAGTCACACATATGTAAAGTTTGTGATAAGAGCTTTACTAAGTTGTCAAATTTGAAAGAACATAATTTAATTCATGAAGGTAAGAAGTCACACATATGTAAAGTTTGTGATAAGGCCTTTACTTTGTTGTCCACTTTGAAAAGACATAATTTAGTTCATGAAGGTAAGAGGCCACACCTATGTAAAGTTTGTGATAAGAGCTTTACTCGGTTGTCGGCTTTGAAAAGACATACTTTAGGTCATGAAGGTAAGAGGTTACACAAATGTAATGTTTGTGACAAGAGCTTTACTCATTTGTCATATTTGAAAAAACATAATCTAGTTCATGAAGGTAAGAAGCCACACAAATGTAAAGTTTGTGATAAGAGCTTTACTCATTTGTACTCTTTGAAAAGACATAATTTAGTTCATGAAGGGAAGAAACCGCACAAATGTAAAGTTTGTGATAAGAGCTTTGCTCAGTTATCACATTTGAAGATACATAATCTAGTTCATGAAGGTAAGAAGCTACACAATAGTAAAGTTTGTGATAAGCGCTAATGTCTGTTGTCACATTTGAAAAGAATTTGGCTCATGAAGATAAAAAGGCGCACCAATGTATGGTTTGTAATAAGAGCTTTCCTCACTTGTCACATTTGAAGAGGCATAATTCAGTTCATGAACGGAAGAGTGAGTGAGTGTGTAGTGTTTTAGGGCCTGTCGACAGCAAGGTCATTTGGGCCCGTGAACGGAAGAGGCCACACTAATGTGTCGTTTGTAATAAGAGCTTTAGTCGGTTGTTACTTTTGAAACCGCATTGTTTAATAAATGAGGGTAACAGCACACAATAATATTGTAACTTTTTTGCTTCGTAAATTTAAAAAGTTCAATTACACCACTCAAAATGATCTTTATTTCCACCTTATTCCAATGTCACAATTACAATATCGTAATGTACACAATTACAACTAAGCCAGTTCGTCTTTCCACGTACACTCGGCGCGCTTTACTCTACTGCTCGCCCCGACTCACTCAACTAAACTGACCGTCGCCTCTCTATTGATCGCGGCCCGAGGTTTCTCGAGATTTCCTTTTTATGGAGGGGGAAACATTCTCGATGCTTCGTGCTCCGAGCGGCAGGAGAAGGGGTAAACGAAGACCCAGCCATCCCTGCGGTCTCCCCTCCCTCCTCCGGCCTTCATTTATTGATCGGCATCGTAGGCTTGCCGCTTGGGTTACACTGCTCCCTCCTCAAGGCTCGTCGTCCCGAACAGCGCCATCATAGCGGGCCAGGCGATACAGGTGTACCACCAACATCCTTCCTCGGGGCACCTGAATGCGGTAGACCAAGTCGTTAATCCTCTTCACCACACGGTACGATCCTTGCCGTGACTGCTGAAGTTTCGGACAGCGTCCCTTGGTCCGGGTAGGGCGGTACAACCAGACCAAGTCACCTTGCTGGAATCCGTGGCTGTTAGCTTGCCTGTCGTATCGGGTTTTCATGCGATCGCTCGCCTTCTGGATGTTCTGGCGAGCCATCTCGTGCATGTCGTGGAGGTGGTCCACCAGGTTCTCCACATGTTCTGGCACTGGCTGTATCTCCCCCGGGGGGCTTCCAAAAGCCAGGTCACAGGAGAGGTGTAACTCTCGGCCGAACATTAAACTGGCTGGCGTCATCCCCGTAGTGTCGTGTGTTGAGCGGTAGGCCAGCAAAAACAGTGGCACCTTGACGTCCCAGTCTCTCTGATGGCTAGCCACGACCTTCCTCTAGTGTTCCTCTAAGGTCTTGATGTACCTCTCGACCATGCCATCCGACTGGGGATGTGGAGGTGTTGTGCGGGTCTTGTTAACCCCAAGTCTCTCTAGTGCCTCCTTCATCAGGTTGGACTCAAAATTGGTACCTTGGTCACTGTGCAGCTCTAACGGTACCCCAAATCAGCAGAACACTTATTCCACGAGGCAGTCTGTGATTGTCCTTGCCTCTTGGTTCAGGATGGAATACACCTCCGGCCACTTAGTGAAGTAGTCCTCGACCACCATCAGGTACTTGTTGCCTCGGTCTGATATTGGGAACGGTCCAGCAATGTCAACGGCGATCCGTTCGAATGGCGTTCCTTCGCTTTACTGTTGCAAGCAACCCCGGCTCCTAGTCTGGGGGCCACGAATCGCCGCACACACGTGACACTGACGGCACCATCTCTCAGCGTCTGCTCGGAGTCTCAGCCAGTAATAGCGCTGCCGTAGTTTGTCAATCGTCCGGTTCGCTCCCAGGTGTCCTGAAGTACCGGCGTGCACTTCTTCCAGGACTTCCGGGACCTTACTCCGGGGAAGTACTAACTGTTCTCTCTGCGTCTTCCCATCGGGTGATTCCCATACCAGGAACAGCACGCCCTCTCTGGCCTTCAACGAGTCCCATTGAGCCCAGTAAGACTTGTAGGTGGCGCTCCTCGGTGCTATGTCCGCCCAAGTTTGTCTCATCCCCGCCTCCACTTCCCTCAAGAGTGGCCCCAAGTCATCGTCCGCCATCTGCTCCCTCCGCAGGCCTGCGCTATCCCAGCCATCCGCAAGCACTGCCGTGACTACTCGAACTGCTGCGGCACGCTCCTTCTCCTCCACTCTTGTGCATTGGCCGCACTCTTCTGAAAGGGTCTTCGGGACATAGCGTCCTCGATACCGTGGTTCTTCCCTCTGCGATTGTCTGAGGTGAAGTCGTACTCCTGCAACCTCTGAACCCAACGTACCGTCTGGCCTTCCAAGTTCTTAACGCTCAATAGCCAGGTTAGGGGGGAATGGTCAGACCTCAGGAGGAATAGCTGACCGTACAGTAACTTGTGTCAGTGCTCCAAGGTCTTTACTGCCGCCAATAATTCTCGCCGGGTGACGCAGTAGTTCTGTTTTGGATAGCGTCTTGCTGTAGTAGGCTATCGCCCGCTCATGGACGTCCTGGATCTGCGATAGGAGGCCTCCAATACAAAGGTCGCTGGCGTCGGTGTCCACAATGAAGGCGCCACCTGGTTGTGGAAATCCCAAAATTGGAGCACTGCACAGGGTCTTCTTCAGGTGCTGGAAAGCGTCTTCGGCGTCCTCCATCCACACATAAGGCCGGTGTTCCTCTGTCAGGCGGGTGAGGGGTTTGGCGATGTTAGAGAGCCCCTTTATGAAGCGTCGGTAATAACTGCAGAGCCACAGGGAACTGCGCAACTCTTTCTTATCCTTTGGGCGAGGCCAATCTCTCAGCGCCTGTGTCTTCTCCGGGTCTGTTGCCACTCCGGTTGCTGAGACTATGTGGCCTAAGTAGTTCACTTCCTTGCGGAAGAGCTGGCACTTCGTGTTCAGCTTCAAGTTGGTCACCTGCAATCTCTGTAGCACCTTACTCAGATTCTCGAGGTGATCCTCAAAAGTCTCCCCGACGATGATGATATCCAGGTATAGCAGGCAGGCATCGTAAGCCCTCTCATCACTGACCCCATGAGGCGTTAGAAGTTAGCTGGTGCGTTGCAGAGGCCAAAGAGCATAACCGTGAACTGCCAGAGCCCTTGGCCTGTCGAGAATGCGGTTTTCTCCTTGTCTCTTGGGTCTAGAGCTACCTGACAGTAGCCCTACTTCAGGTCCAGGGTCGAGAACCACTGTGCACCAGCTAGCGTGTACAGGGTGTCGTCAATCCGGGTAAGGGAAAACAGTCCTTTCGGGTGACAGCGTTCAGCCTCCTGTAGACTACGCAGAAGCGTAGGTCGCCGTTCTTCTTCGTCACCAAGACTACATGGGAACACCAAGGGCTGCCCGACTCTTCAATCACTCCCCTGGATCTCATGTCCTCCAACATGCCTCGTACCGCCCCTTGCTTCGCCAGCGGAACGCGTCTATGTGGTTGCCGAATAGGCTGGGCGTCTCCAGTGTCGATGCGGTGAAGCACTTTGTCCGTGCGGGCGTAGTCACTATCGCCTTGGCTGAAGGCGCGCTCGTATGGCTTCAGTAGTTGTCGAACTTTCTCCAGCTGTTCTGCGGTCAGGTGGTCGGCCGCCCTCTCCAGTAAGCCTTCTAGCCGGGCGCCCAGGTGTTGCTTCGGCGGCGGCTCCTGTGTCTTGTCGATTACTGTTACGCTCACCATGGGCTCGCACGTTCCCAACTCCGTCCCGGCCTGGACGTCGTGATCGGTGTCCGTTGGATTTAGCAGACTCACTGGCACCTCCTCTCGGCACGGCAGCAATGCCCTGGCTACACACAGTCCGTGTACAGGCGTCTTCTGGTCCAGCATCATGTTCCTGGTTCTCCGGCCTTCTAGTCGCGCCATCACCACCACCTCGCTCCTCACGGGGAGAACCACGTCTGCGTTCAAGATGACCCTGCAAATTCCAAGTCGTTCTTCTGGTTGACGGAGTATAACCTCTTGTCCGTTGAGCCGCAGGACCTTCTTGCCGACGTCCACCGCGCCTCATGGCTCCTGAGGGCATCCAATCCCAGTGTCACCTCCTCAGCCACTTTCGCGACGAACACACACAGACGTACGGTGCTTCTTCCCAAGGTCAGTTTCAGCAGGGCCTCCTTCTCCACAGGCAAGGTGTCGCCCGATGCCGTGACAAGCTGGTATGGTGGGTTCGGCTTCCTTGTCGGCAAACCCTTCGCCACGTCAGGTCTGATGATCGTCACGGCCGCCCCGGTGCCCACCAGCACGCGGCACGGCTTTCCTCGCACCCAACCGTCCGCGGTAATGCTGTCGTCCATACGCCGGCTGACGACGTGCGGTGTCACTCGACGTGCCGGTGGTGAATGCGCCGACGTGCTCCTCTGCACGACGGCCCTTACTCGTTTTCCGGCTGCTCTTCCTTGTTTGGGCAGTCTCTCTGCAGTTTTCCGGGCTGTCCACACCCCAACACAGGCCACTAGGTGTTCGACGGCGTCCCTCGGCTGGTCTTCTGTCTCCGGTGTAGCGGACACTTCTAGTTCTCGACGTCGCGATAGCTGTTACTTTGGCCGCCTCCATCCTTAATGCTGCTGTCAGTGCCTCGTGGATGGTTTTATAATCGCCGAGCATTAGGCGCTGACGAATCTCCGTGTCTCGTACCCCGTCCACGAATGTGTAGGTAGCTACCCGGGATACGACCTCTGGTGGCAGGTCGACTAGGGCCTTGCTAGCCAGTTGTTCAACTGCCAGGGCGAACTCCTGCAGCGTCTCCTGGCTGCTGTGACCTTGCCTTCAGCTGGCTGCGGTACGCTGCGGCTAAGCGGTGGTTCCCAAAACGATTCTCTAGGGCCTCCCAGATGTCCTTGGGTGCCGCCGTTGACTGAACCGCGTTCAGGATTTCCGCGGCCCGACCCTGGAGGCTAGCAATTAACTGTTTGGCCTCCTCCTCTGGTGACCATTTGTTGTGCTTGTGCACTGTGTCGAACTGGCGGCGGAAGACTTCAAACGTTGACGCGCCATCATATTTCGGAGGTTTGACGCGCGCCGATGTTGTGTCGCGTCCCGGCGCGTCGGCCTTCAAATCCTTCAACCTCCTTCCCACGACGTCCTCCACCATGGCGCTCAGGGACTTGACGCTGCTGTCCGCTTTTCCTTCCAGCTCATTAACGCGGCTCGCCAGATCTTCGACGCGCTCGCCTAACTCTGTGACGTCCACTTTTACGCCGGCCAACTGTTCTTCAAATTTGGCGGCGAGAGCCTTGTTCGCCACCTTCATTTCCTTGGTCAGTTCGGCCATCTTTGCGGTCATTGTCGTGGCCAAGTTGTTGCTTGCCGCTTCTGTTTTTGTTGTTAACTCGTTCATATTCGCGGCCAAGTTGTTATTTGCCGTCTTCATTTGTTTCAGTTCCGCGCCCAGGTTGTTATTTGTAGTCTCTAGCTTCGCGGACAGGCTATTTGCCGCTTCCGTCTTCTCTGTTAATTCGGCCTTCATTTCCATCATCTTCTCCAAAATTTTTTCCAATGCCGCGTCCATCGTTGTAATGTTCGGTGATGTTATCGTCCCGCTTCCTGACACCAGTGTGACTTTGTGGGTTCATGAAATGAAAAATCCAATTGCACCACTCAAAAAATTCTTTATTTCCACCGACTTACAGTTAAACACTTGCCACTTACACAGAATTACGTAATGCACACACTTACGATTCACCAGTTCGTCGTTACAATTCCACATGCACTCGCGATTACGTAAACTCCTCCGACGCACGTACGCAGTCTGTCCGCTCACTGGGCGCTCCTCACAGCTGTTCGCCAAACACTGACTTTCCTCCAGCCCGACGTGTTGCTTATATAGGATCAGCTGGCCAATCTGGAAGGTTCTGGATTAGATGAAATATCCCGTAAGTTCGAGAACTCAGGTGGAACAGAAAGAGACGGCGCAGTGATGTTTTTTTTCCAGCCATCCCTCGTTATTGCTATAAGACAAACGAGTGGGCGTGGCGAACGCCGACCGTCTGCTGCTGCTGCCGGTTCTATAGGGAGTTCCAACGTTCGGGTGACAATATTTAGTTACTTTATTACTTAACATTCATCATTTTAAATTACTTTTAATTTGTTAATATGGTAATGTCAATCACAAATTTAACGTGTACAGTTCTTGTAGTATTTGTTGATTACTTTAGACTGTTTCTACTTTTTGTAACACGTACATAGCACATAGAGAATGTATTGTATTACACCAAACATTTGATAACAAGATTTTACTGTCAAAATTAATTGTGAGACTTGCTAAATAAAACATACGTGTTACATTTACATGAATTTCTCTACTCTGTCTTATTCTCATATCTACTTCATGTTATTAGAGATTAATATTTATATAAAATGTCTTATTACATATATCCTTGTAAGTACAAAGGCAATAGGACAATACAGCAGTGTTTAAGTGATAGTAAAATATTTAATGAAGCAGTCGTTATGTGATGACTTTGAAATAACATTCTGTTTACATAAACAACAGATGAAAACAAAAGAACGACTCCTATTTTAGGAAAGTATAAGTATTGGAGAATTTGAGCAAGGAATATCTCATAAATGATTAATTCTACAAAGATATATTTGATGTAATTTGCATTTTCAATGTAGTCTCAGTTTCTTGTTTTGTAAGCGTTTAAGCGAAGTGTTCTTGTATAGCTACTTCCGTGACAGTGTACATAGTCTTGTTTGAACAAAAATTCTTCTCCCATTAACCTTGTGATAGAGAGAAGCATGACTTCCTCCAAGCTCTCCCGTATCTCTAGCTCTTAACACAAACATTAAAGATGTTCAGTTCTCCAGGACCTTCATACATTTTTTGACACTCCCACTGTTTCTGTTATCTTCCTCTTACTCAATTCACCTCTCCACATCATGACAATTTGCCATTTTATATTCAGAAACATTTTACTTCACCCCAAGTTTGGTTTTATTTCAGGGCAAAATTATCCACATAGCAATGTTCTTGTAAAATCCACAACTGACACTAACAACAGATGGCATGTGTTGTTTTATCAATACTACCAACCTCCGAGATCATGAATTTTGTGGTCGTTGCAGCAAAACATTCATTTGCCGCGAACTTCAAGTGCAATAGTATTTTAGGGAAAGACTATCTTAACCTTAGAAAATTAGCAAAAAGATCTAACATTAAGCTCTTAAATTAAAAAGTGATAGTAGTCCAAAATCCTGTACAAGTATCTCTCCCTCCATGATAAAATTCATATACATAGTTCTTTGACAAAAATATATATTTTCTTTAGTCTCTAGCACATTCCTGATACAATAACTATAATATAATAGGAGTCGAGCAAAACTCATTGGATGTAACTTCTTAACTGTAGAAACAATGTTTTTTATAAACTAAATTGTGACAACTTTCTTCTCTTCTTCCTTTTTTAATATTTACAGCTTTATTCTGTCACGTTTGGTCAAAGAACAAAATTTTAAACATATTTACATAAAACGCAAATGTACTAATCAATTACTCCGAACTTCTATTTATTCTGACTGAATTCTGTACATTTGTAGTTGATAAGATACCGACAAGGTCTTAGCACACAAAAATAGAGATATCGTTAAATAGCGTAATTTATGTAATCTTATTTTATCACTAAGGGTTTTTGAGATATTGTTAGCTTATTGTTCAGTTTGCTAATTGTTTTATATCTTAAAAACGCTGATGAGATTGTAAAAAGCTAATGGAAATGACCGTAATAGTAAAGCTAACATTATGTTTAAATATTTAACAATATTGCTGCTGTATGTACAACAAAGTGAGTAATGGAACAACTCCTTAAACGTATATTTCTTATTTGTAACAGACGGACAAGTAAACCTTTGTGTAACCGTTGGTCGTGAGTCAATTTGTTATATAGCAGACGATGTTTTAGTTATAGTAATTATCTGCCAGGGGAGAACAGACCGCTTGTTGCTGTCCAGAGAGGGCTCCACCTGTAATATCTTACGCTGGGGAAGAAACTTTGTGATTATTAATAATGTTCTATAAAACATTGTAATTTCGTTGTTTTGTTGTTTTTATATAGCTTAGATTTAATATTTCTGTGTGGCCTGTAAACGAAGCTTAGCCGAATTATATATGCAGGGAATATCGAGTAAACTATTAATTATTTGTAAGAAAGGAAGTCTCCTCAACTAACTATATCCTTAGGTATTTCCCATAATTGAACCATGGACTTAATGGTATAACAACTCACAACAATCGTTTTGTTGGTACATAATTGGATAAAGCAATTTAAGAAATGAAGGATGGAAGAACTTGTATCCACACGGGTGAAGCTGAGATAGGGGAAATGGCAATAAGGGATTTTAGTTTGCCACCTGAAAAAACAGGCGCTGGTGTCCTTGATGACGAAGGTGATTGGCTGATTCAAGATCTGCTACAATTTTGGAATTTGTACTGGTTTGATATTCTGTGGTTTGACCATCTTGAAAATTTCAATGTGGAAGGATTGTTCTATTTTCCTGTGGAAGAAAAAGCATTTAATAAATCATCGCATGATCTTGCTACTTGCTCCAAGTAAGGATAATAATCAGATATATGTGTTTAAAATTGTCATTAATATTGGAGGTCTACTGTGAATAGCTGTTGTACTGTAAGATGCTATAACACGTTATTCAATGGAATACTGTGGAAACCATTCACGGAAAAATATAAGCATATTTGTCTTACATTACTTTGATTCTACTTTCAGATACAAAAACTAAGGAGTAAATCTTCCAATATTACAGCTGAACTTCTTTGGAGATTATAATCAGGTTCCGTCACTTGCAGGTATAAAATCAATGTTAATTGAATTTGGAATAGCTTGTTGCTGCATTTTTTATTTATGAATGCTATACCTGTAGTCATAAAGCATTGAAACATTAACAGGAGAAATTCTTATAGCAATATGGACTTTTTAAAGTGCCCATGAGAATATTTTACAGCAGATAGGTTACAATACCACCAACAAAATCATGCCATATTTCATGCCATTCTATTTGCGTCCAATAAAAGCTGTAATTTATTTAGTGTTTTATGTTTCTGACACTTTAAATGAAATGGTACATGTTAATTTTGGAAATTGCAAAGCTGTAACTTCTCAGTTTATGCAGAAGATCTAAAGCAATTACTTCAATAAGCAAATGTTTTTAGGAGTACTTGATCTTAGCACAATGATGAAATGATGTTCAAAGCAGCCCATGGTCCATATTGCTAAGAGCTACGCCGCTATTGTACATGCCAGGCTATATTATCATTCATTACTTTATTATTGGACATCTCTTTTGCTTAGGATTATGTTTAGGATATTTCAACACGTTTGTTTATTTTAACAGGATATGCACAGTGTCAAATTTCGACTGAAGTATTCCCGCAAATTCCCACAATGTTGGAGGAGCTATTGTCATCCTCTAGGACTGTACAGCACGTATACCAATGTGCATTCTATAAATTTCCCCGGGAGCCAGCAAAACTGCAAAAGTAGAAAGTTATTTGTAAAATTTTCAGTGAAAGTTGTGCTTTTATGTGTACAAATACCATTTTTTGGAAGAAGACTTTACAGTTGGTTCGAGACATATGTTAAAGCATGGAGTGGTACCAGAACATTTGGAAATGATCCCATGAAGTTCTTGGTTTCAACATGGAAGTGATAACGTCTTTAAATGAATCAGCTCAAGTGCTACCAAAATAAACTGATGATTGTGAAGGTGGTGTGGAGGTAGGTACTGAGCCTTTCCTTGACAATGTAACACCTTCTTCAAGTATGTCCCCAAGTAAAACAGTGGCTTTCGCTTCAGTAAGAAAGAAAAAGGTTGTTTTGGGTACCGAGGTTTCTAAATTATCTTTGTGTCCGAAAAAGTATCATATGTATAAAATACACAGAAACACGGTAAAAAGATTGGCTAAATTAAAAAAAAAATTACTGGATAAAGAAAGAGATAACGTTAAAATTCTGAAAAAAGTGGCACATAGCATAAGAATATTTGCAAAACGTGGAATGAACATAGATATAACTAGGACATGTGTCCAATTTTTAGTTTATAAATACATTAAAGATAAAATTAGCACTCTTGAAAAAAGGACAGCTACCACAGGACATGAAAAAAAGATGAAAATATTGAGATCCGTATAATTTCAGTCGTTTTTGGTGTTTGTCTTTGTTGAACAATTAAGTGGTAGTTGTTTTGATATTGTTTTCCAGATTTTTAAAATTTTCAGATTTATTTAGACAGTTATAGAAACAGTTATTTGCCTAATTAAATTTATTACATCAAATGCTGGATTTAACTGTTATTTTGAATGTAAAATGTTTACAGTTTCTGGATGACTAGTTGTTAATATTATTAATATTTCGTCTAAAATCACTCATTCTTCTCAAACTGCTTAATGATGTGGTATAGTGTAATACTGTGATTACATTCAGTTATTTTTTGTACTTTTATTTGTGTATTTCATTACATGTTTGAGGTGCTTTCTGAAATATTTCTCCGTAACCTTAGGTAAATGCCAGGTAATGCCTGGGGCAAATAATATCATTAAGATTGAAACATGTATTACGCTTAAGTGTTATAATATTATGCTAAACTTTCCATTTAATACAATGAATTATCACGTTATTCATCACTTTAATTACTTCAGCATCCCTACAGTGTTATTACAGAACGTTACACTAAAGTTTATTTGTAAAATATTCAAATTTATCATTTTTGTTATTTATATCACTTTGTGCAACAGCTACAGTTTTTTGTTAGTGTGTTTGTTTTAAATGAAAAAGGTTCCTCTGTTATTCATATGATTTACAAATGTGTGTTATATTATACAGAATGTTTTCCGAAAATTTCTTTCTAATTAAATGAATTAGCCATGTTGCATCACTTTTAAGTGTTTTGACTTATAGCTAGTATTGTTCTATGGATTCTTTGTAACTCATTTAGTTGAATTACTCATGTTACTTAAGTAAATGTTAAATTAATGTGTTATATTAATGAGACAGAATAATAAAAGGAAGCAGTAACTCTCAAAAAATGTTATTATTCAGAGTTTCCGGTCAAATACCACATTCTATTGTTAATTCCTTGAAAGTTCATACAAAGGTTTGAGATAATTTAAGTGGAAAATCACACAGGTGCCATAGAGAACATTCACTTAAAGATTCAGCTGAACTGTAGCCATGAGGTAATGGAACATATCACCAGATGACAGCTAAGCAGCTATGAAAAATACAGCTACAGTATACTGGCAACGAAATAGTTTGGGCACACGATTTTTCATGATTTAGTTTACCACCCGAAAATCGGGGCGCTGCAATCAACTGTATTGCCAATAATTAACATGGGAGGTTCACTTCTAATAAATATATCTCTGTGTTTAAATTCTTCTTTGTCTCTTATAGTTTTGTTGAAACATGTATCCAGTTTTAATAAATAACACAGGTGCAAGTTCTCATTTCATTCATCACGAATGATATATGCACTACAGCATTCTGACGCAATATGACATCTGTGTGTAAACTTTACTATCATTTCCAATATAACTCAAGAGGAAATCGATTCTTGTAACTAAAAAATATGTGATTAATTTACTTGTCAGGGAATATCAGACTATTGCTTACATTCCTACGAGCTGTTAACATGTTTCACTACTCACTTTGGTACATAATATTCTTAAAAACGTACATTAATCTATCTACTTAATGCTACTCAACATAAACATTATTAAAATGGTATTGTTACATATTTCCTTATGGGTATCTACAATGACAGTACCGTCAACTTTAAACGATTGTCAATTTTTTTAAAGCTGGTCACTAATACGTGATATCTTTAACATTCCATTTCTTTTGTATGGTCTGGACTTATAGAAACATAAATATGTTCCCATTTGGGAAAAAGTTTAAGTATTTGAACGTTTACAACAATAACAATGAATATTTCAAATATGACATTCACAAAAGAAATTATTTGACACAAACCCAGTGTTTTAAGGAGATTTACATTTTTATAAAGTAACATTTTGTCTATATCTCACCGTTTATCAGTTTTACAAAGTGATTCAGAATAAAAGAACGACTCAGACAATTCAAGACAATGAGTTAATTGATATTTTAGGACACAAAACCCGACACTCCACTATCGTCCAAATTCAAAACATACACTTCGTTTGGAATGAAGTTATCTTAAACATATGCTAGTTACACAAAAATTATAGCACCTATTTCTGAGAAAGTCAGAATTTACATAAAGTTTCAATGTCAATATTTCTCTTGTCGCAATTTTTGTAAGAAGCACAACTTAAATATCAAGTTTGGTATTTAACCCGAATTTTGGTTTTTGAGTTGTTCTGTTTACAGACACAACATGGACGTTGTTATAAAAGGTTCCATTTGATTGATTCAGAGGTTTCCAAACATGTGTTTACAGTGAAGTCTCGGTAGACAATACCTCCTCTACCTGCTATATGTAGTAGAGAACCAATTATGTATCTTTGGTAGAAATCTGTAATGTTTAAATCATATCGTCAAAATATTGTACAGTTATAAATAACAGTTTACAAAAATGATAAGTTACGTTCTAACAAGTCAATCTTTATTTTGTATTATGTTGTAATTACTCGAGCCTTTCTTTACTTTCCACCCTTATAGATAATATTATATTGCTCGGTTAACCAGGTACACACATTTTTATAGTTGTACCACATCATACAACTTTATAATATACTCACGTTCTTCAACATCTTATGTGTCAATTGTCACTGTTTGACAAACTCTTGGACATTTACTGTTTACAAATTACAGATACATATTAACGAGAACCTACTGGTAGTGTATGAAGCTTATTAGCAAGTTCAGACTTTTTGTGAAACCGATAATTTTACATGAGGAAACAAATGTAAAGTTGAATATTGATTCATGTCCACACTTGCCAATCACATATCAGTAGCATACTTTGATGTCTGTAAGAGGCTGATTGCAACTTTGGCTAAGTTCGGAAACGCGAAGTGACCTTAGTTACTGAAAGGGGACAGAAAATGTTGAAACAACTGAAGGTACACTTGTAGATGTGTGTATCAGTTAGTAAAACGTGTACAGTAGTACAGTAGAGGACTAGAAAAGAAAACGTGGGGAGGCAGGAATTCCAGATGTTCCAAGCTCATACTTTGGTATAACTATTCCATGTAGATGTAAAGGAGTATGAGAACATAGGAACATTCTCATAAGAGAGTGTCAAATGTTTTAAAGCGAGCCACGAGGTAATTACCTTAATATTCCAGTATCTTTGAACGATTTACATATAAGTATTACATAAAGACTTCCAATTTGTGAATGGACAACATTGAAACTTTTGGACAAGCAACAAAGAATAACTTGCAAGTTGTTCTCTTGTTCACTCTACAAAAGTTGTAATCAACATAGAGTGATATAAGTAATAGGAATATTTGGAACTACTTTTGTTAAATCAAAATTTCCAAAAATGTTCCATGTAAAATGTAGTCTGAGGTTGGATTATTCTCGAAAACCTCTACGTCCTATTCTTGCAGGTTGCTGAAGCCTGTTTGGTATTTAACGACTTCTATATTTGGACTTCATTGTTGAAACTCACAGACATACTGTCACCTAATTATCGGAAGGCACTACCAGCTAGCAGCTGGATGGGCGACAGGAGACCTTCAGCGGACGCCTACCCATTTATCTTGTGGCGTTCACTGAAGGGGATGGTTAGGGAAGTGTTACGAGGCATTTTACCGTCTCTTTCCCTTCCCCCTGACGTCTGGAACCATCGGCAGACGCTCCGAGCCGCGAAGCTTCCAGAGACAGCGATCGTCTTATATAAGGGCTGCAGTGAACGAGTCAGTTAAGTTCTTGGCGAGCAGCCGTGAGGAGCGCCGTGCTAGTAAACGCACTGGAAGCCTGTGTGTCAGAGGAATTGTACGTAATTGTGAGTGTAGAGGAATCTGTGTCAAACGAACTGGTGGATTTAATTGTGTGCACTACGTAATTCTATGAAATCAGCAAGTGTTTCAACTGTAATTCGGTGGAAATAATGAAAATTTTGAGTTTGTGCAATTGGGCTTTTAATTTCACGAACCCACAAAGTCACAACTGGTGTCAGAAGTGGGATATTACAATGATGGACGCGGCATTAGAAAAGATTTTCCTAAAAATGGAATAAATGAAGACTGCAAATGACAACCTCGCTGCGAAAACAGAAGCAGCAAATACCGACCTGGCCGCAAAGTTGGAGATGAAAATTACTGCAGTGAAGGCTGAATTAACCACAGAAATGAGAGCAGCGAACGACAGTTTGGCCACGGAAATGAAGGCTGCGAACGTAGCCCTCGCCGAAATATTTGAAGAGCAATTGACCGGCGTGAGGGATGACATCACGGAGTTGGGCAAGCGGATGGGTCTAGTGGACGAGCGCATTAACGACCTAGAGGGAAGCTGACAACATCAAATGCCTCGAAGATCTGGCTGACAGGGTTAACAACCTGGAAGGAAAGGCGGACAGCAGCGTGAAGTTCCTGAATGCCATGGTGGAGGACGTCGTCGGCAGGAGGTTGAAGGATTTGAAGGCCGACGCGGCGGGACGCGACACATCGGCGCGCCTCAAACCTCCGAAATACGACGGCGCGTCGACGTTCGCGGTCTTCCACCGCCAGTTCGACACGGTGGCCAGGCATAACAAGTGGTCACCGGAGGAACAGGCCGCACAGCTAATAGCCAGCCTCCAGAGACGGGCCGTGGAGTTCCTAAACGAGATCCAGACAGCGCCGGCTCCCAAAGATATCTGGGAAGCCCTGGAGAACCGGTTCGGGAACCACCGCCTAGCCGCAGCCTTCCACTGTCAGCTGAAGACAAGGTCGGAACAGTCAGGGGAGACGCTGCAGGAGTTCGCCCTGGCAATTGAGCAGCTGGTTAGCAAGGCCCCGGTTAATCTTCCACCGTAGTTCTTATCCCGGGAAGCCGCCTACGACTTTGTTGACGGGGTACGAGACACCGAGATACGTCGGGGCCTAATGCTTGGCGACTACACAACCATCCACAAAGCGCTGACGGCAGCATTGAGGATGGAGGCGCCCAAGGTGACGGCTACTCCGACGTCGAGGACGAGGAGTGGGCGCTAAACCGGAGATAGAAGACCAGCCTGGGGACGCCGGCGAAGACCTAGTGGCCTATGTTGGGGATGTGGACAGCTGGAACACCTGGAGAGAGACTGCCTACACCAGGGAGACGAGTAAGGGCCATCGGGGTGAGGGGCACGTCGGCGCCATCACCACCATTTCCTCTAGTGACACTGCGCGCCGTCAGCCGGCGGATGGATGACAGCCTCATCGCGGATGCTTGTGTGAGAGTGAAACCATGCCGCGTGCTGGTGGACTCCGGGGCAGGCGTGCCCATCATCAGACCCGACTTAGCCAAGGGTTTGCCATCCAGGAAGCCGAGCCGACCATACCAGCTGATGACGGCATCGGGCGACACTTGCCTGTGGAGAAGGAGGCTCTGCTGATTCTGACCTTGGGACGGAGTGCCGTGCGTCTATGGGTGTTCGTCGCGAAGGTGACTGAGGAGGGGATTCTGGGACTGGATGACCTCAGGAGCCACGAGGCGAAGGTCGACGTTGGCAGGAAGGTCCTACGGCTCAACGGAGAGGTGGTTATACTCCGTCAACTTGGAATCTGCAGGCTCATCTTAAACGTAGACGCGGTTGTCCCCGCGAGGAGCGAGGTGGTGGTGTCGGCGCGACTGGAAGGCCAGAGAACCAGGAGCATGATGCTGTACCAGAAGACTCCTGTACACGGACAATGTGTAGCCAGGGCATTGCTGCCGTGCTGAGAGGAGGTGCGAGTAAGACTGCTTAATTCAACGGACACCGGTCACGACGTCCAGGATGGGAGGGAGTTGCGAACGTGCGAGCCCGTAATTAGGGTAACAGCAATCGACAAGACACAGGAGCCGGTGCAGACGTAACACCTGGGCCTCGACTAGAACGCTTACTGGAGAGGGCGGCCGAACACCTGACCGCAGAACAGAATTTTCTGGAAATGTTTTCAGAAAGGCCTGTACTTTTACGTTAATCTCCGTTAAATCTGGCAATCACCTTATTACTCTACTTGTATGTATAATTAGTGTTGAGAAATATATACAAATTCATGTTTTTAGTTGAGAGGTCATATGTCATAAAACTTGGTAATTATCCACTTCACGTCGAATTAAGAATTGCTACATAATTTAGGTGTTGGTATTGTTGATATTTCTTTGTTTTGGGGTAAATTCTATCCATAGTTTCTGTCAGTTTACCCGGAAAATAAAACGTATAAAGGGATTGCTTCTTTCCTGTACTCTCTATAATGTATACTTGTAAACATTAGACTTGCTATTGCCAAGACCTGTCAATCTGTTGTCGTAATTGTAAAGAGACGGTAAATATACATGTACCTCCTTTGTTTCTTAACATTAATGGAGAAGGATAGTTTCTGTTCCAAGTCATTAATGTATGTCCATGGAACCATTAGTCTCATTGCAAAGAGCCTTTTATATAAACCCACCCCTATTGGTTTAAATATATAATTCAATAAAAAGGGATCTAGATGGTAAAAGCTACTTTAAGGTTGTTTCCTTTGAAGTGAGTAGGAAGCTTATTTTTTAATTTGGCAACATCTCCAAGCATATACACAACTGTCAAGATGTTAGCTATTCTGCTTTAGTTCTGTGTTGTGGTGTTTTGTGGTTTATGTAACAACATTTAGAAAAAGTGTCCCAGGTATGGTTGACCCATGTCTCAGCTACAACAATGGTTTGGCCTTCTGCCATATTATCAAAAAGGAATGAGTAAAACTTTGAATATTTAATGGATTTAATTAAGATTTATGTCACATCGAATTTTATTACTTTCTTATCCTGTTGTTTTTGTATCTTAGGTTAAGTGCGGAAAAACGTTTCCAATAATGGGGCACACTAACACTATTTGCCTGTCGTTTTCTAATAGACAAACACTAACCATACACTTACCAGTATTTAATGCAGTACTACATTAAGCTCATGAACAGACTGGAGATTTTAATGAAACTGTAGTTGTTTGAGACTAGTTTTTGTATTTGTTACGCCATGTTTATTTGAACAAAATATTTTACGTTTGATAAGACTGTACTATCAAGTATGTGATAATGAGGACAAAGTGCTATCAGTCTCCGGCCGTTGGAGATGATTTATCAAAGAATATTTAACTTAGAAGACTAAAAGAATTACTGACGATTATCGAGGAAAGGATTAATGGACCACAAAGCTGACAGCGAACACCATCAGTGATATTCCAATGGCAGGAAGTAGCTGTTGAAATGTGCACAAATTATTTGGTAAGAAAAATTATAGTGATAATTTAGTATCATTCTATTCTTTCTCTTTTCTCCCTTAAGAAAATTCCAGTACTTAAAGAACGACTACTTTCACTTCCATTCATTGACAGCTTTTGTCTATTACAATAAACAATGGAACACATTTGTTAAAGTTTCTGCCACATGTACAGAAGTTATTGTATTCCTCCCAACAACTCGATATTGAGATTTCACTTAAAATACACGTTGTGAGGTCTCCACAATCGAAAGCTTATGTGCAATAAATATTCATATATTTGTGTTTGTCATCCACATGTCTGTGAACACCCAATCTTGGCATTCAAGTTCATCTTCCAAGGATACAACACGTAAAGTTTTGAATAACTTCCGTAAACTACCTTTCACAAGGAAACATTTTAGAAATTTCCAATTTTTCATAACGGACTTTGATAATTTTTATTGAAATACCATGGGTTTAAAATATTTTTGCAATACTTGATCTGTAAGTTTATCATTTTGACACGATTTGGCTGTGAAAGCTTAATTTACAATTCAATTGACAATTTTTAATTTAAACAATTTTTAAGTGTTTTAATAGCGTATATTCTGGATTTATAATTAAATGACCAAAAATGCTAGGCCAATTTATCTGTTTGAATCTACTTAATGTTACGAAAATATTCTTTTGTCCGGGTTCCTAATTATCATTGGTCGACAAGGTTTTCTTCACAAGAGATCTGAATAGTGAATCTAGTGGTATTTGCCATCCTGAATTGAGATATGTAGTCAGAATTTTCCCATCAGGCATAGTTTTTCTGTAAAAGCTACTTTTTAAAATATGATTTTAGCGTTTTCTTTAACAAATGAAATGAAATGTGTAGTGTTTAACGCCCGCTTTTACTACATACGGCACCGCAGGCGGTGTTTTCTTTGACCTCTCATAGGAACCGTTACCTCATATGTAGCTATTTTACTCAAGCTGTATTATTGAAATTATTTGCAATGTCATGCTGAGGCGCAATAAAACATGACTGTGCAGGTTCACTGTTGTTGTTTAGACATGTTCAGACCTGTTTGGCATTTTGATGTGTCAGTATTGAGCTGACTGTGAGATTGTTGAGTAGCGAAACATTTCCTTGCTTTCTGTTTAGAAGTGTATTGTGTATGTTGAGCTTGTTGTATTTATGTTCTTTATTTTATCATCATGCCAAGAAATTGTGTATATCATGCAGATAATTTCTGCTATATTTGTGGTGAGCTGACCTTCAAGTCTCACAGGCGAAATTTGACCCCACTTGTAAAGAAGTGTTATAAACTTTACTTTGGCTGTCAAGTTGGTGATTTTGATAAGAGCTGAGCCCCAAAGACATGCTGTGTTTCGTGTGTTAGACTGCTTACTGGGTGGAAAAATGGTACACATCATATGCCATTTGCAATTCTCATGATATGGAGGGAACCGAAGGATCATTTAGCTGACTGTTATTTTTGTTTGACAAATATTAAAGGAATCACATCTAAAACAAAATATACAGTTAAGTATCCGAATTTGTTTTACACAGTGAAGAGTTCCCCGTACCAGTATATGCAGACACGACCTTAAGTGATAACTCTGGTTTTAACCTGACTAAAACTCCAAATGATTCAGATGAAAATAAAAATGATCTTACATATGAAGCCAGTAGCTGTTCATCAGAACCATACTTTCCCAATCAGCAAGTCCATAGTGACCTGATTCGCGATTTCAATCTGTTTAAATGGCAAGCGGAAGTTTTAGCTTCCAGACTCAAAGGGTGGAATCTGCTCCAAAAAGATGTAAGAATTAGTAGATATCGTAGCCGTCATAGTGTTCTCAAAGTATACTTCTTTGAAGAAAATGGTAATATGTTTTGTAATAATATTTGTTCAGTTAAGGAAACTCGTGGACTTCAACACCGGCCAGATGAGTGGCAATTGTACATAGACTCCTCTAAAGTAAGTTTGAAGGCTGTGCTGCTACATATTGGCAATAAACTTCCATCAATACCGGTAGCGCATGCCGCTGATATGAAAGAGACATATGAAAATATGAAACTAGTTTTAGAGGAAATACAATATTGAAAATATGAATGGAATATCTGTGGTGATTTAAAGGTAATTGCTTTATTGCTTGGTTTGCTACTTTGGTTCACCAAATTTTGCTGTTTTTTGTGCTAATGGGACAGCAGAGATAAGAAGTCTCACTACGTTAGAAAGTCATGGCCAAAAGGTGAATCTCTTATCCCTGGCCAGAAAAATGTGGCATGTGTCCCTTTATTGAAGCCTGAAAAAATATTTTTACCTCCATTGCATATTAAGTTAGGAGTTATGAAAAATTTGGTCAAAGCTATGGATAAACTTTCTGATGGATTCTTGTACCTGATATCAAAATTCCCCAAAGTCAGTGATGCTAAATTGAAAGAAGGGGTTTTTATAGGACCACAAATCCGATCATTAATGGCTGATGAACATTTCGAGGGACTGTTAAATCCACTGGAGAAAGCAGCCTGGCAGTCTCTCAAAAGTTTTTGTTGCAATTTTCTTGGAAATCATAAAGCAGAAAACTATCGTGACAGTGGCTGATCTTCTGCATTCTTATAAAGCTATGGGATACAACATGTCTATAAAAATTCACTTCTTGGACTCTCACTTGGACTTCTTCCCCGAATACCTTGGAGCTGTCAGCGATGAGCACGGTGAGCTTTTTCATCAGCAAATTTCTACAATAGAGAGGAGTTACCAAGGCACGTGGAGTTCCAATATGCTGGCTGACTACTGTTGGACTAAAATGAGAGACGTTCCAGATACAAAATATACCCGTAAATCACTATCTAGCACTTTCTAAGTAAGTCAGAATCAGTAGTTATAATTTTGAGTTAGACAGCTAGTTACGGACTTTTTGGAATATTATAAAAAATTCAAATGAATATCACATGAAACACCTGCCCGATGGGGAAAAACTGTAATTATATTTGAATTCAGCACGAAAAATAGTTTCAGAATCTGTTTTTTTTCTTGTGAAAGAAAAAAAGTTGAATTTTGTCGAACAGTGTTACATTTGGTCTTTCCAATATCTTGATCGCAATATAAGCAATTAGATAGGTAAAGACCAGATATTATATTAACAGGAGTTTTAGCTTTCTTAGAGAAATGAAGTAATATTACATAAGTTACATTACATATATTATTGTAATTAAATTTGTTTAAGTTATCCCAGTGATTAACCTTTAACCTGTTGGAAAATTTAAATCAATTTTTCGATTTCTCAAAAAATATTACATGCATACAGTAAGATATCTTGATAAAACAGAATTGGAGTTGACTTTGCAACTGCCAAGTTATGTTGTATTTATTTACAAAATGCAAGAAAGATGAAATTTGATGTCAGTTTAGTAAGGCAGATGAATTCTTTTTGTTTCTTCAATGCTAATATGACTGTAACTAAACCTAATACATATGTAAACATGAGGGGAAGAAAGTCTTTGACATTGCTGGGCAACAGAGCACACGCTCACACACACACACTGTAATGAGTGTAAGGTTTCTATATGCATTGCAAGTCTAAATATTTGTAGCTCCCAGAGAAAGTTAATTAGTTAATTTAGAAGCGGAAACAATTTTGTGTATATGCATTTAAGATGCATTAATTAGTATAAGTATAAGAGAAGAATCGTTCATATATACATCAATCACCGTTTCTTAAAGGAAAGCATTTCACATCATTTAAATTTGTATCAAAGTTTGGTAAATTTTCAGAAGAATGAAATACTCAACTTAGAAAAAAGAGACGCATTTGTTTATTCTAAATGCAGTAATAATTTTTCCTCTACTCCACGACCATGCACAGAGATAAGATCTCTAACTCCAGGGATGTTGCCGAGGAACCTACAGGATTACACTACAAGATGTTCACAAAGGTGACAAACAAATCATCACGTCATCCATCCCACATGATTTACAGCATTCCCATTGAAAATGATCGCCACAATGCAGGGCTTCTAGAACGTCATCTTCAGTATTCCATTTTGCAACATATTTCGTTGCAATGCTATTTGAAAAGAAATGCAATAAACATTTACAATGTTACTGTTGATAAAGACATATGCTGTTTAGATGGCTTTCCGTAAAATATTAGAAGTCACAATATTAAACACATCAGCTAAAATATAATAAAAATAGAGTGTACCTTACAATTTGTCTCAAGTCCACGTAAAAAGAACAAACTTATTTTAAAATACATCTTGTCATTAGTTATGTTCAGATACAAGTCACCAGCTATTACTTCTGTTGCCCCTAAGTAGTTATCAAAATAATTTTAGCATGTTTTCTCAAACAGAAAGGAGCGTTGTGTGTACAGTAAAATTCTTCATTAGTTTCTTGTTTAATAGTTCGGATGTCTACCTGATTTGCTGGTTCCTCTGTGGGATGTAGCGTGAGTGTTTATGAATGTGTATGTTAGTGAATTTTAGTTAGTGTGAATGTAAGTCCAGATTTAGCCAGTCAAGGGTTTGGTTCCATTCCTTTGTTATATATTCTCTAGTTGTTGCTGATACTGCTGCTCTGACGTCTAAATGATCCCTATATTTAATTTATGTCCTTATATTTGTGAGAAATATGTTCAGGAGACGACTAGTCCGTTTTCGTAGCTTCTGCCGTCGTAAATATTAATAATATTCGTTTTAGTATTTGTTTTGGAATTAGTCATTACGACTACGGAGTCCTGTAACCCAGCCACCGTTTTGTGATTTACTTTTATAGCAATATCTACTCGCAAAGGTGGAACACAACACCATCTGAAAGATAAGTGTTTGGGAAAGCTGACTAATCGAGTTCTAAGGAAATAAAGTGAAAGTACTATTAAATGCGCTTGTATAGTTTAATTACTTCAAACCTAAAATCACATGGGTTTGACAGAGAGGGACGCGTACTCGCTTGGCATGCATCATATCACACGAGAGGGAAGTTCTGAAGTCTACATCAGAAATATAGACAGATGCTGAATACAACTCTCATTTTATTAACAGATAACACTGAGGAATACCTTTACATGGTTCACTGCAGACATCGGTAGATAAAGCAACAGGCTCCTTTGCCACCTCGCTCAACTCAACTACTGCCGCTCGACATGAGCAAGCAAGAACCAGTTTCCTTTCCCTCCCCTCTGCTGACTCAGGCTTCCAAAGAAACCTTTCCACAAAGCTACACAAATGACTTAGCAATGTCCTAAGTAATAACCCAACATAACCCTTATTTGTGCATAATATAAAACCATAAAGCTAATAAAATCTAATTGCTACATCATTATTCCTGAAATGCACTAGATTCTAAATTTCTTAAATATATTTCTGGCTTCTGTATGTAGAAACCACTCATGAAAAAGCAATAGAAATTAGTTTTTAATTAATGGAGATACAAGCAATTTTTTGTGGCTTGTTTTGTTTGACATTAAATTGTAAAGCATACTGTTGGAACTGCTAGCACCAGTAACATCTAAATAATCGACCCACTGTGTCCAACATGGTCGTGATGTAACAAGTGCTAATCCATGACCAGGTTGTGACAACAGAACATTTAATAAGTATCCTCTAACCTCTGAGAGAAATAAACAAACACCACCTACGACCATGTTCATAAACGAATGCGCTCTACCGCTGCCTCTCTTAAACAATTATCACTAAACTCATTTAATGACAAAAATATTCCCAGATTGATGCAGTTACAAACTTTCAATATGTTACACTGACACAACGATCTCTAATAATGAAAAGTTCAGATTACTGTGCTCAGAATAGATTTTTACTTACAAAAGATTTATGAGTAATTACATGGGAAGATGGTATATTCCAATATTAATTCCTCGTAAAAAGTACTTTTAATAGAAACCGACAAAAATTACGTGTGACACTCACATGACGTTTCCTTCTCTTGGACAAATTATTCTATATACTTATTCCTTGGTTCAGTTCATGTTCATCAAGATAAATAATTACTTAGCTAATGTTGCAGATCGAAGGGCATTAGAAATACAGTTGGCTTTAAGGAATGGTCAGATCTTCTAAGATCAATGTAATGTCATTATATTCTCTCTGTATGGCCTGGATATCTTAAAGGAGGTAGTTGGCAAAACGCAAGTGTTGTTGCATTGTGTCAGCTATGAGAATATACCAAACATAAAACTACCACAAAAAGCTATCTCCTGCTGAACCGACAAGCTCTCTTTTCTACCAAATTTTATCCTTAGATGTTTATTTTAATACTAAACTATACAAACTAAAATCAATTAACAGTCCTGCATAAAGAACTTTGTTGACAATAACTCAGGCTTTGAACATCATTTCTGCCTCAGTTATTACAAAGGAATCACGGTTAGGACCTGGCTCTTCCTTATCTTCAATTAGCTGTTCCACGGTTGTAATGTCTCTAGTTTTAAATTTACATTATGAAGATGTCACCTACTTATTCTCAGAATATAAATAAAAAGGTGGACTAATAAAATAAAGTCCTAGAAACAATATAAGCACGGCCAATATTCTTTCACTTGTGAAGGTTTGATTTATTGCATTCTAATGGATTGAGGATACAATTTCAAGGTAACATACATCCAGGAGCTTGCCCTTACCCAACATACAGGACCTGAGACACGTAATGTACCCTAGCAACATTTATACTTGGGAAACCAATATGAAACATAGAAGCTCTATTCACACCAGTGACGCAACTCCACCTTAGACCAAAAAAATCTTAGAAATTATTCCTTAAAACGTGTCAAGCGCAGTTCTTCTCCTGATTCACAATTGACATTAGCTTCTAACCATCATAACTCAATTTATGGGTTTGCAATCCTGACAACTGAGTAAAGCTCTTATCACAAACTCGACACTGATGTTGTTCTTACCTTCCTGACCTAATTATGTCTTCTCAAATTTCACAATTGAGTAAAGCTCTTATCACAAACTTTACATTCATGTGCCTTCTTACCATCATGAATTAAGTGGTGAGTTATCAAAGTTGACAAATGGGTAAAGCTCTTATCACAATCTCGACATTGGTGTGGCTTCTTAATTTCATGAATAAACTGATGTGTTTTCAATTGTGACAACCGAGTAAAGCTCTTATCACAAACTCCACATTGGTGTGGCTTCTTAATTTCATGAATAAACTGATGCATTTTCAAAGTTGACAACTGAGTAAAGCTCTTATCACAAACTCCACATTGGTGTGGCTTCTTACCTTCGTGTATTAACTGATGGTTTTTCAAGATTGACAAATGGGTAAAGCTCTTTTCACAAACTTTACATTGGTGTGGCTTCTTAGCTTCATGAATAAACTGATGTGTTTTCAAATGTGACAACTGAGTAAAGCTCCTGTGACAAACTCCACATTGGTGTGGCTTCTTACCTTCATGTATTAACTGATGTGTTTTCAACCTTGACAAGTGTGTAAAGCTCTTATCACAAACTTTACATTGGTGTGACTTCTTAGCTTCATGAAAAAACTCATGTTCTTTCAAACTTGACAACTGAGTAAAGCTCCTGTGACAAACTCCACATTGGTGTGCCTTCTTATCTTCATGTATTAACTGATGTGTTTTCAAATGTGACAACTGAGTAAAGCTCTTGTCACAAACTTTACATTGGTGTGGCTTCTTACCTTCATGAATAAACTGATGTGTTTTCAAATGTGACAACTGAGTAAAGCTCCTGTGACAAACTCCACATTGGTGTGTCTTCTTACCTTCATGTATTAACTGATGTGTTTTCAAACTTGACGACTGAGTAAAACTCCTATCACAAACTTTACATTGGTGTGGCTTCTTTCCTTCATGAACTAAATTATGTCTTCTCAGATTTGACAAATGAGAAAAGCCCTTATCACAAAATTTACATTGGTATGGCTTCTTATCTTCATGAATAAACTGATGCTTTTTTAAATTTGACAACTGAGTAAAGCTCTTGTCACAAACTTTACATTGGTGTGCTTTCTTTCCTTCATTAATTAACTGATGTTCCTTAAAACTTGACAATTGAGCAAAGCTCTTATCACAAACTCTAAATTGGTGTGGCTTCTTAATTTCATGAATAAACTGATGCGTTTTTAAATGTGACAACTGAGTAAAGCTCTTGTCACAAACTTGTAGGATTTCTGTAACATCACTTTTTGGATATATAAATTCTAAATAGTTCTTTCCATCATATAAGCTTGTGTCTCCTGCTTGAAGTTGAGCATGGGGCAATTGGGATTGGCCAACAATAGCACCATCAACTGTTTCTGGAAAAAATCTGAAAACAGAATATCAGTACATTCACAAAATCAAGTGCCAGCTCTAGTTAAATAGATTCATGGTTCATTCCTATATCATTCTGAGTTCCACGGTACGGCATCATATACCGTAACTTGTATAAATTGTCCAGCAGATGGCAGATAGAAGCAGCGGGTCTGTTAGTTCAATAGGAGCTGCTTATAGCTAGGTACCATTTCTCAAGTTTGGTATTGCATTTCACTACTAACTGGGTTGTGTGAACCACTTGTTACTAAGTGACAACACACTGCAGCAGGGCGTATGCTACCTTCAAGTTAAGTGTAAATTAAAACTTTACAGCAGTGAGTTTCTGTTTGAATAATATACTTTTTATATCATTGACATTAAAAGAAAACTTAGATCTCAAATACATGAACTGTTTGGGAATACATAACCTTCTTTTCCATGAAGTCCAGCATTCTGTACTTTGGGACTCAGTTAATACAATCCAATTGGTAAAATTTAAAACAAACATTTCTGACCATCAAAAACGTTATTTTCATGTATCTGCATTTAACAAATGATTTCATAAGCTGAGAATTATCACTTAAAAGAACTTGCCAATATGGATGATTCTAAATGTTTTTTTCTGATGGAGATGGGGGTTCAGAAAAGGGAAATACCAGCAACATAGTAGATAACAATCCTATTGCCAATGAGGTAGATGAAGGCTAACGCGAGAGATCCAGTAGTGATTCTGAGGAGGTATGCTTTCTCTGATTTCTAAATAATCTATATAATGCACATTTTCCTGCATTTGCCCTAGATAAAATGATAGATTTATTTTATGAAGTTTGCAGGATGAAGCAATATTTTCCTAACAAACCTAATTCAGTCAGTCTAAACATTTTTGTTTCAGCAATTTCGAATGGCATTGCGTTAGATTTTAAATTGTATCAGGAGAAGACAATATGCCTGAATAATAGTGCACGAAGTTTGGTTTGGGTGAAGCAGCAGTGGTTAAGATGTGATGAAGAATTAGACAAAGAAGGTAGAGGTTCTTCAGACATGCTTGTTCACTACGATAGCAATGTGTAAGAGGGCCGTTCAAAAAGTAACCTCCGATCGGTCACAGTGCGGGTAGTGGGGGAAGTAGCGATGCCATCTGTGCATTCACGCACTCAGCAGGTCACTTGGCATCAAGCCGTGGTCGAGTGAACGTCCTGCCTGCGCTAGTTTAGTGTTTGTGGCCGTTTGAAATGTGTGCTGCAATAGAAAACCCCGCCAAATGTGAAGTGCGTGCTGTTATAAGGTTTTTTACAGCCAAAGGATATTCTGCAGCAGGTATTCATCATGACTTCCGGTATCGTTTTTTGCACGATAACGCCCGTCCTCTCTCTGTTCGCAGAACAACAGCCCTTCTTGAGTCCTTCAAGTGGGACGTTGTCAACCATCCACCTTACAGCCCAGATCTGGCGCCAAGCGATTATCACCTCTTCATGCATATGGCTCGGGTCCCAGCGGTTTGATGACGACGAAGAGCTCAAAGATGCAGTAACAGGCTGGCTCCAGGCACAAGCAGGTGATTTTTATGCAGAAGGAATTTCAAAGCTTGTGAACATATAGGATAAGTGCCTCAATCGTTATGGAGACTATGTAGAAAAATAGTGCAAAGATGTAGTTGTAAGATGGATATATTAAAATATTTCTATTTAACTTGGTGAATTTTTTGCAATCAACCGCAGGTTACTTTCTGAATGGCCCTCGTATATTGCAAAATGCGTAGATAGAAAGAGCATTATGATGTCATCCAACTACGCACTAAAACCTATGGATAAGTGCATACCTTCACAAGATGTTTAAACCATTCAATGGAGCAAAATAATGGACAGAGAAAAATATGAAAAGACTTTCCTCACAGTGAACAAAACAGCAAGTGAGATATAAGACAATTAAACCTAGGGAGAATAGAACAAGAAAGAGGTAATATGAATTACAATTCAAGTTATGATATTGTGTTAGTGTTGGTAGTAATATTGTATTAGTCTGTGGCACATAATATCAGCAAAATAAATAACAAAATCTATGCTACAGCAGTTAAAGTATACATTTACATATGTGCATAATTACAAATATATATATATATATATTTATGATACATGGTAACTGATAAACTATACATAATCTATTGCATTTTGTATAGTTAGGAAAATTGTCTGACTTAGAAATTTCTGTGGGTCCCATATGATTACACTTAGAAAAAGTTTTACTGTATATCCATTTTTATCAGCTCAAGAGTTCAATGAGACATGTGATAAAACATAAATTTGAGAGTTATATATGCACAAAAGTAAAGAAAATACAAAAGGCAGAAAGCTCATAACAGAAAAGTGTGAAATATTACCTTGAGGATTTTACTGCAGGAAGGTCGACATCCTGTAACAGAATAATTCAAATATATAGTTTCACAGAATTATCTAACGTCAATGTCTTATGTAACATGGCTAAAACATATGTGGACACAAACATTTTATATTCATGTAAAGAGGTGTAAGAAAACCAAGACAGAGAGAAAGTAAGTGATTTAGAAAACTCAGAACTAGCAAAATAAGTGTTTAATAGATAAAAATATATTGCTAAAATGGTCAAGCATTAAGGAAACTAAATACAGAAACTTATGAGCAAAAAAGAGAAGGAATTGCATGAATAACATATTAGTACTGGACATAAATCATGTAACTGGTGAACTACTCAATACAAATTGTGCCAACATTAATGATAAAACAAAGTACATACAAATCGCTTTCAGTATAGAGATGTACTGAACAACACAAGTTCACACGGACATACTTAAACATGATTATTACATTATATTTATAATGCAGGGAATTAGAAGAACCATTCGTTCATCTGTCAATCTCTGCTGGCAGGCTTTAGTAAGCCTGAATAGTATTGGTTCATGCACGGCTTAAACTGCAGCTAAGAAAATTCATGTATAGGTAGTTGTAGGGCATTGCTTTTGTTTTGGTTTAAATGAGAAGTACATAAGAGTGTGCGAGTTACACCTCTAAGCTATTCTTGTAGAACAGAATACCCATTACACCTTGCTATAAATAAGTTTCTTCATTCTGATAGGTAGACTTAAAGGTCAACACTCTCTGATTGGGGATTACTGGAGCTCAGCTTTAGCTGCTGTCAGGATTTGCTCCTTTGTTGTATTGAGTGCCTGCATGCCATATGGGGTACTCAGTGAAGCCTGAAGTGGTGTCTAGTGAGGTCATAGTCCCCAGAGACCTAACAAGGATTCTTTGACGTTGACGTAACCTTGCATTGAGTTTCTGAGCTTAGAGCCTAATTTAAGTTTAAAGCTGCCTACCTCCATTCTTTTTACATACTTGTACAGAATAATATCCAGGAGGTATTTTAAATTGTTGGGTTACATTGCAGGAACTGACACCTACAGTGTTATGAACATACGTCACACAATGCACTGTTGCTGAGTTATATACTAAAGTGACAAAAGGAATACACTGCTAACAATGCATCACAGATGTCCATTATGATTAAACTGAGAGCAATCAATCTGTTCTGTGATTTCCAGGTCACGCTGCATTAAGCTATACTGTTCCAGGTAACACTTTTTTCTGTTCCTATGTTTTATTGACCATCTCCAACACAGCTCGTAAAAATGCTAAATGAAATGGGAAAAAGATGCTAAAAGTTGCTTGGGGTCCATAGAACTTAAGTGTAAATTCATCTTCCAGGATAAGAGAAAATCCTGGCAAAGTGCATAATCATTTTGCAACAGTTACTGGGGGTGGAGAGTTAAGGAGGCTTTGGCCATTTTCTCTGATAGAACCACATTTATTCGTGATGCTGGATTTTAATAAGCTCCTCTGGGATATCAGGCTTAAAATTGGAAATCCGTCGACCTAAGGATCAATGATCTATACAGCTTGATAATCAATTTGTGTAGTTAGGGAACAAAGATCTATACAGCTTGATAATCAATTTAACTAGTTAGGGAACAAAGATCAATACAGCTTGATAATCAACATAAGCAGTTAGGTTTCTTTGACCCAATTAATCTTTGATACGTCATCTCTGCACCTGACATTTAATTCACTGAAAATTTAGTAATGCCAAAAATGATAGTGTTTCGTCTTTGTTTATATTTTTGTTATATCCAATGATCCATTTGTGGTTTATTTAATAAATATTCTGATGGGAGGGTTGTATGCACCAGAAACGTTGATTTCCATTGTCCTTTCATCTGGCTTGTTTCCCAAGACAAACTTGAAAAAAAATTTCAATAGGAAAGCTTCAAGACTTATTTTGCATAATTCAAGTAACTGACCCTGATGGACATTCAAACTCGCAGCCTCTTCAATGTGAGGCAGACACACTACCTCACACTACAGAGGTGACAGATTACTCCCTACATAACACTGCATTCAAGTGTATACATAAGGGTTAAGGGCACTGTAGCTGCATGTTCAATCCATCTTGGAAAGATTTGCAAACATTGGCATATATATATATATATATAAACAGAAATGCATTGTTACACAAACCACATAACATAGTGAACTGCTAGGCACATTATATTCATTTGTCCATTTAGTTGTTAAGTTAGCATGTATGGACCAAGCAGTGATAATATCTTACACTGATGTGGTGTCCATATATGTAACTTTATAATGCAAAGCACTCTTGTTCATGTCTAAGTAAACAAAAAAGAAATCAATTTTATGATCATCACGTGGGTGGAAAGTAGCCTGACATTGTTTCTATAACCTTAAGAGTTGGTATTAGTACAATGTATTGTCACGATAAATGTGACACTTCGATTACATGGGTCACGTATAAGTAGCCCATTGTCCACTTGTTGTTTACGGTAGGTCACTTTCAGCTTACCGAGCCTGTTTCATATGTAGAATATGTCAAATATCCAATAGACTTCTAGATAACTTACCTTAGTATTATCACAAACAGATGATGTTTCTGTTTCCAGCCACCAAGGTTCTTCTTTAATTTCTATTTTGTTACACATTTCATGATCACTGTTGTATTTCTGATCCATCATTTCAGGATTCTCTGGAAGAAATTCTGCCTCATACTGTTCATCTTCACTGGATTTTACCATCTCGCAGTTGTTGCTCCATATACCTGTTTCACTCTTAATCTGCTTTACAAGTTCTTCGATAGAAGGAGTCTCTGATTTAATTTCTGTTTTGACTCTCATGTCACAATCAGTATCCAGAAGTACAGTATCAGTACTTGTCTTCATAGAAACAACCTTCTGAAAGAACTCTCTTTCATTCCTTGAGGTTATGTCATCTGTGAGTGGATCCTCTTCTTTGATTTCTATTTTCTCATCCATTTCAAAAAGATGTCGAATCAGATGTAGATCTTATTTTCAGAAACAAATCTGTGAAGAAAGAAACACATATATACTACAAAATATTGTTGTGTATAAGGTCTGAACAACATTTGGGAAATATTTTAATTATTGCAGGTTCATTTTTCATTTCATGGTAAGCTCAAGGCTTTAGCAGGAATTAACAAGTTGAGACAGGTTGGATGACTCAGTGATCAGAGTAAGTAGTGGTATTGATCTGCCAGCTCATACGTGTTCTGTTAAATCGACAGAAAAATAAGAAGAGTCATTCTTGGGTTGCACAAGATTGCACCATAGGATGTAAACCCTCTATGAAGAACAGCTGAGTTGTATGATAATAATCAGACTGTTTTTATATCATGTTAAGCTATCTGTTATTTGTTCACAATATTTTAAAGGTGATATTCAATTTGAATAACCACTGAAATAAATCCAAATCAGTACAATTGATAGAGCCACCTTGAATAATGTTTGAATTTATTTTATAATTTTGCAACATAGATATAAATTATCAATTACATTGATAGTGAAGTATTGCTTCTGGTTTCACTAAAACAAATTTTTGGGAATTTTGTTTTAAAGATGATATGTTTGATCATCTTGTTTCCATTTGCACCCCCGTAAGACATTACTGTCATAGAGTGATCATTATCAACTGCAAGACTACTGTCCTATGCCACTAAGTGTGCGTCATGTGTGTTTAAATGTCAATCTTTTGTAATGACTGCTGAGGCAAGAACTGTCAGGAACCATGTGTATTTGTGTGATTTAAGAGAGAATGTGAACTGACGACTAATATATACTTATAGTTTTGCTGATACCAACTCTTAGATTCAGTCACAAGATATTTTTAGAGCGTATCTAGCACTTAGATATTGTGCACTTATGATAAATTTTATTCGTATATAATGTACGATGAAGTTCCCTACCTTTAGTTTGCCATGAAGTAAACCCTGATGTCAGTAAAGCAATACTAGGATAAGGGCTAAAAATTGCAAGATTCCCCCTAGTATAGCTAATTTTAACTTTATCTTCCATAAGATAAGATTAGCTGCAAAGCCCTGGTTATGGACGTTGGCATATCAGTTATGTTGATTAAGAGATATGTTGAGATATTAATGATGAAGACATATTACCGATGAAGACATATTACCGATGCATCGTGAGATTTTAGCACGAGGATGTGCTTCTTTTTGTTGACTATTGTGTATGTGTAAATGTGTGTCTACTGTACAGTAAGTTGTTCAGAGCAGTTTTTCCTGAGATTAGATATATTAAAGGAAATAATACCGTTTGTTAACGATCACATTAATTTAATTTCCCCTCTCTAAGTTTTGTCCATGCTTAATAGAAACCTCGTTATCTAATTGCTTTACTTTATTGGAAATTGTTTATGCCAACACAGATAAGAAATAAGACCACAACAAAACCAATATAGTTTTCAACTACTTTTACTATAATTCGTATAAATTCTCACTCAATAATATGATTCTACGATTAATCTGAATTCCTAGAATTCATAACATTCCAAAAAAAAAAGACATCAAACTTCAAAAACAGTCGGTCTCTATCTTCCCTCCTCTTAGATGTTAAATCTTGTTTTGCCTTTTCCCTAATGACCAAGAGCCGTGAAATCAACACAGTGGTATGTTGTTTTCATAAAAAAAGAAAGAAAAAAATTCTATAGCATTAATAACTATGAGCTGATTCCATGACCAATCTAATTTTTTGGAAAAGCCAATAATACTTCAGAAAAAAAATAAAAAAGACAAAGAATCCCTAAACTTGATGGATAGAGTCAACATGAAAAATTCAATCCATGACCGGGATTTGAACCAAGGATCTCCTGATTTCCGTCCAGTTGCTCTTAACCTTTGAGCTAGCATGGCCAATGTTCCGTCCTGAAATTAAATTCTCCATTTGACTTGTATATTTCCCCGGTATACTACTAGGGGCTCTCACATCCGACATACACTGTTTGTGGCAACTTACTATCATAAGTACTTGAGTCCCAGGCTTCATCATTTCTCCACACTAGCCGTCTATAGGCTACAGTTTTTGTTGGATAGAGTCAACATGATACATCATGTATAATACATAATAATACAAAATACATCACCATGTATTATGAAAGTATGTTATGTAACTCTAGAAACAGTTACTCCGGTAGCACTAACAAGATTAATTGTAACAAAATAAAAAGCCATGGTTAACTCTGATATTTGACTGATAGTATGACAACAGTAGTCATTTGTTAGGCGTATGTCTAATCCAGTATATAGATGCTATTATATCAAGTCATTAGACATAATTTTTGTAAACAATGTTCTACAATTCATATCCAGTACTACTTATTATCAAACATGCTAAATTGTAGTAAATATTGTTGATTATGTTTAATTTAATTTCTTCTTCCCCTAAGACTAATTAATGGTTCCGCATAATTTCATCCATGTTCCATTTATGTTAATTATATATAACCATACTTTGTAACTAGATATAAGAAATATTCATATTGTAATGTGATAGCTGAAAAGTCCTTCCATTTCCTTATATCACCATGAACTTTAATCCATCCTCAACCTAATAAAAATATTCATGTACAACAATCCTAACTCTGGATCCTTTGCTTTTATGTTGCAGTTTAGATGAACAAACACGTCGAAGCATCAGGAAACACCACCACCATAAGGAGATAGCGGAGGAGACACCACAGAGGCCAGGGAACCAAGCAGTTACTCTTTCCTGGGAGAAGCAGGGCTCCCCAGATGACCAAAGTATCACATTAGGAGTGGCGCCCAGGACTACCCCCGTCTTGAGAGGCACCCAATCTTTCCAGAGGACCTCCTCAACTTCATGGACTCATGGCTATCGCTGTGAAATCCTGGGTAAAAGACAAAGCAGCTCTACCCAGCAAACTTTTACAATGGCTTAAGTAAAATAACTTATAAGTCACTCTTTCGTGTTCTCATTGACTCACCTGCAAGAACTCAGACCCAGCTGAGGTAGACGAGTGTAAGCTAAGTGGACTATTCTAAAAACTATAAACTCCACTTTCAACCTTTTCATTGGCTCTTCAGTACAGGCTTTACTGAGCAATGCCAAAGAGCACAGTACACTTGAACATGTTCTTCATCAGCTTGCCTGCTTTAAAAGACTAAGTACAACTATCAAGCTGAAGTAGGAAGCACAGACAATTTTCTTTCCTTCTTTCTTTGAAAGCCACAACCTAAAAATTTACAATACTTGTGACAGCTAGGTCCATGTTAGACAAACCTAAAGCAGTAATTTTAAACCTGCAGTGACCATGTGTCTCCCAAAACTATATGACATAACTCATAGTGGTGCAACAGTGTGTTTCTATGGAACTATGGACTTCATTCAACGTGGGATACTTCAAAAACAATCCGCATTAATCCATTACCATTTCCTGTCCTTTAAGTTTCTTTTTCATGTGTTACAAGTTATGACTTTTCAGAAAAAAATTTATGTGTATGTAAATATTTGTATTTTTCCACCTGGCGGGTATGCCCAGTTGCCTATGTGTTCAGCACAATACTTTGTAAGTGTAGATTATTCTTTTATGTATTCACCATTTAAAAATGTGTATCTTATCTGTAAATATTACCAGTCATTTGGATTTGCTGAGGGCAGGTAACTCTAAGCAATGGGGATATGTTGCGTATAAGGTCTGAACAAGATTTGGGAAATATTTTAATTATTGGAGGTTCACATTTCATTTCATGGTAATCCCAACATTTTATCTGACATTGAAATGGAGGTTTATTATACAAATGTTTCCAAAATTAAATACAGGTTCACCGTATATAATTGTCAGGGTTTCGTGATTTCTACATTTTTTTTTTTGAGAATGTGCAATATATACCATTTTTATTGTTGTAGTAATGTCTAGACAAACTGTCCAAGTTCTGTTATACATCCACTGTAGAACATATGTTACCACCAGATGGCAGTAATAGCAGTGTTTAACTGATTTGGGGTTAGTGGTAAGGAGAACGCTTTTTATAGTTTTGAATATAATCAACACCAATTTGTTACAAAAGTCCAGTGCCATTTTCAGGCAAAATATGGGAAGGAGCCTCCTTCCGACAACCATATTCGCAGATGGTACACACAATTTCTGGATACTCATTTTGGCAAAGAGAAAAGCAGTGCGTGTCCTGCTGTCTCAGAAGAGGATGTGAATCAGATTTGGAACGTTTATCTCTGTAAACCTAATAAATCAACTATGAGATGTCCTCAAACCACAGTATTGCAAGTTACGGAGGTGCCTAAAGGTAGTTGATATTGCCTACAACTATGTCAGGAAGTGAAACAGTGCATCCAAGCCACCTTCGAAATCATCACTGTTTCCAATAAAATGGAGGAGCTAAGTATACATATACAAGATTTAAATTGTAATATGTTGATAATTTGCTAACAGAGCACAGATAACACAAGCACAGCTAAAAATGTGAGTAACCATATTTATATATTATGTTCCAGGTTTTGTAGAACTAGATTACGTTATGGAGAAGTAAGTATATTTGTTAATAGTGCAATGGAGTTCATCAGTATAAATGTTGCATGTTTTGTGAAAAACACAATTTGAATGTAGTTCAGAAAAGTAGAGTTTGGTATGAACTGAAGTATAACTTAGAGCAACCACAGGACACTCCCGAGCATTTATAAACAAATTACAAAGATTTTTATATCATCTACTTAAACTGAGAATGTTAAACCAATTACTTACAGAGATATTAATGTTAACACAATGACAATATAATTAACACTAACTTCACCTCCTTGTTACATACATTTAACTTGCAATATACAGTTTACTCTCTGATTAGAGATATCATTTTCCTAAACTCAGAAAAACTTAAACTTATAAAGTTCCTATTCTAAATGATATGTCAGATGACGAAGACAAGGTATTGTTGGTGTGTACTATAGTAAGCAAACAGACTGCTAACAGGAAGAGTAAAATCATGATAATAAAAAGTACTTAGCGCTCAATAAGTTTAAAGATATGGGAAATCAGGATACAACTGGGTTATCAGATACATAGTGTTATACGCCCGCCTCGGTTGTGTACTTAACTGTAAGTTGAATGTAATAAATATTATAAGGAGTTAAAAACCCCAATATACATTTATATACACATTTATATTTAATTTATTTATATTTATATAGCCTGTATTATATTCCCAAGTCATTGCAGTTGAGCTTTAGAGAAACAATATCCAATAAAATGACAACAAACTGTCAGTTCTGAATTACTTACAGTCTTGAGCACAAAATAATTAGGAATATTTTCTGATTTAGCTGGACATTTGACAACCTCTTGTTATAATAGTTAGCATTTTATGGTGTCAATGAATTATCTATAGATTAGTTCAAATCTTTCAAATATTTCATACAAATAACTATAATAACTTGACAACAAAACTTGTTGTGCATGTCCACACGACAAGAAAAGCAGGCAGTCTCGTAGGCAACAAATTACTTAGAACTGTTCCAGAAGGAATGTTACTACTCCACAATAAGAACTTACAACAATCTTGTAAACTACTTAAAACTATTAGGTAAATCAAAAGAATTCAAGAAAGTGTTAAAGTCATTCTTATATGCTTAGTGCTTGTACAATTTGGAGGAATTCCTTAACACTCATTTCAACATTTAAATTTGTAATACACACGACAGATGACATACGACTATGATTTGATGTTCTACTTTATTACTGACCTACTGTAATGTATGTTCTGAGGTAATCTTCAAATGTTGGTGATTGACTACTTATCAATGTTAATACATAAAGTTAAAATAAAAACAAAATTATAGATGTCAGTGTAGTTGTGGTGGTGGGTATATTACTAGTAATAATGCGTGTAACATAAATATAAGGCATGTTCAATGTCTCTGAGTTTTGCTATCATTACGACCCAACAAACAAACAGCGGACATTGTTTACATTAGAAATGGGAGATACCTGTGGCACACGATTTTACACATTTATCGCACTGGTCTAGTACAGAAGAAGTCAATATAAAGTCAAACAGAAGATAATAACGTTTATAAAATTACCTTAAAATTGTTTATAATCTAAATGTTATCACTTCGGAAACCTGCTACCAACGTACTAGTCTTATTTATAAGGTTAATTTTGATAACAAAATTACGTTTTGAAGACCCAAAACCATGGCATATTGTTACGTGTATCGGCCGAGCGATATTTAAGCATTATTTGGCATTATTGAGATTTAACTTTTCATCTCTTACACGTGTGGAATAACTGGTATATTTCGGACAGGATACGTACTTTGGACTACCAAAACAGATTTTCCGGAAAACCAAAGTCGTAATGATCACTGTTAGAGTGATTCTGGAATATGCAAATTAAGAGAACTGGGTAAGACAGCTGAATCGGCAGGAGTGCGCTGGATTGAACCAGCTGATGTAAGGGCTGCTTAGTAAACAAGTAGCCGCCATTTTTGGAAGATGGGCATTTAGATTATTAAAGGTAGCGAACGTGAGCGCTTTTTGGTTGGGGCTTTTAGTGTGAGTGCATCGCTGGGCTTGCTGCAGGACGGCTCCCTCAGGTCTTCGTCAAGACATTCCCTAAGATATATCATATCAAATTATGTATTAACTTAGTTTACTGCCCCCTTGTACCTGAAAGCTGAGTCATGGTTGACTCTTGAGTATCATTCCTAACAAATTCCATGTCGTTCCACAACTCCTTATTTCATAGCTACGCTCCCCGTTGTTATTTAGGGTTGAAACTAACATCCCCATCTGCTTACAACCCTAATTGCAACAATATGTAGGATAATATAGCTGTCAATGCCTTCAGAATAACACAAAAAGTAGTATTTCATCATAAACCTGTGATTTGTATGAGCTTTGTTCATGATCGGTACACATGAAACAAATGTCTTACCTGTGAAAATACAAGAACTTACATCTGTTAATTCACGCTCTGCTATTTCTGAGAGTAGAAACTTGATTCCTGTTGAACACTTACTCTTGGGATACAAGAAAAGTAACCACAGCTATACCTTGTTTCTCATAAGCGTGCCCTGTATCTCTTAAGGGTCACGTGACCTAATCACCTCTCATTGGCTGCTGTTGTGGTAATGACTGTCGTGCGGTAAAAATTAGTTTGTTATTTAACATGGTGATATATCTTTATATGTTAGAAGAGAATTGTCAAATTTATATTTTCGTAACTGTTTGAATTAAATATATTACGCAATAGAGTTAATTTATCTGAAATACATGTTAATTCTTAAACGAAGTAAAGAGGAGGTTCCTTTGTTCTCAAGCACGTGTTTCACATGGCACGATAGCACGTGATTTAGCGGTAGTGGTGACATTTGTTTATATGACTTTTACCACTGACCTTGTTATGAACTGGATTAGTCATATATCGCCATTTGACGGTGTGTTGTGCTCAGTGAGAGAGATAAATTATTTTATTGATCGTTTATTGCGCGTGTACTTATTATATGTATAATAGCAGAGTCTACTGCCATTTTTTCACTGAAGTATTGCAAGGATAATTCTTTAAAAACAGACGAAAAAAGAATTGTAGTGCATGTGTTTAATGCACTCACAGAGAAGAATCCGTCTTTGTCAATGAGAGAAGTCGAACAGATGTGCTCTGAAGTTACAGGTGTGAGTGTTAGATCCGTAGGAACATCACGATGTGAAATAGAGAAAACAGGAAAACTTACTACTCCAGGCAAAAGCAGGAATAAGCAAAAGTGCGTGCTCGGAGAAATACGTGAAAAGTGTTGTGTGTCATGTGCATAGTTTTTTTTCTTTAGAAACGAGCTCCCTAACATAAATAACATTTCATCTGCTGTACATGAGAATGCGGATTTACCAAATTTCAGCAGATTGCTTATACAGCTGGGATTTGCGAAGGAAAAAAGAGGCAAGAAAAATGTGCTTAAAGACAGAGGCGATATTGCTGTGTGGCGAAGACGATATTTAAGGACAATACGACTGTACCGAGATACAAATCGCAAAATATACACGAAGAACACACGAAAGGTAAGGTATGGCATGACACGACTTTTAAGACTGAAAAACAAGCATTTTTTAAAGGTATGTGTTTGGCCTTTCATTATAAACTTGTTTCAGTTTCATTGCTCAGTCACTGAGTTTCAACTTACTCAGTTTCATTATAAACTTGTATTTTTGCATGCCTTCATATCCTTATTTGTATGATTTATTTATCTTCCCGGCAACTATTATGACGTTTACTGCAGGTTTAATGTGACGGGAAGGCACCGCCTATGGCCTACGGTGCGAAAGCATTAGCCAATTAGGTTGAGGGGGAAGATAGTTGAACGCGGAGTGATACATTTCAGCGGGGCAAGGTTATATGAAACAGAGATTAGTGCTCCTTATGTATCATTTCTCCTAGGTGTCTACTATGCCGTGATATAATCAAGTTGGCAGTTGTTTTAATGTAGTCTGTGTAAATAATGGTATGTCGGTTTCGCGAGCGGACTTTAATATAAGAAAGTAAGCTACACTGAGAAAAGAAGTAGCAAACAGCTAAGTTGAAAATAACAGGACTCTGAGGGAATACGGATCAATAAGAACGGCATTTCAAAGTGTTAATAATTTTGACTGAGTGGTCTGTCCAAAGTTGTACTTCAGCTTAAAATAATTACTGATGTTATATGTTTGATGGTAGTAATAAAAAAGTCATGTTTTGATGTATGGTAGTGGTAGTTAAAATGATTTATGTTGATTTGGTGAAGTTGTTTTTTTCTCTGCTTAGTGACGTGATCAAATGAACAAAACAAAGTGATTGTGTTAGCCTCATTGTCCTGAAGGAGTTTAACAAATGTTGTTACAGCAGGTTTCTTCTAATAATAATTTTGACATGTATATGTTTCATTGAATGTTGGAAGAATAAACTCTCAGTTTTTTAAATTAAATTGTTCTTCCCAATGTAGCGTACACCATTGTGACGTATTTAACTCTGTTCGCATTGCCGTCTCTGGTAGAGTTGTAATGGTCAGGGCCACATGGATTACGTCCATGAAGGTCAGGTACAACAACTACTCTCGTATTTAACAAGTTTTTAGAGGATGTGCGAAAGTTAGCAAATGTAGAATATCTTATTTTCCCAGACGTAATATAACAGAACTTGGTAAAGGTGTACTTTAACGGCATAGCAATATGACGGGCGTGACTTCATGGCTCAAGCATTGCCAAAATCCAAAGCATTCTTTTGCGGAAAATACCACCACAACGTAGGCAAACTAGCGACACTGTAGTACGTAAGGAAACCGAGCTTATTATGGGTTTTAAATGGGAAGGTGTTTGTCCTTGAGCGCTACTAGGTGAACAACTAATCGGAGTCCTGCAGTGTTAAATTCAAACCAGAGCAAACACATCATTTTCTGCTAACCTGCGAAATGCTCTATGCTTATGTTTATGAATGAAGGCTGGATAAGAAGTGTTTATTTACTAAGGATAGGCAGGTATTGCGAAGTCAGGCTCAAAGTATTACTTTTAAGATATACAAGTTCTTAAAATATTGGGCAATGACAAATAAAAAAAATCAGCTCGATTTCATAAATGGTTCGCGGCTTACTGCTAAAGCATATAGATACAGCAAGTTTGCACGCATTTTTGGAGAGGCAAGAATCTTTGATCCCAGTAGTGCCCAGGTGTTTGTGTCGTCCAGGAAAGATGTTCCTCCGAAGAGGATTACAAATTTAAGTGAGTTTGACAAGGACGTTGTACGTGGAACAGTGTTCAAGTTTTATGACCAAGGTGAATTTCCAACTATACATCCTGGTATTGCAAGACCTATCTGTTACTTGCAAGAGACATGGGTAAATAAGAACCACACTCATTCTGGCATGACTCCTCAAAACAGGGGGCCCTAAAGGTACCTGTTGGAAAAGGCGTAGGCTCATCATTTCTCATGCTGGATCTGCTGAGACAGGGTTCCTGCTTGAGAGCACATGGATTTTTCTCTCCAAAAGTACCTCAGACTATCACGAAGAGATGACAGTTGATACATTTAAAGAATGGTTTCTCAACAGATTCTTAAATTATTTAGAAGAGGGAAGCATTATTATAATGGATAATGCACCTTATCATTCAGTTATTGCATATAAAATACCAAATTCGGTCAGCAGGAAGAACGAAATTGTTGAATGGTTACAAAAAGAGGGGCGGCTGAATTTTCAGAAACAGAAACTAAAAATGAGTTATTGCAAAGAGTACTTCCGTTTAAAAACAAGGAGGAAGTGAATCTGCTGGATCAACTTGCAATTGAAATGGGACACCAGGTAATATGCCTCCCACCTTACCACTGCGAATATAATCCAACTAAGTTGGTGTGGGCTCAAATAAAACGGAGGGTTGCAAGCAGAAATAATACTTTTAAATCTACTGACGTTGAACAACTTATTCACAAAGAAATATACAAGGTAACACAGCAGGACTGGAAAAACTGTGTAAGGCATTCAGAAAACCTTCAAGAAGATGATTTTAAGAGAGAAATAGCACGGGACGAGATTTTGGAACCTATTATCATAAATTTGTAACTCAGACGATGAAGACAGGTACAATGACGAATTGTCTGTTGACATATATGACATTGAGAGCGATATGGATGAGCCACTGGCAGTTCTATTGGATTAGAAAAACAGGGAGTTTATAAACCATAGTTATAGTTTTTAAAAATATACATAATTTGCAAAACTGCTTTTTCCAATTTTGATTTTGGCAAATGCATCATTGTAAAAGTTTGGAAAGTTTAATTTGGTTACCCTTATGTCTGTGCCAAGTAGACCTGCATGTTGTATGTGTGCGAAACAGACGGAAAGGGAAATATAAAAAGAATGAGGTAACAATCTGGCAACGCTGAGTGTGATACATTATCTGATTTGCTGCACTCCAGAACTCTTTGCATTTGAAACACATAATAGGTAACTGTTCCCATGGATCATTGCTTACCACTCTATTCTCAACAGCTTCACGGTAACAATGATAGAAAATTGGTAGTTTATTATCATTATTATTATTATTATTATTACTAACCTTTTAAATCAAAAGGAATTGTAGCAAAGGTATTGGAGTGGCAAAATTCTTTCATAGTTGAACGTTTCTCTGTATTCAGTTATTAAGCTTACTGTGCAGTATTCCTGTTTACCGTATCACTAGTTTATAATAAGAAATAGAAAATCCATAGGAAACATTTCACTGTATTTGTATATTTCAGAGCAACAACTTGTTTCTGTGACGTTATTCCCTACCAACAAAACTGTATGCCATTAAAGTGCACCTTTACCCAGTATGTTTATTTAATTTCCCTGCAATTCATGTTCTTAATTTGTTATTCAAAACCGCATGTCATATATTCTACATATAGCATGGTTTACTGTCTTCATGACATCATTTGTTGGTTGTGTTACAGGTTTCTCAACTGCTAACGGTTACCGCATACACAGTTACTCAGGTAATATTAATATCTTTTAAATACATATTATTTTAAAATTGTTGGTAACAGTTTCTTGTCTGATGTACTTACCGACTGATATATGTTGCAAATTTTCCAATTTCAATTGCCAACAAACCATTGTTTTTAGCCAAGTACTTGAGGAAATAAAGTAAATGACCTAGAACATAGTGATCCACAGTAAATCATTGGAAACTGAAATATGTATATTTAATCCTGGATTGGAATTAAATTACTATTAGTTTGTGAGAGCCTCAATTCTAAGTTTTGTGTTTAGCGTATTATACATAGAGAGGTCCATCCCAAACATATACATTACAATGGTTCTTGTTTACATGGAGAGAGTTGAGACAACTTCATCTGTGGTTTTATGTAAGTGAACAGCAAGGCTGTGACAGAGACAGCTGATGCTAAATGTGACATTCTTAAACTTTCAATATATTGCCAATTATAAATATACAGAGCAGAAATTCTTTCTTCTTTTTCTTTTTATTTGCCGGTTCGTCCTACACTGTGAAGCCCTACACAGTTATTATACTTGACCAGGTTTCTCATTATGACTTTGCAGTAAAGTTATATAATAACTCATGACATAATGCTCAAAGAAATGACAACAATACAGCCATTGCTGATTTGAATGTAAAAAAGTTCATTTTGTTGAATATCTCTTGATGTTTTTATGAGATATATTGTTACAACTACAGCACTTGGCATTGTTGTAGATCTAAAGTCTAGGTGCAATTTCTAACCCCAAATTGTTGCCTGGTTGAGTTACGTCGCATAGCTTTATGAAATGTTATTGATCTGATTGAAGGATGTTTTTTATTGGATATGTAGATGTTTGAATGTTTTAGTAGTGTGGATAGTAGCACCTTCTCTATAGAGGCATTGCACAAATCTAACATTCAACTTCAATACATGCAGCTGGATAGCTAGGCGCAGCTTTGGAAGAACTGATTAGGTGACTCGGAAAATTGGTTAAGCTAAATTTGCAAAATCTTTATTACTGTCATATGATCAATGCGACAAATTTAAAGTAGCCTAATGATCGTGTATGAAATCGTAACAGAGACGAAACTAAGCGGCTGATAAACTTCGAGTGGGAGGGAAAACAGAAAACAAAATTTACAACACTGCAATAAAAAAGAAAAGAAAGGCGCCACTGCTCACTGCTTCACTTACTAGATAATTAAAATAAGACTCACCTTACTGCTTATATATAAATTTAATTTGTCTGTTTTTCGTCCTCATGAAAGCAACTATAATGTCTTCGTAGAAGGGCCAAATTTTCATTAGCTCACTGAGTATGTCCTTGTGAATAGAAATAGTAGCCAACCATGTTAATCTGCTATTGCCCAAGCTGTGTATGATGTAATTTTTTATTCCCTTTATGCATGAAAGACTTCGTTCTGCAGAACAACCAGTGGACGGTATTCTAAGATCAAGGCTAAACAGTTTGTATTCATCATTAAATGAGTCATCCGTATTATCTATTAAAGACTTCAATGATGCTTTAAGATTTACACCTTATCTTGGTAAAGTAATTTAAGTTCCTTCCTTAGTCTTTCCAAAAGCTGCTTTGGGTATCAGAACTTTATATTACTGAAGCTTTGAAAGGGAATATTTTGGAGCATTGTTGAAATGTTGAACTGTCAGCAAACTTTAGAAATTTTAAATTGTTGTTGTTTTCAAATACTAGGCTTTGGCAATGAAGCCATTAGCTCTCTTGCTCTCCAATATTTCTGTGTAGTGGGTCCGGCAGGTGGGGCTTCATAGGTTAAAAGATCTTCAGTCATTTCCTCTTCTTCCTATCACAGAGTGCAATTTGGACTTGTATAAATTCCTATTCTGTGTAAGTGTCTGGCCAAATAATCATGTTCTGTAAGTAATCCAAAATTAGCTACTGCAGCTTTAGAGGTATGTTACTTCTGCATAAAAATTTGTTGTATGGTATCCTGCTGGTTGATAGAATAAGAACAGTGCACACTTAATTCCTGCTCCTGAGTTTTTGTCCAAGTTAGATCCATCTGTGTAGATATGTAACCATTCTTCAGGTGGGTATCTATTGTTCACAGTTTCTAATGCTAGTGCTTTTAGTACAGGTTTGGAAGTTTCAGATTTTGTAACTATTTCTTCTAAATCTAATGAAATATTAATTGGTTCAAAAGTCAGTGGGCTTTCTTTGATTAATATGTTTTCTTTAGAATAAGGTAGATTCAGATCTGTTTTTAATTCCATAACTTTGTGTAGGAAACTTGTTTGTGTTTTCAACTTGATTGGTTGTAGTAGTCTTTTCTCCCATTTTTTTTTTAACCGCAACATTTTTTCATGTTGTATTAGTGCCTGCTCCTCTAAAGTTAGATGTATTAGGTAGTTTGGAGTTAAGGCTTGCATTGCTGTCATTGGAGTTGATTTTGCTGCACCGATTATTAGTCGCAGGGCCTGATTTTGGCATACTTCTAGGTGATTTATGTTAGAACTGTTGACTGTAATTATTACCTCTGTATTATAAGGAAGTATTGGCTTGATGAATGTTTTGTATGTGATGTTCTGTGTCTCCCGACTACTGCCACACTTGACTCCAGCTATTCTTTTAGAAATTGAAAACTTTTTTGTCGATTTGTTTACTATTGCTTCAATGTGATGACTCCAAGATAATTTTGAATCAAAAATTGTTCCTAAATATTTTGTTTCATATGTTTGTATGAGGTTTGTTTTTTTGAACTGCAGATCTAGTTTAGGTATTTTATTTTTCAGCTAAATATTTGGAATGTTGTTTTATCAGTATTTATTTTCATCAACTTGTTGTCAGTCCACCTTTCCAATAGTATCAGAGCCTTTTCCATTTATGTTTTGGATTTCTCTATTTGTGGGGAAGATGTCCACATGATCATGCCATCTGCAAAAAGAGCAGTCTTTATATATGTGTTTGATACAGACGCTGGAAGATCATTGATGTAGATGTTGAACAAGCTTATGGCCGCGCTGTGGCTCAGTGGTTAGACCGCTTGGCTCTCACCAAGGTGGCCCGGGTTCGATCCCAGGCGACTGCAAAAGTGAGATTTGTGGTGGACAACACGGCGCTGGGTCCGGTTTTCTCCGGGATCTCCGCTTTCCCCAGCCAACTCACTGCACCTGTGCTCCATCTTCATCTCATGTATCATCAGCGTCATCGCCTGTGGTGCCGTATGTAGTAAAAGCGGGTGTTAAACACTACACATTTAATTTGAACAAGGTTGTACTCAGTACTGCACCTTATGGTAGGCCCATTTTTATTTGTCGGAACTTGTATGTATAGTCAATGTATTTTGTAGCACAGAAACATAGAGAGAAACTGACTGATCCAATTTAATATGTTATCTTGAAAGCCTAGCTTTGAAAGATTCTCAAGAAGTTTATGTCTGCATACTGAATCGTATGCTTTTACAAAATCAATAAAAACGAAATTTTAAATTTAGCATGGCTTAAATTCCTTCATTAATTTAGGTCAGTATGTAATGCATTTTTCATAAAATAGGGACTTCAAGTTTTGTTTGTACAGATCTACAGAGAAGATTTCACATTTCAAATGGGGTTGTTCTTTAAATGAAGTTGATTCAATAAATTGTTTGAAAATTTTTTGTTTTTCTTTATGTTTAAAACGTCTGTTGTATTGTGAGTCATGTTTGCAGAGAATCCTATATCTAATGATGTCTTCTGCAATACACTGAATAAAATATCAGTCATATCAGAAATGTCTTTAAAAACTAGAGACAGGAAGACAAATTCAAAGATACTAAACTCATTTAAGAACTGCTCAGCCTGACAAATACTTGTTGAATCATCAGTTTTCATTGTATGTTCAAATACCCATATCATTCCGTCCCACTCTTCTACTATTACCTTCAAGGTCTCAGAAACCAAGGACCACCTGGTGTCTGATCCTGTAGGTATACGCCTTCCAATCTTGGTACCAGCAACATAAGACCATTGGCTAGAATGGGGGAAGAAACCTGGTATTCCACTCACGTTTAGAAAAAATGCAGAATTTCTGTATTCTATTATAGCTTTGTTGCAGAACTAGTGTAAGTCTATGAGCAAAACTCTGAACGAAAGATTGCTTGGGGTGCTATGTCTTTCACGTTCTTTTGGTGACCATTTAAATGCCCAGCCATAACAGCAGCTCCATCATAGCACTGTCTCACAAGTTTAGATTATAATGAAGCTCTGATACTGAATCATCAAGTGCATGAAAAAATACGTCTGAAGTGTGACCTCCACTTACATTACAGAAGCCCAGAAATCTATCGACTACATTTCCACATGAATTGACATATTGCAAAATTAAAGAGCATTGTGATTTTTGTGATATGACAGTAGTGTCTTCTCCCTGAACGAGAAAAATTCTCTTTAATTTCATCATTAATAGAGCCTCTTATATAATCAAATATGCACTTTGTCATTTCACTTTGTGTTGTGTATTGTTTTTGAATGCTCTGCAAAACTGTTTATTATGCTGCAATAGTGGTTTTGAAATTCGGTGGGGCTTCCCTCTATGTATGAATCCAAAAGATCCTTAAAGTTATCTTTATGTAAAGAGTCCTCACTTTCATTATGTCCACGAAATGCCAGTTCTTGTCTACTTAAAAATAAAGCAGCCTTAATGGGATATTGCATGAAAAGTCTGTTAAGCTTAACATTCTCATTCTATTTTACAATAGTGTTACCCACGCGGCAAGCTCACGATGCCGATCAATAAATGAAGGCCGGTGGAGTGAGGGGAGACTGTGGGTTGGCTGGGTCTTCGTTTACCCCAATTCCTGCCGCTCGAAGGAGCACGAAGCTTCCAGAATGTTTTCCCCCTCCATAGAAGGAAGTCTCGGGATACTTCGGGCCGCGACCAATACCAGCGAGGAGATGGGCAGTTGTGTTTAGTGAGCCAAGGGAGCAGTAATGTAAGGCGCGCCGAGTGTAGGTGGAAAGACGAACTGGCTTAGTTTTAATTGTGTACAATACGAAATTTAAATTGTGACATTGGAATAAGGTGGAAATAAAGAACATTTTGAGTGGTGTAATTGAACTTTTTAATTTTACGAACCCACAAAGTCACAATATATAGACGTGAGCTTTCCTGAAGGCCGGCTGTAACTTTTTTTAGTGTTTTCTACAGCTTCATCAATATCACACAATTTAGTAATATAAACCAAATACAGCATTAAATATACAAATTGTAGTCCCTAGTGGTTCACTGTGGATCACTATGTTCTGAAAATCTGGGTTAGTCATTTACTCATTTTGGGGTTAAAGCACTTAGCTAAACACAATGCTTTGTTGACACTTGAAATGGGAAAATTTGCAAGATTTATCAGTCTGTAAGTATTATATGCTGCAATAAGAATGATTGGGTTACAGGTCCTTATGCGGTAAGTTTTGTTTAACTCCGTATACATAGATGACAACTTTGAAATTAGAAATGTGCTATACACTGACATCTAGTGGTTAATATGCTATGCTTTATCATGTCCATCATATTTTGTTTTGATCAATTTTGAGGTTAATTAGCTAACCAGTTTACAACAATTTGTGGATGTTATGGGTCTCGAAAAGGAACACATTATTATTTGTCTACCTCCGTATTACTGAGATCTGAATGCAAGTGAGCTGGCGTCAGCAACACTAAGGAATGTTTTCAGAGAATGCAATGTTATTTGTAATATCTTCACTTAAATTACACACTCTTTTGCTGAATTGTGTCTTTCAAGGTTGACCACACTGGTGAAACAAAACAGTGTTAGCTCTCACTTCTTCCCCTCTGCCCGCACCACACCGTAAATCCAGTGCTCAACTTATCTCGTGCGTACTATACATAAGACAAGACACTGTTACCAACAAAGTTAAAATAATATGTATTTAAAAGATATTAATATTACATGAGTAACTGTGTATGCAGAAACCATTAGCAGTTGAGAAACCGGCAAACTGAAGCCATGAAGTATGTATACCATGCTATATGTAGAAAATTGGACATTCAGGGTTTAGAATGACAAAATAAGAACATGAATTGCAGGGAAATCAAATAAAAGTACTGGGTAACGGTTGATTTTAACGGCATAAAGTTATGTTGGTAAGGAATAACGTCACGGAAACAAGTTGTTGCTCTGAAATATACGAATACCAAGAAAAGTTTAGAACACATTTTCTATTACTTATTATAAACTTGTGATACCATAACAGAAATACTGCATAGTAAGCATAATTCCTGAATACAGGGAAATGTTTAACTAGGAAAGAAATTTACCAATCTGAAACCTTTGTGCTACAATTCCTTTTAGATTTTAAGTTATAATAATAACTAATAATAAACTGCAAATCCCAAAAACAACAACGATGATGATAATCACTAACAATTTTCTATCATTGTTATCGCGTAACTGTCGAGTCTAGAGTGGGTAAGCAATGATCCACTGACACAGTTTCCTCACCTCAATATCCCTATTAATAGCTATTACTGTATCGCTAGTTTACTTACGTAGAGTTGGTATTTTCCACGATATCGTGCTTTGTATGTTGGCAACGCTCGAGCCATGAAGTCACGCCCGCCATATTGCTACGCCGTTAAAGTACACCTTTACCAAGTACTGTTATATCACGTCTGGGAAAACAAGATATTCTACATTCGTTAACTTTCGCACATCCACTAAAAACTTGTTAAATACGAGAGTAGTTGATGTACCTGACCTTCATGAACGTAATCCATGTGGCCCTGACCATTAAAACTCTAACAGAGACGGCAATGTGGACAGAGTTAAATACAACACAATGCTTTACGCTACATTGGAAAGCAAAATTTAATTTAATATACTGAGATTTCATTCTTCCAACATTCACTGAAACATGGGCATGTCAGAAGAAACTTGTTCTAACAAGATTTGTGAAACTCCTTCAGGACAATGAGGCTAACACAATCAGTTTGCTTCTCTCAATTTTTCACTTCATACACAAAACAACTTCAACTAATCAGCAAATTATTATAGCTACGACCACCATACATCAAAACAAGCGTATTGTATCACACTACCAAACATGTAACATCAGTAATTATTCTAACCTCAAGTAGAACTTTGGAGCCAGATCACTCAGCCAAAAACATTACAAATTTGAATTACCGTTCTTATATATGCGTATTACCCCACACTATTGATATTTTCCACAGATCTATTTTCTTCTTCTTTACTGAGTGTAGCTTACTTTGTTGTGTTAAATTATCATTGCGAAAGCAGTTTACCCTGATGTACACTGACTAAATTAAAACAACTGCCGGCTTGGTTACTGAAGTTAAATTTGTAGGTTTATGTACTAACAATGCTACTGCAATTTTGGAGGAGTAGTAAGTAAAGATAAAAACAATGTTTACAGTAATAGAAATTAAATTATTTCACACCAGTCGTGTGTAGGCCTAATTCTGTACAGGATGAGTCAGGCTAAAAAATACAATGTCATAGCCGGGATTTGACTTACGTGTTGTAAGTTTACATTTCCGACATTCACTGAAACATGCAAACGCTAAAATTATGATCCGAGGAAATTTGTTCTAACGAGACTTTTTAAACCCATTAAGGACAATTACATAAGACAAAAAGTAATTATTCTAACCTGAACCAGAACTTCGGATACAGACCACACAGCCAAGATTTATAATTATTTTCTTCTTGATTTACAGCAATATGTAATCACGCGGTCAGTTTGATCATTTCACGGCCTTGTAAATTACATAGTCAACGACCTCTGGTAAAGATACCTAGCACGAAGAATTGTACTTCTTGAGTTGTGAGCCAACCTTATCATAAAATAAGGTTCTACTAGCAGAAATAGCTGTGGGAGGATTAACAGATATAACTTCTTGTATATTGACAGGTATGATATTTGTTTGTTCATTCGTTGGATAACAGCCGAGAGCAAAGCTCTGGAATATTGTACACGTTACACATTTATGGTGAAATAGTACTTTCATCACATTAGAATTTAGCTTCTTATTTGCTATCCAAAGGGGATTTGCCGCTGCAAGATCCTACATATGAGGATTACACAGTGTAATTTTTCTTTCAAAGTTCATATGTTTTAAGGCGGGTGCGTGGATTGTAGGATTCCAAAGTGAAAACATTTACACCGAAGGTAATTTGTTTATCTTACTAGCTTTCATTTTTTGGGCACCATTCTTTGTTTTACTAGATTTACACTAGATGAGTGTAGTATGGTGTTGATGATTGTTAAATGTTGCTGGTTGCTTCAGACTTAATCTGGGTAGTGGCAGTCGTGAATTCCGAGGGTTTGCACGTTAATATTACATTGGAGAAACTAGCTGCTGTGCGGTCATTACTGACGTCACAAAACCGTACAATTGTTTCTTCAACTCGTCCCGCTGGTGTGACGAAAAGAAGAACAGTTGGTAGTTGGGATTTATTTTTTCGTCAATGTGGACTGATACAAAACTTTTCTCACTCACTTAATTCTTATTTCATTAATCAAAACAACAGAAATTCATTCAAGAATGTCATTTTCAGTCACATTTGACGTTCCTGAAAAACAATTTAGTCCGAAGTTGTTCCTCTAGCTTATTTTTTTGAACAATTAGGTGTAAGAATTCTTCATAGTTATCTTTGTTATCCGAATTTCCGGACTCGTTATAACCCTAAATGGGAGTTCTTGCTCAATTTTGACATGTTTACCATTCTTTTCAACTTAGTTCTTGAATGTGTCACTCAAAGAAGTGTCAATTCTTGTTTTTCCAAACTTAAATAACATTACAATGGAAGGAATATTAGTTAATGAATTTTCATGATCATTTCTCAAGATATTCATGTTGCTGATGCCATCTATCGTCCACACATTCTTTTCATTAGACAAAACCAGACATGGCCAACAAAATAGTTTCAACAATTTGTCACAACCACTCAGCCAAGGAAACTCGTTATACCAACAGATTCTAAAATGTATAAAAATGTCAGTGGGATTTACTTTTTAAAGGTCTAAGAGCCAGAGTAGGCCCTACTGTTGAAATTATATGACATTTTCACAAAAAAAATGCAAAGTCAAGGACGAATTTAAAAGATCTTTGATCACACAATCACAGTCACTTTTACACACAAATTATGATGATATTCTTCTTATTGTACTTTTAACATTAATTCATTCACAATGTTATTGTTATAATGAAGAATTAACACTGAAACTTAAGGTTGGCCTTTCCACTGAAGTCATAGCTATCATGCTATAAAGAAGTAACAGAAGTCTCTTCCCACACAAATCTGTAAGCTCTGAGTTTGCTGGTGAGCGCCATTGGCAAAATAACGAGCTATTTAGAACTGCAGGATGCTAGATGACTGGCCTCAGGGGATCTGTCATAAATTAACGCAATTGAAATCTGAAAGTGATATCGCTTGGACTTTCCATTATTCCTTGAACATAAATTAATATGAAATTTGGATATACATTAATCAGCTAGCAGCAGAGGCAACATTAACGACATGTTACTTTAAGTGTAATAAATGTGTAAAATATCATGTCCATGGTATTTTCCATTTCTAATGTCAACAAAGTCCACTGTGTTGTTTGATTATTTGTCAGATCCTACTGAGAGCAAAGCTGAGAGACACTAAACATATCTTACATTTATTGTACATGCATCACCACCACAAGTACACTGGTACCTATAACTTTGTTTTTGTTCTAATCTTAATTTATGTAATAACACTGAAAACTTGGTAACCTCCAAAATGTTGCGTATTAACTCAGAACATAATTTACAGTAAGTCAATAATAATGTGAAACATAAAATCATAGTTGCATGCAATCTGACTTGTGTATTACAAATTTAATTGCTAAATGGAATATTAAAGACTTTCTCTAGATCGTGTGCAGGGTGAGTATTTAGAATAATTTTAAAACTTTGGTGATGATAGATAAAGTCAACCTGAAATATTCAATGCCACAGCTGGGATTTGAACCATGAATCTCTTATTGTCTGTCCAGTCGTCTTTACCCATTTTAATGGCCAACATTGAGTTCTCCAATTGACTCATATTTTCCTGGTAAACCACTATGGGCTGTCATATTTGAGATAAACCGTTTGTGGCAACTTAGTGTGGTAAGTACTTTAGTCCCAGGCTTCATCATTAGGCCCTTATTATTTAAGCTAATTGATGTGAATTAGTCATTTTTCTCTCTAGCCATGGAGATCCATGGTTCAAATCCTGGCCAGGGCATTGAATTTTTCAAGTTGGCTCTATCTAAACCCTTAGCCTATATATACTAGTGAGAACAAATGATTAATTCCCATTATTTAACTTCATTAACTTCAGTGAAGAATTTGGGATCAACTGGTATGAGAGTTAATATAAGTTTTTATTGCAGAATTGTAATATTTGGAACAATTTCAAGTTGTGTGCTGGTCTTACACAGATTGCCTTAATTCTTCATTCTGTGGTCCTGTACAGCATGCACTGTTGTCAAGTTATTATAATTATCTATAAGTTAGCTTAGTAGAGAATGTATGTACTCGTCAGCAGGAGTAAGAGTTGTCCGTGTTTTAAATGTAGGCCTCCAGGAATGATGGACCCAACACCACAAATAAGACCTACAACTGGTAATATGAAAACTTGTCAGCTGTGTGCTGAATTAACGCTGAAGATAATTCCATTTCCCAACATGGAGTAAAAGTAGGCACAGTACATTACTCTTAAGGCAGTTTAATTAAGCAGATTAAGTTGTGGGGATTTGGCATAACGTTACTTACCAGAGCTCTTTTAGCCGTCATCTTTGAGAAGGTTTATCAAGATTTCCTGATTTCTGTAATGGTATTCTCAACACTTCATTAACCTTCAACATCTAACTGGGTCCTGTAACTGCAAATGTAGTTTGACTTTGTGTCTGTATATCAGCAGGAGGATAGACTTCTCTGTTCTTAAAATTGAACCAATATTTATTTATTTTTATTTATTTATTTTCATCCTTTTATAACACAATACATGTTTTCTGGATATGTCAGTTAAATTTATATTGCATATTAAAAAAAAGCATATAATATTACATAATTATATAACATTTCACATTAATAATATTAATGATAATGATGATAATGATAATAATGATGATTTTTTTTGCTTTATTGATAACAACAGCATGCTCCTTTACATGGTAATACTACATGCAATTGGAGGAAAATATTCACAGATCCACACAGGAGTTCCGTATGTCCAGACAGGGACTATAGCTCCTTCATAGATTGTCTTAAGTGCTTTGTGACCTAGCCCCCGTTGTAGCTTTGCTGTTCTTGCTAACGTATGAACCAACGAGATTGTTTTATCTGCAGTATATTCAATGTGCGCATTGAAGTTAAATTTGCTATCTAAGTATATTCCGAGGTATTTTATTTCATCGGTTTGGTTAAGTGTATGATGATTAAAAAATATGTTGACATCTCTATCTGCATTTCTTCTTCTTGTGATAAATAGAACCTTGGATTTCTTTTGGTTAAATTGAGTTTTGTTTTCATCAGCCCATTTTTGGATTTTCCTAAGATTGTGATTTGCAATGTTCTCTGCTTCTGATTTGTATGCTCCTCTTGTCATTACTACCAGGTCGTCTGCGAAGGCGATCACCCTTGTCCGTTGATCATATTCTAAATTCAGTATCGAATTGTACATTATGCTCCAGAAACCTGGACCACAGCATGATCCTTGAGGGCGGACTTTGTGTACTTCTCTTTCTGCTGTATAGTTGTTCACCGAAAATACTGCTCTTCTGTTGCTGAAGTAATTCACTACTAAATTATATAAATTCTTAGGACATCTAAACTGTCTTAGATTCTTGGGTATTCTAGGCCACCAAACTGTATCAGAGGCACCTTTGACAGCAAGACTAGTGACTACTACAATTTGTTTTGACTTGAAGCATTTATTGATGAAAGATTTAACTTCCATTGCAGCGTCAACTGCTCCCCTTTGGGGGGTAAATCCAAACTGGTTATTGTGTAGCAAATTATTGCTGTACATATGGTGTAGTATTCTGTCGATCATCAATTTTACTAGTACTTTACCTCCGCTATTTAATAGGCTTACTGGTCTGTATTTTGATGCATCTTGGCAGTCTTCTTTTTTGGGCTTGATTATTGGAATGACATGGACTGCTTCCAATCTTTTGGAAAGCATCCCTTCTTTAAACATGCGTTGTATACTTGCGTGGAGAATAGAGGGAGATTTTGGAAAGCTCTTGTAATTATATTGCTAGATAGGCAGTCCTTCCCAGGAGATTTCTGTGGATTGAATTTTTGCATATTAATGATGATTTCTGCAGTTGTGAAAGGTTTATCATCATTAGTATTGATGGGTTCTTCAATTTCTTTCCTAATTGCTTTTATGCAATTTGTTGTCACTATCTTGATTGCCTTCGGGTACAATGTGGTCTAACATATCCTTGATTGTATTTTCAGTATCTGTGGTAAATGTTCCATGTCTCTTTGTAGGGTAGTCAATCTCACAGCAGTTCGGAGTTTGCTGGAAGCTAATTTCTATACTAAACTCCAAGGATTGGTATCGTCACATACTGTGCAAACACTTTCCATGACTTCAGTTTTGCATCTCTCATTTTCCTATCGTACTCCCTTTTCCCATCCAGGTATTTCTCTTTCCTCTCCTGTCATAGATTTTTGCCGGTGACAGTTCTTTGGTATCTTTTCCGCAGCGCATTTGCCCATTTTCTTAATCTAGTTGGTTTGTCTGTCCACCAAGATGCCGTCTTCCCTTTTATCGCCTGCACCTGTTGAAACTTTGAATGCTGCATTACTAGCTGTTATGATACATGAAAAGGCAAGGTTTGCTATTTCCTCTGTGTCAGTTTTACTTGCTACTGTCCTGTTTAGTTCCTGATCTAATTTCGGCAAGTTTTCTTCATTATAGTGGTAATTGAATTTAGATGTCAACGTGGAAAGGAAAATATTGTCTAATTTCTTGAAATCTTCATTGTTGACTATGTACTTTGCTCTCATGTGATCGATGCCAATTTTGGATGTCTTTTCAATCTGCTTTGTAAGTTTGAAAGTTAAAATCTTCTGAATCAGAGCAGCTTTCTGCGGAGCCACAGGTCCACTCACTGACATGCCTTAACAACTTATTGTTAACAACAGTTAGGTTGATATAACTGCCGCCTCTTTTAGTTTCAAATGTAGGCTCCGATATAGTATTCACTATGTTTAAGTTGGACATTGATAGAAAATCTTCCATTGCTGTCCCCCTGTGATTTGTTGTTACGTCATACCACGTTTTACTTCTGGCATTAGTGTCCGCTGCTATAAGTAAACCACTCCCCTTTATATAGTTTGTAATTCATTCTATTGTCCTCAAATTAACTTCAATATCTTGTGTAGAATCAAAATATAAACAAGCTGTGTAAAACTTCATTCTTTTGTATGTTATTTCTGTGACGACATTGTCTTCGTCAGAGACCTGTGTAATAAGAATGGCGTCTATGTCTTTGTTATTTATAAGCAGTGCTGACCTATTCCTTCCCTTTCCACTCTCGTATGTTCTTATAGATTTAGGCACTCCCACTACATTACTGTGTATGGTGTAAGGTTCTTGTATAAAGGCAAGGTCAATGTTACTGTTGTTCATATTATATATAATATTATTCATTACTATTCTTTTATGTTGCAAATTAACCTGTACACTTCATAGATAATTCTTTTCTCTGTCCGCATGACCATCCATGTTAATAGTCTATTTTTTCCATATTTTTCTTCAGGACAGTTTGATAGCATGGGCAGCTTTTATCAAGCGATGAATGGTTCTCACTTATAGGTATTGATCCATTGTATTTATTATAATTTATGCAATTGATGCATCGGTGGTTTTCTTTAGGTGCTTGGCATTCATTCATTCATTCTATGATTTCCAGAGCAATGTGGACATACTTGTTCCCGTGTGCATTCCTGGGCTCTATGGTGGTATTTGCAGCAATTATGGCAACGTGTAACGGACAGGTAGTCGTCACTATTGCATATGTGCCAGCCTAATTTAAGTTTCCTGCCCGAAAGGCGCCTACGAACTTGTGATGTGACTTCTATTATCAAATTCTTGTTCTTCCTTCTATCTGTAAACACGAATTTGGGAATTATTTCACTTTCACTCAATTTCAGATCTGAATTCTGATTAATTATGTTTTCTGTTGCATTGTCTATAGTAATATCCTCTGGAACATTAAATATAATAATTCTGGGATTCCTGAGTTTCGGCAAATAACTTTCGAGTTCTAACCCGTATGTTTCAGTTATTGTTTCACAATCTTTTTATATAAACTATATATAATACATATATAAGGCCAGTTCTTAATTACTGTGGAGAAGTACTGATAGCATCATCACCTTCAACTTCCAAAATCAAGTTCTCAGGCTAATTACTGGAGCTATAAAAACTACTCCTATAATAACCTTACAAGCATTTACATGTAACAGACCCGTAATGACAGATTTAGAAATGCAAGCCCTTTTAACATATAAAAAGCTCTTAAGAATTCCAGAGAATAATAAATGGGTAAAACAACACACATCCACCTGCAGTTTGAAAACTCAATTAGACTTCATACAGAAAGTTCAACAACTAAGAAATAAACTAAATTACTCATCCAAAATAGAACCTTTCATGTCTCTTCATAACCCACTGAACATCATTGAATTAGAATACTACCTAGATTTACTTGCAGATTTTAAAAAGAAGGAATACTCATCTACAGAAGCTAAAGCATATGCCCTTGAAACCATAAATGTAGGATATCCAGTTGACAAATGGACACACATCTATACAGATGGCTCTCTTTATAATCAAGAAGATGGAGCAGGAGCAGGAGCTACCTGTAAATTCTTTTCTTTCTATAAGCATGTTGGAATTTACTTAACAAGTTTTGATGGAGAAATTGATGCAATTTATACTTCCTTACAAAATCTATTTGCCTGGACAAATAAGCTTTCCAACATAGTTTTCTTAACAGATTCTAAAGCAGCTATTCAGGCTATTATTTCAAATGACTGCCTAAAACCGAAAAGATAAATGAAATTCATGATATGATTAAACATCTTCAAAATTTAAATATACATATAGTTTTCCAATGAATACCATCTCACTGTGGAATTTCTGGCAATGAGTAAGCAGATATGTTGGCCAAGAAGGGTACCAAAGTATCTCAAACAATGAAACAAAACATCCACTATGAAACAGTTAAAAGATTAATCAAAATCCTCTTCACAAAACTATATAACTATCTAGTTTCCTCTGAAAAACTTAATTGGAAAGATCTCCGAAACAAACTAAAGACAATTCCAGAACTACCTCGAAAATCTTCAGTAGCAATGCTCAGATTAAACACAGTCCACGATTGTTTGAATAGACATTTATTCAAGGTTGGATTAACAACTTCTCCACAGAGCTGTTTATGTGGTGAAGGCGATTTAATGAACATCGATCATCTAACTGTATGTGAAACTCTCAAAAATCACGATCTAGTCTCCAAATATTGGGAAGCAAGAAGAAAGATGATTTATTATCAAATTCAGAGCATTAAAAAAACACACACCCATGCACACACACGCGCGCACACACACACACACACACACACACACACACGTTACCTTTCGCACATCCACTAAACAATTGCTAAATACGAGAGTAGCTGTTGTACCTGACCTTCATGGACGTAATCCATGTGGCACTGACCATTACAACTCTACCAATGCTTTACGCTACATTGGAACGAAAAATTTAATTAAAAAACTGAGAGTTTATTCTTCCAAAATTCACTGAAAAATGGACATGTCACAAGACACTTGTTCTAACAAGATTTGTGAAACTCGTTCAGGACAATGAGGCTAACACAATCAGTTTGTTTTGTTCATTTGAGCACTTAATACACAAAACATCTTCACCAAATCAACATAAATAATTATAACTACCACCACCATACATCAAAACATGCCTTTTTATCCCCACTACCAAACATATAACATCAGTAATTATTGTCACCTGAAGTACAACTTTGGAATCAGACCATTCAAACAAAATTATTAGAAATTTAAATGGCCGTACTTATTGATGCATTTTTCCTCACACTGGTGATATTTTCCACATATCTATTTTCTTCTTCTCTTGTGTTAAAATCCCATTGAGAACGTAGTTTAGCATGTTGTACCCAGACTTAATTAAAACAACTGCCGAATTGATCATATCACGGTCTAGTAAATCAAATAGTTCATACCTAAGATAAATGATTCAAAGGACGATGAGCAGTTGAACAGTTTCTCTTTTCGAAGTAGCAGAACATAAATTAAAAGAATTAGGTTCTTGTATTTTTACAGGTGAGACATTTGTTTGTTTGATGGTTACCTTCCATGAGCAAAGCTTATAGAAATCACAGGTTTATTGACTAATAGTACTTTTATCATTTGGAAATTTGTATCTTTTGTGTTATTCAAAGGACTCTCGCAGCTGTAATTCCTACATATGGTACGGTTTGAAGTCTTCGAAACGTAATTTTGTTATGAAAGTTAACCTTATAAGTAAGACGGGTGCGTTGGTTGCAGGTTTACGAAGTGTAAACATTTAGACTATTACCAATTTTTAAGGTAATTTCATTAATGTTATTAACTTCTATTTGACCTTATACTGACCCCTTCTGGACTAGACGAGTGCGATAAATGTGTAAAATCGTGTGCTATAGGTATCACCCATTTCTAATGTAAACAATGTCCGCTGTTTGTTTGTCGGGTCGTACCGAGAACAAAACTGAGAGACACTGAACATGTCTTTCATTTATGGTGCATGCATTATTATTAGTAATATACCCTCCACCACAACTACACTGACATCTATAATTTTTCTTTATTTTAACTTAATGTACATTAACATTGGAAATTAGTGAATCACCAACATTTGAAGATTACCTCAGAACATACATTACAGTAGGTCAGTAATAAAGTAGAACATTAAATTAGTCGTATGTCATCTGTCGTGTGTATTACAAATTTAAATGCTGAAAGGAATGTTAAAGAATTCCTCCATATTGTACGAACAGTAAGTATATAAGAAAATATATTTATTCAACCATAAGGGTAATAACTTTTAATATAAATCTTTGTAATCTGTTTGTAAATACTTGGGAGTGTTCTGTGCTTTCTTTAATTTATACATCAGTTTGTACCAAATTCTACTTTTGTGAATTGCATTCAAATTGTGTTATTCACAAAAAGATGCATCATGTATGATTGTGAACTTTATTGAAATATTAACAAATATACTTGCATCTATATAACATAATCTAGTTCTGGAACATAATATGCACCTATGGTTACTCACATTTTTTAACTCTGCTTGTGTTATCTGGTGCTCAGTTAGCAAATTACGAACATATTACAATTTAAGTATTGTATAGTGTCACCCTGGTGGTAGAATCGCGAAGCCGCTAAAAAAATGATGGCCGATCGTTACCGGAAATGAAAGACAGTTGAATGTAGAGTTGAGAAAATAAACAGTTTGAGGTTAGCTAGCAAATTGTGATGATGAACAGTGTATTTCGAGGAGAATAAAGTGTAGTTTTTGTGTTTCGTAACCTCGTTTTTTTATTTCACGAACCCACAAAGTCACAACTGGTGTCAGAAGTGGGATAACAACATCACCGAACATTTGGCCATGGAATCGGCATTGGAAATGCTTTTGCAGAAGATGAACGAATTAACAGCGAAGTCGGAAGCGGCAAATAACAGCTTGGCCGCGAAGATGAACGAGTTAACAACAAAAACAGAAGCGGCAAATAACAACCTGGCCGCAGAGTTGAAAGAAATAAAGACCGAATTGACCACAGAAATGAAGGCAGCGAACGACAGTCTGGCCACGGAAATGAAGGAGGCGAACGAGGTCCTCGCCGCCAAATTTGAGGAACAGTTGGCCGGCGTGAGGGATGACGTGACGGAGCTGGGCAAGCGAATGGGCCAAGTGGACGAGCGCGTCGAGGACCTGGCGAACCGCTTCAATGACCTAGAGGAAAAGGCTGACAATAACGCCAAGTCCCTGAACGCCATGGTTGAAGACGTCGAAGACCTCGCGAATAGCGTAAACAACCTGGAGGGAAAGGCCGACAGCAGCGTCAAGTCCCTGAACGCCATGGTGGAGGTCGTCATCGGCAGGAGACTGAAGGATTTGAAGGCTGACGCACCGGGACGCGACACAACATCGGCGCGCGTCAAACCTCCGAAATATGACGGCGCGTCAACATTCGAGGTCTTCCGCCGCCAGTTCGATACAGTGGCCAAGCACAACAGATGGTCACCGGAGGAGGAGGCCACACAGTTAATAGCCAGCCTCCAGGGACGGGCCGCGGAAATCCTAAACGCGGTGCAGACGACGGCGGCGCCCAAGGACATCTGGGAGGCCCTGGAGAATCGCTTCGGGAACCACCGCTTAGCCGCAGCATACCGCAGCCAGCTAAAGGCAAGGTCGCAGCAGCCGGGGGAGACGCTGCAGGAGTTCGCCATAGCGATGGAGCAGCTGGCTAGCAAGGCCTTGGTTGACCTGCCACTGGAGTTCATATCCCGGGAAGCCGCCTACAATTTTGTCGACGGGACACGGAGATTCGTCAGCATCTAATGCTCGGCGATTGTAAAACCATCCACGAGGCGCTGACAGCGGCATTAAGGATGGGGGCGGCCAAGGTAACAGCTATCCCGTCGTCGAGAACGAGGAGTGTGCGCTACGCTGGAGACAGAAGATCAGCCGAGGGACGGCGGCGAACACCTAGTGGCCTGTGTTGGGGGTGTGGACAGACCGGACACCTGCGGAGAGACTGCCCACACCAGGAAGAGCAGCCGGAAAACGAATAAGGGCCGGCGTGGAGAAGGGTATGTCGGCGCCATTCCCACCATCCCCTCGAGTGACAATCCGCCGGCGGATGGATGACAACCTCATCGCGGACGGCTGGGTAAGAGGAAAGCTGTGCCGCATGCTGGTGGACACCGGGGTGGCCGTGAGTCATCATCAGACCTGACGTGGCGAAGGGTTTGCCGACGAGGAAACCGAGCCGACCATACCAGATTGTGACGGCATCGGGCGACACCATGCCTGTGCAGAAGGAGGCCCTGCTGGAGCTGAACTTGGGACGGAGTGCCGTGCGTCTGTGGGTGTTCGTCGCGAAGGTGGCTGAGGAGGTGATTCTGGGACTGGATGCCCTCAGGAGCCACGAGGCGACGGTCGACGTCGGCAGGAAGGTCCTGAGGCTCAACGGAGAAGAGGTTATACTCCGTCAACCAGAAGAGCGCCTTGGAATTGGCAGGGTCGTCTTGAGCGAAGACGTGGTTGTCCCCGCGAGGAGCGAGGTGATGGTGACGGCGCGACCGGAAGGCCGGACAGCAGGTTTGATCCTGAAGCAGCAGGAGTACGACTTCACCTCGAAACATCGCAGAGGGAAGAGTCACGGTAACACGGACGCTATGTCCCGAAGACCCTGTCCAAAAGAGTGCGGCCAAAGCACAAGAGTGGAGGGGAAGGAGCGTGCCGCAGCAGTTCGAGTAGTCACGGCAGTGCCTGCGGATGGCTGGGATAGCGCGGGCCCGAGGAAAGATGTTGGTGGTACACCTGGATCGCCTGGCCCGCTACGAAGGCGCTGTTCGGGACGCCAGCCTTGAGGAGGGAGCAGTGTCACCCTGGTGGTAGGCTCTCGAAGCCGATAAAAAAAGGATGGCCGATCGTTACCGGAAATGAAAGACAGTTGAATGCAGAGTTGAGAAAATAAACAGTTTGAGGTTAGCTAGCAAATTGTGATGTTGAACAGTGTATTTCGAGGAGAAAAAAGTGTAGTTTTTGTGTTTCATAACCTCGTTTTTTTATTTCACGAACCCACAAAGTCACAATATGTACACTTAGCGCCTCCATTTTACTGTGTAATCCTCTTAAGCTTTGATGATATAAGCAGAATGTATCGTTTGATAGTGAAGGGAAGGCATCAGTTTTTATATATGATATAAACTGTATCTCTGTGATCTGTAACAATCTTCTCATGATCATAACGTCTCAGTCCCTCTACTGAGAGACACGGAAGTGCTGTCTGTCCTTATTGTTAAGTAATATCATCAACTGTGTGTCAGTTTATTACTCCTGTGTGTATTTTTAACACTGAAAACTGTTTATCCTTAACTGTTTAATACTGTTTATCCTTAACAAAAACATGCAAATAAAATGTTATGCATCAGATTCTGCTCTGTGAAAACTGAATAGATTTAATAATTCGGACTCAAACACTGATTGTGTTACATGTTTCACAACTGCTAAAGTATGCTCTATACACAGTTACTCAGGTAGTATTAATACGTATTATTACACATATATGTTAACAATGTTGTTAACAGTATCTTGTCTTATGTAGTTCCATTGCAAATTTTCATAATGCCATCTTCAAATGTCTGATTTCAAGTCTCAACAATGCTTTATGTTCAACTAACAAGTACAGTATTTGGGCTGTGACTAACATATTTGTGTGAAAGATGAAAGATTGGTTACAGGATCATTACGTACCTCTCAATGTGCTGTTGGGTGTTTTTCTGTAAAACTCTACAATCTTGCTCTATATATCACACTAGCTCCGTTCTAGGTGCCATACATAATGCAGATATCTTAGTATAAATGTAAATGGGGAATTTCAGTAAAATGCTCTCAGCAATATGATGACTACAAAATGCACAGTGAAGAAAAGTAGAACACATTTTATATTTGTACATTCTGTAACACCACGTCAATTACACTGTTGAAGTTGTCCACTGGTTCACCAATATCGCAGTCAGCATTCTGTCACAAGTAATGAAATAGTGGTCTATATAGCCCCGCAGATAACTGATTGTAAATGACAGTGCAAATTCATAATAAAGAATCTGTTAAGCAGTTTTGGCTGCATATTACCAAAACATTGTAAGATCAAAGGACCAAGTTGGACTTAAACCTTAATAATGATTGTTTAAAGAATTCCTACAGTACATTAATGACACATCAGCTGAATCCATTGTGGTAGAGTCCGGCTGGAAGTATCCAGATGGACATTATATGTCATTAGCTGTTGGAAACATGGGACCAGTATATCACTTTTCTACCTTTCTGCATAAGTTGGACACACGTTATTCAGAATTCATTTACTGTGCATGATACCCTGATTTTTGTATCATCGAAGGGATACTGATAAACAAAATTTCCTTTATCAATTTTGTTGTGATGAAATGTGACCATGTAAATGAAACCATTCTTTGTCATGGAACATTATTAATCATAAATTGATTGTTCTATCTACATTTCTTATATTTCAGTTACATAAACTAACCTAACTAGTCGTTGAATAAATCCTAGACAACTGTAACCTTATATGATTTCAGTTTTAAAAGTTCTGTTGATTTCTGTACTGAAAGTTCTGAAATGTTAGTTTCTTGTACGAGGTACCTGAGAGATTTTTGTGGTTGCTATTCTACATTATGCTGATTATGTCTAAATGTTACTGCCTAAGTACATGAGGATTTAAGCCTCATTTGCTATTAAGAGCGACCCTGCCTCCCGGAATTAATTTACAAGGAAATTTAGAGATTGGCTACAATTGCTATATATGCATGTGCTTCTGCAAATCCTCGGACACACACTGGAAGCCATCCTTCACCTTCTTCACGACAGCCTCCAAAGTAGCAAAATACTTCCTCCTGACTTCCTTTTACAGACATGTAAAGACCTGTAATGATGACATTGAGGAACGCATCTCAACCAGACTTTGCAGTTCCATACACACTTCCACCTCCATCATCTTTTGTACTGGAGTCAATAATCTTGGCATTCACCTTACACAGACATGTCTCATGTTTAAGTGATTATGCAGAATTGGTAAAACACTGCTATGGGAACTCTGTAACATGTCTACATGACTGTCAGTTCTAATTTGCAGGTCTTCACAAACAATAATGCCAGCCTTGTTATGTTTGCCAGAGTCCCTAGTCCATCTTGCTTTGTAACAGAAACACGGACCTCGCTCAATATCTTGAACCACTGAAGTATCGTGGAGTGTGGTAGAACATTATCACCATATGCCTCCTGCAGCATTCTCTAAGCTTCCGTATCGGATTTCTGCAAACAAAAGCAAAGCTTTAATGCAGTGTATTGTTCTTTGCGTAACATCTCCATTTTCTCTATAGGCTGCTGATGAACTGACCTAGTTTGTTTGTTCTCTATGTACAAATGCATGGGCAAGTGAGTGTGTGCTTTGTCCACCAATGAGAGCTGATCCATTGGCATCATGTAAAGTTGTTTCTGTACTTCTGCCATTGTTGGGTGCATCAACAAAGAGTTGCTCTCAGTGTTTATTGACTCACCCTCACGGGACCTTCTCATGAACATTACATTTCAGTTCCTCTACAAGGAGCCATGGAAGTGCCCTCTTGCCTCAGAAGTGTAGCATGTTTACATCCTTATTGTGTGTGTGTGTGTGTGTGTGTGTGTGTGTGTGTGTGTGTGTGTGTGTGTGTGTGTGTGTGTGTGTGTGTGTGTGTGTGTGTGTATTTAATGCTCAGAATTTGATATAAAATCATTTTTATTCTTGCTTCCCAATATTTGGAGACTAGATCGTGATTTTTGAGAGTTTCACATACAGTTAGATGATCGATGTTCATTAAATCGCCTTCACCACATAAACAGCTCTGTGGAGAAGTTGTTAATCCAACCTTGAATAAATGTCCATTCAAGCAATCGTGGCCTGTGATTAATCTGAACATTGCTACTGAAGATTTTCGGGGTAGTTCTGGAATTGTCTTTAGTTTGTTTCGGAGATCTTTCCAATTAAGTTTTTCAGAGGAAACTAGATAGTTATATAGTTTTGTGAAGAGGATTTTGATTAATCTTTTAACTGTTTCATAGGGGATATTTTGTTTCGTTGTTTGAGATATTTTGAAACCCTTTTTGGCCAACATATTTGCTTGCTCATTGCCAAAAATTCCACAGTGAGATGGTATCCATTGGAAAACTATACGTATATTTAAATTTTGAACATGTTTAATCATGTTATGAATCTCATTTATCCTTTCTGTTTTTAGGCAGTCATTTGAAATAATAGCCTGAATAGCTGCTTTAGATTCTGTTAAGAAAAATATGTTGGAAAGCTTATTTTTCCAGGCAAATACATTTTGTAAGGAAGTATAAATTGCATCAATTTCTCCATCAAAACTTGTTAAGTAAATTCCAACATGCTTATAGAAAGAAAAGAATTTACAGGTAGCTCCTGCTCCATCTTCTTGATTATAAAGAGAGCCATCTGTATAGATGTGTGTCCATTTGTCAACTGGATATCTTACATTTATGTGGCCGTGGATAAGGCACTGCGGTTTGTTTTTAAAATCAGTTTTAATAAACAAATCTGACTTGTAATTTATATTTATTAATTTTTAGAGCTTTTAAATTATTAGGACTGGGATGAATTTTTATGTACTTTTAATAGTTGTGTGTTTTTATTTTATTTTACCTTTTTAGCTTGATTAGTGTAGCTTTTAGGTTTTAATGTTGACTTCGGGCCCAAATGACCTTGCTGTCGACGGGCCCTAAATCACCACACACTCACTCACTCTTACATTTAAGGTTTCAAGGGCATATGCTTTAGCTTCTGTAGATGAGTATTCCTTCTTTTAAAATCTGCAAGTAAATCTAGGTAGTATTCTAATTCAATGATGTTCATTGGGTTATTAAGAGACATGAAAGGTTCTATTTTGGATGGGTAATTTAGTTTATTTCTTAGTTGTTGAACTTTCTGTATGAAGCCTAATTGAGTTTTCAAACTGAAGGTGGATGTGTGTTGTTTTACCCATTTATTATTCTCTGGAATTCTTAAGAGCTTTTCATATGTTAAATTTGTAAAATGATTGTTACTTGTACCTTCCAGTTATAATATCATCAATGTCTGCCGTGATAAACTAAGTGCTTTAACCTCAGGATTGATTTGACTCAAACTTGGACTTCCGGAACACTTGAACCGTGACAAAACTAACTTGGAATGTCATTTGTATATTTACCACTGGATTTAGGCTTAAATTAGTGAGAGTTTGTCAGACATTCAGTGCTACTGTTGTTATTCTGCATACTGTACATAGAGACAGCCTCGGTAGCGTGGTGGTAGCATGTTTGCCTCACGTTCAAGAGGTCCTGAGTTCGAATCTCGGAGAGGGTGAGTTACCTGGATTAGGTTTTTTCCAGGGTTTTCACTTATCCTTCAAGACGAATGTCAGATAACTCTAAGCTCCTTGGTCCCTGGACTCATTTGCGCATCATTTCATCCAATTCATTCACCATCCGATATGACTTAACGTTGGAGGATGTAAATTACAAACAAACAGACATACTGTACATAGAGAGACCTTTAAATCCTTTTATGGATTTCATATGATGTCCAATTGAAAATGTTACAAACCAATAAGGACATGCATAGACGTCCTGCGCATACATGCATTTAATGCTTCTGTAACACCAATTACTTTAATCTTCCTATTTTATAGTACATTTAAATTAGTTCTGTAAATGATGAAAACGTACATTAAAGGTTTCTTTTTGAATGGTACATCTCAAAACCTGGATAAACATACAAGGGCACATCTTCAGATTCACACCAAGTAATATTGGTTTCCTTGCAAACTTCTTTTTCGCAACACACTAGACATTTTCAAAATTCACGACTTTTTTTGTTGTGATTGGTATCCTGTTAGGTAAGTGTTTTCTCTGAAGTATTAGGGTGTTGTAGTAGTGGTGGATTTCTTACCTCCAGTATGAAGAGGTTTCTGAATTTTATATTACTCAATTAGGTTACAAGCTATTGATATGCATAACTCCAGATAGGTCATTGTCTTGCTCTGGAAATTACTAAACAATTGTCTATGATTACATCCAGCTGGTATAAAATTACTTTTTTTACCATTTAACTGTTTTGTTAAAGAGGGATATCTAGTAATAGCTGATCCACATCACCTGTATCTGACCCGTCAATTCCCCAGACAACGGAGCAACTAGCATGCCATCTTCAGACCGGTACACATCTCATCTTACAAAATATAGCACATGTGCACTATCCACTTCTGAATTCTCCTCTTAAGCCCTAAATTGCCTTTAGAGGTCAGGACTTCTTTCATCCTACTCACTATACATTTGTTTCTGTAACAATGAGAGACACTAAGTAAGCAATAAAATTTTTACTTTTTTTATGAAAATTTCAGTTGGTTGGATATCAGAAGTTATTTGTACACCAGAAAATACGTTTATTTGTCTAAATACGTTTATTTAAGTTATTTTGACCACCTCAGAAAGTACATTCTGCACTGACACCTGAAGGAAGCGGGTCATTTTCTCCCTCACTGCTTTGTATATCCTTAGTTCCTCTCTCACAATCGCCTTCAATATCCAAATAATGTAAAACAGTAAAAGGTCTTCCAGCTTTTCTAAAGTTATATCAGAAGTTTGTACACACTTCCTATGCAAGCTAATTTATTTGCTACAGTACTAGGATAAGACACGGTTAATACTGAAATTTAACAATTTCAAATGTGTCATTCAGTTAGCTCTCGATGGCTATAAGAAATCACTCTGAACACTGAGAGAGTATAAATATCTAAAATACTGAGCGAGAACAGCTGTACAATGCTATCAGAAACTTCGATTGTGAAATACTGTAATAAGAGGTACATAGAGATGGTGAAAGGATGTTTGTTTCTTTGCAGTGTGTGTGACAATGATTATTACTTGGTGTAGCATAAACTAAAAGATAAAACCTTGAAACAGACAAGTCGCTTTTGTAGCTATACATACATATTGTCCCGAAGCCGTTATCTATGATAGCGCGGCACATGTACACAAAGGGCCGTCAAATAAAGATAGCTGAGATAAAGGACTTACCGGCATAGATTAAGTTACGCTTCTGGAAGGTGATAGAATAGCGGTTTCTTTATTCTTCTGGAAGAGTCTCGAATTTATCAATGAGGTAAAGTGATCAGAACGCTGTTTGTTATTGTCATCGACCTTGGAAGATTGTGTTGTATATGTGATATATTGTAATATTGTTACGTGAGAATTGAACAGTTTTATTTCTATGGAAATAAAGAACATTTAGAAATTCGGTAAATTGGACTTTTAATTCTACGAGCCCGACAGTCACAACTGTTGTAAGGAAGTGGGACATAACATCGATGGACGCAGCATTGGAAAAGATTTTACTGAAACTGGAAGAAATGTAGACGGCCAGTGACACCCTCGCTGCGAAGACGGAAGCAGCAAGTAACTTGGCCGCGACGATGACCGAATTAACAACGAAAACGGAGGCGGCAAATAGCGACCTGGCCGCAAAGTTGGAGACGACAAATCACCATCTGACTGCAATGAAGGCCGAATTAACCACAGAAATGAGCAGCGAACGACAGCCTGGCCACGGACGTAAAGGTGGCGAACGAGGCTCTCGCCGCCTAATTTGAGAAACAGTTAGCCGGCGTGAGGGAGGACATGGAGCGGGGTAAGTGGATGGGCCAAATGGACGAGCGCGTCGAAGACCTGGCGAACCTCTTCGGTGACCTAGAGGAAAAGGCCGACAGTAACGCCAAGTACTGAACGCCATAGCGTGTGCTGCGGGTGTGGACAGCCGGGACACATGGGGAGAGACAGCCGATGCCAAGAGGTGCAGCCGGAAGATCGAGTAAGGCACGGTGTGGTGAGGGGCACGTCAGGGGCGACTTCACCAGCCCCTCGAGTGACACTGGACGCCGTTAGCCGGCGTATGGATGACAGCCTCATCGCGGACGGTTGGGTGAGAGGAAAGCCGCGCCGCGTGCTCATGCACACTGGCGCAGCCGTGAACGTAAACACACCTGACGTAGCCAGGGGTTTGCCGAGACGAAGCCCAGCCGACCATACCAGCTTATGACGGCATCGGGCGAAAACTTGCCTGTGGAGAAGGAGGCATTCCTGAAGTTTACCTTGGGACGGAGTGCAGTGCGTCAGTGATTGTTAGTCGCGAAGGTGGCTGAGGAGACGATACTGGGACTGGATGCCCCAGGACACACGAAGCGACGGTCACCTTCGGCAGGAAGGTCCTGCGTCTCAATGGAGAGGAGGTGATACACCAGCAACCTGAACAGCGCCTGGGAATTTGCAGAGTCGTCCTGAAGGAAGACGTGGTGGTCCCCGCGAGAAGTGAGGTGGTGGTGACGGCGCGACTGGAAGGCCAGCGGACGAAGAACATGACGCTGGACCAGAAGACGCCTGTGCACGGACTATGTGTAGCCAGTATATTGTTGCCGTGCCGAGAGGAGGTGCCAGTGAAGCTGCTCAATCTGACAGACACTGATCACGACGTCCAGGCGGGAACGGAGCTGTGGACGTGCGAGCCCGTGGACAGCGTAAACGTAATCGACAAGACACAGCAGCCGGTGCCGACGCAACACCTGGAGCCCCCGCTGGAAGGCTTATTGGAAAGGGCAGCCAACCACCTGACCGCAGTACAGCTGGAGAAAGTTCAACAACTTCTGAGACGATACCAGCGCGTCTTAAACCAAGGCAACAGTGACTACAGCCGCATGGATAAAGTGCTTCACGGCATCGACAACGGAGACACCCGGCCTATTCGGCAACCACCTAGACGCGTTCCGCTGGAAAACAAGCGGCGGTATGAGACATGCTAGAGGACATGAAATCCAGGGGAGTGATTGAAGAGTCGGACAGCCCTGGATGTTCCCCTGTAGACTTGGTGACTAGGAAGTTGGATGAGCTACGCTTCTGCGGGGACTATAGGAAGCTGAACGCTATCGCCCCTTACCCCGGATTGACGACACCCTGAACGCGCTAGCTGGTGCACAGTGGTTCTCGACCCTGGACCTGAAGTCAGGTTACTGGCAGGTAGCTCTAGATCCAACAGACAAGGAAAAGACTGCGTTCTTGACAGGCCAAGGGCTTTGGGATTTCACAGTTATGCATTTTGGCCTTTGCAATGCACCAGCTTCCTTCTAACGCCTCATGGAGTCAGTGATCAGAGGATTGACCTGGACATATCGTCGGCAAGACTTTCGACGACTATCTCGAGAATCCGAGCAAAGTGCTACAGAGGCTGCAGGCAACCAACTTGAAGCTAAACGCGAAGAAGTACCACCTGTTCCGCAAGATAGTAAACTACTTGGGCCACATAGTCTGACCAACTGGAGTGACCACAGACCCGAAGAAGACTCAGGCCATGAGAGATTGGCCTCGGCCGAAGCATAAGTGATAATTGCGCAGTTTCCTGGGGCTGTGCAGTGATTGCCGTCGCCTCATAAAGAGGTTCTCCAACATCGCCAAGCCCCTCAACCGCTTGAGAGAGGAACACCGACCCTATGTGTGGACGGATGACGCCGAAGACGCTTTCCAGCAGCTGAAGAAGACACTGTGTAGTGCTCCTATTTTGGGATTTCCACAACCAGGCGGCGCCTTCATTGTGTACACCGACGCAAGCGACCATTGCATTGGAGGCGTCCTATCGCAAATCACGGACGTCCACGAGCGGGAGATACCCTACTACAGCAGGACGCTATCCAGCATGGAGAAGAACTGCGTCACCCGGCGAGAATTACTTGCGGTGGTAGAGACTTCGGAGCACTTCCACAGGTACCTGTATGATCAGCCAATCCACCTGAGAGCTGTTCATTCCGCCCTATCTTGGCTATTGAGCTATTGAACTACTGAACCTAGAAGGCCAGACAGCACGTTGGGTCCAGAGGTTGCAGGAGTACGACTTAACCTCTGTACGTCGCAGAGCTAAGAGCCTCGGCAACGCAGACGCTATGTCCCGAAGATCCTGTCCAGTAGAGTGCGGCCAGTGTGCAAGAGTGGAAGAGAAGGAGCGTGCCATTGCTGTCAGAGTGGTTACGAACGTGCCTGCGGAAGGCTGGGATAGCGCAGGACTGAGTAGGAAGCAACTGGCGGACGCAGACTTGAGACCACCCTTGAGGGAAGTGGAGGCCGGGACAAGACCAACTGGGAGGACATCGCACGAGGAGTGCCACCTACATGTCGTACTGGACCAAATGGGACTCACTGAAGGAAACAGAGGGCGTGTTGTTCCGGATATGGGAATCGCCCGATGAGAAGACGCACAGAGAGCACTTGGTACTTTCGCGAAGTAAGGTCCTGGAAGTCTTAGAAGAAGTGCACGCCGGTACTTCAGGACGACACCTGGGAGCCAAACGGACGATCGACAGACTCCGACAGCGCCTCTGCTGGCTGAGGCTCTGAGCAGACGCTGAGAGGTGTTGCCGTAAATGTCACGTTTGCACGCCGAGTCTCGGATCCTAGGCTAGGAGCCGGGGTCCCATGTAGCAGTACAACGTCGGAGTGTCATTTGAAAGTGTCACCGTCTACATTGCTGGACCATTTCCAGTGTCCGACAGAGGCAACGTACCTGATGGCGGTCGTGGATCCCGAACCAGGAGGCGAACACAATCACAGAACTTCTCGTAGAGCATGTGTTCTTCCGATTTGGGGTGCCGTTAGAGCTCCACAGCGACCAGGGCACCAATTTTGAATCCAACTAATGAAGGAGGCACTAGAAAGACTTGGGGTGAACAAGACCCGCACCACACCTCTACACCCACAGTCGGGCGGCATGCCGGAGAAATACATCAAGACCTTAGAAGAACATCTGAGGAAGGTCGTGGCCAGCCATCAGCGAGACAGGGACGTCATGGAGCCACTGTTCTTGCGGGTCTACCGCTCGTCAACACACGACACCACTGGAATGACGCCAGACAGCTAAATATTCGGCCGAGCGTTATGCCTCCCTTCTGACCTGGACTTTGGGAGCCCTCCCCCCCGACGCAAAACAGCCTGCAACCGAGAATGCGGAAAACCTGGTGGACCATGTCCACAACATGCATGAGATGGCTCGTCAAGATATCCAGAAGGTGAGCGACCTTATGAAGACTCGATACGACAAGCAAGCCAACAGCCAAGTGTTCCAGCAGGGTGACCTAGTCTGATTGTACTGCCCTACCTGGACCAATGGACGCTGCCCAAAGCTCCAGCAACCATGGCAAGGACTGTACCGGGTGGTGAAGAGGATTAACGACGTGGTCTACCGCATCCGGAAGATGCCCCGAGGGAAGAAGTTAGTGGTACACTTGGATCGTCTGGCCCACTACGAATGTGCTGTTTGGGACGACCAGCCTTGAGGAGGGGGCAGTGTCGCGGCGAAAAAGCTCGGAAGTCGGTGCTGAGAGATAAGCGTGGTTTGTGCACATAAAGCAGCTGCAGATAAAGATAACAGTCGCATGATGTTTCACGTAGATAACGAGCTTGCATAAGCAGATAGGCATGGCGCCAGAAAGGAAAAACTTGCCGACACCGATATAGCTACATTCTAGAACATTCGTGTTTTATCTGGTGACATGTTAGAGAAAATTCGATAACAGTCGGGAATCCATGAATGGGTGTATAAAAAGAAGCCATGGCTAGTGATGAGTCAGTCGTGGGTTGTTGTAAAGACATGTAACAACAGTGGAAGTTTAGTAAGCTGTTTGTTATTGTCATCGACCTTGGTGTTGTATATTGTAACATGAGATTTAATTCTGCTGCTACACAGTGTGTTTCTACGCAAATAAAGAACATTTAGACTTTCGGCAAATTGGACTTTTATTCTACGAACCCACAAAGTCACAATATATTTTGTGAAAATTCCATCACATAACTTAAATATACAAGAAACATTTCATTGGCTGCATTATATAAGTATATCTTGTCCAGTTTGTTCGCAAATCCTGGAAGGCCACGAGCGGGATATAGCCTACTACAGCAGGACGCTATCCATTTCCTTGGCTTCACTATATAAGAATATCTTGCACAATTTCTTCTCGGGCAGCAATCCAGGTGAAAAGATGATTAGAAATCAATGTTTCAGGAGTGTGCATCACTCCCATCATCAGGATATTTATTAAATGAGATAACCACAAATGAAACACTGCATATAAACAAAGACAGCACTATCAAAATTCGCATTACTGAACAAAAGACTGTTTTCAGTAATTTAAATGTCAGTTCAGGAGATGGCGTGAGTCTAGAAAATTAATTGGGTCAATTAATTAATTGATTATCAGACTGTATTGATCTTTGCTTCTTAAATCGACAGTTTTCTATTTTTAAGGCCGGTTCCCAAGAGCAGCTGAATTGAAACCCAACATCACGGTCAAGTGTGCTCCTTTCAGAGGAAATGGCCAAAGCCTGCTTATTCTCCACTCCCAGTAACTGTTGCATTTTTCCAAGATGGTCGTCTCCCGAAAACTGGCTCTATAGTCGTTGTCAAAACAATGCTCTGCCAGCCCAGACTTCTCAAGTTGCATTAAACATATGCTCCATTTATGTTCGTTTATTCTGGTAGCAAAAATTCCATCACATACTTAAACATGCATGAAATATTTCATTGGCTTCTCTGGCTACCTGGACCTATGCCTCATAAAACTGTTCTTTCTATGTTTTGGAGTTGTGTACTGTTAAATTATATGTCCACAGGTGTCTCTTGTATATTCAAATTAAAGTGTTGACTGTAGACATAGAGAGGCATATTTGTCAGTTGAAAGAGTATGGTATGTTCCATAAATTTCCTTCAGACTTTTTTTTTCATTTTCAACTAAAACCTCTTACAGATCATACATTTGTCTGTTTTATATTTGAAGAATGGAATGTTAATTTTATGGAACACAGATTCATATGTTCTAAGAGAGATATTTCTCAAGAAATTGTTTGATAGTTTTGATGAATACTATTATTATCAAGTTTAATACTTTTTCTAACAAATATAAGAACTACTTAATGTTTTAAACAAAGATTTAGAAAATGAATGTCTGCAAGAATAGATCGTTTTTTTTTTTCTTTTGAAGTTTTAAATAGCTTAATTTCAAATTTAGTATCTATTAAATTTATAAATTTATTTAGGATATCTAAAATTTATGTAATCAGTATTCTTTATATTGTTACATTATGATTTGTTCATTGTGAATAATTGAAAACTGGTAATTATAAAAATACTTTAATGCAAATTTTAGGGCACACCTTCAAAGGAAAACAAAGATATATATTTAAAAAAATGTTATAGTAATGCCAAGTGGTTGTTAAATGTTCATTTATTTTTATATTTCATTCAATGTTTATTTATTGTTATATTTTGTGTATCTTATGTTTGTGGTATGTATTATTGTAAACAAAATTGCTAAATTGGGGCATTCTTTGAAATATGTGGAAATATATTGTTAATGAGTTTATTTAGTTATTTTCCACATATTTCGAAGAGGGGCATTGGTAATGATACATTTTAGTTGCAACTTTTTATATGACTATCCAGTTGGAAATTCTTGTTTTCTGATCTGACTATTAGTGGGCCATGAAATGACACTACAAAAGAAAGGCCACACCGTGGCTCAGTAGTTAGACTGCTTGGCTCTCACCAAAGTTCGATCCCAGGCAAAGTGAGATTTGTGGTGGACAACACGGCGTTGGGGCGGGTTTTCTCTGGGACCTCCGGTTTCCCCCGCCATCTCATTCCACCAGTGCTCCATCTTCATCTCATGCATCATCAGTGTCACCGCCTGCGGTGCCGTATGTAGTAAAAGCAGGCATTAACCACTACACATTTCACTACAAAAGAAAAAAAAATGATGAACGGTTGTTAGGACAAAGAAACTCAATAATCTTGCTTGATGTGGAAAGAAGGAAAGTTTTGGATAGTAGAAGGAAATCAATAATCTTCAGAGATATATGTTCTGTAATCTTGTTTTATGGTTATGGAAAAATGTTGTGGTGAATATAAAAGTTTTCCATAGTAATAGAAAATGAATAATCTTCAAAAAGGAGATATTCTGTAATCTTGAGGGTGAAGAGTGGACGTGCAGGAGTGAGGAATTTTATGTAATTAATGGAAAATATTTACGAAGAAAGTAAGGATTTATCGATATGCTGGAGGTAATCTGCCATGATTGACTAGGAAAGAAATTTCGAGTAAAATGTTATCCACATTATACAATTAAATTGTATATTATGAAATTGGACTTATCTAAAGTTTTATTTATGTCACTAGAGACCACACCTGAAAACGAGGGATCTCATGACTCTAATTTAATCAAACTCAATCATCAAGAAGCAATTGCAGCTACAGTGAAGTAACCCTGTTACATCTGGCTTCCTGACCTGGGTCTTCGAAGGAGCCAAGGTGCATCCTAATCTGCTACGAATAGAGAAACAGGTTATAGCTTTATTTAAACTTTTATATGGATGACTGGGTTTATAAGGGGTTCCTTTCAATTGCTTTAAGTTTAAATTTTTCTTCTGTTTTATTTGATTCGGTAAGCGATTGTACTACTCTTTAGATTTATTTTCTATATTTTTGTTACTTAATGTTCCTTTTAATCTGTTTACAAAAAAATGCTGTAAATGTTAATACATGTAATGTTTCATAAACATTTCTACACGAATCTGTCTTTTCTAGCTTACAAGTTATTCTCATAGCATATTTCTGGAGTTTTAATGATCTTATCATTGCTTTTATCTGCACATTTCCCCATAATACCACCCCATAGCATAAATGAGAGTGTATGACTCCATAGTAAATTTGTATCAGAGTTTCTCTATCCATTTGTTTTGCTGCCTGTTTTAAAATATATAGTCCCATATTTATTTTCTTTACTAATTTGTCAATGTGTTGTTTCCAGTTTAGTTTGTTATCTATTATTAGTGCAAGGAAGTTTGTATTTGTTACTTGTATTTTTTTATTATCTAATGTTAATTGCATATGTGATTGGATTTCTTTGTTTAAGGTGATTTGCATCCATTCTGTTTTACTTGTATTTATTACCATGCCTAGTTTTCGTAACTCACTACTCATTTTTTCAAGTATAAGATTGGATTTATTTTGTATTGCACTTTCCATTTTTCCCTTCACTATGATTGTGTTGTTATCAGCACATCCAATGCCCAATCCCCCTGCTTCTGCTATTGTTTTGAATATACTGTTTATATATATAAGGAATAAGCAGGGCCCGAGTTATTTCCTTAAACGAAGATCTAATTTTGTCCAATTTCCCATTTGAATTATGTATTATTTCCACACACTGCTCCCTGTCCTGAAGATATGACTTCAGCCAATCTAATGCTATGCTCCTTATCCCATAATTTTCTATTTTGTTAATTAGTTTATTTATGTTTACGCAATCAAAAGCTTTTGTCAGATCAACGAAGATTGCCACTATATATTCTTTTCTGTTTAGTGCATTTATAATGAAGCCATTTCCTTTATAGCCCGCCTCGGTAGCGTAGAGGGTAGCATGTCTGCCTCACGTTCAAGAGGTCCCGAGTTCAAATCTCAGTCAGGGTGAGTTACCTGGATAAGTTTCTTTCCAGGGTTTTCCCTTATTCTTCAAGACGAATGTCGGGTAACTCTAAGCTACATGGACCCTGGACTCGTTTGAGCTTCATTTCACTGAATTCGTTCACCATCCGATATGACTTAACGTTGGAGAACGTAAATTACAAAAAAAAATCCTTTATATATTGCCTGTACAGTTGATTTCTTTTTTCTTAAACCGAATTGTGAGTCTGAAATTATTTTATATTTCCTGCAAAGACCCTGTAACTGATCTAGAAGTAGTCCTTCTATTATTTTTTAAAAACTTGAGCACTATATTATAAATCTATAATTTTCTAATACTAGTTTTGAATATTTTTTCTTATATATCGGTATATTACTTTTTTAGTGCTTTAGGAACTGTTTCTGATATAAATGATTGATTACTTATATATGTAATTATTTCAGCGAGTTTCTGTTTACAGAGCTTTAACAATTCATCTAATCCACAAGAGCGTTTACATTTTAAAGTGTTTATCTGTTTTATAGTTTCCTCATATGTTATTTCACGTAATACCATTGAGTTGGGAATACTGTTCTCTATTTTTTGATTAGACTGACATGTTTGATACCTAAGCTCTTTACTACATTGATGTAATAATCATTAAATATCTGTTTTTGGGTTATTGGGTTCTCTATTAGTCTATTTTCAACCTCAATGCAGATATTTTCTTCCCATTTTTGTTTTGTTTGTTCATGTAATGATTTTATAATAATCTATGTTGCTTTGGTTTTATTTTCTGCATTTTGTATCAGTATTTTATTGTGTTGCACGTTTTCCCCTTTTATTACTTTATTAAGAGTCTCTGTGTATTTTTCAATATAAGTGTATGATTTATGATCTAGTTTTGGGTGTTTCAGGCTGTTTAGAAACTGCATACGTCTTTTAGATATAGTTATACCTTTGGTAGCCCAGGTTTCATACTTTTGTAACTTTCTCTTTACCCTACATATAGGCATTACTGTATCTAGACATTTTTCTATATTTTTAGCGAAACGTTTGTATTTTTCAGTAATATTAGATTGTTCGTATATCTGAAGCCATTTTGTTTCTTTGACATAATTTTCTAATCCTCCTAGGGTGTTTTTGTTTACTTTTCTTTTAAATTCTACCAGACTGTTTATTTTATTTTTTATTTTACTTAATATTTTACTATCTACTAGTTCCCCAATAATGGTCACTTATTCCATTTCTTATTCTAGTTTCATAACATTCCCTGTTTAAATTAGATATCATGAGGTCAACACATGTCACAGAGCTTCTAGTTACCCTCGTTGGTTCTGTCTCTGTCAGAGTAAGATTATTTCTGTTTAGCATTTCTAACAATAGCCTTTTCTTTTTATTTTCTACTAGTATATCTATATTGAAGTCACCAATTACTATGGTTTCCCTCTTTTTATTTGTGGTGCTCTTTAGACATTCTTATAAGCTTTAGAGAAAGGTATGTTCTTTGCATTTGGAGGACTTTATATCTCTATTAATAACAGATTTCTGTTTTTAGCATTATTTCTATAGCTGCTAGTTCACTGCACATTTTGTTGCAGAAATGTTTATAGTCTATTTCTTTGTATTTAATCCCATAGTTGACATAAATTACTACCCCTTCACTTATGGCTAGTGTGAAGAAATGATTCAATTCCATCAATTAACTAAAATAATAAGAGTTAAACGATGAAGCCTGGGGCTCAAGTACTTAAGATGGTAAGTCACCACAAAGAGTGTACCTCGAATGCAAGAGCCCCTAGTGGTTTACCGAGGATATATGCGAGTCAAATGGAGAATTTAATGTCAAGACGGCACATTGGCCATGGTACCTAAATGAGTTAGAGCGACTGGACTGAAACCAGGAGATCCGTGATTCAAATCCTGGCCATGGCGTTGAATTTTTCATGTTGACTCTATCCATCAAAAACTTTAGCATATGAATGGCTAGTGTGAGGTAATGATTAATTTCCATCAATTTATTAAAACATTTAATTTTGTTAAAAGGTCTCCTTATTGGTTCTTGGGTTTTTCCATGCCCCATAAATCTAAGATAACAGACCACCGGTAAAACATTTAGCATTTTTATGGGCAACGTATAAATACTGTCTGATAAGCAATGTCATTTGTTTAAGAATAATAATTATTATTTCTTCCCCAAACTGTGCGCAGGGCTGTCTAAAACTTTCCAAAAGCTTGGTCTCCTTTTTTGCAAGAAAACTGAGGATGATGCGTTGTGTAACACATATGTGTAGCTATTACTCAGTCATGGCCCAGCCCCATTCTCCACAATGCGTGCACACACAGTACCCTCTCTGTAGATAACCGCCGCCCCCCCCCCCCCCCAACATACTGACAAAGTTTCTCCTCAAAATTATTACCAACGACAGTGTTATATCAAACTTCCCATTTATATTTGATATGCCCTCGTACCATTGAGTTGATTAATAACAATACATCACTTATTTGTTTAATCTTAAGGAAAATTGTTTCAGTCTTTTCTTGCATCCTTGGTTCTTGTAGTGTTAAATTAAAATGTTGTACGACACTAAATACCAAACTGTAAGATTTGTTGCCTTCCGTGGATGTTTTATTACTAGAACTGTTATGCCTTGTAGTAATAAACCTTCTTGTTTAATTTACATATCACAGCAAACCTTAGAACAACAGTAACAGATTACAAACTGTGATATTAGTAATTGTCACATAGCAGTTTGTCTTAGTTATATCAAATAACTGAGAGATTGCTTTGATATTTATCCATGATGTTTTAAACAGATTAGGAGGCTTAATGTTGGTACAGTATCCCAGTAAGTTAGCTGGAGTGATAATAGCGTTGACATAAACAGACAACTGTCAGTAGTTTGAGATCTTCTCATGTCTTTGAGTTTCCTAAGTCTGATTCAAGTTTTCAAGAAGTTGTTTGTATGATAAGAGAACAGTGGTATTTAGTTTGGTTTGAACAATTCCTGATAGATTCATGAAGCTGATGGCTAAATTAACTTACAGTTTTTGGTATATGAAATATGATTTTTCCTTCACAGATTTATTTCTGGAAATAACAGCAGCATCCAATTCGGCAGCTGTTTGAAATGGATAAGAAAACAGAAATCAAAGAAGAGCATCCCCTTGAAGACGACACAGCCTCACAGAACCAGAGAGAGTTCTTTCACAAAGTTGTTCCAGCAAACACCAACATTGATGATGTCACTGATTGTGAGATAACAGTCAAAACAGAAATTAAATCAGAGACGCCTTTTATCAAAGATCTTGTCAAGCAGATTAAGAGCGAAACTGCTACATGGAGCAACAACTGCAACGTAAATGGGAAATCAGATATTGAACAACAGACTCTATTTTCAAACCCTGGTTCACAGAATGAGGGAGAATTTCTTCTAGAGGATCCTGTAATAATTGATAAGAAATACAACGGTATTCACGAAATTCATAATAAAATAGAAATTAAAGAAGAACCTTGGTGGCTGCAAACAGAAACTTCATCAATTGGTGATAATGCTAAGGTAAGTTATATAGAAACCTGCTATGTTAGACTGAGCAATGTTTTGTAATAATATCGTCAATATATTGTGTACTATTGCAGAATATTATAATCGTTTTTGCTTAAATAAAGAGTAAACTGAAGTCACTGATTCAAAGACAACAGTCGACTCAGTCATAAACCTTTAAACATATGCCCAGGACATATCAGCTGACTCTCATAGCTATAAGCTCCTGGAGTAGGAACCATAACCTTATAGATATCTTGGATACATACAAGTATGTGTACAGAAAGAATGGCAATTGGCACTCTTCCAGGTTTTTACATTTTAAATACAATACAGTATCTATGTTTAAGTATGTTCAGATGTGATTGTGTTTTTGAGAAGACCTGTATACTAAAAGCAATTTGCATTTACTGCTTTATTATTATCATCATTAATCTAGATACAGGTTGTAGTGAGGAATCTACGAGCTACTTCACTGATGTCATAACCAAATGTGTTATCGGTATAAATGAATCTAACATGTTAGCCTTTCTTTCCTGTCTGTGTTCCTATCTTAATATTTGTAAGTGCTTGACCACTTTAATCATATATTCTGATTTATTAAACATTTCTGTTTCTAGTTCTGTGTTCTCTAAACCAAACAAATGCTTTCTCCACTTCGTGGTTTTCGTACTCATTATTGCAAGATCAAATATCAAATACTGTCTCTACATATCTTGTAAATATCTTAGCAGTACATTTAACACTATGTAGATACTTGTGTGAAAGTAATACCTTTGAAGTATTGTGTTACAGGATGTGGTCCTTCCTCCAATAAAATGCTCAAGGTAAGTCCTGGCTCTTTTCAATTATAAGCTTTATGTTTACTCTAGCATTTATGTTTTAGTACATTTGTCATCGAGCTCTTGAACTAATACAAATAGATATACTGTAGAACTAGCTCTAAGCAAAATCATATGGGACAAAATAGATTCCCATACTGAACATGTTTCGGTCTACAAAATACAACAAATTATATTTGTAATAATGCATATATGAAACTATATACCTTAAAAGCGGTTCTGTAAATATTCACTTATTTTCAGGTATTTTGTGCTATAAGGTACTACAATATCATACTAGCAGTAACGTCATATAAGAACATGTGTTGTAGCTTATGTTATGCAACTTTTGTGTTGTTATTCCTATCCTTGATTGCCTTATATGTTACTTGCTGTTTTTGCTACATGGAGGAAGGTGTGTTTAAAATTTCTGGTCACATATGCTTTTCCCTATGCAAATTTTTTGCACTTCAAGATAGTTTCAACATCTTTGGAGAACTGGTGTACATTGTCAATCCATGATTTTATTTATGCATGTGTTTGCTTCTTATATGTTAATTCTGCACATCATTCTGTTTCTTGTCATCTTCATTATGGATTTCTATTAGATCTGTTGGCAAAGTTAAAGTTACTTTGGTTTACAGGAGTTAATCATTTCTAATGCAGCACTTCAGACTACATGAAGTGTTCCACATTTTAATTAAGTCAGCACTTTGTCTGCATTTTCTTCAGCCTCAGTGAGGGCAAGATCATCCTTTTCATCATCTCATTGTTTTGAAGCACTTCATGATTGTTTCCGCTTTAACTCCCTTAGTGCTAGAGCAATCCAGTTCAGTGCATCCTGACTATGCAGGAGCAAATGTACTTTCAGGTTCTTACTTTGTTGTGGTTCATGTAACATTGACAAAATACTGAAGGAAATAATTTCTAAAATACCATTGACATAAGCTATGGATATGGGATTATTCATGTCTGAGCTAAAATAATGATGTGATGTTCTGTCAGATTTGCAAAAAGGAGTGAGTACAACATTGTATATTTAATATATTTAATTAGGACTTAGGTCACAGAAAGTATTTCCTGCTGCTTTTGTATCTGGCTTAGGTTAAGTGCAGTAAGAGATTCCTTATAATGCTGCATGTTAGCACCATTTGATACCCCATTAATGCATATCTTCAGGGTTATATTGCATATATTTTGGAATACTAATTACAAATATTAACAAGTAGTTACCACAATTTTACTAATATGTGATTTCTAGGGAAAGAGGAGGTAAGGATATTCCAAGGAATAAGAAAGAATCATTTGTGATTTCCCAGTTCAAGGAATTTGTTTGAAATAATAGCAACACATCAATTTATTAATAGTTGTCTGACTATGTTTCAACATTTTATAAGCTGCTTTTACCTACTACAAGATATGTGGTAATACTTTCTGTTTTCATATGACACTAAGCATTTAGTAATTAATAGTACAAGAGAGATAAATGTAACCAGTTGAGGCTAAAGAGGATCAATTTAATCTTATATCTAAGATTCACCTTTCCTTTATTAAACGTTTGAACCAATACCTACAAAGGTGCTAAATCCATTTTCTGTATAGGTCTGTAATTTAAAGTCTACATTGGTATATCCTTGTCTCTCCTGTAGAATGTCAAAGGTAAGTAATATTAAAAAGATTAGCTTCTTAGTGGAATTAGGAAAAACCAGAATATCAGGTATAATGTTTGAAAAAATCCCGCGAGTTTGCTATAAATACTTGACACAAGAAAAGATAAAATCCTAGAGGTGTATATAAATTGACAAAAGAAAGTAGGGAACCAGAATAGATAAGAGGTCAGTAATGAGATGAGCTATGGAAGAAATATGAATTCAGAAAAAATGGAAAATAGAAAAGAAGACATTTTATGGAAAATAATTACATCAACAATGAAACATATAGAAAGACAGATATGGGGAAGGCTAGAAAATAGAAAAATCTTTCAATTTTATTGTGATCTAAAAGGGAATCACACAAAAGAGATATGTAAAGCTATGCAATAGACAGGAGGGGGAAGGAATGTCTTGGATAAGAATGGGATCAATGTACTTAAGAAGCACAATAGGAATATGTGGATTATGTAGAGAAACAGAAATTACACTTCATTACTTGACAAGAGTAGAGAACTAGTGCTATGGGAGGAGAAGCATCAAAAGATTTCAATCAAGTTAATTGCTTTAAAAATTGTTGCAGGAGGAAATAAAAATATCTGAAAGTTTTTTTGGAAAGTTAAAAAGAAGGAGATAAGAAAAGGAAGATTGACAATGTTAAAATGCTGGGTCAACAATGGGAGGCAGATAGGAAATTACATTAGATGGCAGAGTGGATGCTATGCTACAATTAGATCTAAATGTTAGTTAAATTGTGCTGTCACACCAGCCGTGTGTAGGCCAAATTCTGGATAGGTTCAATAAGACTGACAAATAATAGTGGTTGACTATAAAGCCTGGACTTAGGTGTTATCAGTCGCCATTAAGGAGTTACTTGATATATATCAAGTCAATTGGAGAACTAATGTCATAATGGCATTAATTTAATAGCTCAATATTTACAGCAACTGACGCAGACTGGGAGATCCGTGTTCAAATCCTGGCTATGACATTGAATTTTTCAGTCTGATTTAGTCTGTCCAAATTCTCTTCTTTCATATCTTTATTTCTTCCTCAAAAGAACAAGAACGTAATATGAGGACCTCTCAGTTACACTTTTTCAGGTTAACCAGTATTCAAAACTTCCTTCACTCGCTATTGATAGGTGACAGCAAAGGCAAATGAGTGCAGTGTTTTGTGACACTTGAAGATAATGATTAAAATTTAGGGGCGCTCAACTCGCTGGTCATTATCACCCTTTCAAAGTCTGTTATTTCACTTTACAATTATTCCTCTCCATTAACTTATCTTTAACTTTCCTTTGATTTGCTGTGTCTTTGCCTTCGCTTTGCATGACACTGGAACTCTCATTGCTGTAATAGAATAATCGAATCCTTGAATGGTATAGTTGATTACTTTGCTGTGGGCATTGACTGACAGTGGGGTTATTTACTTGCTCTTTGTTCACCAGAATCTAGAGCAGAACAAAAATTTCAGTACTGGGCTGTACACTTCCGTATTAATTTAAAATAATTGTAAGTAGATTCATTATTTGTAGCTTCTTTCCACTTATCTCTGAGTTATGTCTTACAATTTAAAAATGGTACTAAATGATACTAAGTTCTGCAACATTTCAGATTATACCCAGAAACAGTTCCTGTCGCGACTCTTGACAAGTCTCCATTGTTCTGTCCTGAAGTGCCAACAAGAAACACAAGCTTCTCGAATGCAATTGATCGTCTTGAATATGATTATCAAAAATATGATTTTACATGTGAAGTACTAACTGCAAAGGAATACGTACATTCTGAACAATATGATAAATGTAGTGATGGGGCAGACGCTTATATAGAACCTTTATACTTAGAACACAGTAATTTAAGTGATAGGAGCAAAACAACACAACAGTGTAGCAAGAGTGAGAACAGCTCTACATCTGTATTGAATTTGAAAACGCATACCATTATTAATGCCGGTAGGAAACCACATCAGTGTGATGTTTGTGATAAGAGCTTTACTCAGTTCTCAAGTTTGAAAATACATAATTTAATTCATGAAGGTAAGAAGCCACATAAATGTAAAGTTTGTGATAAGAGCTTTACTCAGTTGTCAAATTTGAAAACACATAATTTAATTCATGAAGGTAAGAAGCCACATCAGTGTAATGTTTGTGATAAGAGGTTTACTCAGTTGTCAAGTTTGAAAACACATAATTTAATTCATGAAGGTAAGAAGCCACATCAGTGTAAAGTTTGTGATAAGAGCTTTACTCAATTGTCACATTTAAACATACATAATTTAATTCATGAAGGTAAGAAGCCACATCTATGTAAAGTATGTGATAAGAGCTTTACTCATTTGTCAAATTTGAAAACACATAATTTAATTCATGAAGGTAAGAAGCCACATCAGTGTAATGTTTGTGATAAGAGGTTTACTCAGTTGTCAAGTTTGAAAACACATAATTTAAATCATGAAGGTAAGAAGCCACATCTATGTAAAGTTTGTGATAAGAGCTTTACTCGGTTTTCAAATTTGAAAACACATAATTTTCTTCATGAAGGTAAGAAGCCACATCTATGTAAAGTATGTGATAAGAGCTTTACTCAGTTGTCAAATTTGAAAAAACACAATTTATTTCATGAAGGTGAGAAACCGCATATATGTAAAGTATGTGATAAGAGCTTTACTCATTTGTCAAATTTGAAAACACATAATTTAGTTCATGAAGGTAAGAAGTCACATCTATGTAAAGTTTGTGGTAAGGGCTTTACTCGGCTGTCAGATTTAAAAATACATAATTTAATTCATGAAGGTAAGAAGCCACATCTATGTAAAGTTTGTGATAAGGGCTTTACCCGGCTGTCAGATTTAAAAACACATAATTTAATTCACGAAGGTAAGCAGCCACTATGTAAAGTTTGTGATAAGAGCTTTACTCGGTTGTCAAGTTTGAAGATACATAATTTAATTCATGAAGGTAAGAAGCCCCATCTATGTAAAGTTTGTGATAAGAGCTTTACTCAGCTGTCACATTTAAAAATACATAATTTAATTCATGAGGGTAAGAAGCCACATCTATGTAAAGTTTGTGATAAGAGCTTTACTCAGTTGTCAACCTTGAAAACACATAATTTGGTTCATGAACGTAAGTAGGCACACCAATGTAAAGTTTGTGATAACAGCTTTAGTCGTTTGTCACTTTTGAAAATAAATAGTTTGATTTATGACAGTAGAAGCACACAATAATGTGTTAAATATTCATTGTCATGTTTCCTACCCAATAATTTGATTTATGAGGGAATGAAGTGGAGATGAACAAGAGTATGTTACCAGAGCACTACTTGTCTTGTTTCAAGGAAGCAGTTCTTATCCAGCTAATGGGTGGTTTGGTCTCAGGAGTTTGTATCATGTTTGTGTTTATCATCACATTATTATTAGTAGTAGAATTATCACTTTTATGCGGTTTCATTATTCGGTGTATACCAGGCTTTTGTTACTTTGACAGTGAACTCACACAAATGGTTTGTTTACTTCTCACTTAATAGATGTTTCATAGCGTCATGTTCACATTCATTCAGGAAGGCGAGTAGAGTACATGTGAATAAATTTGCCCTTGTTGCTCGGTTGAAACAACACAAAATTGTCACATTGCGTAGGCGAATAGGTTCATCACTACAGTGGGATGAATAGTAACATTATCAAGATAGCTTTCAGGTGCAGCTTTTTCCATAGAGGCGCTGTGACAATATTTCTCTCTCTCCAGATATTCCTTATTCTAAGTATGATATTGATCAGATACCGCATTTCTGTTGTACAGAACCGGAGTTGTGCTATTAAAAATCACAATGACTGTTAGTTTATGACTCCTTTGTTTTGCAAATTGTAGTTCATGCTACTCATTCGGTCTCTGGTTTGTCCCCTTGAGCTTCCTTCTGGTTGATCGCAATTAATAGTTTTGAAGGAAGCATCTTGTAAATATTGCTGGAGGTCACACATCTAAGTATAGCTGTGGCCATCTTGCAAATGAATCATTTGTTCAAAAATGGTAAAACAGTAGTTTTGATGTCAGGTTTTCATGTTTCGTAGGACCAACTGTTGAAGTTGGCAAGAAAATAATAATAAATAATAAAATAATAAATGCTGAAATAATACATGCAGTGTGTGCTACGTGGTAATCTTAACCATATGTTGAATATTGTAGGTATTAATTCTAGCATTATCCTTGTGGTAAACCAAAACAAATATTCCACAAGACCGGAATATTTGAAAGTGTTGGTCCTTAGCTTTACTGTCACAACTGCTACAGCGAAGAGCAACGGCATCAAAGCTTCCCAACGGTCTGAAGGAGCTTCCAAAGATATATAAACTTGAAGAACCAAAAGCAGTTGAGTTGTCGAACGCACCTTAATCATTGAAAAGAAGACGATTTGAATCCTTCAGTAAAGACAAGAACAGCAAAGCTGAATATGCATTTTGGAAATGCAACGCTCCTTTCTGTTTGAGAAAACATGCCAAAATTATTTTGATAACTACTTAGTCAGGGAGAACAGAAGTAATAGCTGATGACTTTTTGTATCTGAACATAACTAATGACAAGATGTATTTTAAAATATGTTAGCTCATTTTACGTAGACTTGAGACAAATTGTAATGTATACCCTATTTTTATTATATTTTAGCTAATGTGTTTAATATTGTGACTTCTAATATTTTACGGAAAGCCATCTAAACAGCATATGTCTTTATCAACAGCAACAATATAACTGTTTATTGCATTTCTTTTCAAATAGCATTGCAACGAAATATGTTGCAAAACAGAACACTGAAGATGTCGTTCAAGAAGCCCTGCATTGTGGCGATCATTTACAATGGGAATGCTGTAACTTTCTCTGGGAGCTACAATTATTTAGACTTGCAGTGCATATAGAAACCTGACTTTCATTACAGTGTGTGTGTGTGTGTGAGCGTGTGCGCTTTTTTTATTTATTCATTTATTATACAGCATATTCCATTACATAGTGAGTAATACTATATGCTTGGGTGTACCGTTACATTAATTTTGCACTTACACTGCTCGCCAAGAACTCTAACTGACTGACTCACTCCTCTTGCACGACGTGCTGCTTATATAGGGCCAGCGGGTCGATCTGGAAGGTTCTAGATTAGAGGAAATATCCCGTAAATTCAAGAACACAGGTGGAGCAGAAAGAGACGGCGCAGTGATGTGTTTTTCCTCCCAACCACCCCTTGTCACCGCTATAAGACAAACGAGGGGGGCGTGTTAACTCCGACCTCCCCTGCTTGGCCGCTCTCAGCTGGCTCTATAGGGTGTTCCAACGATCGGGTGACACGGCTCCCTCCTCAAAGCTGGTCGTCCCGAACAGCACCATCGTAGCGTGCCAGATGATCCAGGTGTACCACCAACATCTTCTCTCGGGGCACCTTCTGGATGCGGTAGACCACGTCGTTAATCCTCTTCACCACCCGGTACGGTCCTTGCCATGGCTGCTGGAGCTTAGGGCAGCGTCCCGTGGTCCGCTTAGGACGGTACAACCAGACCAGGTCACCTTGCTGGAACCCTTGGCTGTTGGCTTGCCTGCCATACCTGGTCTTCATGCGGTCGCTCGCCTTCTGGATGTTCCGGCGAGCCATCTCGTGCATGTCGTGAAGATGGTTCACAAGTTCTCCACATACTCGGTCGCTGGCTGTTTCGCTTCCGGAGAAATGTCAGCGGAGAGACGTTAGAATGGCGCTCCGACGTTGTACTGCTGCATGCGACCCCGGCTGCTAGTCTGGGAGCCGCGACTCGCCGCGCACTCGCGACACTGGCGGCACCTTCTCTCCGCATCTGCTCGGAGCTTCAGCCAGTAGTAGCGCTGCCGTAGTTTGTCAATCGTTCGTTTCGCTCCCAGGTGTCCTCCTGAAGTACCGTCGTGCACTTCTTCCAAGACTTCCGGTACCTTACTCCGGGGAAGTACCAACTGTTCTCTCTGCGTCTTCCCATCGAGTGACTCCGATACCCGGAACAGCATGCCGTCTCTGGTCTTCAGCGAGTCCCATTGGGCCCAGTACGACTTGTAGGTGGCGCTCCTCGGTGCGATGTCCGCCCAGGTTGGTCTCGTCCCTGCCGCCACTTCCCTTAAGAGTGGCCCCACGTCTGCGTCCGCCAGCTGCTCCCTCCTCAGGCCTGCGCTATCCCAGCCGTCCGCAGGCACTGCCGTGACTACTAGGACTGCTGCGGCACGCTCCTTGTCGTCCACTCTTGTGCTCTGGCTGCACTCTTCTGGACAGGGTGCTCGGGACATGGCGTCGCGTTACCGTGGCTCTTCCCTCTACGATGTTCCGAGGTGAAGTCGTACTCCTGCAGCCTCGGGACCCAACCTGCTGTCTGGCCTTCTGGTCGCGCCGTCACCATCACCTCGCTCTTCGCGGGAACAACCACGTCTTCGTTCAAGACGACCCTGCAGATTCCAAGGCGCTCTTCAGGCTGCCGGAGTATAACCTCTTCTCCGTTGAGCCGCAGGTCCTTCCTGCCGACGTCTACCGTCGCCTCGTGGCTCCTGAGGGCATCCAGTCCCAGAATCACTTCTTCAGCCACCTTCGCGACGAACACCTACAGACGCACGGCTCTACGCCCCAAGGTCATCTCCAGCAGGGCCTCCTTCTCCTCAGACAAGGTATCCCCAGATGCCGTGACAAGCTGGTATGGTCGGCTCGGCTTCCTTGTCGGCAAACCCTTCGCCACGTCAGGTCTGATGATGGTCACGGCAGCCCCGGTGTCCACCAGCACGCGGCACGGCTTTCCTCTTACCCAACCGTCCGCGATGAGGGTGCCATCCAGACGCCGGCTGACGGCGCGCAGTGTCACTCGAGGGGATGGTGGTGATGGCGCCGACGTGCCCCTCTCCTCACTGGCCCTTACTCGTTTTCCGACTGCTCTTCCTGGTGTGGGCAGTCTCTCTGCAGATGTCCGGGCTGTCCACACCCCCAATACAGGCCACTAGGTGTTCGCCGGCGTCCCTCAGGTGGTCTGCTGTCTCCGGCGTAGCGGCATTCCTCGTTCTCGACGTCGGGATGGATGTTATTTTGGCCGCCTCCATCCTTAATGCCGCTGTCAGCGCTTCGTGGATGGTTTTATATTCGCCGAGCACTAGGCGCTGACGAATCTCCGTGTCCCGTACCCCGTCGACAAAATTGTAGGCGGCTTCCCGGGATACGAACTCCAGTGGCAGGTCAACCAAGGCCTTGCTAGCCAGCTGCTCGATCGCTATGGCGAATTCTTGCAGCGTTTCCACCGGCTGCTGCGACCTTGCCTTTAGCTGGCTGCGGTATGCTGCGGCTAAGCGGTGGTTCACGAAGCGGTTCACCAGGGCCTACCAGATGTCCTTGGGCGCCGCCGTTGTCTGCACCGCGTTTAGTACTTCCACGGCCCGTCCCTCGAGGCTGTCTATTAACTGTGTGGCCTCCTCCTTCAGTGACCATCCGTTGTGCCTGGCCACTGTGTCGAACTGGCGGTGGAAGACCTCAAACGTTGACGCGCCGTCATACTTGGGAGTTTTGACGCCCGCAGATGTTGTGTCGCGTCCCGGCGCGTCGGCCTTCAAATCCTTCAGCTTCCTGCCGACGACGTCCTCCACCATGGCGTTCAGGGACTTCACGCTGCTGTCGGCTTCCCTTCCAGGTCGTTAACTCGGTTCTCCAGGTCCTCGACACGCTCGTCCACTTGGCCCATCCGCTTGCCCCGCTCCGTCACGCCATCCCTCACGCCGGCCAACTGTTCTTCAAATTTGACGGCGAGAGCCTCGTGCGCCACCTTCATTTCTGCGGTCACCTCGGCCATCTTTGAGGTCATTGTCGTGGCCAAGTTGTAAGCCGTTTCCGTCTTCGCTGTTAATTCGGCCTTCATTTCTTCCATCTTCCCGGTGATGTTGTCGTTGGCCGTCTTCATTTGTTTGAACTCTGCGGTGAGGTTATCGTTGGCCGTCTTCATTTGTTTCAACTCGGCGGTGAGGTTGTTGTTTGCCGCGAGGTTTTCATTTGCCGTCTTCATTTCCGAGGTCAGTTCGGCCTTCATTTCCATCATCTTCTCCAAAATCTTTTCAAATGCCACGTCCATGGTTGTAATGTTCGGTGATGTTGTTTTCCCGCTTCCTGACACCAGTGTGATTTTTGTGGGTTCGTGAAATGAAAAGTTCAATTTCACCACTCAAAAATGATGTTTATTTCTTTCGGCTTACAGTTAAACACTTGCCAATTACACAGTATTACGTAATGCACAAATTACGATTCACCAGTTCGTCCGTTACAATTTCACTTGCATTCATAATTACATACAATACTCCGTTGCACGTACACAGTCTTCTCGTCGTAAACTGCACTTACACTGCTCGCCAGGAACTCTAACTGACTGACTGACTCACTCCTCTTGCACGACGTGCTGCTTATATAGGGCCAGCGGGTCGATCTGGAAGGTTCTAGATTAGAGGAAATATCCGGTAAATTCAAGAACACAGGTGGAGAAGAAAGAGACGGCGCAGTGATGTTTTTTTCCTCCCAATCACCCCTTGTCACCACTATAAGACAAACGAGGGGGGCGTGGCTAACTCCGACCTCCCCGGCTTGGCCGCTCTCAGCTGGTTCTATAGGGTGTTCCGAAAATCGGGTGACAATGTGTATGATTGCTAGTTCTGCGCGTGAGCTGCGTCTAGTATGAAGTTAATTCTAAGTTGAATTTGTTCGCATTAGATTGATCATAACCATTATTCATAGCGATTCTCGTGTAAGTATGGGGGGAGGGGGTTGCCTCGCCACTAGAGCCGCCTTGACTAACAGCAAGGACTTGTGGAACTGCCAAAAGTCAGAGTGTGGTGTACAGTCATGGGTAATCTTACTACTTCTATGGAAGTCTTACGAGAGTGTTAAGATACTCTTGGATGTCTATATTTGGGTCTCCCATCCCTATCGTCCTATCAAATATGGACAGCGGATTTTTATGTTTATTGTATTCTGTTTCGTAATTGTCTAGTTGCTGTATTAGTGCGTTAGTGTTTTTATCTTTGCGCTTATATACGTTGAAGCTGAGTCTTTTGATAAATTCCTCAATTGAGCGTAGTTTTAGTTCGTTGTGCAGCAGATTTGCGGGTGCTACCGGCGGTTGCCTTGTAATTATTCAGATTATTCGGTTTTGTAGTGTTTGCAATTTGTGTAAGTGAGTTTGTGCAGCGTATCCCCACACGGGGGCTCCATACGTAATAATAGGACTTATCAGTATCTTATATAGGGTAAGGCCCATATGTACTTTGAGTTCGCTGTTAATATTAAATATTGGAAATAATTTATTTAGCTGGCCATTGGCCTTGGCTTTGATCGTAGTAATGTGTTTGCCCCAGGTGAGTCCCTGATCCATTACAAGGCCTAACTAGGTCACGTGGTCCTTCCAGTCGATTCCTTCGACTTGATATATTAACGGCAGAAGGGCTCGTTTGTTTTTCCTATGCAGGAGTATTTTCGTGAAATTTATAGCTTAGGTTTTTCGTTCATTTACTTTAATTCTCCACTTGGAGAACCAAGGTTCTACTGTATTTAAGGCGTTTTGGAGACGTTGATGAATGACTCGCAGTTGTGTTGACTGCATTACTAAAGCGGTGTATAAGAATATTGTTCTGATGAATGTGTTTGTTTATTCTCTTTAGTATTATCTTTTCTAGTATTTGCTTATTGTGCTTAATAGGCTAATTGGCCTGTAGTTGACTGGAAGTGCTAGAGTTTTATTTGCTTTGGGGAAAAGGAGTAGTTTGGCTTCTTTCCAGCATGAAGGAAGCCTTCCACTTTCGAGTATGAAGTTAAAAATGTTTGCTAAGAACTTTATTGCTCTTGGTGGTAGGTTCTTTAGTACCACATTTGGTGTTTTGTCTGGCCCAGGAGTTTTCTGTTTGGTAGATACCGTATGATCCAGCCTATTTCGCCTGGGTTTGTCTAGCGCATCTTATTGTGAGTCGGTCTTTGCCCTAAGTCTCTAACTTCGTTTTCGACTTCTGCTATGAAGTCATCGTGCCCAATTACTGGGTTGGCGGAAAAGACATTCTCTAAGGTGTTCGCAAAAGCTTCAGCCTTGGCCTGGGCTGTTTCGGCTATTGTATTATTAATTTGGAGGGGAGGGATATTCGTTCGTGTTTGCGTAAGGCATTTAACTATTCACCAAGTTGAGTTTTGTTGGGGATTTAAATTTTCCAGCGTGTTATACCATTGATTTTGGATGTAATTTCTAGCGCGTGCGTTAGCTAAATCTCTAGCTTTGTGGTAATCTGCGTGTAGTAGGATGTTTCTTGTTCTTTGCCATTTGCTTCGGGCTTTGCACAGATGGGGGTTTGGGACCTACAATCATTTTTCACGTGCCAAAATTGTTGGCAGCGTGAGCATTCTTTTGGTGTTGTGGCTCCTCTATACTCCTCTACGTGAATTTTGAAATGCGCCAGGTATTTTAGTTCCGAATTTATATATTTTCAAGTATGTCCTGCAGTTTTACTAGGAACATAGGCAGGGGGTTCTATCCCTGTTACGCCTTCTCATCTGAACTACCATTATAGCCTGGAACCCATAGTTCGCCAGGTCTTCTTTGATTTCCTCCCCTGTGAATTCAGCATACAGCACTTTTAGAACAAAGCGGACAGTTCTTTCTTCGGGGTGGGGCATTAGGTAGTGCTGTACGACGTTCGTCTTGAGGTAGCTTACCAAATTCTGGTAGTCCTCGAGCGAGAACGTCTTTATAATAAAGTCCCCGGAGTTACGGCTGTGTCTACTGTGCAGGTGAATTTAAGTTTGCAAGACTTGTCTATGTCCTGAGTTAGTTGGCGGATGAGCGCGGCTTGGGTTTTACTCACAAAAACGGCGCAATATCGGTTCTCTTATCCTGGCTGTCGATTGGGGCAGTATGTGTCACTGGTCCTGAGTCGGTAGCGTTGGAAGAGCTGGGTTTGGGAGAAGTGGGCCTGGCAGGAGAAGGTGCCTTGGTTTGGAAGAGGAAGGAGTAGAGGGGGTGAGATAGGTTGAGGTGGTGGAGTCTTGGAGCGTGAAGGGGAGGGAGATTGAAAAATTGATATCGGGAGAATTTTGCTCTTCGAAGTCTTGGTCTTGGATGGGGAACTTTTCGCAGCCGACGCTGTCCTTCCTGTCTTAACCATAGTGATATGAGTTTGTTTTGACTTGGTGAAGTGAAAGTGGGAGAGAGTAGCCTAAAGGGGGCCTTAAACTCTAATAGAAAAGAGGAAGGAAGAGAGATAGAGAGAGAGAGAGATAGAGCTTGCAAATGGCGCTAAGAAGCCCGAGCAGCAGAGGACTGATCCCCGGGAGGCGCCTAGATACCGGCCGAGAAACCGTTGGCTATGGCCTTGCTGCTCTACCAAAGTGCAGAGCTGGTCACTTCCCTGTAAGCGGGCTGGAAATTGACGACCTAGCTAGTGCTCGGAGCGTCGACGTTGTTGCTGGCTCTGTCTGCTGGTCGGGCTCTTCTTTCCGTATATTTTCGTGGTTTCTCGATGTTCTGTAGATGTTCACCCCTCGAAGTCTTGGAGCGAACTGTGAGTCGCTCATCAGGAAGATCTCCTCCAGAGGTCGTGTGGACAATGCGTTTCAGGTTTCTATTTTCCGTTTCATGGCCTGGTGCCGGTACAAAGGGGCCCGGCTTACAGGCTTAAATTTTCATTGAGGTTATATTTTGGGAACTAAATGCTTATTGTCTACGTGGGTATATATAAATCTGGAAGTAGGCGCGCGTGGTGTGCGTTTTAAAGCCGGGGAAAAATCCGGTTTTTCCTTCCAGTTACCGATCAATCAGCCTTCTCCCAGTTTTATCGAAGGTATTCGAAAAACTGCTCCTCTCCTGGCTCCTTCCTCATCTGGAGGAAAGGGGCCTAATCCCGGAACACAAGTTCGGCTTCCGTTCTGGCCACTCCACGACCGAGCAGCTACTGCGGGTTGCCGAGAAGCCCTCCCTGGGTTTCCAGGAAAGGTCTAAAACGGTAGCAGTGCTGCTCGACGTGGAGAAGGCATTCGCCACTACCTGGCATGAAGGACTCATTTACAAACTCCTGGAGCATGAAATTCCCCGTCCATACATTTCCTTGGTGGCCGGTTTCCTCGGAAACCGAAGCTTCCGAGTAAAGATGGAGGGGAAGCTGTCCACCGAGCGGCCCATTGGCGCTGGAGTACCGGAAGGCAGCGTGCTGTCGCCGGCGCTCTTCGCAGCTTACATGGCCGACATCCCAACTCACCACAACACCCAGACCTGTCAGTATGCGGACGATCTCATGATCTTCGCAGTCAATAGGAACACACGGTACAGCTACCGGCAAATCCAAACCCAGCTCCGGGCCATTGGCGAATGGAGCGCAAAATGGCGAATGGAAATTAACCCGGAGAAGAGCTCTGCTATTCTCCTGGCGAAAACCATAGCCAACCGGTTGCAGCAGAACTTCGTTTTACGGCGCCGTCGAATCCCTTGGGTGCAAACGGCGAAGTATCTCGGGGTGACGCTGGACCGTAAGTTAACTTACGTTCCACACGTCAAGGGCAAGGTCCAGCTGGGGCACGTCGCACTCCGGAGCCTATACCCTATCTTCAGATCAACCATGCCGATCCGTCTCAAACTGCAACTGTATCAGGCGATCATTCCGCCTATGATTCTGTACGGCTGTGAGATCTGGGGAACAGTGGCTAATACCACTTTCGTCAGACTCCAGACGCTGCAGAACAAGGCACTACGCATCATCTATGATACAGGCTGGAGATTCCCGGCTCATATCCTACATGAGCACTCCCAGATCCCGTACATTGTCGACGTCATTCGCGAGAGAGCACGATCAATGTACGAGAAAATCCAAATTCATCCCAACCCTTTAGTGAACTCCCTGGGAAGGTATGACCCGAGAGATCAAAGGCGCTTGCCGTCCTTCAGACTGCCAAGAGACGTCCTGGGACCCCTTGGGTAACCCAAGGAAAACCCCAGATGTCTCTGGGAACAACTTCTACGCCAAAGGACCAAGCGCTACACAACCCGTATCCGAAACGGGGCAAAAAAAAAAAAACTAATTCGTGTCTCCCAAAAAGGGAGAACGATTAAGTACAGCTGCCCACGATAAAGAGGGGCAACCCATTCCAAACCCTTTTAAAAATTTTCAACAGTCAAACTTCCAAACACCCAGCAGAACATGGATCTACTAGTTCATTTCGCAGGTTAAGCCGCAAAGCGGCTAGGTACTGCGGCATATGACACCCGGACGGGGAAAGCCCCGCCCGACTAGGACTACCTCTGGACCTCTAGGTATATATAAACCCACACGCTGAGCTTTCTTAGCCCACCCAGAACAGTGATATTTAGTTAATGTCTTTCAGTGTTCCTTTTTGTTATGTACAATATTTACACGTGCTTATTTTGCACTTTTATTTACACACACACTTCACCATTTACACTGCTCCGTGCGGCAGCGTGCTGCTGTCTCCTTGGCTGCTTTAGCGGCGGCCAATGCTTATGGGGAAAGGTCTGGGTTGGAAGGACTTGGGCGCACATTGTGGTGTAAAGGCGGCTTTAGAATATTTTTATGCGTGCATGATTACGGTGTTGTGGTTCACCTTTTCCAATGTTGTTAATTTTTGGATTGCTATTTTGCCGTATGCGCTTTTTTTTAAATTTAAGTACTCCAACGTTGCCATATCGGACGGCAAATGAATTAGGTGAAATGATGCTCAAATGAGTCCAGGGTCCTAGGAGCTTAGAGGTATCCGACATTCGTCTGGAAGGATAAGGGAAAACCCCGGAAAAACCTTATCCAGGTAACTCACCCTGACCAACATTCGAACTCAGGACCTCTTGAAAGTGAGGCAGACATGCTACCATCTACGCTACCGAGGCGGGCCGTATGCGTGCCCAGATGGAAGTGGCTCGTTTTATTACGGCCTCGGGGATGTAGGGGACATGGGTTTCTTGATGAAGGCTGGCAATAGTCGTGCGGATAGGGACAGATAAGATTTCACGTAAGGAGAGGTTTTGTAAGGTTTGGGCGTATTTTAGGGCAGTTTTGGAGGTGTTGGCCCAGACCACGCAGGCATATAGGACCACGGATAAAATAAATGATTTGTAGAGCACAATCTTAGAGCACAGCTTCAGCTTTTTGCTCCTAAATATGGGGGTGCGCATCTTTAATCGCTGCCGCCCTTAGTTGACGCTATCTTTTAGGGGGGTAGTCCACTGCATCGTGCTTGTCAAGGTCACGCCGAAGTACTTGACCTGCTGATGGCAGTGCAATACTTGACCATCGACCGTTAGGTCCATTGCCAAAGGACGCCGCTTTGTAAAATGTATAAGCTGGCATTTATTCCAGTCATTAAGCCATGAAAGGAAGCGGTCAATGTACCGCTGCATCTCTAAAAGTCCATAACGAGGATTTTTATGATGGTTGTATATTGCAGTGTCGTCAGCATACATGGCAGCTTTGCATCTGGCGTCCACGGGAAAGTCGTTGGTGAACAGTATGTACGTGAAGAGAGACATAATGGCCGCCTGAGGTACGACAGCCTGCATCACTCTCTTCTTTGAGGAGCGACCCACTTGGACGTAGAAGCGCCGACTTTCTAAGAAATTATGCAGCAGTGGTAGAGAATTTTGGAGGGCGGGAAACTCTCGGTGCAGTTTGTAAATCAGGCCGTTGTGCCAGCACCGATCAAATGCGGCTTCTACGTCCAAAAATAGCTCCAACTTTGAAGCCCCATTGTTAAATTTCTCGGTGACGTCATCTACTAATCTTAAGATTTGGAGGTCTGTTGAGTGTCCTTTTCTAAAGCCAAATTGCGAGTTAGAAATGTCAATCGACGAAATTGGATTTTGGAGTGGAACGAGAATTATTTTCTCGAGCAATTTACCAATAGTAAACAGGAGACTACTGTGGCGGTAATTTTGAGGCTGCCTGGTGCTTTTCCCATGCTTGGGGAGCATTATTATCTTGGCTCGTTTCCAAGCGTCTGAGAAATAATTGTGCTACAAACAGGCATTGAAAATTTCTCTAAGTTGCACCACGGATTTTCTCGGGAGATGCTTGAGTTCCTCATTAGTCACCCTGTCCGTGCCGGCGACTTTCCCTTTAAGTAGCTTCCTAATGAGCTTGTAGACTTCCTGCGGTGTTGTGAAGGGCAAGTGTTGCTCATGCCTCTGCGCCACCCAGTTTTGTACCCATGTCTGGACTTGCCGTTCTAACTCGGAGTTCGTCGCAGGGTGGAGGGCATATAATTGAAGAAATACATACACGTATAGTTAATTTGGAAGGCATTCCTTCAGAAGCACAGTTAGTTATATAGAGCTGGTATTGTTTTCCGGGCTGTTGTGCCGTGGTCTGCTGGAGAATGAAGTTCCAGACGTTTCGTCCATGACTGCGATGGACATCTTCAGTGGTATCGCGGTCGAAGTCTTCTGGGTGAAGGTATCGCTGCGTTTGATCCGATGATTTTTTTCGGGTGGAGGAAAAATGCATTTACGCACTATCCCCGGGATCGGAGTGTGGGACTCCTCTGACGGAGAGAGATCCGTCTGCCCTACCCACTAAAAAACCTCCACCGGTGAGAATTCGGGAGAGGAAGTGCAGCAGTACCGCTATTGCACCTGCGGACTCTGGGAGAGGATATTACGGCCAGGCAAAGCCTAGGCCGGGTGAGGATGGCGCCAGGACACAAGCATGACCAAGGTCCTACTTGCGACCTTGGAAATTCGGATGTGGAATTGGTTTATGTAGTATTTGTTGTGCCTCGGGACGGAGGCATCGTCTTACAAGATATCTGTGAGGTCCTGAAACATAAGGACGGTGTCATTAATTGTTAGTGCTTAAGAGTAAGTTTGGTAAGATATCAGGCCCGGAGCGGCGCTGAGTCTGGCGTCAATTTGTTAGGTATTGGTTTACATGCATTCAATGTGAAAATGGATATAATTAATGTAACTTAACTAAATAACAACCAAATATTCAGGATTGAGTATGGTCCACGTCATGTGAGCTAATCTTGCTAGATTATTGTTTTGTTTATACATCTACAATTGAGTAGTCTTCTCATGTCCATGTGGGATGCTTTGGTCATTATCACTGGTCCCCAGAACGACCCTTAGCAGGGACTTCCAGGGCCACTGGTCTGTCAGTAGTGTTTTCGCTAAGCCATGGCTTCTGATTAAGGTGGTACTAAGTTGTTTAGGTAATCTTGAATGTTTATTTCTGGTTCCCCCAGGCCAAGAGTTCTGTCAAATAATGAGAGCGGTCTTTTGTGTATGTCGTGTTGTGTACCGTATGCGCCTAAGTCGCGAATTAGAGGGTTTTTGTTTTTTGCCTTTCTGTCATATAAGTTATAACTGAGTAGTTTAATAAATTGTTCGATCGAGTGGAGCTTCAGTTCTTCGTGCAGCCAATAAGCTGGAGCTACTATAGGAACCTTTGCAATAATTCGTATTATTCTATTTTGCAGTGTCTGCAGTCTGTTTATATGCGTTTTCGCAGCGTATCCCCAGACAGGGGCTGCGTACGTCAATATTGGCCTGATTAGTGTCTTGTATAGCGTAAGACCCATATTGAGTTGCAGTTGGTTATTTAAATTAATCAAAGGGTAGAGTCTGTTCAATTGTCCATTTGCTTTGGCCCTGATATTTTGAATGTGTTTTTTCCATGTGAGACCTTGATCCATGGTGACCCTTAGGTAGGTAATTTGGTCTTTCCATTCGATTCTTTCGCCATTATACACGAGAGGTGGCTGTCTGTGCCTGGGATGTCGATGTTGGATTCTTTTTGTGAAAATAATTGATTGGCACTTTCTGGAGTTTACTGTTATTCTCCATTTTCGAAACCACGCTTCAAGATCATTCAGGGCATTCTGTAGCCGCAGGTGTATTATCCGCGGTTGAGTGGACTGAGTTACCAGTGCCGTGTCGTCGGCGTATATGTATTTTTCAGTGCGAGTAAGTTCTGGCATATCGTTAACGTACAAATTAAAGAGGGTCGGTCCTAGCAAACTTCCCTGTGGGACTCCTGCCTTAATAGGCTTTAGAGAGGAGGAAGCATCCTCCACAGTTACTCGGAACCGACGATCGCTTATATAATCTTTAATGAGGGCAAGTGTCGAATCAGAGAAATTGTATGATTTGAGCTTGTAAAGTAGGCCCGCATGCCATACTTTATCAAAGGCGCGTTCAATATCTAAGAAGATGGCGCCAGTCGATTTGTTAGTGTTGTAACCTTTAGATATGGCTTCCGTAAGGCGTAGAAGCTGCTGTGTTGTAGAATGCTGGGATCTGAAGCCAAATTGTTCAGAAATGAGAATATTGTGTTTTATAATATGGGAATTTATTCTCTTTAGAATTATTTTCTCCAGCACTTTACCAAAGGCGTTCAGTAGGCTAATTGGCCTATAGCTGGAGGCGTGAGATAAGTTTTTATGTGGTTTTGCAATCATTACTATGTTTGCTACCTTCCATTGTGGTGGGAACCTGCCGCTGTCTAGAGTATAATTGAAAATCTTTGCTAGAAGCAACAAAGCTCTACGTGGGAGATTTTTTAAAACGATGTTGGGTATTTTATCGGGCCCCGGGGCCTTTCTGTTTTTCAGGTGCCTGATAATCCAGCCGATTTCTCCCGGATTAGTCTTTCGCATTTTGTTGTGTGTGATAGTGTAGTCTGTGTCGTGTATTTCCTGCTCTATGCTTTGAATCTCTTGCAGATTCACTGGACCCTCAGCCGGGTTTGGTGTGAAGACCTTCTCAAGTGTGGCAGCAAATACCTCAGCTTTGGCCTGAGGAGTTTCTGCAACAGTGTTGTCATGAATGAGTGGTGGTATGTTTGTTTTAGCTCTGGTTAGGCACTTAGCTATACGCCAAACAGAGTTAGAGTTCGGATTTAAGCTCGCGAGAGTTTGATTCCACTGGTTTGATACAAATTCCCTAGTTCGGGCCATTACGGCCTCTCTGGCATCAAGGTAGTCTTGTTTATGTAAAGGATTCCGCGTTCGTTGCCATTTACGTCTTAGTTTGTTCCTATTCTGATGTAAGATTTTTATGTCTAACGGATATTGGGCGTTTACTGATGGTGTAAATTTTTGTGGGACACACGTTGTGGTTGCTACCTTAATTGCCAATTCGAGTTTGGATACAGCTTCGTCGTGTTGCTGTGGTGAAATAATTTCGCTTTCCGGTAAGTATCTTTCTAAAACGTTATTGAAGTCTTCCCAATTGACTAAATTATAATTCAGTTTTGGGATTTCTTTCTTAAACTTCAAGGGAAGTGTGACCTCAAGGAGTACTGGTAAGTGATCAGATGTCAGTTCTTGCAGTACTGTGCATTCGATGTTAAAGGGTATATTGTTTAATATGGCTAAGTCTAATACGTCTGGGGCGTGATTGTTAACATGAGGTATGTGGGTGGGCTCATCGGGCCCCACAATAAGAAAGTTAGTGTTGTTGATATAATTTAGTAGTTTAGTCCCTTGAGGATTAGGGTTTGTACTGTGCCACAAATAGTGCTTACAGTTGTAGTCCCCTGCCGCTATTACTCTTGGTCCTAGCTGCATAATTTTTTGGACATCTTCGGTGTCGATGTCACCTGGTGGGTTGTATATAGCTACTAATATGATCTCTGTACTGAAGGTGCTAATCTTTACTGCAGTTGCTTCTAGGCGGTTTAATTGGGGTATATGTACTTGATAGTGACTGATGCTAGTTTGTATTGCTATTGCTGTCCCCCCTCCCCTACGATTACGATCGGTTCTGTAAATAGCATAGTTAGGTATTGAAAATTTATCTGCGTCCCCTAAATGGGTTTCGTTTAATAGGGCTACTTGTATTGAGTTGGCGTGAAGAAAGTCTGTTAAATCTTTGCGTTTACGGCGTATTCCCTGGCAGTTCCAGTGTATTGTTCGTAATGTGTCTGTTTCAGCCATGGCTGTAGCTGTGTATGTCATTCAGTAGTTCTAGTAGCCAGTGTAGTGTGAGTGTGGTGTCTGTACCCTGTTCTAAACAAGCCCCGAACATTGCTAGGTGTTCCTCAACATAATTCTTAGGAACAGAGTCTCTGGACAAACCCAGGACGTTCAGCAGCTTTGCCACTGCTGCTTCATTGCCTTTATGTCCCTTACCGCGGGGGGGAGCGACTTTGTGGCAGGAGGGTGAAGCCCTCTGGCCCTGTTCTGTTGGACTTTGTGTGTGTGTGTGCTTGGAGGATTGGGGCGTCGCTCATGACCTGCTGGGCCCTCCTCGGTGGCAGGCCGGGGAGCCACAGCTGCAGGGGGCTCGGCTAACGGGGCTGGTCGCTGTCGACCTCTACTATCCCTAGTGAGCCACCCTGCGTTTTCCGTCCTAGCGGCAGCCTTAGCATATGTTTTAGGTGGCAACGAGGGGGGTCCCTGTGGCTGCGCGCGGACATGAGGCATACTTTTAGTGCACTCTGCGCGATATACAGTGCAACCGCGCCAAGTTGCACCGTGGCCCTTCTGGCCGCATAACACGCAGAGCCGTTCCGCAGGCGGAACGGAGCACGTACCTGAAGGGTGTGGTCCTGTGCATTTGGCGCATACCCAGGATGGGGACCTACATTCACTTTGCAGGTGCCACAGTCTCTGGCATTTTCTGCATTGTTTAGGTTCGGGGTCTGATCGGTACCTTTCTACCCTGATTCGAAAATGTCCTAGGTGTGTGAGTCCTAAAATTTTGGTTTCAGTGTCGAGGGTCCCTGCCACCTCTATGAGGAACATCGGCAGGGGGATGCGCTGCCAATTACGTTTCCGCATTTGGACAGCTCTCAGCGCCTCTATCCCTAAGACGGCCAGGTCTTCCTTAATCTCGTCACTGGTGATTTCGGCGTACAATCCTTTGAGTACGAATCTAGCTGTCCTATCTTGGGGGTGGGGCAACAGGTAGAAATGTACGCCGGCTTGCTTGAGGTATTCTACGAAACTTCCGTAGTCACTCAAGCATTGCAATTTAACCATAAAATCACCACTGTTTCTAGCTATGGATACTGTGTATGTGTGTACTGGTTTGTGGCTGTCGAAGTCTCGTGTAATCTTTCTTATGTGTGTTGCCTGGCCTTTGTTGATCATGACTGGCGCTAGGTCAGATCTTTTAGTGTTAAGTGTATCTGTGGGTTCAATGTGTGGTGTGTCTGCGTTTGGTTTGTTGTCCTTAGAGGTGCTGGCAACTGGAGAGGATGAGGTGGTTGCCACCGGTGAGGTGGGAATGATTGGTGCGGTTTCTTTGGTGTTTGGTGAAGTGTTTGGTGTGTCCACAGGAGCAGGTGTATTCGGTTTCTTGGTGGATTTGCCTCGTAGCGTCCTGGTGGTAGTCTTTGGTGAAGTCGTGGGTGTTTTGGAGTTCCCTGCCATGTTGTTAATGAGTGAGTATGCTGTGTGTATTTGTGTGTGCGTGAGTATGGGGCTTAAGCCTAATAGAGTAAGAGGAAAAGAAGAGAGGAAGAGAGAAAGAGCTGTTAGCGAGCGCTAAAAAGCCCGGAGAAACAGAGGGTCGAACCCGCAGGCGCTTAAGCCAGTCTTGCGACTGCTTGCTATGACCGTGTTTTCCTACTCGTCTAATCAACTAAGCGCTATACTCAGAGAGCAAGCGAAAGGCTTTGGTTTACACCACGGCAATGCCGAGCCGCTCCAACGGTGGCTGCTTCTTTGCAGCGGACCGCTTCTTCTTGCTTCTGAAGACTGCTCTGGTAGCTGGTAGATGTGTCCACGTCGAAGTCTCCGCCGCAAGTCTCCGATGACTGTAGTTACTGCGGTATTTATACTATGATCACTCCTCTCTGATTGGGTCGGTGGGGGCATGGCTAGTGGTGGACTGGGTGTGGCTAATGCGCTACTCTCTTGTGATTGGCTTGCTCTGTTTTTTGTAGTTAGATGACTATTTCTGTCCAGGATTACTGGATGATTTTGGTGTCATTAAAATTAATTCTATGTTCTCCTTCCTCTTCTATTGCGTGCTGAGCCACGGCGGATTTATCTGTCTGCCCAAGACGGCAGCTTCTGATGCGCTCTTTGAGTCTAGTCTTGACACTGCGTTTTGTAGTTCCGATATATACCTTCCCACACGAGCAAGGGATGCGGTATACTCCAGCTGATGATAAAGGTTCACGTTGATCTTTTGTTGAACGTAATAAATTTTGAATTTTGTTAGTAGGCCTAAAGATGGTCGCAATGTTATGACGTCGTAATAAGTGGTCTATCCGATCTGTGACATTTTTTATGTAAGGCAAGAAAACTTTGCCCTTAGTTTGTTCCTTGTTTTTGGTGGAAGTTGATGGTCTGGCAGGTCGGAAAGCTCTTCTGATTTCCTGGATTGAATAACCGTTTTGTTGTAGGGACTGTTCAAGGTGATGGAGTTCTTGCTGTAGAAGGTGTGGTTCACAAATTCGAGAAGCACGGGTTGCGAGTGTGTTGATCAAGCTACGTTTCTGTCTAGGGTGATGGTTAGAACAATTGTGAAGATAACGGTCCATATGTGTGGGTTTGCGGTAGACCGTGTGTCCCAGAGTGCCGTTGGCTTTCCTGCTGACTAAGACGTCCAGGAAAGCGAGTTGCTGGTCTTTTTCTTTTTCCATTGTGAACTGAATGCGGGGATGAATGCTGTTGAGGTGTTCAAAAAATTCTTGAAGAGCTTCTTCCCCGTGTGGCCATATGAAGAAAGTGTCATCGACATAACGGAGCCAAACTGCAGGTTGGAGTGGAGCTGTACTGAGTGCTGTTGACTCGAAAGTTTCCATATAGAAGTTGGCTACCACGGGACTCAAGGGGCTCCCCATGGCAACTCCGTCAAGTTGTTCGTAGTAACAATGGTTCCACTGGAAATAGACAGTAGTGAGAACATGTTGGAAGAGAGTTATTATGTCATCTGAGAAGATTTCTTTGAGCTGTGTAAGGGCTTCTTGAACCGGCACCATGGTGAAGAGCGACACGACGTCAAAGCTGATGAGAAGGTCATGAGGTTGTAAGGTGATGTTCTGTAGTTTCTGTATGAAGTGAGTAGAATCCTTGATGAAAGAATCTGTGGAGCCAACATATGGTTGAAGTAAGCCGGCTAGGTGTTTGGCAATCGCGTAGGTTGGAGATCCAATTCCGCTGACAATTGGCCGTAGGGGCACATCCGGTTTGTGAATTTTGGGTAGGCCGTAAAGTCTGGGTGGTAGTGCTTCCGTTTTGGTAACACGTTGTTTGTCTTCTGCTGTTAAGGAAGAATTCTTGATCAGAAGATTAGTTTTTCTTAGAGTACGAGCTGTAGGGTCGCGTGGAATTTTCTGATATGTGTCTGGTGTCAGGAGATCCGTGATTTTCTGAATGTAGTCCTTCTGGTTCAGGATAACAGTAGCATTTCCTTTGTCAGCTGAGCAGACAATGATGTCCTTGTTGGCATTCAGATTCTTTAAAGCCCTTCTTTCTGGAGCGGTTAAGTTGCTAGTAGGAGTCTTGGCGTACTGAAGGATCCTAGCGGATTCCCGGCGAATTACCACTGCGCGCCACAAGAAGAAGTTTAATCGTATTTCAACCTCCAAAAGATTGCCTACTACGTCAGACACCAGCCGCACTGTAGTTAACTTATCTGAATACCAACTTTCACCAGCCGAGACTTCCTTACTGTCAAAAGGAGGTAATTTTGCAGTTAACAGTTCAGTTTTGCCTATCGAGGACATCATTGCCAATGTCGAGTCAGGAATCCGAGGCCTTCCAAAAACTACAGCCGACGTAATTCGCCGGGAATCCGCTAGGATCCTGCAGTACGCCAAGACTCCTACTAGCAACTTAACCGCTCCAGAAAGAAGGGCTTTAAAGAATCTGAATGCCAACAAGGACATCATTGTCTGCTCAGCTGACAAAGGAAATGCTACTGTTATCCTGAACCAGAAGGACTACATTCAGAAAATCACGGATCTCCTGACACCAGACACATATCAGAAAATTCCACGCGACCCTACAGCTCGTACTCTAAGAAAAACTAATCTTCTGATCAAGAATTCTTCCTTAACAGCAGAAGACAAACAACGTGTTACCAAAACGGAAGCACTACCACCCAGACTTTACGGCCTACCCAAAATTCACAAACCGGATGTGCCCCTACGGCCAATTGTCAGCGGAATTGGATCTCCAACCTACGCGATTGCCAAACACCTAGCCGGCTTACTTCAACCACATGTTGGCTCCTCAGATTCTTTCATCAAGGATTCTACTCACTTCATACAGAAACTACAGAACATCACCTTACAACCTCATGAACTTCTCATCAGCTTTGACGTCGTGTCGCTCTTCACCATGGTGCCGGTTCAAGAAGCCCTTACACAGCTCAAAGAAATCTTCTCAGATGACATAATAACTCTCTTCCAACATGTTCTCACTACTGTCTATTTCCAGTGGAACCATTGTTACTACGAACAACTTGACGGAGTTGCCATGGGGAGCCCCTTGAGTCCCGTGGTAGCCAACTTCTATATGGAAACTTTCGAGTCAACAGCACTCAGTACAGCTCCACTCCAACCTGCAGTTTGGCTCCGTTATGTCGATGACACTTTCTTCATATGGCCACACGGGGAAGAAGCTCTTCAAGAATTTTTTGAACACCTCAACAGCATTCATCCCCGCATTCAGTTCACAATGGAAAAAGAAAAAGACCAGCAACTCGCTTTCCTGGACGTCTTAGTCAGCAGGAAAGCCAACGGCACTCTGGGACACACGGTCTACCGCAAACCCACACATATGGACCGTTATCTTCACAATTGTTCTAACCATCACCCTAGACAGAAACGTAGCTTGATCAACACACTCGCAACCCGTGCTTCTCGAATTTGTGAACCACACCTTCTACAGCAAGAACTCCATCACCTTGAACAGTCCCTACAACAAAACGGTTATTCAATCCAGGAAATCAGAAGAGCTTTCCGACCTGCCAGACCATCAACTTCCACCAAAAACAAGGAACAAACTAAGGGCAAAGTTTTCTTGCCTTACATAAAAAATGTCACAGATCGGATAGACCACTTATTACGACGTCATAACATTGCGACCATCTTTAGGCCTACTAACAAAATTCAAAATTTATTACGTTCAACAAAAGATCAACGTGAACCTTTATCATCAGCTGGAGTATACCGCATCCCTTGCTCGTGTGGGAAGGTATATATCGGAACTACAAAACGCAGTGTCAAGACTAGACTCAAAGAGCACATCAGAAGCTGCCGTCTTGGGCAGACAGATAAATCCGCCGTGGCTCAGCACGCAATAGAAGAGGAAGGAGAACATAGAATTAATTTTAATGACACCAAAATCATTTCCACGACAACACATTACTATGCCCGCCTTCAGCGAGAAGCTATAGAAATTTTCAAACATCCCAACAACTTCAACAAGAAAGAAGAGCTACTTAAACTCAACAGCAACTGGCATCCAGCAGACCAGCAGACCAGCAGAAGAATCGAGTCGTCCAAGTTTACCTGGACGGAACGGTTTCGCCCAGCACCTAGCCGCCAGTAATCCTGGACAGAAATAGTCATCTAACTACAAAAAACAGAGCGAGCCAATCACAAGAGAGTAGCGCATTAGCCACACCCAGTCCACCACTAGCCATGCCCCCACCGACCCAATCAGAGAGGAGTGATCATAGTATAAATACCGCAGTAACTACAGTCATCGGATCAAACGCAGCGATACCTTCACCCAGAAGACTTCGACCGCGCTACCACTGAAGATGTCCATCGCAGTCATGGACGAAACGTCTGGAACTTCATTCTCCAGCAGACCACGGCACAACAGCCCGGAAAACAATACCAGCTCTATTGACTCCGGCCGTGAAAGCCTTCGTTCCCTTATAAGTTAGTTGTATGTTCGATATTGCCTACACATACATTACAGCTGTCACTCTTCTTCAAGAAATAGAGAACACTTAAATCTAAGCTAAGTGTAAATGAAAAAGTTATAATGTATTATACAATTTCGTAAAAAATTAAAGACTATTCCGGAGTGTAAGTTATTGGAAGTTTAGCCCTCTCTGGACAGCAACAAGCGGTCGGTTCTTCTCAGGCGGACAATCACTATGAGTAAAACATCATCTGTTATATAACAAATTGACTCACGACCAACCTTTACACAAAGGTTTACTTGTCCGTCTGCTAAAATTATGAAGTAAACTTTTACATGGAATACGTTTGTAGACTCAAAGTTATTTATGAGCTTCTGACAAAAGCAGGATTGAACAAGAACCAAAGAAAACTGGAAAATCCTTAGCGATGGAACCAGTTTACTTAAATTATGCCTTTTACGATATCTTAATATTTGTGTCCTAAGTCCTCGTCTGTATCTAATAAACTACAACGGTTAAGAAGCATAATTTCGTAAACGTATTTTGCGTAATTAACAATTTTCAGTTCCCCAATACGTTTTTCTCTTAAAAATGTTTATTTTATTCTCATAAGTTCATAATAATAACGTTGGAATTCGAAAGCCAGTATGACCTGACCCGATTTTTAACATTTAACTATTTCCTTTTTGTGCCTAAGTCGAAATTGTTAGTGAAACTTCCGTGACGTTTACTTTTAACTTGGAGCAGATGAAGAAAAAAGTCTTCCTGGAAGAGCAGATTGAGAAAGTAGTGTGTGTACCATATTAAATTTAATTGTTATACATCAGATGATCTCTTAGTTACAGTGAGTGTCCGCCAACAAAGAGATTTTATGTGGAAAGTAAGGTAACTGACGACCGTAAGCAAGTTGCCGAGAGGGTTTTGCTCTAATATTGTAGTTCACTAATAGAACAAAAGGCACATTTATATAAACATGTTAAAATAAAGTGTGTTAATTTGAATGTAATACATCAATTTCGTCATATATTTTACTATTAATAATGTATCAGAGCTTTTCGCCATTGTTTCTATTTGTTTTGTGCTTGTATCACCTATTAGCAGCTGATTTCCCTTTCTAGAAACTGATTCCTTAACAACTCCTGTTAACAAAGTAGAGACATTGTATTTTGTAGTCACTCGCGTATTCAATTTTTGTCTACATTCTGAAGTTGACCTCATGTACTCGGATATCTGAAATTTACGCAATTCTCTTTCTGCGTTGTTTTGAATTAATGCTCTGTTGATGACATATGTAGGTTACCCAATTTGTATACTCTCTCTCGCTCTGTCAAACGTTTATGGACACCATGACAAAAATGCAATATTCTGATTTTGTAGGAAGTCATTCACTGAAGTATTGTACAAAAATTCTTTAGTCGTTCTCTTAAATCTATAGTATTATGTGTAGACCTTTGGTCTTGTAGCATGTCTTCACACGACCTAGCATGAAGTCAGGTAGGTCTCTGTACTCTTGTACAGTGAGGCCCTTTTCATATGACAGCCAGTTATAACTTGAGTTTCTGTTTGGATTTGGGTTTTCCCTTGATCAATCTGACTCCAAATAAGTTCCAGATATTCTATATTGGATTACGATCAGCTGATCTTAAGATCAGATTATCTCTTATTAAGATCAGTCTGTGTCCTGATCCTTGAAGCAAATTCTTGTTTAGCGACTTCAGTGACAGTGTACATTGTCTTGTTTGAACAAAGACTTTCCTCCCATTAACCTCGTGACAGAGACAAGCATGACTTCCGCCAAGATCTCCCATATCTCTGGCTCTTAACAGAACCATTACAGATGTACAGTTCTCCAGGACCTTCGTACATGTTTTTGAAACTCTCGCTGTTTCTGTTATTTTCATCTAAGTCAATTCACTTCTCCACGTCCTGACAATTTGATATTTTATATCCATAGATATTTTATTTTAACCTAAGTTTAATTTTATTTCAGGGCAAAAATATCCACCTAGCAATGTTCTTGTCAAATCCACAACTGACACTAAAAACAGACGGAATCTGTTGTTTTATCAGTGCTACCACCTTCGAGATTATGACCTATGTGGTCGTGACAACAAAGCATTCATTTGCCGCGAACTTCAAGTGCAACAGTATCCTAGGGAAAGAGTATCTTAACCTTAGACAATCATAGAAAAACCTTAGGAAAATAATATAGCAGACGATGTTTTAGTTATAGTAATTGTCGGCCAGGGGAGAACAGAGCGCTTGTTGCTGTACAGAGAGGGCTTCACTTGGAATATCTTACACTATGGGGAAGAGAATTTGTAATTATTAACAATGTTGTGTAAGACGTTGTAGCTATGTTCTTTAGATAGATAGTTTTATTCACCTTAGGAATATACAATATTCATGGCTTCGTCAAGTTTGTAACCATAAAAATAATACATTTCTTATGATTAATACAATTATGAATAATACAATAGTAATTAAATAATACAACAGTGATTAAAGTAATGCAGTAGTAATTAACAGAATAATAATACAAATAGTAATTAAGAATAATGCAACTTAGGTCACATAATAGTTTAATGTATTACATTTTTAAGAACTAGGCTATAAGAGACATAATTTTTACCAAAAAAAAACAAAATTTACTTTATTATTTAATTTTACTTCTTAGAAACTCATCTGTTGTCTGTGACATTACTTTTAGTTGGATATTTTTTACAGCTTTTCTGAATATTACAAGTATCACCTCCGAAGCTGCACAGGTATTTATTCACAAACATCATTTTAGGAAGCATTGATATGTTGATCATGTTTTAAGTATTCTTCCACTCAATAATAGCAACCTTCCCTTAAAAATGATTTTACAGTCAGTTTAAACCCTTTTTCCGATGTTATACTTTTTAATGCCATCGGGTAGTTTGTTATATAATAATACTGCTTTATGTTCGAAGCTATGTGTGAATAAAGTTGTATTTTGGCTTATAATGCGTAGATCTGATTTACTTCTTGTATTATGTGTATGTATCTGCGAATTTGTTTCAAATTGAGCAAGTACAATTCTTGTCCTAACTAGAGCTTCATATATATACACACAGGGCAATGGAAGTATTTTTAGTAGTTTAAAATACGGTTTATATTTAATTTTAGCTTTTGCCTGTAAACGAAGGTCATTCTCAATATATATGGAGGCAATATCCAATAAACAATTAATTGTGTGTTAGAAAAGAAGTCTCCGAAACTAACTATATCTCTAGGTATTTCGGCTAACTGAACCATGGACTTGCTTCTAATATCACAACTTATAACCATTTTGATGAAACTTAATTAGATAAACAATTAAAGCAATGCAGCAAGAACAATGCAACAAATTTTATCACACATTTGTTTAATGGTGTCGAACTTTAAGCCTTACGATAATAAACAGATTTGACATTAACAGAGACTCACATACAATGTTGTTAGTGGACATTGCTAGTAACTCTGTACCATGACACTACTTTAAAATATCTGGTGGTTGTATTTACAAGAGTTTCACTACTCACTTTTGTACATAATATTCTTAAAAACGTACATTCATCTTTCTAATTGATGCAAATCAACATAAATATATTAAAATGGTTTTGTCACATAATTCCTTATGGGTATCTACAATGGCAATACCGTCAACTTTAAACGATAGTCAATTTTTAAGTCTTTTAAAGTTTACGGCATTTCCTTGTACCTACATGATTGCTAACATCGTAGAAGTTCAAAACATTCGATATTCAATCATCTGTAAATTAATTATAGTTTTAGAATTATATGGAACGACTTTCTTTTGGAGTTGAGTTATATTGGTCATAGTAATGAGGTAAATGAAAATATTTTGGAACTTTGTAATAATGGTGTAATTCAACTGACATTCGTGAATGATGAATTAAAAACCTTTGAATTGTGTTTATTATTATAAGTGGATACATATTCCAAAGGAAGCATTTTCCAATTAATCATCGGGCACTGACCAATAAACCCATGCTCAACTCGACCGCTCGCTCGCACGTGCCGGCTGGCTGTATACAGCCAGAAGGTTTTTGCTGTGTGACCACCCGTTAAGGGTTTTACCGCAGGTAGGATTTTTATTGAATGATGTAGGATGAAGGTGATGTGGGTTTTTTGATTGGGAGTTAATTTTGAGGTTGCCGAAGTATCTTCGGGTTGAAGGGGAGGATACAGTACTTACCACCCAGTTTTTTTTTTTAAATTTTTAGATTTTAGTTGGGGAGAAATTTAGATGCCAAACAGCTTGGAAGAATTATGAGGAGCTCAGCTTTAGCTGCTGATAGGATTAGCTCCTGGGTTATCTAGAATGCCCGCATGCCATACGGGGGACCCGGTGCAGTCTAAATCGGCGTCTAGTGGGGTCATAATTTCCCAATGATCTGACAAGGGCGCTTCTTAAACTTGCGTATAATTTTGAAGCCCGGCGCCTAATTTCATCCTCCACGTGTGAAAGACCCGATGCTTCGTGGAACAACCTGGTAGGGAAATAACGTCCCACAGAATAGATAGACTGCAGTCCTCTATTCTGTGCACGTTGAAGCCATGCTAAACAGCTGTCTGCTGCCATGCCCCAGATCTCGCAGGCATATAGCATCACCGGGATTACCAGCGCTCGGAAGAGGTACAACTTCATGCGGACTGGCATCGAGGTAGACCCCAGCATTGGGTACAGGGAAGCAATTGCTCCCTGTACCTTTGCCGAAAGGTCCCTGATGTGTCGGCGAAAAGTTAGACCTCTGTCCAAGTTTACTCCTAGGTACTGGACAGAGCTAGACCACTCTATCCTTCGATCTCGGTAGCTGAAGTTGGGGCAGTCTGCGGGGGTGTGGCGCTTTGTAAAAAGTATGGCGTGGCTTTTGTCCGGATTTGTCGACATCCGCCAACGCCGGCACCACTGTTGTGTTAGGCGGAGATGTCTTTGAATGGGGTTGAAAGCTCTGAGGATGTGTTTGTCCTTACAGAACAGAAACACGTCTTCAGCGTATTGTGCCATTACGACTCGTGGTTCTGTGGGGAAATCTGCCATAAAGACGTTGAAGAGGGTGGGGGATAGCACAGAGCTTTCGGTGACTCCGCCTCCCACTGGCCTTAGTGTTGTTGTTTTCCCCGCGACTGAGACTTTAAATGTGCGATGTCGCAAGAAGCTGTGTAGGATGTTGATCATTTGTGTTGGGAGCCCCAGATGGATCATTTTGTATAGGAGTCCGGCATGCCATGTCGTAGAGAAGGCCTTCTCGACATCCAACGAAACTGCGGCCGTGAAGGCGCCTTCCTGGGAACCCAGGGCGGCGGTCTCCACCACACGCAGCAATTCCTGAACTGTCGAGTGCCCAGGACGAAAACCAAATTGGTGGTCAGGAATGGCTTGAATGTCTACCAATATTGGGGACAAGAGAGCAAGAATTAGCCTCTCGAGAACTTTCGAAAGGGTGGAAAGGAGGCTAATGGATCGGTAGCTGGAAGGGTGTACCGGATTCTTCCCAGGTTTCAATATGCAAATCACCCGGGCCTCTCTCCACTCTCGTGGAAAGTACCCAAGGGCGAAGCACATATTGAAAATCCTAGTCAGGAAGATAACCGAATTGAAGGGAAGATGGCGGAGCATTAGGGGAGTCAGCCCGTCCGGCCCCGCCGCCTTCTTTGGTTTGAGACATTGGAGTGCGCCTTGGACTTCGCTAGGTCGGATGGTAGGGAGTCTCTCTGCGTCCTCAGGAGGGTGACGTAAGAAACGACGCACCACCCGACGGACGCGTTCAGAAAAGTTGTCGTCCTGGGGGTCATCTCTCGGACACATAGTACGCTCAAGATAGTCAGCGAAAGCGTTGGCTTTGGCTTGGGGTTCATAGGCCATGCCCTGGATGCCGTGATTGGGAGAGGTGTACTGACCTGTTTTTTCTGAGGGCTTTGGCTATCCTCCACACGTTGCCATCCTCGACGTGCAACCTGGTCATTTTGTCCTCCCACGCTTGCACCCTGTGCTCACGCAGACGGACACTGACCTCTCGACGTAAACGTCTTAGGAGCACTCGATTATGTGGCGTGCGGAGACGTTGGTATAATATCCGTGCTGCCCAGGATCGCCGGATTCGAAGAAGGATGTCCAAAGGGAGGACATCGGGATGAAGAGGAGCTGGACCGTGGACTGTCAGATTGTAGGCGGTCCGCTTCACGATGGAAGTAAAGGATGAGACGGCGTTCTCCAGGGTAGGGATATTTCTGATTCTGGGATTTGGCGGGATGGAAGTGCGGAGGCGGTTCCTGACGCCCTCCCAGTCAACCTCTCGCGTTTGGAGCGAGATGTCGTGACTGGCAACCCTTGTGTTGATCTCTGTCAATACTAGATTGTGATCTGAATGTAATGCATTTAATGATGTGAGTGTGAGATGGTATGGTAGATGTTTTGTGATTGCGAAGTCTATGACTGAGGGCAGTCCTCCTCCTCGCGGGTAATGAGTGGGTTGCCAGGGACCCTGTATTAGAAGTTGAGGGTCCGCATCTATAAGGCGAATGATTTCATTGCCTCTTGCATCCGCCCAACGACCGCAATGCCAACGTTGATATTTAGCATTAAAATCGCCGGCCATGATAGCACAAGGATATAGGGCTAGGATGGATAGATAGTAATTGGGTACAAACTGTCGGTTTGGTGGATGGTACACAGAGACTACCAAGACCTCTATTCCACCAATGTTCATACTAATGGCCGTGGCCTCTAGGATTTGTAGAGGTGGGTGCTGGATGGGCTGATGGACCCCATTTTGCCTCACCAAGATCGCATTTCCGCCCCCTGGGCGTCCCTGACGATGCGTACGATGGCAGATGTAGCCCGGAAGACGGAACTGGGAGTCTGGTCGGAGATGCGTTTCGCTGACTGGGATGACGTCTAGGACATTGTCTCGGGCAAAGTGAAGCAGCTCGCTCCCTTGACCTGCTAGGCCGCACGTATTCCAAAACGCGAATCGAAACGAGGTACGTGACCTAGTTTGATGCGCCATCTCGGAGCTGTTGCGTGCCTGCAGTCAGGAAGGCCATCGCCTCCATTGCCACCAGCATCTTGCTGGCCGGATCTGTAGCTGTGGAGAACTTCACAACGAGCTCACAGATCTTCTGTCCATGTGTCTGCAACAACTGCTGCAGCCACTTGAACACATCCGGGAGATAGAGTGTCGCTGTCATGGGAGCGGTGTTTGTGTGGGCAACCTGGTTGTGAGGAGAGGGCGATCTGGAACGAATGGGTGCAGGTGTTCCTCCCGCCCTTTCATCCCTAAGCTGTCTAGGAGTCATGGGTTCGACATGGTTTTCCCGTTCAGCAGGATTTTGGGGCTCCCGAGGAAGCCTCCCTCCGTTCCTACCATTGTTGGTGTGGGTGCGTTTTTGGACTGGGGCCCGCTTTTGTATGCGTGGCTGTGTGGTAGGGTTGTGTGTCTGCCGTGACGTTTTAGGTCCATCAGAGGTCCCTTGTGCTATTTGATCGTAAGTTCTGGGCCTATCGCCATCCCGCCGAGTCGTAGGCACACTGGAGCTGGTTGAAGGGACCGGTCTTGGGTCCGCCCCGCTTGTGAGGTCTTCTGCTGTTGCTGCTGTCTCACTGGGGCTTATTTGCTGCTATAACTGCCTTTCTGGCAGGACAGCCGCCGTAACAAGCCACATGTGCTCCCTTGCAGTTAGTACAAGTGGGCACATCTGTGGGTGACCTTGGACAAACTTCCTTGTCGTGGACTGCGATACACCTCAAGCAGCGGGGTGTCCTCTTGCAGAACTGGCTAGAGTGGTTGAATCCCAGGCAGCGATGGCATTGAGGGGGACCGCCAGAGCTTCTCACTTGCCTAATCCGTACTCGGATGTAGCAGATGGTTGTGACACCATCTAGCTTCCCCTCCGGATCGTTGGCCCGTTCCCCTACCCCAAGGAAGAGTGGGATTGGGACAGGGCCTGGCTGACCCTGTGGAGCTGGTTTGGTCATCTTCCTGACCAAGCGGGGCTGAATGCCCTGGCGGTTAAGGTCGTCAATTATGTCACCCACCGGTGTGTCCACTGGTAGGCCTCTGATGACCCTCTTAACGTCACGGCTCTTGTCTAGGCCGAAGGTGAAGTAAGGGGTGGACTTCCTGTCCAATGCCCTTAGAATTAGCTGATAATCTTCGGCGTTACTCGCCTGGAAGACATTTCGGCGCTTCCTCCAGGTGATCCTGCATGACACCGACAGGGTTGGCATGACCTCCTTTTGAAAGCCTACGAAGCCCCGGAAGTCATCCAAGATCACAGGAGGAATGTGCCTCCTGGGTGGCCCAGAACGACTGGACGTGCCAGTTGTCTCCAGCTAAGGGGCTTTTCTTTCCCTTCGCCGGTTGGTCATGGTGCGAAACTCAGCCTCATCAACATCTGTAGAGATGTTAGATGAGCTGTGTTCCCCATCGGAGTCATCCATCCTGGAGGATGAATTCCTTTGAACCGCGGTTCCGTCGGTGAAATACTCCTCGTCAGAGGAGTTGTCTGAGGGCTCGCCCTCTGAAATTTTGCCTACCCGCTGTGGTATTTCGCGGGAAGGGCCCTTGTCAGTTTGCTGTTTGGCGACAGCTAAACTTTTGGCCTTGCCATTTACGCCCTCTCCTGGCTTTCGGCGTGGCCGTTTGCTTCCTGCAGTCAGGGTTGGAGCACCGACGGCAGGGTGGGTGATTCCAGTGCTAGTACGGGGGAGCGCTTCCATTTCTGGGAGACTGTTTGGTGTGGAAGGATGGAGTGAGTCACCTACATAATTAGGGCATTTTGCCCTGCGCCAAAATGCAGTGCACAGCTAAGCTTGACTGTATGCTTACCAGTCAGCACAGGTTTGCTAAAAAGCGTGAGGTACAGAGGGCCGGACCCGAAGGCACCTTATAGAACCGTCTTTTACGACGTTGGCTTAGGCCGCGTACCTCGCCTGGTTGATGTGGAGCTGGCCGGCTGTTTTCTCGGAGGTTGTTGTCGCTCGCACGCTGCTGCTGCCTTCTGCTGGATATTTAGTGAAATTGCCGGGAGATCAGCGTCGGCATCATGGTCCCCGAGCGGATAGGAGAGGCAGTGACATTATCCGCATGGTAGATGCGGACCCTCACCTTCGAGTTGAGGGCCCATGGCAACCCACTCGTTACCCGCGCGGTCGGGGTCGCCCATCTCATATCGACTTCGCTATCATCAAACGCTTTCCATTTCATTTCTCACTCACTTCGCTTAACGCATTACATTCAGATCACAACCCAGTACTTGCTGAGGTTAATACATGGATTGCCAATCATGACGTCTCGGTTCAAAACCGGGATGTGGACTGGGATTGCGTCAAAGTCTGCCTGAATGACTCCATTCCTCCCAACCCCAACATAACCGACATTCCCTCCCATGAGGCTGCGGTCTCGTTCTTCACCTCAGTCGTGAAGCGAACGGTCCGCAACCTTACAGTTATCACCCCAGCCCCACTTCATCCGGATGTTCTTCCCCTAGACATCCTACTTCTCATTCGCCGTTCATGGGAAGCAAGGCGGCTCTACCAGAGACACCGCACGCCTCATAATCGAGGGCTTCATCGGCGACTGAGCCGAGAGGTTCGTGCCCGCCTCCGTGAGCACAGAGTGCGCGCGTGGGAGGACACGATGTCTCGTATGAACCTCGAGGATGGAGACGTGTGGAGGGTCATTAAAAGACTTCGGAACCGCCAAGGGACACCAAACTCCCCACTCCAGGGTACCCAAGGCCTGTCCTACGAACCACAGGCCAAGGCTACGGTGTTCGCCGACTACCTTGAGGGGACCATGAGGCCTAGAGAAGACCCTCAGGACCCTGTCTTCTCTGACCGCGTTAGGCAGGAGGTACGTCGATACTTTCGGCGACCCCCGGCTGAGGCGGACAGACTCCCAGTTATAAGGCCCAGTGAGCTTCAGGGCGTACTCCGGCGCCTCAAACCAAAAAAGGCAGAGGGACCTGATGGCATAACGCCACTCATGCTCCGCCACCTTCCCTTCAAGGCCGTGTTATTCCTAAACAAAGTCTTCAATATGTGTCTCTCTCTGAGTCACTTTCCACGTAGTTGGAGAGAGGCTCGGGTGATATGCATCTTGAAGCCAGGGAAAGACCCGGTTAATCCTGCCAACTACCGCTGCATTAGCCTCCTTTCTGTTCTCTCGAAAGTTTTCGAGAGACTTTTCTTAGCCCACATGTCCCCCCTTCTGGGTGACATACAAGCTATCCCTCCTCACCAGTTTGGCTTTCGTCCTGGGCATTCTACGTCACAGCAGTTGCTGCGCGTGGTGGAGGCTGCAGCCCTGGGTTTCCAGGACAAGGCATTCACCTCGGCGGTTTCTCTGGACGTGGAAAAGGCTTTCTCTACGACCTGGCACGCGGGTCTTCTGTACAAATTCATCCAACTGGAGCTACCCACTCAAGTCATACACCTTCTTCACTCATTCCTAAAGCATAGATTCTTCACTGTCACAGTGGCGGGAAAAACATCTACACGAAGGTCTATCCGCGGCGGAGTCCCCGAAGATTCTGTGTTATCCCCGACGCTGTACAGCGTCTATGTGGCTGACCTTCCCACTGAACAGCACGTCAACATAGCACAGTATGCTGACGACGTGCTGCTATTCTCAACAAATAGACACCCACGCAGAACCTTCAACCCCATCCAAAGATACCTAATCCTCCTCCAGGAATGGTGCACGCTTTGGCGATTGTCCATTAATACGGAGAAAAGCCAAGCGATATTGTTCACCAAGCGCCGCTTTCCCGCCAATTTCCCCCAATTTACCTACTTCGGGCAAGGGATCAGGTAGGAGAATTCAATCAAGTACTTGGGAGTCAAGCTGGACAAGGGCCTAACTTTTCGGGAGCGCATCCAGGAGCAAGCTCATCGGTCGTGTGGTCCTGTGGCATCATTATACCCTGCGCTTCGGTCTGCGATGTCTGTTCCCCTAAAGTTGCGCCTCTTTATGGCTCTGGTCCTCCCTATCATGCTCTATGCGTGCGAAGTCTGGGGTATGGCCGCAGGCTCACATCTAGTTCTGCTCCAACGTGCACAGAATAACTGTCTTCGGATTATTTATTCTGTTTGTACAAGGTTCCCCGTGAGATTACTTCACGAGGCTTCATCCCCCCGATATGTGGAGGATGAAATTAGACGTCGGGCGACAAAATTCTTCGAGGGTTTGCCCCAACATCAGAGCGCCCTCGTTAGATCCCTTGGAGATTATGTTCCTCGTGAGCGTCGCTTAAAACGATACCGCTTACCCCGCATGTCTTGCGGTCACTACCGGTAACCACATGATCTCCATTCCAGCCTAAATTAAATTTCAGCTACTCCAAAATTGTTATTATGGAATATTCAAAGTTATAGATACCTTCTTCCTAGTTTATTAACTAGCCCACCAGCGGTGCTCGCTGTCCGTAGCACCCGGTTCATCATTCCCTGAGGAGCAAAAACTACCTCCCTACACTAACACCACTTAAAACACACCCGTCATTCTGCAACACCCACATCCCGCCACTACGTGGTTAAGCTCTTCCCAGAGCAGGTACACGATTTGACCACCCTTCGGACTGTTCCAAACAGCCCGCCAGATTTGTGCTGCTGCTGCTTCCCTAAGGTCCCTCCCGATGGTGGTAATTCGCTGACTCCGAAGTTTTGGATGCGCTGGCAACTCCAACTCTCGAAGGCGATGTTTACTCTACGACGTCTCGAGATATAGTTAATTTAGAAGGCTTTCTTTCAGAAGCACAATTAACTGTTAGCGTGATGTTGCCTACATATACATTACAGCTATCGTTCATTTGCAAGGAATAAAGAGCAGTTAAATATAAGTTATATATAGAAATAAAGTCGAATGTATTATACAATTTCATAAATAAGTTGGACAGCAACAAGCGCTCGGTTCTCCCCAGGCGGACAGTTACTATATTGTCTGATATATAACAAATTTACTCACGACCAACCTTTACACAGAGGTTTACTTGTCCATCTGTTACAAATATGAAGTAAACGTTTACGGGGAATAGGGTTGTAGAGTTTTGGATTACGTTTCGAGTGTGATAGTTATTTATTTAAGCTTTTGACATGTTCAAAAACGGGATTAGAGTTTTTAAACCATAAAATAATTGGGAAATTTAACAGGAACGAAAGAATACGTGGAAAATCGTTAGCGATAAAAGAAATTTAAAATATAATTATGTTCTTTAACAATATCTTCATTTTTGTGTCTTCATTCCTTTTCTGTATCTAATGAACTACAAAATAAAAGGATAATTTCGTAAACGTATTTCATATAATATACTTCTTAAGCCTTCTGTATTTCTAGTGCAAATTTCCATTACCTTTATATCTTATAATGCTTATCTTATTCTCGTAATTTCATAGGAATAGCGTTGGAATTACTGACCTGACCTGATTTTTAACATTTAACTATACACCCTTTGTGTTTGTGTCGAAATTAGTAGTGAAACTCCCGTAACATTCACTTTAAACTTGGAGCAGATGTAAAAAAGTCATACTGGAAGAGCGGATTGAGAAAGTACTGTGAATATACCACGTTAAGTGTAACTGTGATAGAGCAGAGAAACCCTTAGCTACAGTAATTGTCCGCCAACTAAGAAATTGTAAGGTAATTGTCGATTGGAAGGGAGTTGTTGTCCAGAGATGTCCCCACCAGTCATAGTTTATACTAACGAAGTAAATGTATATTTCTTTATGACGTTTTAAAATATATTTCAATGTCATTCTTTATATACAGCTAAGATTTACTTGCTCTTAACTGCACGGAAATAAACAGTGACTAGTATGAATACAGAGAAAACATTGGAGGAATAAACAATTGAAATGAGAAAGAAAATGTAAAGCAAGTATATCTATATGGTTTTTCGTATCTTACAAGTATGAGCTCATTGTGTCATATAGTTTTTGTTTAACTATTTGGAGACTATAATCTCTTTTTTTTTTGAAGATATGATTGACCAATAAAACACAAGAGCTGTTCAAATCAATAAAGAACACACAATATCTGTCTTCTCTCTTCTTTAATATTATAATAATTGTGATTTAGAAATGCTATAAAAAATACCTATATGTAAATCTGTTAAAATAATGTACATTAATTTGATTTGAAATATGAGTTTATAATTGGACACTGATTATATTTTGAAGTTGTATCCCATTATGTTGAACATCACATTTGGAAAGGTTTCTCATCTTTACTCACATATCATGTGAGAAAACTTCAGAAACATTTGTAATTTAAGAGAAACATAAATAACAAGGATTTTCAAACACACAAAAACATATTTGCCATTTGTTTTATCGAGATCTCTAAATTGGAGCAGTTAGATTTTGCCTGTCTCTTACAGTTTACCATTATAGTAATGCCCTAGGAATGGAGAGGGCTTCGGTCTATATTCACAGATGAATCAAGATATATATTTTCTCTTAGAAGTATTACAAGGTTGTAGTACTTTGTAAAAATTATTCCATATAAAGGATAGTCACACGTAAAATACTTATATCAAATTATTGAAAGCTGCTAATTTTCCAACTGAATCAAAAGAATGGCAAGAGATAAATGCCCACCTCGGTAACGTAGATCGTAGTGTGTCTGTCCTACGTTCAAGGGGTCTCGAGTTCGAATCTCGGTCAGGGTGAGTTACCTGGATAAGGTTTTCCGGGGATGTCCCATATCCTTCAAGACGAATGTCAGGTAACTGTAAGTTAGTGAACACATAATGAAGTTAGATTTGTTTGGAGAAGTGCTGCATCACTTTGAGCTTTGTGTCCAGACTTCTTGAAAGCTCATAAGCACATCCCAATATTGGTATAAACAAATCTCTGGATGTGTATATGGACCTCTTGTCATCTATAAGATTAGAGACACTCAAGTACTCCAGTAAAAATGGTTTGTATATTTTGATCAATCTTCCAAATGTTAAATTATTTGCTAATAAACAAAATGTACAATACAACTCCTGGCAATAGTCATTCTAAGTTCTGTACGATTTTCTTTAAGTTGTAGTTCATGATATATAGAAAAGGTCCTGGAACATGACCATTCAGACTTAGCTAAAGAGGAAAATTTGTGAACTTATTTTATCAATAACGATTTTCGAGATATTCCTTACTTCTCCTTTTGTTTTACAAACGTTTATATCTTAAAGACACTAGTTCTATTTTTGTGTTTCACATAAACTTAAAGCAATAGCTGACCCGATTTTTAAACATACATCTGTGTGTATTTGTTATACAAGAGATGGTGCTATAGTTACAGTGATTGTCCGGTAGGGGAGAGGCTTTGTAGTGACAACCGCCCTCTTATTGCTCTCCACAGAGGGCTCTGTCTGTTATGTGTTATACTGTACAACAAATATTTTAACTATTTACAAAGTTTTATAGCACATGCAATTATGTTGCTCGTATGCAACTTACATTTAAATGTTGTTTTTGAGTCAAAATTAAAGGCAGCTGGAACGTATGTGTAGGCAGAAACGAGTAAAGAATTAATTGACTAGTGAGAGGCGGATTCCCGAAGGCTCTGTACTATCCCCTACACTATTCAATGTCTTCATGGCACATTTCCCCACAGAGCCACGAGTCGTAATGGCACAATACGTGGACGACGTGCTTCTGTTCTACAAAGGCAAACACATCCTCAGAGCCCTCAACCACATAGAGAGACACCTCCGTCTGACACAACAGTGGTGTAGGCGTTGGCGGATGTCCGTAAATCCGGACTAAAGCCATGCCATACTTTTTAAAAAGCGCCACACCCCCGCAGACTGCCCCAACTTCAGCTTCCGAGGCCGAAGGATAGAGTGGACTAACTCTGTCTGGTACATAGGATTTACGTTGCATAAGGGTCTAACGTTTCGCCAGCACATCAGGGACCTAGCGGCCAGGGTACAGGGAGTAATTGCTTCCCTGTATCCAATGCCGTGGTCGAGCTCGATGTCGCTTGGCCTGAGGTTATACCTCTTCCGAGCGCTGGTAATTCCCGTCATGCTTTATGCCTGTGACATCTGGGCATGGCCGCAGATAGCTGGTTGGCATGGCTTCAACGTGCACAGAATAGAGGACTACAGTCTATCTACTCTTTGGGCCGCTACTTTCCAACCAGCTTGCTTCATGAAGCCTCGGGTCTTCCATACGTGGAGGATGAAATCAGGCGCCGGGCATCAAAATTATACGCTAACTTACCGTATCATAGAAGCACGCTTGTCAGATCATTGGGAGATTATGACCCCACTAGACGCCGCTCTAGCTTACATCGGGTACCCCGCATGGCTTGCGGGTACCCAAGATAACCCAGGAGCTAATCCAACAGCAGCTAAAGCTGAGCTCCACATAATTCTCCTAAGCTGTTTGGCATCCAAATTTTACCAACGTTAATTCAGAAACAAATCAGCAGGGTGCTAGGCATTGCATCCTGTCTGTTCATTCCCAATGTACATTTACTGTAGCCTTACAAAACAATTATAACCTAAAAACCTGCAAGTCACCCTACAACATTCCGAATATACCTTACCTGCGGTTAAACCCTAAATGGGTGGGCACGCAGCAGAAACCTTCGGGCTAAATACAGACAGCCAGCACGAGCGAGCGAACTGAAGCTTATATTTGTTTTAAGACTGCTTTTTTCTGTTGGAACTTTTATTCGATTACAATGATCAGTTGGCATTTACATTATTTTACAGGTGATTGTCTTTTATCTAAAGTGATATACCATAAGCTGCCAAGTGGGACAGAAGCTTCTTGTTCCGTATCAAGGTTCCCGAAACGGTGAGGGTGAAATGTACATTTTGAGCGCTGCGTGTACTCTAACAAACGGAGGCGTACTATTTTCAACGTTGTCAATACTATTTTTGGCTGCTCTGTGGTGTACTAATATACAAATAACCTTTATTTACTTCAAAATTTAATATATTGTTATGAAGTCATAACGAAGTAATAATTTTCCGTTTTAGCCAGGTTGTACTGTATATGTGAAGATTTCTACTGTACGAAGGCCATGAGAACAGAGCTTGGTCTAATAACTCAGGCTTATGGTGACTCGTTACTCATTTTAAAATTTGTATGACTAAAAGTTGTCATGATCCGAGCGAAGTTTGTAACAAAGAATGTACGAGTTATCACCTACTCAGCTGTATAAACAGAGTCAAGTCGTTACTAAACCATACATTCACTTCATTTCATAATATTCAACATCTTACTGCACTCACTTTATCTCAAATATATTTTATGGAGTATTTAACCATTTCCGAGATATCTTTTATATGTTTCATTCTCTTCAATACTTAAACTGCTCAAGAATGAAGTTATAATTAGATTACTTAGCAGCTCGCTTTAACATTTCACAATATTTTAAAGTTTACTGAATTCCCTTGTATCTACATGATTGTTAACATCGTAGAAGTGTAACGCTAGTTCAACACATTCGATATTCCATCTGTAAATTAATTACAGTTTTAGAGTTATACCGAACGATTTCCTCTTGGAGAAGCAGTACATTGGTCATAGTAATGATGGAAATATAAGTATTTTGAGGTTGTTAAAATGGTGTAAATCAACTGGTAGTTGTGAATAATGACCACAAAAGATTGTAATTTTGTTTATTAATATAACTGGTTACAAATTCCAAGAAAAGCATTTTCATATTTACATTCCTGTAATGAACAACAAACTCAAAGTCAGCTTGAAGAAATACCTAGACATGCAGTTAATTTGGAAGGATTTCTTTCAGAAGCACAGTCAATTGTTTGTTCGTTATTGCCTCCATACACATACATCTTACAGTTGCCATTCTTTTTCAAGGAATAAAGAGCAGTTAAACCTATGCTATATATAAATAACACAGTTAGAATGTATTACACAATTTCATAACTAAATACAAAAGTTCTCCCCCAGTGTAAGATATTACAGGTGGAATCCTCTCTGGACAGCAACAAGCGGTTGGTTCTCCCTGGCGGGCAGTTACCATAACTAAAACATCGTCTGCTATATCACAAATTGACTCACGACCAACCGTTACACATAGATTTACTTGTCCATCTACTAGCAAATTTAAAGTAAACATTTACGGGGAATAGGATTGTAGAGCCTCAGATTTGGTTTCAAGTTCCAAAGCTTTTTATGTGGGCTTTAAAAACCAGGCTTAGCATTTTCTAAATATACAAGAATTGGGAAATTGAAATACAACCAAAAATATTTGGAAAATCGTTACACATGAAATAGGTTTACGTAAATTGTTCTTTAACGTTTACTTAATTTGATGTCCTAAGACTTCGTCTCTATCTAATGAACTAGAAGTTAATAACACAGCTAATAACGGAGTCTTCTATATTTCTAGTCCACTCCTCCAATGCCTTAATGTCTTAAAAATGCGTATTTCACTCTCGTAATTTCATATGAGTGATGTTGGAAAACGAGAGGCGGGATGACCTGATCCGAATTTTAACATTTAATAAATGATTTTTGAGTCCAACTGGTTACTTCTGCTGCGTTTCCTCTAAACTTAAAGCAGATCGAAAAATAAGTCTTGCTGAAAAGGCGTATTTATAAAGTACTGTGAGTGTACCACATTAAATGCAATTGTTGTACAGCAGAAATCTTTAATTACAGTGATTATCCACGAAGAATGAAATTTCAATGAAAACCAATTACCGACCGTAAGGGAGTTGCTGTCCAGAGATGGCTCCACCGGTCACATTTTATACTAAGGAAGTAAATACAAATTTAGTTATGATGCTTATATTAATTACATTCTTAATATAGAGCTTACGTTTACTTGTTCTCTATTGTGTGGAAATAAACAATAGTTAGTATGATTACAGAGAAAACATTGCAGAAATAAACAATTGCTGTGAGAAAGGAAGCCTCTTAGAGCATGTATATCAGTATGCTTTTGGATTTTTGTTGGACGATGTGGCTCAGATTCCGCTTCGAGACGCCGAAGAGGAAACATCGCCTGCGAGCATCTAGAGCTTTGGAGTCAACGTTTGCCGCCATCGGGAGGGACCCTCGGGAAGCTCCCGGCAAATCTCAGCACAGCACAGTGGTGTCGTTGAAGGTGAACCTCCTCCGCAGAGGAGGGGCCTTCGACGTTTTGCCATTTCGGGACATCGTCCCTTACTGGCATGATGGTGGTTATTTAATGATATGACGGTGGGTGGATGGTGGCGGATATTATTTAAGGGTTGATTGGTTTGTTTGTTGGAGGTGAAATGTAATGAAATGTAATGAACATCTGGAGGGGATTGTATGGGCCTATGGTGGTGCAAGCACTAGTCTGGGTCGCTTGTAGGTTTCACCGGGGTCTAGGTCATATTCACCCATCCAGAAGAGAGCAGCAGCAACAGCGTGCGAGCGAGCGACAACCTAATAGAAAACACACCATCAGAGCAGACAGGGAAACACAAGGCCACAGCCAACACCGAAAGGTGATTTTAAAGGCGCTTAATTGTCCGGTCCTCTGTGTTTCACGCAGTTTTGCAGCCTGTACTGCCAGGTAAGTTAATATCCTAAGGTTAGCTGTAAACTGCACCTTGGTGCAGGGCAAAATGCCCACACCAGATGAGGGTTCTGCCATCCCACCACCCATCCCTCATCGGAACATCCATCACAGGATGCCAAACCAACCACCAGCACTGGTGTGACTCATCCTGTAGACAGGGTAAAAACCACTGCTACAGGAACCAAAAGGCAGCGCCGACAACGCAAAGAAGGCGGAAATGGCGCTGTAAAACGTTTGGCTATAGCCGAACAGGCCACCAACCAGGGCCCTTCCCGGGATAATAATTCTCGTTCAGGCCAAAATTCATCAAACGACTCCTCAGATTCAGAAGGAGAATATTTCCACGGAGCTGCGGCTCCAGAGATTTCGTCCTCCAGGATGGAGGAAGAGGACTTCCAGACCAGCTCCTCGGACGTCTCCACAGACGTCGATGAGGCGGAATTCCAGCAGGTAACCTCAAGGAGGAAGAAGGGACAGGCAAACGTCCTGAAGACTGATGCTGCCAGCCAGCGAACCCCACCCAAGCGGCATATTCCTCCCATCATCGTGGATGATTTCCGGGGGTCGGTAGGCTTCCTAAAGGAAGTAATGCCGTCCCTCTCGAATAAATGCAAGGTGACGAGGAGGAAGAGCCGCTTTGTTTTCAAGGCGACAAACATAGAGGACTACCAGCTGCTCCTCAGGGTACTCGAGGGGAAGAAGATCCCCTACTTTACCTTCGGCCTGGACAAGGCACTAGACTTAAAAAGGGTGATCAGAGGACTACCAGTGGATACACCGGTAAGCGAAATCAGCGATGACCTCACTCGACAGGGTATAACACCGCGCTTGGTCAGGCAGCTGACCAAGCCAGGACCGCAAGGTCAGCCTGGCCCCAACCCCATCCCTCTCTATCTAGTGATAGTAGAGCGGTCCAACGAGACGGAGGCAAAGATAGATAGTGTCAAAACTATTTGTTACCTCCGGGTAAAGGTCGAGGCCGTCAGGAGTTCTGGCAGCCCTCCTCAGTGCCACCATTGTCTGGTGTTTAACCACTCCAGCAGGTTTTGCCGCAGAATGCAGCGCTGCCTGCGGTGTGGAGGACCTCATGACAAGGAGGCGTGTCCGAGGTCGCTTACCGATGCGCCCACTTGCGCAAACTGCAAAGGTGAGCATATTGCCTGCTATGGTGGCTGCCCAACAAGGAAGGCGGTTATAGCTGCCAGAAGACCGGCACAGGAAAGAACACTTCAAAGAGCGCCAGCCAGGGAAGAGAACAGGGCTCTCCCTACCTCAGTCTCCAAGGCTACGACATCCAGCAGGCAGCCACCAAATGAAGACCGACAGCAGGTTGAACGGCGCCCATCTTTTGCTGAAGTTGTGCAAAGATCCTCTGACACCCCAAAACAGTCTCGTGGGAAAACACCAGCACCCACACAGAAACAAAAACAGACACGGGCCCCAGCCCCAGGAAGCGCTGCTTCCAAACCATACCTCAATGAGAGGAGACTACCTCGCCAACCCGAGAACCCGACTGTGGTGGTTGCGCATAGCGAACCTATGCCCCCTAGACAGTTGAGGGACGAAAGGGCTCGAGGTAGGCCTGCTCCCGTTAGGTCATCCTCCCCAGCCAACACCAACATAGTGCCCTCTACCACGAGCTCCACCCAACTAACGGCTTCCCTGGATCTCACGGAGATGTTTAGGTGGTTGCAGAATTTGCTGCATTCACATGGACAAAAGATCTGTGAGATCTTAGTGAAGTTCTTCTGTGCCTCAGACCCGGCAAGCAAGATGCTGGCTGCAATGGAGGGACTTGCCGTACTGTCAACTGGTATCCAGCAATCACAGAATGGCGAATCGAACTAGGTCTCGTACCTCTTTTCGCTTCGCATTCTGGAATGCGTGTGGCCTGGTTGATCAGGGGGCGAGCTATTGCTGTTCTCTCGAGCAAATGCCCTAGACGTCATCCTAGTCAGCGAAACGCATCTCCGTCCAGACACCCGTTTCCGCATCCCAGGCTACATTTGCCATCGCACGGATGGCCAAGGCTGCCCTGGCGGTGGTACAGCGGTACTTGTCCGGCAAAATGTAGTCCACAAACCCATCCAGCTCCCTCCTCTTCAAACCCTAGAGGCCACGGCAATCTGTCTTGACCTTGGCGGAACTGAGGTCCTGGTGGTCTCTGTGTATCACCCCCCCACCCGCAGTTCGTTCCAAACGACTATCTATCTATCCTAAACTTACACCCAAGTGCTATCATGGCCGGGGACTTTAATGCAAAACATCAGCGTTGGCATTGTGGTCGTCGGGCAGATGCAAGAGGCAATCAAATCATTCGCCTAATAGATGAAAACACACAGCTTCAAGTGCAGGGTCCCTGGCAACCAACGCACTACCCGAGAGGTGGAGGACTGCCATCAGTCATTGACTTCGCAATCACAAAGCTTTTTCCATTTCATCTCACTCTTACGTCACTAAACGCACTTCATTCTGACCATAATCCGGTGCTGACAGAAATCAACTCCAGGGTTGCCAGTCATGACACCTCGCTTCAAACGCGAGAAGTCGATTGGGAAGGCGTAAGGAGCTGCCTCCGCACTTCCATTCCACCGAACCCAAAAGTTACAAACATCCCGGACATTGAGAGGGCAATCTCATCATTCACTTCTATCCTGACGCGAACTGCCAAAAATCTAACAGTTCACGGACCTGCACCTCTTCATCCAGACGTTCTTCCTTTAGACATCACCCTACTTATCCGCCGCTCCTGGGCGGCATGGAGACTGTACCAGCGACACCGCACGCCACATAATCGCGCGCTCTTGCGACGCTTACGTCGACTTGTCAGGGTCCGACTGCGTGAGCACAAGGTGCAAGCGTGGGAGGGCACAATGGCCAGACTGCGCGTTGAAAATGGCGACGTGTGGCGTATCGCCAGAACCCTCAGGAATCGCAAAGGTCAATACACCTCACCCATCCATGACACCCAAGGCCTCGCCTATGAACCCCAAGCCAAAGCAAATGCGTTCGCTGACTATCTTGAACGCACTCTATGTCCGAGAGAGGACCCCCAGGACGACATCTTTTCCGAACGCGTTCGTAGGGAGGTACGCCGATTTTTTCGACGTCCTCCCGAGGACGCGGAACGACTTCCCGTCATTCGCCCCAGTGAAGTCCAGGGCGTACTCAAACGCCTCAAACCAAACGAGGCGGCGGGGCCGGACGGGCTGACACTCCTCATGCTTCGTCACCTTCCCTTCAATGCCGTTCTTTTCCTAACCAGGATCTTGAATATGTGCATCACCTTGGGGCACTTTCCTCGCGAGTGGAGAGAGGCTCGGGTGATATGTATATTGAAGCCTGGGAAGGATCCTGTACATCCTTCAAGCTACCGATCCATAAGCCTCCTTTCTACCCTCTCGAAGGTATTCGAGAGGTTAATCCTAACCCGAATGACTCCCATCTTGGGAGATGTTCAAGCTATTCCTGACCACCAGTTCGGATTTCGTCCTGGGCACTCGACTACCCAACAGCTGCTACGTGTGGTGGAGACAGCGGCCCTGGGTTTCCAGGAACGCGCCTTCACGGCAGTGGTATCTTTGGATGTCGAAAAGGCCTTCTCCACGACATGGCATGCCGGTCTGATCTTCAAACTTATCCAACTGGGGCTACCTACACAGCTAATCAACATCCTACACAGCTTTCTCAGGCACAGATCATTTAAAGTCACAGTAGCAGGGAAAACATCTACACTGAGACCCGTGAGAGGCGGAGTCCCCGAAGGCTCTGTACTATCCCCCACACTATTTAGTGTTTTCATGGCAGATTTTCCAACCCAACCACAGGTCGAAATGGCACAATATGCTGACGACGTGATGTTGTTCTGCAAAAACATACATATACTCAGAGCCTTCAACCCAGTTCAGAGACACCTCCGTCTCACACAAGAATGGTGCAGGCGTTGGCGGATGTCCGTAAATCCGGACAAAAGCCACGTCATTCTTTTTACGAAGCGCCACACCCCCGCTGACCGACCAAACTTCCACTTCAGGAGCCGAAGAATAGAGTGGACTAATTCCATCAAGTACCTGGGCGTTCAACTTGATAGAGGCCTAACTTTCCGCGGACACATCAGGGATCTATCGGCACGGGTGCAGGGGGCTATTGCCTCTCTGTACCCAATGCTGGATGTTCGCTCGATGCCAGTCCGCTTAAAGCTACACCTCTTTCGAGCGCTGATAATCCCACTCATGTTGTACGCCTGTGAAATCTGGGGCATGGCTGCCGATAGCTGGATAGCATACCTTCAGCGTGCACAGAATAGAGGACTCCGATCCATCTATTCTGTGGGCCGTTCTTTTCCCGTGAGGTTACTTCACGAAGCTTCCCTTCTCCCATACGTGGAGGACGAAATTAGACGCCGGGCAACAAAATTTTACGATAAAATTCCAGCTCATAGAAGCGCCCTGGTTCAGTCTCTAGGAGACTACGACGCTGGGAGCCGCCGATTCAGGTTTTACCGGGTACCCCGTATGGCTTGCGGGCATCCGAGGTAACAAAGGAGTTAATCCTTACAGCAGCATAAGCTAAATTACAAATCTCCAAAAGAGCTGTTTGGCTACTAAATTTACCCCATTTTAGAAAAATAAAACACCAGGGTGTAAACAAAAAAGCGGTTTGGCATCCTGTACAAAATTAAAGAGGAGCAAAAAGCTACCTCAACAAAATTTTCTTCAACAAAAATATCACATCATCCTACAAACATCAAAATTAACCTGCGATCAGACCCAAAACCTGGGTGGGTACGCAGCAAAAACCTTCTGGCTGTTAACAGCCTGTCAGTACACGACTTGGACTTGGACTTGGACTTGTTGGACGATTGGAGGAGAGCACTCCTGTAGATACGCTAAGTGCCCAGTATGGCAGGAAGCCCGTATAGAAATGGAATTAAACAAACACGGACAACGCACACGCTATGACGCTGCCCCAAAGATACCTAATACGCAAGGCATCCCCAAGGAAGCTTTCAAAGGGACCCGATACCCTGGACTCCCACCAACAATAAGGCCGCAATACAAAAACTACGCCGCGGCACTCACTGCCTCCGCATCACAACAGTAAAGTCAGCAAACTACTGTACTCAAACCACGGGCTCCACATAAACAAATCACGGCAGCAGCCCAACCCCAGATACTCACTCCATCCCAAGGTCCTTCTACAATTAGGACACTTTCCGAAAAATCCCCATACATACCTGCACCAACCAACAAGTCTGCGTGTCCAGCAGGAACAACTGGCGAATCCAGAACGCCCATGCAACAACGGCTCCTGACCCGCCCAGCAACAAATCATCCCCTACCGCAGAATCCTAAACCATCCATCCTGATGAACAGTTTCTCAACCTAATGTCCAGGATTCCTCTACACCTGCAGGCTGACTTTGCAGCTGCCTTAGCCGATGCATTGGCTACCTGCCCCTCTACGATACCATCACAAACAATCCTGGTACATACCGTCTTCATCTTCATGGGCACCAATGGCGGACGTCAATGTCATACAATACCTCACCAGTCTACGCATTTGTTCCTGGAATGCTAATGGTCTGCGGCATAAGATACGTGAAGCCACTAACTTCATCGCTGTGAACAAAATTAACATCTTCCTTGTTCAGGAGACCCACCTAGCTCCACGGTATAAGGCCACCATTCCAGGAATGATTTGTTACAGGACTGATCGTCCGGACGGTTATTGTGGGACAGCAATCTACGTCCAAAGGCACATCACCCATCACCGCCTACACCTGCCTGCTGTTGACGGCCTAGAAGTAACGGGTATCCAAGTTGCAACCGACAAGGGACCCCTCAATATCTACTCGGTTTACATTCCACCGAGTAGAGCGATTAGTCAGCGTTCTTTGGACCACATATTCACTGGCTCTCCCGCCATAGCCATGGGAGATTACGACGCCAAGAGCACTCTCTGGATCTCCACCATCACAAACAGTCGTGGACGCCTTCTAGAACGTTACATAGAGCGTAAAAATCTGGTTGTGCTTGCTCCTTCCTCTCCGACCATAACACACGGAGATCGTGGACCTCCTGATTGGTTGGATATAGCTCTACTGTGCAACATCCGTAGTCATCCAACAATCTTTTCACTTCCTGAACTTTCTTCCGATCATTTCCCCATCATCCTTCTCTACAAGGCAAAATTAACACCTAAATCTTTACCTTCTCATGCAAATCCCCGACCAACCAACTGGAGCAAATTCTCAATTATCATGGCCGAAAAACCTGCCCATATTCACCCTTGTACAACAATTGCGGCAGCTGACGAACTGGAGGATTTCATCACCACCACCATGGCTGATGCCATGCGCGAAGCAACTCCTGTCCGCAAATCTCCACATAGTCCCCTTAAACCCCTCCCAAAACATTTGCGCCAACTCATCTCGGCTAAAAACAGAGCACGGCGAAAATTTCAAAACACGCGCCAAACACAAGATAAGAGGGAATGGAATCGCCTCCAAACCGCAGTGAAGCTGGAACTAGCAGATCACTTCAATGAAGAATGGGAGAGGAAATTACGTACACTCGACGCCACCGATGTCTCTCTCTGGAGGATGTCTAAGGCTCTGCTCCGAATACCTACCTCCGACCCGCCACTTGCCGACGGCCAACGAACTGCACAATTCTCTAGAGAAAAAGTGGAACTCCTAGCCGAACACCTGGCGGCTACCTTCCATCCTGCAGAATCCCCTGACCATGAGCAGGTCGCAGAAATTGAACAAAAGGTACAACAGTTCCTTACCTCTCCCTATAATACAGACGAAGTGCAACTCACCAACATCGCTGAGGTCAAAGGTATAATTACTTCAGTCAGACCTTACAAAGCTGCTGGTTACGATCACATACCATACGCTGCCTTCAAGGTACTCCCGCAAAGCTGGATAGCACTAATAATCCATCTCTTCAATAGCCTGCTCCTACTCTCATACTTTCCCAAAAAGTGGAAACATGCCAAGCTCATTACGCTCCCCAAACCCGGCAAGGGTTCTAAAAATATCGAAAACCACCGACCCATTAGTCTGCTACCAGCAATCAGCAAACTATTCGAAAAGGTAATCCAACATCGCCTCCAAAAGCTCCTAGATGAGTTAAACATCCTGCGCCCGGAACAATTTGGATTTCGCCGATGCCACTCCACATCGCACCAACTGTTACGTCTGGTTGATGAGGTGACCTGCGCATTCAATAATCGTCAGTAAGTCGCAGCTCTCTTCCTTGATATTTCAAAGGCCTTCGACTCTGTCTGGCATCAAGGCCTCTTCTACCGTTTAATAAATTACGACTTCCTCCCCTACATAATCCATCTTGTCAACCATTACCTCACGCAACGCACCTTTTCTGCGGTTAGAGATGACATTGCTTCCCAAACCTATTTCATCAATGCAGGGGTACCCCAAGGTAGTGTACTTGGTCCCCTGCTCTTCTTAACTTACATCAACACCCTTCCCACTATCTGGAGCTGCAAACTCTATTTATTCGCTGACGATACAGCAATCACCACGGCCTCATGTCAACATCACATTGCTGTACAACGCCTTCAGAGATATGCTACCATGATTTCCGCCTGGTTCCTTACTTGGCGATTACGCATAAACGCCGCAAAATCGCAGGCAGTCACCTTCACCCGACGTAAAACTCAGGACGTTCCAGAGCTGCATCTCGCAGGAGAACACATTCCCTGGAGCAACCAAGCCCAATATCTTGGAGTTACACTGGACATGCGCCTAACTTGGAAAGCCCACATCCTTTCTGTCGCCTCCAAAATTACGAAACGCATGGGCATGCTCTATGCATTATACAATAAAAAGTCACCAATGAGTCTCAGGAACAAGATACTCATTTACCGACAAATACTGAGGCCGGCGATAACTTAAGCATGTCAAGTATGGGGTGCTGCAGCCCCCTCAAATTTATATAAACTCCAGGTCCTGCAAAACCAATATTTAAGAATAGCTACAGGTGCGGAGTGGTACATCCCTAATAACAACATACACCAAGATCTCTCATTTCCCAAGCTCACGACCTACATCCAAAAACTCTCACCTAAATTCTACTCTGACCTACCTTCTAGTTTCAATCAACTCATCAGAGGTCTGGGGGAATATGATATAGACCCCGGGGCTACCTACAGACACCCCAGAACCTCTCTAGGCACATCATAAACCTATCACTTTCATATTGAATTTTCATTTCTCTTCTCTTTAAAACCCAATTCATCAGAACAAAAACCAACCATCAAACCACCATCCGTTATTCATCCTTCATAAAATGCCAGTAAGGGACACTGTTCCGGGATGGCAATAAGTCGAAGGCCCCTGTTCCAAGGAGCAGGGTTCACCTTCAACGACACCTCTGTGCAGCTGCTTGTTGGACGACACAGGCAGTTCGCTCCGAGACTTCGTGGGGTGAACATCTACAGATTATCGAGAATCCACTAGAATCCACGGAAGGAAGAGCCCGATTACGAGGAGAAGGGAGACCGAGCCAGCAAGAACGTCGACGCTCCGAGCACTAGCTCGGCCGGAAATTTCCAGCTCGTTTCCAGGGAAGTGACCAGCTCTGCACTAAGATAGGGCAGCAAGGCCATAGCCAACGGTCTCTCGGCCGGTAACTAGGCGCCCCCCGGGGATCGGTCCTCTGCTGCTCGGGCTTCTTAGCGCCCTTTGCAAGCTCTATCTCCCTTCCTCTTTTCTATTAGAGTTTAAGGCCCCCTTTAGGCTACTTTCTCTCACTTTCACTTCACCAAGTCAAAACAAGCACATATCACTATGGCTAAGACAAGAAGGACAGCGTCGGCTGCCAAATTTTCCTCATCCAAGACCAAGACTTCGAAGAACAAAACCCTCCCGAGAAAACTTTCACCATCTCCCTCCCCCTCACGCTCAAAGACACCACCACCACCTCAACCTATTTCACCCCTTCTACTCCTTCTCCTTCCAAATCCAAGGCACCTTCTTCTGCCAGGCCCACTTCTCCGAAACCCAGCTCTTCCAACGCTACCGACTCAGGACCACAGACACTGACACACACTGCTCCAATCGACATCCGGGATAAGAGAACCGATATTGCGCCAATTTTTGTGAGTAAAACCCAGGCCGCAACCATCCGCCAAATAACTCAGGGCATAGACAAGTCTTGCAAAATTAAATTCACCTACACAGTAGACACAGCCGTATCTCCGGGGACTTTATTTTGAAGACGTTCTCGCTCGAGGACTACTAGAATTTGGTAAGATACCTCAAGACGAAAAGCGTACAGCACTACCTAATGCCCCACCCTGAAGAAAGAACTGCCCGCTTTGTGGGCTGGACGCTGAATTTACGGGGGAGGAAATCAAAGAAGACCTGGCGAACTACGGGTTCCAGGCTATAAGGGCAACTCAGATGAGAAGGCGCAACAGGGATAGAGCTCCCTGCCTATGTTCCCAGTAGAACTGTAGGACAGCCTTAGAATAGAAAGATTTTGGAACTAAAATACCTGGCGCATTTCAAAATTCACGTAGAGGAGTATAGAGCAGCCACAACACCAAAACAATGCTCACGCTGCCAACAATTTTGGCACGTGAAAAAGGATTGTAGCTCCCAAACCCCCATTTCGCCTAATGAACAGGTTCACACTACTCCGGCACATGCACTGTTCCATCTCTGGAACGACCTTGCGTACTAGGTGGCGCTGAGGGTCATGGTGCAACTTGGCATGGTTGCAACGCGTACTACGCTGCATGCAACAAACTGGCGAGGAACCCTCATGCACAGCCTTCCAAACCCCAGACAGACCAGAGAACGCAAGCTCTATATTCTCACGCTGCTGCACAACTTAGCGAAGCGGAATGGTTCACCAGGAATAGGAAAGGCCGCTCGCGCCCACCCCCTCTAGCAGAACCTTCTGCGTTTGAGCAGCCGCGGGTCAGTTCCGGGGCCAGCCCAATCAGAAGTGAGCGACCCCCACGACCAACACCAGCACCAAATACTCAGCCAGGCCCCTCTAAGGGAGCTACGCCTCCCGCAGCTACAAAATCGCTCCTGATCCGAAGTACACGGGATCCTACAACGGCACTGCGCTCGCTAGTGAGATCACTAGGACTGCCAACACACAGAGTGCCACTTAGCGAGGTGGAAGAACGCCTTTAAATTCTTTGTGGCGTATTCTCACAACTAGGGAACGACGTAATTCAGACAGCACACTACCTGACCGAACTTATTAGGGACATTAACCGATGCAGTCATGGCTAATTCTGACACACTTAGGATTGTCTCCTGGAACTGCAATGACATCAGAAAAAGATCCAAAGAATTAACAGACCTCTTACAAACATACTCCATTCAGATAGCTTTGCTAAACGAAACACATAAACATCGTCTCTCCGCTCCGGCTACCAAGTTTATAGGAATGACCGCGACCGAAGAGGAGGCGGGACAGCAATAGTCCTTCAAAATAATGTTCTTCATTATAGAATTAACTCCCCTAATTTAGCTCGTTCGGAAACCACGGCTATCAAACTTAAAATCCACAACACGGATATAGTGATAGCCTCTGTTTACAATCCCCCGGGGGATATAGACACAGAAGACATCAGTAAAATAATGAACCTAGGACACAGAGTACTCGCTACAGGTGGTTATAATTGCAAGCACCAGCTCTGGAACTGCACAAATCCTAACCCTCAAGGGACCAAGCTACTAAACTACATCAGCAATACAAATTATCTAATCTCAGGTCCGGATGAACCAACTTTCATTCCTCATATGGCAAACCATACGCCGGACTTCCTAGATATCGCACTTTTAAACAATGTCCCATACGACACGGACTTTGAAGTCCTACAGGAGCTCACCTCTGATCACTTGCCTATGTTAATAAACATTAAAGCTCCTATCGCGTTCAAGCCAGCTACCTTAAATTTTAACCAAGTAGACTGGGAATAATTCAAAGAGTCAGTTAACTATTACCGACCAGAGCTGCAAATCAATTCTGCAGAGGAACAAGACACAACAATAAATAAATTCAAAACAGCCATAAAGATAGCCACTTCTGCCTGTATTCCCTTAAAACAACAGCGGGCTATCAATGCTAGATTTCCCCACGAAATTAAGATTCTCCAGCATGCGCAAAATAAAGCCCGATGCAAATGTCAAAGAACAAGAAACATCCTACATCGCGCAGATTACCACAAAGCTAGAGATTTAGCTAACGCACGCGCTACAAATTACACCCAAAATCAATGGTATAACACGCTGGAAAATTTAAATCCCCAACAAAACTCAACTTGGCGAATAGATAAATGTCTTACGCAAACACAAACGAATATCCGTCTCCTCCAAATTAATAATACAACAGCCGAAACACCCCAGGCCGAGGCTGAAGCTTTTGCGATCACCTTGGAGAATGTCTTTTCCGCCAAACCAGTAATTGGGCAAGATGACTTCATAGCAGAAGTCGAAAACGAGGTTAGAGACTTAGGGCAAAGACCGACTCGCAATAAGATGCCCAAGACAAACCCAGGCGAAATAGGCTGGATCATACGGCATCTACAAAACAGAAAAGCTCCTGGGCCAGACAAAATACCAAATGTGTTACTAAAGAACCTACCACCAAGTGCACTAAAGCTCTTAGCAAACATTTTTAACTTCATACTCGGAAGTGGAAGGTTTCCTTCATGCTGGAAGAAGCCAAAATACTCCTGTTCCCCAAAGCAAATAAAACTCTAGCACTTCCAGCCAAATACAGGCCAATTAGCCTATTAAACACAATAAGCAAAGTTCTAGAAAAGATAATAATAATAATAATTAAGAGGATAAACAAACACATTCATAAGAACAATATTCTTATACCTGAGCAGTCGGGATCAGAGCTCAGTACTCTACCACACTCCAACTTTTGCGAATGACCGAACAAATCACTAACGGATTTAACAGGAAAAAGAACTTTTAGACATTGAAAGAGCCTTTGATAAAGTATGGCATGCAGGCCTTATTAAAAAGCTAAAACAATACGAATTCCCTGATTCGGCATTTGCCCTAATTGGGGACTAGCTCTCCGGTAGCCGCTTTCGCACCGCGGTAGAGGACACAGTATCCAGCGTTAAGCCAATCCAAGCAGGCGTTTCTCAAGGAAGTCTGCTGGGACCGACACTACTCAACTGATACATAAATGACATGTCCGATCTAGTAAGAACGAACAAATATATATATATATATATATATATATATATATATATGCCGACGACACCGCTCTAGTAACGCAGTCAATCCAACCGCGAATCATTCATCAACGTCTTTAAAACGTCATAAATACACTAGAACCTTGGTTCTCAGAGTGCAGAATTAAAGTAAATGCACGAAAAACGCAAGATATAATCTTCACGAAAAGACTCCTGCATAGGAAAAACAAGCGTGCCCTTCAGCCGCTAATATATCCAGGCGAAGGTATCGACTGGAAGGACTAAGTGACCTATTTAGGCCTTGTAATGGACCAGGGACTCACCTGCGGCAAACACATTACTACGATCAGAGCCAAGGCCAATGGCGAGCTAAATAAGTTATTTCCAATATGTAATACTAACAGCCAACTTAAAGTACATATGGGCCTTACCCTATATAAGACACTGCTAAGGCTTATTATCACGTATGCAGCCACCGTGTGGGGATACGCTGCAAAAACTCACTTACACAAATTGCAAACGCTACAAAACCGAATAACCAGAGTAATTGCACAGCAACCGCCGGTAGCACCAGCCAATCTGTTGCACTACGAACTCAGACTACACTCAATTGAGGAATTTATCAAAAGACTCAGGTTCAACATATATAAGCGCAAAGATAAAAACACTGGCGCACTAATACAGCAACTAGGCACTTACGCACCAAATACAATAAACACAAAAGACCGCTGTCCATTTTTGATAGGACCATAGGAATGGGAGACCCAGAACCCAGAAATAGACATCCAAGAGTATCTTAACACTCTCGTAAGACTTCCATAGAAGAAGTAAGATTACCCATTACTGTACACCACACCATGACATTTGGCAGTTCCACAAAGTCCTTGCTCTTAGTCAAGGCGGCTCTAGTGGGGAGGAAACCCCCTCCCCCATACTTACACGACATATCGCTATAAATAATGGTTATGATGAATCTAATGCGAACAAATTCAACTTAGAATTAACCTCATACTAGATGCAGCTTACGCGCAGAACTAACAAACATAGATAGTGTCACCCAATTAGCGGAAAACACAACCAATGAGTAAGCCGAGTAAGGGACCACAGGCAGCGAAGCCACACCCATCCATTAGTCTCTGTCACTAACTGAGGGGATGATTAGGAAAGTGTCACTTGTCGCAGGCCGCCTCTTTTCCCCTTCCACTGCCATCTGGAACTTTTGCGGTGATTCACGGAAACTAGAGACTTCGAGAAAACGGCGATATTCCTATTAAAAGGGCTGCAGTGATCAATTGAGTCAGTCAGTGCTTGACGAGCTAGTAAACGGACGAGAAGACTGTGTACGTGCATCGGAACGGGAACGGACGAACTGGTGAATTTTAATTGTGTGCATTACGTAATTCTGTGTAATTGGCAAGTGTTCAACTGTAAGTCGGAAGAAATAAAGAACATTTTTGAGTTTGTGTAATTGGACTTTTCATTTCACGAACCCACAAATTCACATTGGTGTCAGGAACCGGGACGACAACATCACCGAACATTACAACCATGGACGCGGCATTGGAAAAGATTTTGCAGAAGCTGATGGAAATGAAGGCCGAACTGACATCGTAAATGAAGACGGCAAATGACATCACCGAGAAAATGGAAAAGAAGTTGGAGACGGCAAATAACAACTTGACCGCGAAGATGAACGAGTAAACAAAAAAAAAAAAAAAAAACGGAAGCGGCAAATAACAACCTGGCCGCAAAACTGGAAGAAATGAAGACGGCTAGCGATAACCTCGCGGAGAAGATGGAAGATATTGAGGTTGCGAACGAGGCCCTCGCCGCCAAATTTGAAGAACAGTTGGCCGGCGTGAGGGATGACATCGCGAAGCTGGGCAAGCGGATGGGTCAAGTAGATGACCGCCTTAATAGTTTAGAGAATAAGGCCGACAATAACGCCAAGACCCTGAACGCCGTGGTGCAAGACGTCGAAGACCTTGCGAACCGCGTAAACAACCTGGAGGGAAAGGCCGACAGCAGCGTCAAGTCCCTGAACGCCATGGTGCAGAACGTCGTATGCAGGAGGCTGAAGGATTTGAAGGCCGACGAGTCGGGGTGCGACACGAGATCTGCGCACGTCAAACCTCCCATGTATGACGGCGCGTCAACGTTTGAAGTCTTCCGCCACAAGTTCGACACAGTGGCCAAGCAAAACAAATGGTCGCCAGTGGAGGAGGCCACACAGTTAATAGACAGCCTCCAGGGACGTGCCGCGGAAGTCCTAAACACGGTGCAGACAACGCTGGCGTCCAAGGACATCTGAGAGGCCCTGGAGAATCGTTTTGGAAACCACCACTTAGCCGCAGCGTACCGCAGCCAGCTAAAGGCAAGGTCACAGCAGCCAGGGGAAATGCTGCAGGAGTTCGCCCTGGCAGTTGAACAACGGCGATTATAAAACAATCCACGAGGCGCTAACGGCGGCATTAAGGATGGAGGCGGCCAGGGTAACAGCTATCCCGATGTCGAGTACGAGGAGTGTCCGCTACACCGGAGACAGGAGACAAGCCGAGGGACGCCGGCGAACACCTAGTGGCCTGTGTTGGGGGTGTGGACAGCCCGGACACCTGCAGAGAGACTGCCCACACCGGTAAGAGCAGCCGGAAAACGAGTAAGAAGCGTCGTGGGGAGGGGCACGTCGGCGCCATCACCACCATCCCCTCAAGTGACACTGCGCGCCGTCAGCCCGCCTATGGATGACAGCCTCATCGCGGACGGTTGGGTAAGACGAGAGCCGTGCCGCGTGCTCGTGGACACCGGGGTGGCCGTGAACACCATCAGACCTGACGTGGCGAAGGGTTTGCCGACAAGGAAGCCAAGCCGACCATACGAGCTCTTCACGGCATTGGGCGACACCTTGCCTGTGGAGAGGGAGGCCCTGCTGAAGTTGACCTTGGGAAGGAGCACCGCACGTCTGTGGCTGTTCGTCGCGAAGGTGGCTGAGGAGGTGATACTGGGATTGGATGCCCTCAGGAGCCATGAGGCGACGATCGACGTCGGCAAGAAGGCCCTGCGGCTCAACGGAGAAGAGGTTATACTCAGTCAAGCAGAAGAGCGCCTTGGAATTTGCCGGGTCGTATTGGACGAAGACGTGGTTGTCCCCACGAGGAGCGAGGTGGTGGTGACGACACGACTGGAAGGCCAGAGAACCAGGAACATGAAGTTGGAACGGAAGACGCTGGCGCACGGACTATATGTAGCTAGGGCACTGTTGCCGTGTCGAGAGGAGATGCCAGTGAAACTGCTAAATCCAACGGACACCGATCACGACGTCCAGGCCGGGACGGAGTTGCGAACGTGCGAGCCCGTGTTGAGCGTAACAGCAATCGACAAGACACAGGAGCCGGTGCCGACGCAACACCTGGGGCCCCGGCTAGAAGGCCTACTGGAGAAGGCGGCCGACAACCTGATAGCAGAACAGCTGGATAAATTTCGATCACTGCTGAGGCGAAACCAGAACGTCTTCAGCCAAGGCGACAGTGACTACGGCCGCACGGACAATGTGCTTCACCGCATCAACACTGGGGACGCCCGGCCTATTCGGCAACAACATAGACGCGTTCCGCTGGCGAAGCAAGGGGCGGTGAGAGACATGCTGGACGACATGAGATCCAGGGGAGTGATTGAAGAGTCTGACAGCCCTTGGTGTTCCCTTGTAGTCTTGGTGACAAAGAAGAACGGCGAGCTGCGCTTCTGTGTAGACTACAGAAAGTTGAACGCTGTCACCCGGAAGGACTGTTTCCCCTTACCCCGGATTGACGAAACCCTGGACACGCAAGCTGGTGCATAGTGGTTCTCGACACTGGACCTGAAGTTGGGCTACTAGCAGGTAGCTCTAGATCCAAGAGACAAGGAGAAGACCGCATTCTCGACAGGCCAAGGGCTCTGGCAGTTCAAGGATATGCCCTTTGGCCTCTGCAACGTACAAGCTACCTTGTAACGCCTCATGGAGTCAGTGATGAGAGGGCTGACCTACGACACCTGCCTGATATACCTGGACATCATCATCAACGGGAAGGCTTTTGAAGATCACCCGAGAATCTGAGTAAGGTGCTTCAGAGACTGCAGGCGACCAACTTAAAGCTGAACGTGAAGAAGTGCCAGCTCTTCCGCAAGGAAGTGAACTACTTAGGCCATATAGTTTCAGCAACCGGAGTGGCCACAGACCTGGGGAGGACACAGGCTGTGAGGGATTGGCCTCGCCCAAAGGATAAGAAACAGTTGCGCAGTTTCCTGGAGCAGTGCAGTTATTACCGCTGCTTCATAAAGGAGTTCTCCAACATCACAAAACCCCTCACCCTCTGACCGAACACCGGCCTTATGCGTGGAGAGAGGACGCCGAAAACGCTTTCCAGCACCTAAAGGAAACCCTGTGCAGCGCTCCAATATTGGGTTTCCCACAACCGGGGGGCGCCTTCATTGTGGACACCGACGCCAGCAACCATTGCATTGTAGGTGTCCTATCGTAGATCAGGACGGCCATGAGCGGGTGATAGCCTACTACAGCAAGACGCTAGCCAAGGCAGAGGAGAACTACTGCATCACCCGACGAGAATTAGTGGAGGTAGTAAAGACCTTGGAGCACTTCCACAAGTACCTGTAAGGTCAGCCATTCCACCTGAGGACTAACCATTCCACCCTAACCTGACTATTCAGCTTTAAGAACCTGGAAGGCCAGACAGCACGTTTGGTCCAGGGCCTGCAGGAGTACGACTTCACCAAGGAACATCGTAGAGGGAAGAGCTACGGTAACGCAGACGCCACGTCCCGAAGACCCTGTCCAGAAGAGTGCGGCCAGTGCACAAGAGTGGAAGAGAAGGAGCGTGCCGCAGCAGTCCGAGTAGTTGTGGCAGTGCCTGCGGACGACTGGGATAGCGCAGGCCTGAGCAGGGAGCAGCCGGCGGAAGCACACTTGGGGCCACTCTTTAAGGAAGTGGAGGCAGGGACCAACCCAACCTAGGAGGACATCGAATGGAGGAGTGCCACCTACAGGTCGTACTGGGCCCAATGGGACTCGTTGAAGACCAGAGATGGCGTGCTGTTCCGGGTATGGGAGTCACCCGATGGGAAGACGCAGAGAGAACAGTTGGTACTTCCCCGGGGTAAGGTCCCGGAAGTCTTGGAGAAAGTGCATGCCGGTACTTCAGGAGGACACCTGGGAGCGAACCGAACGATTGACAAACTACGGCAGCACTACTACTGGCTGAGACTCCGAGCAGATGCCTCGTGGAGCATGTGTTCTGTCGATTGGGGTGCCGTTAGAGCTACTCAGTGACCAGGGTACCAACTTTGAGTCCAAACTAATGAAGGACGCACTACAAAGGCTTGGGGTGAACAAGAACCGCACGACGCCTCTACATCCCCAGTCGGATGGCATGGTCGAAAGATACATCAAGACCTTAGAGGAACACCTGAGGAAGGTCGTGGCCAGTCATCAGCGAGACTGGGACGTCAAGGTGCCACTGTTCTTGCTGGCCTACCGCTCGTCTACACACGACAAAAATGGGATGACGCCAGCCAGCTTAATGTTTGGCCGAGAGTTGCGCCTCCCTTGTGACCTGGCTTTTGGAAGCCCTCCGGGGGTGAAACAGCCAGCGACCGAGTATGTGGAGCACTTGGTGGACCATCTCCACGACATGCACGAGATGGCTCGCCAGAACATCCAGAAGGCGAGCGACCGCGCATGAAGACCAGGTATGACAGGCAAGCCAACAGCCAAGGGTTCCAGCAAGGTGACCTGGTCTGGTTGTACCGTCCTACCCGGAGCAAGGGACGCTGCCCGAAGCTCCAGCGTCCATGGCAAGGACCGTACCGCGTGGTGAAGGTGATTAACGACGTGGTCTACCGCATCCAGAAGGTTCCTCGGGGGAAGATGTTGGTGGTACACCTGCATCGTCTAGCCCGCTACGATGGTGCTGTTCGGGACGACCAGCTTTGAGGAGGGAGCCGTGTCACCCACTTAGCGGAAAGTACAACCAACGGCAGCTGAGTAAGGGGCCAGAGGCAGCGAAGCCACAACCACCCATTAGTCTCTGTCACTAACTGAGGGGATGATTAGGAAAGTGTCACTTGTCGCAGGCCGCCTACTTTCCCCTTCCACTGCCATCTAGGACCATCGCGGTGATTCACGGAAACTAGAGGCTTCGAGAAAACGGCGATATTCCTATAAAAATGGCTGCAGTGAGTCAATTGAGTCAGTCTGTGCTTGACGAGCTACTGAACGGACGAGAAGACTGTGTACGTGAATCGGAACGGTAACGGACGAACTGTTGAATTGTAATTGTGTGCATTCCGTAATTCTTTGTAATTGGCAAGTGTTCAACTGTAAGTCGGAAGAAATAAAGAACATTTTTGAGTTTGTGTAATTGGACTTTTCATTTCACGAACCCACAAATTCACATTGGTTTCAGGAAGCGGGACGACAACATCACCGAACATTACAACCATGGACGTGGCATTGTAACAAATAATTTAATTTAATTTAATTGTATTATCTGGATTACATTTTACTTGAACTTTCTTTCCTAGTCAATCATTGCAGGTTACCTCCAGCATATCGATAAATTCTTAATTCTTTAATACAAATATTCCATTAATTACATAATACTCCTTACTTCTGCACGTTTACTCATCACTAACAAGATTACAGAACACTTATCTCCTTATGAAGATTATTGATTTTCCACTTCTATCCAAAACTTTTCATCTTTCCACATCAAGCAAGATTATTGAGTTTCTTTTCCATAGACACCGTTCATCATTTCATGGCCCACTAATATTCAGATCAGAATACAAGACTCTTAAAGCATAAACTCCCGTGACAAATATGAGTGGAATAAGATGAAATATAGTTCTTATTGGCAGCTGCAAGAACAACGTAATGTGGTGATATGGACCAGTAGGACGTTAGTTATTTGGTTGTATAGCGAAATACAAAGAATGGAGCAGGAGGCTATCTGCAATTGGCGTTCTTGTGCATCAGAACTCCATAGGAGGAAGATGTGTATTTGAGTCTCTCCGAGCAATGTGCGGAAAAAGTTTGTGTATATGCATTTAAGATACACTAATTAGTGTAAGTGTAAGAGAAGAATCGTTCATCTATAGGTCAATCAGCGTTTCTTAAAGGACAGCATTTCACGTCATTTAAATTTGTGTCAAAGTTTGGTAAATTTTCAGAAGAATTAAATATTCGACTTTGTAAAAAGAGAGGCAATTGTTTGTTCTAAAAGCAGTAATAATTTTCCTCTACTCCACGACCATGCACAGACATAAGATCTCTAACTCCAGGGATGTTGCCGAGGAACCTACAGGATTACGCTACAAGATCTTCACAAAAGTGACAAACAAATCATCACGTCATCCATCCCACATGATTTACAGCATTCCCATTGCAAATGATCGCCACAATGCAGGGCTTCTAGAACGACATCTTCAGTATTCCAGTTCACAACATATTTCTTTGCAATGCTATTTGAAAAGGAATGCAATACACAATTTCATTATCACTGTTGATAAAGACATGTGCTCTTTAATTGGCTATCCGTAAAACATTAGAAGTCACAATATTCAGCACATCAGCTAAAATAAAATAAAGATAGAGTGTACCGTACAATTTGTCTGAAGCCTACGTAAAAAGAATAAGCTATTTTAAAATACATCTTGTCATTAGTTATGTTCAGATATAAAAATACATCAGCTATTTTTTCTGTTCTCCCTGACTGAGTAGTTATCAAAATAATTTGGTATATTTTCTCAAACAGAAAGAAGTGTTGCATTTCCCAATTGCATATTCAGCTTTGCTGATCTTGTCTTTACTGCAGGATTCACATCGTCTTCTTTTCGATGATTAAGGCACGTTCGGCAACTCAAATACGTTTGGTTGTTCCAGTTTATATATATTTAGAAGCTCTTTCAGATCATTGGAAAGCTTTGATGCCGTTGCTCTTCTCTGTAGCAGTTGTGACAGTAAAGCTAAGAAAAACACTTTCAAATACTCCGGTCTTGTGGAATATTTGTTTTGGTTTACCACAAGGATAATGCTAGAATTAATACCTGCAATATTAAACATATGGTTAAAATTACCACGTAGCAACAATGCATGTATTATTTCAACCCCATATTTATTATCGTACTGCATGGCTATCTCATACTTTTTCTTGCCAACGTCAACAGTTGGTCCTGAGATCAAAACTACTGTTTTACCATTTTGGAACATATGAATCATTTGCAAAGGAGTCATAGCTAACACACATTGTAATTTTTAATCGCAAAAGGGAAGATCTGTTCAACAGAAATGCGGTATCTGATCAATATCGTACTCAGAGAGAAATATTCTCAGTGCCTCTTTGGAACATTTGTATCAGCTGTGAGCAAAAAAGCTCAAGATAAAGCTGAACCTTAAAACCATCTTGACAATGTCACTATTCATCCTGCTGTAGTAATGAACTCATTCGCCTATCCAATGTTACAAATGTAAGTGTGTGTTGTTTCAACCAAGCAACAGGGGCAAAATTATACAGATGGACTCCACTCGCCTTCCTGAACGAATGTGAAATTGGCTCTATGTAGTGTGTAGTATTAAGTGTGTAGTAAACAAACTTCTTGTGTGAGCTCGCTATCAAAGTAACAAAAGCCTGGAACACAAATAATGAAACCGCATTAAAGTGCTGCTGAAAGGTGTGGCTACTTATGCTAATTTGGAACAAATAATGTTAGAAAGCAATTCATTTGAATTGTTTATTGTCAGACCTGAAGATGACAATTATTTGACACATTTACATAATAGTTGACTATGTAAATACAATTACTATATGCACACAAATTAATTTATTTACCTAACCTGAGCTAAATAATAATTCAACTATAACTAATAATGTGATGATAATGAACACCATCATACACACTGCTGAGACCAAAACCACCTATTCCCTGAACAATAAGAACTGCTTCCTTGAAAGAAGACAAGTAATGTTGTGCTAACATACTCTGTTCATCTCCGCTTCATCATAAATCAAATTATTGGTTAGGAAACATGACAATGGATATTTAACACATTATTATGTGCTGTTACTGACATGAATCAAACTATTTACTTTCAAAAGTGACAAACGGCTAAAGCTCTTATTACAACCTTTACATTAGTGTGCCTACTTATGTTCATGAACCAAATTATGTGTTTTCAAGGTTGACAACCGAGTAAACCTCTTATCACAAACTTTACAATGGTGTGGCCTTGTACTTTCATGAACCAAATTATGTGTTTTCAAATTTGACAACTGAGTAAACCTCTTATCACATACTTTACATTGATGTGGCTTCTTACCTTCATGAATTAAATTATGTATTTTCAAATATGACAACTGAGTAAAGCCCTTATCACATACTTTACATTGATGTGGCTTCTTACCTTCATGAATTAAATTATGTATTTTCAAAGATGACAACTGAGCAAACCCCTTATCACATACTTTACATCGATTTGGCTTCTTACCTTCATGAATTAAATTATGTATTTTCAAATATGACAACTGAGTAAAGCCCTTATCACAAACTTTACATTGGTGTGGCTTCTTACCTTCATGAACAAAATTATGTCTTTTCAAATCTGACAACCAAGTAAACCTCTTATCACAAACTTTACATTGGTATGGCTTAATACCTTCATGAACAAATTTATGTTGTTTCAAATTTGACAACCGAGTAAACCTTTTACCACAAACTTTACATTGGTGTGTTTTCTTACTTTCATGAACTAAAGTATGTGCTCTCAAATTTGACAACTGAGTAAAGCTCTTATTACAAACTTTACATTGATGTGCCTTCTTACCTTCATGAATTACATTATGTCTTCTCACATCTGACAACTGAGCAAAGCCCTTATCACAAACTTTACACTGGTGTGGCTTGTTACCTTCATGCACAAAATTATGTCTTTTCAAATTTGACAACCAAGTAAACCGCTTACCACAAACTTTACATTGGTGTTTCCTCTCACCTTCATGGACTAAAGTATGTGTTCTCAAATTTGACAACTGAGTAAAGCTCTTATTACAAACTTTGCATTTATGTGGCTTCTTGCCTTCATGAATTAAATTATGTCTTTTCAAATGTGACAACCGAGTAAACCTCTTATCACAAACTGTACATTGGTATGCCTTCTTACCCTCACTACACTGATATAGTTTCTTACCAGCATTAATAATTCAAAGTGTTTTCAAATTCGATACAGATGTAAAGCTATTCTCACTCGTGCTACACCGTTGTGTTGTTTTGCTCATATCACTTAAATTACTGTGTTCTAAGTATAAAGGTTCTACATAAGTGTCTGCCCCATCACTACATTTATCATATTGATCAGAATATACGGATTCCTTTGCAGTAAATGCAGTTAGTACATCACATGTAACATCATATTTTTGATAATCATATTTTGTGTTTCTTGTTGGCACTTCAGCACAGAACAATGGAGAATTTTCAAGAGTCGTGACAGGAACTGTTTCTGGGTATAATCTGAAATGTTGCAGAAATTAGTATCATTTTTAAAATGTGTGACATTAAACTCAGAGATAAGTGGAAAGAAGCTACAAATAATTAATATATCTACAATTATTTTAAATTAATCCGGAAATGTACAGCCCAGTACTGTAACCTTTGTTCTGTTCTAGATTGTGGTGAAGAAAGAACAAGTAAACAACTCCATTATCAGTTAATGCCCACAGCAAAGTGAGCAACTATACCATTCAAAGATTTGGTTATTCTATAACAGCAATGGTACTTCAAGTGTCATGCAAAGTGAAGGCAAAGGCACAGCAAAGCCAAAGGAAAGTTAAAGATAAGTTAATTGAAAGGAATAATTGTAAAGTGAAATACAGCTTTGGAAAGGGAGCTAATGACCATCGAATTGAGCGCCCCTAAATTTTAATCATCATCAACATCTTCAAGTGTCACAGAAGACTGCACTCATTTTTCTTTGCTGTCACCTATCAATAGCGAGTGAAGGAAGCTTTGATAGTGGTTATCCTGAACAAGTGGAACTGAGAAGTCCTCATATTACATTCTTGTTCCTTTGAGGAAGAAACAAAGATATGAAAGAAGAGAATTTGGACAGACTAAGTCAGACAGAAAAATTCAATGTCATAGCCAGGATTTGAACACGGATCTCCCAATCTGCGTCAGTTGCTGTAACTATTGAGCTATGAAATTAATGCCATTATGACATTAGTTCTCCAGTTCACTTGCATTACCCCGTAAACTAGGAAATTCTCATATACATATCAAGTAACTCCTTAATGGCAGCTTATAACACATAAGAACCTAAGTCCAGGCTTTATAGTTAACCACTATTATTTGTCAGTCTGACTGAACCTATCCAGAATTTGGCCTACACACGGCTGGTGTGACAGAACAATTTTATTAACATTTTGATCTAATAGTAGCATAGCATCCACTCTGCCATCTAATGTAATTTCCTATCTGCCTCCCATTGTTGACCCAGCATTTTATCATTGTCAATCTTCCTTTTCTTATCTACTTCTTTTTAACTTTCCAAAGCAACTTTCAGATATTTTTATTTCCTCCTGCAACAATTCTTAAAGGTATTAACTGGATTGAAATCTTTTGATGTTTCTCCTCCCATAGCACTAGTTCTCTATTCTTGTCAAGTAATGAACTGTACTTTGTTTCTCACATAATCCACATATTCCTATTGTGCTTAACTGCATTGATCCCATTCTTATCAAGGACATTCCTTCCCCGTCCTGTCTATTGCATAGTTTTACATATTCCCTTTTAGATCACAATAAAATTTAAATATTTTTCTATTTTCTAGCCTTCCCCATATCTGTCTTTCTATATCCTCCGCAATGGTTGCAATTATTTTCCATAAAATGTCTCCTTTTCTATTTTCTATATTCCATTTATCCTGAATTCATATTTCTTCCATAGCTCATTTCACTACTGACCTCTATCTATTCCTGTTTGTCAATTTATATACACCTCTAGGATTTTATCTTGTCTTTTGTCAAGTATTTATAGCAAACTCTCAAGATATTTTCAAATATTGTTACCCAAACGGCAAGCCCACAATGCCGATTAATAAATGTAGACCGGTGGAGAGAGGGGAGGCAGGAGGGGTGGCTGGGTCTTCGTTTACCCCTCCTCCTACCGCTCAAAGTTGCACGAAGCATGGAGAATGTTTTCCCCCTCCATAAAAGGAGAATCGAGAAATTTCGGGGCCGATCGATACCGGAAGTGCCAGTCATTTGAGTGGAGTGTTGTTATGGCGTGCGCTGTGTAAGTAGCGTCGAGCTTACGTGTAGATTGATTTTGGAAAATCAACTAATTGTGTACATTAAATTGTAATTGTGAACAGTGTATTGCTACGAAAATGAAGTGCAATTTTTTTGTGTTTGTAACCTTGTCTTTTTATTTCACAAGTCCACAGAGTCACAATATTATACCTGATACTCTGGTTTTTCCTAATTCCACTAAGAAGCTAACCTTTTTAATATTAGTTACCTTTGACATTCTACAGGAGAGACAAGGATATACCAACATACAGACCTATACAGAAAATGGATTTAGCACCTTTGTAGGTATTGGTTCAAAAGTTTAATAAAGCTGAAATTTAAATTCAATATCCTCTCTATGATAAAAGAAAAGAAAGTGGATTCTATAAGCAAACATTCTTCATTGTTAAAATCACACAGAATTCAAATGAATTGTTTAGTGGAGAAAGGAACTACGTCATTTTTCTTTAACTTTTTAGGATGGACAAAATATGTTTAGTTATAAACTTATTTTTCCGAAGGTTCTATTTTATGTATTCCTTATTACCGTACAGTAAATATATATAAATGCATCCAATTAATTCTTAATAATTACTGAAAAAACTGATTTTGATAAAAATGCCCCTATTTTCTTTCTGTACTTGAAAAGTTTAGAGTTTAATGTCATTATTTACTTAGAAATATAGTTTTTTACTACAATATTGATATTCAGCATACTGAATAACATAATATTTGAACTGCATGAAACATAAAATGAAAAAGCACATTAACATTTGTAGTGCATTCAGAAATTCCGTAATTTATAAATTACTGTTATTTAGGTCACTTAGATGTCCTCCATGTACTGAATGCCACTCTCACTTATGGATATGCTGGCTCCAGCTTTATGACAAAATTTGTACGTATTTTCAGCAAATAGAATGTATCTGTCAGGCAACTATTAATAAATTGATGTGTTGCTATTATTCCAAACAAATTCCTTAAACTGGGAAATCGCAAATGATTCTTTCTTATTCCTTGGAATATCCTTACCTGCTCTTTCCATAGAAATCACATTTTAGTAAAATTGTGGTAACCACTTGTTAATATTTGTAATTAGTATTCCAAAATATATGCAATATAACCCTGAAGATATGCACTAATGGAGTATCAAATGGTGCTAACATGCAGCATTATAAGGAATCTCTTACTGCACTTAACCTAAGCCAGATACAAAAGCAGCAGGAAATACTTTCTGTGACCTAAGTCCTAATTAAATATATTAAATATACAATGTTGTACTCACTGCTTTTTGCAAATCTGACAGAACACCACACCATTATTGTAGCTCAAACATGAATAATACCATATCCATAGCTTATGTCAATGATATTTTAGAAATTATTTCCTTCAGTATTTTGTCAATGTTACATGAACCACAACAAAGTAAAAACCTGAAAGTACATTTGCTCTTGCAAAGTCAGGATGCACTGAACTGGATTGCTCTAGCACTACGGGAATTAAAGCGGAAACAATCATGAAGTGTTTCAAAACAACGAGATGATGAAAAGGATGCTCTTGCACTCACTGAAGCTGAAGAGAATGCAGACAAAGTAATGACTTCATTAAAATGTGGAACATTTCATGTAGTCTGAAGAGCTGCGTCAGAAATGATTAACTCCTGTAAACCAAAGTAACTTTAACTTTGCCAACAGATCTAATAGAAATCCATAATGCCGATGACAAGAAACAGAATGAAGATGTGCAGAATTAACATACAAGAAGAAGCAAACACATGTATAAATAAAATCATGGATTGACATTGTATACCAGTTTTCCAAAGTTGGTAAAAACTATTTTAAAGTGCAAACAAATATCATACAGAAAAAGAAATGTGACCAGAAGTTCCAAACACACTTTCCTCCAAGTTGCCAAAACAGCAAGTGACATATAAGGCAATCAAACAAGGATAATGTAAGCTACAACACATGTTCTTATATGACGTTACTGCTAGTATGATATTGTAGTACTTCATAGCTCAAAATACCTGCAAATAAGTGAACATCTACAGCACAGCAGTTGGAGTACATAGTGTTGTATATACATAATTACAATTATAATCTGTTTATTTTGTGGACTGAAACATGTTCAATATGGAAAATTGTTTTGTCTCACATGATATTGCTTAGAGCAAGATGTACAGTATATCTATTTGTATTAGTTCAAGAGCTCCATGACACATGTACTAAAACATAAATGCTAGAGTAAACATAAGGCTTATAATTGAAAAGAGTCAAGTCTTACCTTGAAGATTTTATTGGAGGAAGGACCGCATCCTGCAACAGAATTATTCAAATTATAATAAAATGATATTTATAAATTTAAAAAATTTACTTACCATCCTTGGATTATTAAACATTTTCAAATTTTTATTTAAAGAAGTTGGTGTCACTTTAGTTCCTCAAAATAAATATGATATTAAAAATTTATTACAATTTTCTAAAAAAGATAAATTTCCTAATAATAAAAAAATTTAGTATTTATCAATCTAATTGTTTAGATTGTGATCAGGTTTATATTGGAAAGATGAAACGTAGTTTGGAAACCAGAAAGAAAGAACATTTTCGTAACATTAAATATAAACACATTGATAAATCAGTCGCAGCAGATCATTTTTGGTTATTTAACCATGAAATAAATTCAGAAGTTAAATTATTGATACAATTACATGTTCTCATATATTTAATAATGCGGGCAAAAATATTTATTTTATAAAATAAAAATCGTGTAATGAATTTTGACATACCGGCAATTGATTCCGTTTTTAGGTTTGTTTCGTCTTCAGATTTTGGTAATACGAAAAAACATGGTAGCCTTGACGACAAACTATGTTGACTGAAGATGTGGGCGATTGTTCATGAAATTTATTTTAAAAATAAGAAAGAAGTATTAACACCAACTTCTTAGAATAAGTGTAAGAATTGTGTAAGAACAATTTAAATTTGCACCTTTCACAAAAATATTTACACAGTGTTAACTGTCCTGCTAAGATATTTACAAGATATGTAGAGACAATATTTGATATTTTATCTTGCAATGATGTGTAAAAAAACCAAGAAGTGGAGAAAGCATTTGTTTAGTTTAGAGAACACAGAACTGGAAACAGAGATATTTAATAAATCAGAATATATGATTAAAATGGTCAAGCCCTCACAAATATTAAGACACGAACTTAAGAATAATAAAAAAGTTAACATATTATTCATTTATAGCAATAACACATTTGGTCATGACATCTGTGATGTAGCTGATAGATTCCTCACTACAACTTGCACCTAGAAGTAGTAAATGCAAATTGCTTTCAGGATACAGGTCTTCTCAAAAGCACAATCATATCTGAACATACTCAAACATAGATACTGTATTGTATTTAAAATGCAAAAACATGGAAAAACTCTTAAGTATAAAAGTGCACATAGCCATTCTTTTTATAAACGTGTACGAAATGATATCCCAGGTATGTATTAATGAGTCAAATGCCAGGAGCTGATAGCTATAAGAGTTAGCTGATAAGTCCTGGGCATATGTGTAAATGTGTATGACGGGTCGACTGTTGTCTTTGAATCAGTGACCAGTTTACTCTTCATTTAGGCACAAAAGATTGTAATATTTTGCAATAGTACACAATATATTGACATTATTACAAAACATTGCTCAGTCTAACCCAGCAGGTTTCTACAGAACTTACCTTAGTATTATCACCATTTGATGAAGTTTCTGTTTCCAGCCACCAAGGTTCTTCTTTAATTTCTATTTTATTATCATTTTCATGATCACTGTTGTATTTCTTATCAAGCATTACAGGATCCTCTAGAAGAAATTCTCCCTCATTCTGTGAACCAATGTCTGAAAATAAAGTCTGTTCAATTTCTGATTTCCCATTTATGTTGCAGCTCTTGCTCCATGTAGCAGTTTCACTCTTAATCTGTTTGACAAGATCTTTGATAAAAGGAGTCTCTGGTTTAATTTCTGTTTTGACAGTCATGTCACAGTCAGTGACATCATCAACGTTTGTGTTTGTTGTAACAACTTTGTGAGTGAACTCCCTCTCATTCTGTGAGGCTGTGTCGCCTTCAAGAGGATACTCTTCTTTGATTTCTACTTTCTCATCCATTTCAAATAGATGTCGAATTTGATGTTGCTGTTATTTCTAGAAATAAATCTGTAAAGAAGAAGAGATATTTTATAGACCAAAAAATATAAGTAAATTTAGCCTTAAACTTCTTTGAATTTATTAATAATTGTTCAAACCACATTAAATATACTGTTCTCTTATCATACAACTTCTTGAACAGTTGAACCAGACTTAAGAAACTCAAAGACATGTGAAGATCTCAAACTACAGACAGTTGTCTGTTTATGTTAATGCTATTATCACTCCAGCCAGCTTACTGAGATACTGTACCAACATTAAACCTCCTAATCTGTTTAAAATGTCATGGATAAAGATCAAAGCAATCCCAGGTATAAGATATAAATAAAACAAACTGCTATGTGGCAATTACTAATATCACAGTTTGTTTGTATTCTGTTACTGTTGTTCTAAGGTTTGCTGTGATATTTAGACTAAGCAAGAAGGTTTAGTACCTCACGCCATAACAGTTCTAGTAATAAAACATCCATGGAGGGCCACAAATCATACAGTTTGGCAACTAGTGTCACACAACTTTTTAATTTAACACTACAAGAACCAAGGATGCAAAGGAAAGACTGAAACGTGTAAGTGATATAATGTTAAAGATCAACTCAATAGTTTGAGGGTATATCAAATATAAACAGGAACTTTGATGAAACGCTGCTGTTGCTAATAAATTTGAGGAGAAATTTGGTCAGTATGTTGGTGGGGTATCTCCAGAGAGGCTATTACGCGCACACGCACTGCGGAGAATGGGGCATCATCAGTACGCCATGAGTAAGCAAGAAGTGCACACGTCTGTTGCATAATGCATCATCATCAGATTTCTAGCACAAAGGGGCGCCAAAACTTCGAAAAAATTTGAGACAGCGCCGCGCACAGTTTGGGGAAGAAAGACTTTTGAAGACTGGAGCATATGACTGAGTTAAAGATTTTGTGGTGGGAAGAGAAGCTGTAGAAAATGAACCTCATAGGAGGAGATCGGGCAAAAGCATTACTGCAGACAACATTGTTCCCATTAGTGACATTATTGAAGATTTTTTTTTTTTAATTAGGACAAGTTATGGAAGTATTCAATCATCCGAGATGAACTCCATTATAGAAATTAACTCCAGTATTATTATTTGGTTGTTGACAGAATAAATTTTAAAAAATAATTTTCATTTAAATTTGATCTACCCTTGTACTAAGTTGAGATTCAGTTAATGACATTATCTGACAAAAGTTGGATGACTGATTGACACTGTAAAGTGTAAGAAACTCACATTGTCACTAGAATTTTTATCCAAATCCTGACTTCCAATCAGTTTTACTATTTGCAAATACACACAACGAGCACATTAATCAAATGTTCCGTTATATCTCACTAACCTGTACTGATGGCACTTCTACACATTCACTACTGACAGACCAATACCCAATACCAACAATACAACTGCTCCAGCCAAATGATTCTTATCAACTCTGATACTTACTGGTACAATCATTACTACCAACTCAACTGAACCTGACATTACACCGTGTTTCCAACTTGCCATTCACAAATTAAATGTTCTAGAAACTAAAATTCCATGAATTGCCCCATCATTCGTTCATCCCAGTTGTTGCACCGATGCTAATGTCATCTATTCGGTCAATATGCTTCAGCTCTCTCGCTATGGGGGAACCCAAGCAACTTCAAACAACAGCATTTGTGAGCAAGACAGAAATTAAAAAAATTACAGCATGAATAGTCAGTGATCAGCATATCAATAAATTTAAATTAATGCTAAAATATGATATAATGGCTCATGTCTGCACCTAGACTCAAGTAAATGACAAATTTGGTGAACTTCTAAAATAAATATTATAAACATTTTAAGCTATTTTCACCGAGATAACAATACATTTATCACAAGGCAGACCTTCAATTACTTCAGGTATATGGAAGTCCTGTACAAATAGAATACATTTTCAACTATATAAAACATGCTATAACCATAACATTAAAAAACACTAAAAAAAGTAGTAGAGTTATAAACTAAAACAAAAATAAGAGAAAAATGATTCAAAAGGAAAGAACGACTCAGTAGCTATGAATGAATCCCATAACAAAAATAAAACTTGTGAAACAAAATATAAACTTAAAATGGACAATTACTGCAAGTAGTATTACTGATCCATTAATCATCCGAAACTAATAAGTGAGTAGTATCTGTCTTATACCTTTAACACATTTCCTTAATGTAGCAAAAATACAAAAGGGAATTACCTAAACTAAACTGCACTTAAAACTCTATAATAAAAACTGTATCTGAAAATTAACCTCAATTTGAAATAGATTCTACAACTCCTAGAGAGAGGAGATAGACTATTACCTCATTAAAAACAAGAATATGTTATGCTGGGGATGACATAAGTACCAAATACATCTTAACAGAGCATAAAGACTCCTAGCCATATATCACTCATTCTCTTTTATCAGAGGTATTAAAAAAAAAGAAGAAAACAGTTGAGCCTCTATGCTGACTTCCAATAATAGGATAATCTCACTGCTGACAGCCGTTTCTATCATTATACAACTGAGTTACAGCACACATTGTGTTAAACAATATTCTATCATCAATCTACTTTGCTTCTACATAAAGAAACATACACGCTGACTTAAGAATTACTAAGAGAATGCAATAATAAACAATTACCATTAGTAATATTTGGGTTTTTAGCTATGGCATTGGACAACCTCTTGCTACAATTTATGATGGTTGAGATCTCTATAAACTAGTTCAAATATTTCTTTAACAAAATCCAGGAAACCAGGATAATGGATATGAATTGGTATCACGCATTATTACTAAAGATGCCCCATAAGGCTCTATGTCAAGCTATTGTTAATTTTAATAGTTATAAATGACTTGTCATTAAAATCTCAGAAAGGAGCAGACAGATGAGCTCTTTGTACATGATACTCTTGTAGTAATATCAGAAAAGTTACATCAAGTCACATCAGTAAACTGTGAAAGTTTATTAAGCTTTAATTAATAATAAGAAAAAACATTCCCAATAACAAATTATCTTGGTCTAGGAAGCACTCTCATTAATTCTGCTAGGATATTAATATTTGAAAATGACAAATGCCGATCTAATAAGAAAGAATTTTATTTTCTGATCATGACCACACAAAAATCCAATCTCTACAATACTTAGAACACAAATGATGAATGCTTCATCTTTCATATGGTTGCAGTTTCCCAACATTATTTCATTCAACGCAGAGAAGAATGAAAAATAATAACATTCCTTCCTGAAAACACTTAAATCAAGGATAAATAAACAGCACACTTTCTGCATGCAGTTTGAAACAGATTGAGTTAATGTTCAGTTGGTCTTCAGATTAGAGTTTTGATATTTTGTTAAAGCGAAGGTCATGGTTAAGTCCTGAGACAAATTTGAGTTGAAATATTGCTAATATTACATTAAATTGTTATTATACACATGTATTTTCTACAGTGATTGTGATCTGAATGCGTGAATATGTCCCTCGAAGCTGGAACAAGTGAATTTTCAGTCAACAAACATGAAGTGATTATTCTTAGGGCAGAAGAATTATATTTCATATAATTATAATTTTTATAAATTTTCTAAGCAAACTCTGACCAATGTACTTTCCAGTGCTACTGAGTAAATGTGATTGGTAAAATTATAAAGATTTACCTTTACATTATGATCATGTAGTTACTTGTCAATACTTACTCAAATTAGGCAAGTGAGTCGCGGTAGATGACGTCATCAAACTTACGAGGACAGTAGATGGCAGCACGACACCAAGCCAGATGCAGACACCGGATGCATCATCAGTCAACCACAGAACTGACGATAACGGAGAAGTCCCCAGAAACTAGTCTTCATAAAAAACTTGTACGTGGAGAACAGTATATACAAGGTTGACTCACTTGCCTAATTTGAGTAACAATGGCACTCCACTTTCTGAAATACTCCTTTTTATTCTATTGTCAATACTTATTTTTGAAATATTGAGCAAGTAGACCTTCAAGTGTAAAACACCTGTTGTACTCTCAAGACAAATGAAAGGCAGCATGCCCTAATCTAAAGAACAGCTTATTGCATTGCTTCATTATCAATTACACTTACCAAAATTACAGAAAAAAAACAAGCTAACTAATTTTGCAACACTAAAGCCGGATATGAGAGTAAAAATTGCCTTAATGGTCTGGTTTCATTGAATAGTGTACATTTGGGATTGGTCTTTCCACAAGAAAGTGTCAGAAGTTAACAGCAAACTCCTTACACAGGAGCAGCCAACATCAGTTTAGAAATTTGAGGGTTTGTGTTTGCTTATAAATGAAGTTTGGTTCAGTCAGACATTAGACGTTAGTGAAGACTAACTTTTTTTTTTCTGCATTTTGAAGCAAAGTTATAAAATTTAATTTTAAACTGAAAAATTCAATGCCATGTCCAGGATTTCAACCACGGATCTCCTGGTTTTCGTCCAGTCACTCTTACCCATTAAGCTAACACGGCCAACTTGCCGTCCTGACATTAAATTCTCCAATCAACTCATATATATTCCCAATGAACCACTAGGGTCTATCGTATCTGAGATACACATCAACATTATGCAGAATCACATTCATTACATTAGGAAAAAAACAATAAGTTTATATTTTCAGTATAGTATAATATGCTAATATCATTGTTGTAACTCTGTAACAAGTACATTATTATAACAGTTTGGGTTACCTTACGACTGGCACAGAGGAGACTTGCCTCCTATAGGGAGAGAGAAGTCATACCTGCTAAAGAGACAGCAAACTCAGCATTCAGAAAGTGACATTTAACATCGCCAGAGTTCAGTTAAGAATTTAATAGTTTATGCTTTTATCGTCTGTTATTTTATACGTTTTTATATTCATAGTCTATTGCTGGTTTCGGCCGGCTTTTGTTATAAATATATTTTTGTTTTATTTATACATGTTATATCTATTGCGTTTTTGTATTTTAGCAATAAAGAGTGTTTTGTTTTTGTATTTCTTTTAAATGTTTATTTTTATAGATATATTTTTACTTAGTGTGTAAGTTTTTTAGTATCATTCGCACAATGGTCTTTAATGGGCGCTGATGACCTAGCAGTTGAGCGCCCATAAACACAAATCATCATCATCTGCTAGTATTGGCTGTTAGTATAACGAAGGAGTTAAAACACAACATGAGAGCATGTGGACTAAGGGGTCGGTGTGCAAGTTCCCTGCCAAAAGATGAAATGATAACTTTGGAGCTGTTTCTTTGCATTCATCATCTTTATTGCTAGGTTTGATGAAGAGTCCTTAAATGTAAGTTATGTGTACAATAATATATGTTCAGGTCATTAAGGAAGGTATCTAAAGTCTCTGTTTTGTCTGTGTCCAAACTTCTAAAGATACAAAACGCTCCAGTTCTGTATGGATAACGCTTACTAAATAGTTATATTAGTGATTTTAGAGTAGATACATTCTGCTTTAATAAAAGTACTTAAGGATTATTAAGTTTTAGCTACACTGATATTTTGGCTACGTTTTGTCATCGCTCGGCTATGCTTTGCAGGTTACGATCCTCAGCTGTTTGTTCATTATGTGTTGTATAACACAACTCGTCAAACTTTCGTGAGCACAACCATGAAACACACGGATCATTATCATATAAACGTTACCACAGTTTTAGCATCTACACGCGATAATTTTGCTCTTCACGGTACATTGGAAACAAATATTAAAGTTTACTGTTGCCCTTAACCTCTGAAGAGACACAAAGCACAGTCGTAGGATACGGAAGTTTGTGCGGCATCACTAGTAATAGAGTTAATTTCACAATTTATGCCACACGGAACACTCCAACACATCATACGTGTAACCTACACAAACTTTCTGTATCACTTTGTGAGTCTGCAACAAGTAACAAGGTATCAGTAACATTAGGTTGCTTTAAATGAATGTTTCTGCTAGTAAAAATCTGTACGGCATCTTCCATATTACACTACGAAGAACTTTAAATCCCTCACTAGTGTACAAAATGAAAATAAAACGGTATGATCCATATTATAGTAGTGGAAAGACACATATGTAGGTAACAAAGAACAAGTGCTAATTGGTTGCAGTATTAATAAGAACGCAAATGACAAGCTACTACTACAAAGAAGGACTGCATGAAGATATTAAAATTAGTAATATTATAATTTATAACACCAAACTAATTTTAACACCAAATCCTAGTTTTCATTTAAATAACAAATTTGCAGATGCTAGATGAAGGTGTGGGCTTTCAAAATGGTCTATAAATAAAGACTGTTACCTGTATTATTGCTTGTGCTACGAATTTCCACTTGCAAGCTCTATTTCACTGTTTAATGGAATCCCTTACTGTACTAATATATGACGCGTGACTCCACTCATGAATGTATACGAAGTTGGATCATGTTGGCAGTGAAAATACAAGGTTTACGCATTAACTATAATGGTCAGGACTCCATTGTTTATTGCTTTTGCGATATTGTAATTATTTTATATTCAGTATTTATTGTTACGTTTTAAGTAATGTTAACTTACTAATTCCTAATTAAACTCAATGTCAGATGTGAATTTGGTAGTACATGAATTCGAAACAGCAGCATAACATTTGAATTGCTGAAGTTGTACCAAGTATTCTTATATTTCTTTGTGTCTCGAAAGAAGCGAACAGCAAGCGGCGGTAGAAGCAGTTAGAGCAGACGTTCTTTTGAATTGTACAGATCCACGAGTTGTTTTTGTGTATGTACAGGAAATAAGGAACAGCCACAGGTATGATACATCAGTTCTTTTAACCTAATTTGATCTATAATTAACTTTCTAATTGTTGCTCTGTAGAATCACAAAGTGATACAAAATCTTGTATGGTTTATAAGTACATATGTTATATAGCGAATGCCTTAAGAGGTACAAGTAGGTCTGTTAGGTTATTCTCGCGTGTACTCGCATTCAAAGAGCAGTGAAGGGCGGCAGTTCACTACCAGTAATATTTGTCTGGTTTATATGGGAGAGAGTTGAGGCAACTTCATTCATGGTTATATGAAAGTGGTTAGGGTTCTGTTAGTAACAGTAAGGCTGTGACGTAGGTAGCTCATGTTAAATGTGATACTTGTAATTTCTCAATATATTGCTAATTGTAATTGCTTTACTGTAAATATATAGAGCAAAAATTTGGTTAAACTGCAGAAAGACGGCGTAGACTTTTGGTATGGAATGACGGAAACTAACTGTTGCCAACTGCGGAGTGTTGAAAATGCCAAAATATAGAGATGTTGCCAACACATTTTCTTGTTATAAATTAGCAATACTGTAATGTGTAAGGATACCGGCAGTGTATAATAATAGAGATGATAAAACATAAAAGAGTAGTTTAAATAATGAATTATAAGTGAATTTAAAATTAATTTATTGTAAATGTTAAAATATGCTTGAGGCATGGAGAAATGATGTCACAAGTAAGAATAAAAGTGAATGTACATTTCTATACAATCTTATTTTTGGAAATTAATTGTTCTTAGTCAGACTGAAAAATTCAATGCCATAGCCGGGATTTGAACCACGGATCTAAACAATTGAGCTCCTATGGCCAAAGTGCCAGCATGACATTAAATTCTCCAACTGACTCGTATGTTTCCTGGTAGACCACCAAGGACTCTCATATATACGAGTCATTTGGAGAATTTAATGTCATGTCGGCACGTTGGCCATAGTAGGTCAATGGTTTAGAGTGGCTGGACGGAGACCAGAAGATACATGGTTCAAATCCAAGCTATGGTATTGAATTTTTCAGTCTGACTCTAACTTTCCAATCTTGTTTTAATTATCACTAACTTCAACAAAGGCATTCTTAGTTTTATAGAAAAACATTTCAGAAGATGATGCAAAGTCAAAATGCACTGTTTGAAATTATATAGTGCTTACTTAAATGTAACAAATATATATGATATATGAAGAATTTATTTTGTGAAACAATTTAATTAAATTCCTGTGCTTTTCTGTATAAAATATATTTATGCTTAACACTTAAGTTATAAGCAAGGGTCTGAGTTTGGGTCTTGGTTTTGGTACTTACGTAGATATTTTGCTTTTGTACCACTTAGCTGTAACAGTTACATTCCAATCAAACTCTCTTATAGAGGTTCCAGTGGACATTTTGAGGTTTTTCTAAGGTGCTTTTGAAACATATCCTCAACCGTACACAAGGCATGTACGAACATCAGGAGAAAAAGAAGAAAAATAATAACAGGTTCCTTACGTATTATATGGTTAGTTTGCTTACATAGTGTCGGGATTTTCAGCAACGCATGCTTTCACAGTTGGCAACTCTCCAGCCATGACGTCAAGCCTGTCATATATCTACGCCGTCTTCCTGCGGTTTAACCAAAAATTCTTCCTCTTCTTTTTCTTCTGGTTTGATGTTCTTTTTATATTGTGCAGCCCTGTACAATTAACTTGTTTTACCAGGTTTCTCAGTATGACCTCATGCTGTAAAATAATAAAACAATGCATGATGTGCTGCTCAAAGAAATAACAATACAGCCACTGCTTCTGTGTAATAATGTGTGCTATCTTTATGTCACATAACAATAGAGCAGCCATATCTTGTTTACATGTAAGATCATGGGAGCGTTTAATATTATCCAGCATTTTATTTTGTACCTATGTTGTATTTACATTTTTTGTACATGTATTAGTAGTTTATTAAGTAAATGTAATTAGGAAATGTGTATTAGTTATAATATATATTTGAACAAGAAACTTTATGGATCTTGAAATTTGCCAAATTTAGTATTTAAATGTAATGTATAAGCAAGTTCCAATTAATCATTCACATCTTTATTTCGATTCATCCACATCACTCACACACTCATATCATATGTGTGTCTTTTGTTTGTTTCTTTGCTCCTCGGGTCCCATCCTAAGTAAACTTCAGGTACATTCAACATGTCATATGTATGACTGTCAACAACAAACAGTTATTCATTTATTTATATTATTTATGTGTCTTCCTGTGTACATGGTACACTCATAAAAATAGGACATCTTATTCTGTACCCATACCCCAATTCTTCTTTAGCTTAGAAGAGATAATACATAATATTGGTTGCGTTATGGTGATGTATAACCACGTAAATGAAACTATCCTGTATCATGAACAGTATTAATCATAGGTCAGCTGTTCTAGCATTAACAGTTCTCAAATTTCAGTTATAGCAATTTTTCTGATTGGTGATACCTAGACAAAAGTAACATTATATATTTTGAATTTTAAAGTTACGTTGCTTTTGGTGCTGAATCATTTGAAATGTCAGTTTCTTGTGCAATGTGACTAACAAATTTTTGAGAAGATAACCACTCTAACCTTTTGCTGATATTGTATAAATTCAACTCCGTAAGCACACAGCCCTTTATGTATCTTTTATTATCAAAATTGGTTTGGCCCCTCTGATTTCATTTACAAGCAAATGAACGACTTCTCTACTTAGAACCCTCATACTAGAATGTTTAGTTTCAAATTGCCTTAAAACTTCCTTTCAAAATGAAGTAAGCATATATATATCGTGCATTAACTTTCTTGTGTTGTACTGTATACAACTGAGAGAATGTAAGCTTTCATGGCCGGAGTCCATAATACAATTGGTTGTTTCCGGGTTGTTTTGCCGTGGTCTAATGGAGTAAGAACCAAACATTTCGTCCACAACTACAGTAGACATCATCAGTGGCGTGGTCGAAGCTTTCTTGCAGAGAGTTTGGCTGCGTCTGAAGCATTTAGTGCCTGAGTCAAGCTATTTGTACTGGTAGTCTGGGGGTGGAGCCTGGGTAGTCCGGCAATGGTGTGTCACAATATAAAAACCGTCTTTAAACCCACTAGAAAACTGAACCATTTAATACGCTCAGCGAAAGATCCTCGGGAACCTCTGTCCTCAGCTATATTGCATTCCCTGTTCTTGCGGTGCAGTATACATCGGAACAACACAAAGCAGTGTCAACATCAGAATCAAAGAACATAGGAGCAACTGCCGTCTGGGCCACACAGATAAGTCTGCAGTCGCCGAACATGCGATTGAGGCGGACGGCGAGCATGTGATACAGTTCCAGGACACCACCATCCTTTCTACCATAGAACATTACCACACACGACTTCAGCGGGAGGCCATCGAAATTTACAAACATCCTAATAATTTCAACAGAAAGGAAGAATCCTTAAAACTAAATAGGAACTGGCATCCTGTTATCGAAAACAGGAAACGCCATTTAACCACCAAAAATGATGCGGACCAATCACAGGACACCATTGCCAGACTACCCAGGCTCCGCTCCCCAATTACCAGTACAAATAGCAGGACTCAGGCACCGAACGCTTCAGACACAGCCAAACTCTCTGCAAGAAAGCTTCGACCGCGTCACTGATGATGTCTACCGTAGTTGTGGACGAAACGTTTGGTTCTTACTCCAACAGACCACGGCAAAACAGCCCGGAAACAACCAATTGTATTATGTATACAAGTGGTCTGGAACAAAAGTAAGACAGAGTTCTACGCACCTACTTACATTGCAGTTAAGTTGGAGAGCCTGCTATGGCCCTGTTGTTATTAAAGCATGTAATCCACCGCATATCATTTGTACCCAAATATATCATTGACAACCATAGTTGGCCTAATTTACTTCTGTCAATTTGAGGACCTTTGTCAATTTTGCCAATTCTACCTTTTCTATGAAAATCATGCACATCTTATGAGAATAACTTGGAAATCAGATATTGTCTGATGTTCTGTTACATAACACTCCAGTATTACATCATATAGCTGCTTATATGCAATAGTATTCATCTGAGTAATGTCTATGAATCAATCCAACGTTTGTTTACACACAAGCAGGCATTCTCAGGACATTTCCAACATTATTGCAGCTAATTAGTTTCATATTTTATGTACCAAACAGTTCCTTTGTTGGTATGTGGAGTTTTCTTTCAGAGTTTGGCTACATATGTTCATGTCATCTGCTGTAAATCAAAGAGTAATAAGCTAATAGACATCAGTTGAATCTGTTTTCTTATACATGGACATTGATGAACTTTCAGAATTCCAAAATTTATTGCATCATATGTTTGAAGTTTCACTATTGTTTCTTCTTAGGGACCAGATGTGTGATGTGAATTTGTAAAATGACTGTCCTTGTTTCTTACATTTCTATTGTCAACAATGTCCTCTGTAATAAACTGAGTGCTTCAGCCTTAAGATCACCTTCTGTGTTGAACTTGATCTTTTAGGACAATGTGATCCACAGTAAAACTCTTGCAACTGAAATTTGTATATTTTACAAGAATGTACACCTAAATTAGACATTATTTGTTAGACATTCATGTTGGTGTGGTAATTCAGCATAGTAACCATTGACAGATCTAAACCTTTAATATTGTGTCTAATTTTAAGTTTACTTGCAGAGAATAGAAACTAAGGGGCAACTGCTAATTTAGTTTGCCTTTTGGGCTACAAAGTGTTAAAGGCTTAGGCATTCAAGTTTCATATTGTCAATTTGTGGTTTCGTGAAATTAAAAGTCCAATTGCACAAACTCAAAATGTTCTTTATTTCCACCGAATTACAGCTGAAACATTTGCCGATTACATAGAATTACTTAGCGCAAACAATTACAATTCACCAGTTCGTCTGTTACAGGTCCATTGCACGCTCACAGTTATGTACAACTCCTCTGATACACGTACACCGTCTTCCAGTCCATCCACTCCCTGGACGCTCCTCACGGCTGCTCGCCCAGAACTGAACTGACTCGCCAACTGCAGCCCCTTTTTTTAGGAATATCGCTGTTTCTGGAAGTCTTGCGTTTCAGTGAATAACCCCAAAGGTTCTCGACCGCAGGATGAGACTAAACAGACGGCCAGTGATTTTTTCCAACCATCCCTTCGTTAGTGCTATAAGACAAATGGGTAGGCTTGTCCGAATGCCTCCCGGCCCTCACTAAGCCGCCAGTTGGTCGCGCCTTCCAATAATTGGGTGACACTGCCCCCTCCTTAAAACTGGTCGTCCCGAACAGTGCCATCGTAGCGGGCCAGGCGATGCAGGTGTACCACCAACATCTTTCTTCGGGGCACCTTCTGGATGCGGTGGGCTATGTCGTTAATCCTCTTTACCACCCGGTACGGTCCTTGCCATGGCTGCTGAAACTTCGCGCAGTGTCCCTTGGTCCGGGTAGGGTGGTACAGCCAGACGAGGTCACCTTGCTGAAACCCTTGGCTGTTGGCTTGCCTGTCGTATCGGTGTTCATGCGGTCGCTCGCCTTCTGGATGTTCTGGCGAGCCATCTCGTGGAGGCGGTACACCAGGTTCTCCACATACTCGGACGCTGGCTGTTTTGCCTCTGCAGGGCTTCCAAAAGCCAGGTCACAAGAGAGGCGTAACTCTCGGCCGAACATTAAGCTGGCTGGCGTCATCCCAGTTCTGTCGTGTGTAGACGAGCGCTAGGCCAGCAAGAACAGTGGTACCTTGACGTCCCAGTCTTGCTGATGGCTGGCCACGACCTTCCTCAGACGTTCCTCTTAGGTCTTCATGTATCTTTCGACCATGCCATCCGACTGGGGAAGTAGAGGTGTTGTGCGGGTCTTATTAAGCCCAAGTCTTTCTAGTGCCTCCTTCATCAGGTTGGACTCAAAATTGGCACCCTGGTCGCTGAGGAGCTCCAATGGCACCCCAAATCGGCAGAACACTTTCTCCACGAGGCAGTCTGTGATTGTCTTTGCCTCTTGGTTCGGAATCGCATACACCTCCAGCCACTTAATGAAGTAGTCCACGACCACCATCAGCTACTTGTTGCCTCGGTCGAATACTGGGAACGGTCGAGCAATATCAAGGGCGATCCGTTCGAATGGCGCTCCGACGTTGTACTGCTGCATGCGACCCCGGCTCCTAGTCTGGGGGCCGCGACTCGCTGCGCACACGTGACATTGATGGCACCATCTCTCATCGTCTGCTTGGAGCCTCAGCCAGTAGTAGGGCTGTCGTAGTTTGTCAATCGTCCGATTTGCTCCCATGTGTCCTCCTGAAGTACCGGCGAGCACTTCCTCCAAGACTTCCGAGACCTTACTCCGGGGAAGTATCAACTGTTCTCTCTGCATCTTCCCATCGGGTGATACCCATACCCGGAACAGCACGCCCTCTCTGATCTACAAGTGCCATTGGGCCCAGTGCGACTTGTAGCTGGCGCTCGTTGGTGCGATGTCCGCCCAGGTTGTTCTTGTCCCTGCCTCCACTTTCCTCAAGAGTGGCCCCAATTCTGCGTTCTCCAGCTGCTCCCTCCTCAGGCCAGTGCTATCCCAACCGTCCGCAGGCACTGCCGTGACTACTCGGACTGCTGCGGCACGCTCCTTTTCATCCACTCTTGTGCACTCTTGTGCAATTGGAGCACTGCACAGGGTCTTCTTCAGGTGCTGGAAAGCGTCTTTCGGAATCCTCCGTCCAAACATAAGGCTGGTGTTCCTCTGTTAGGTGGGTGAGCTTTTGGCAATGTTGGAGAGCCCCTTTATGAAGCAGCGGTAATAACTGCACAGCCCCAGAAAACTACGCAACTCTTTCTTATCCTTTGGGCGAGGCCAATCTCCCACAGCATGTGTCTTCTCCGGGTCAGTGGCCACTCCGGTTGCTGAGACTATGTGGCCCAAGTAGTTAAATTCCTTGTGGAAGAGCTGGCATTTCTTCGCATTCAGCTTCAAGTTGGTCGCCTGCAGTCTCTGTACTACCTTACTCAGATTCGCGAGATGGTCTTCAAAAGTCTTCCCGACGATGATGTCGTCCAGGTATAGCAGGCAGGCGTCATAAATCAGCCCTCTGATCACTGACTCCATGAGGTGTTGTAAGGTAGCTGGTGCATTGCAGAGGCCAAAGGGCATAACTGTGAACTGCCAGAGCCCTTGGCCTGTCGAGAATGTGGTCTTCTACTTGACTCTCTGGTTTAGAGCTACCTGCCAGTAGCCCGACTTCAGGTCCAGGGTCGAGAACCACTGTGCACCAGCTAGCGTGTCCAGGGTGTCGTCAAACCAGGGTAAGGGGAAACAGTCCTTCCGAGTGACAGCGTTCAGCTTTCGGTAGTCCACGCAGAAGTGTAGTTCAGAAGTGTTGAGTCAGGCAAGTGTACTTTGCATTCTCCATCACCAAAGGTTCCATTCCTATCACATCTCTCTCCATCAAGAGCTGCATAGAAACAATATTCAGAATTGTATTAACTCCTGAGCAAAGAGCCATTGTTAGAATATTTACATCCCTGGTGTCATGGTGATGGCAAATACTAGTCAACCCATTCCACTATCTTTAAAGTTGTCATGGAAGAAGGGAAAAATGCAATATTTGAGCACAGTCACTGATGAGGAAGTAGCTTTTATCTTTCTGTATTTTGTATTATTGTGAAACAATTTGATTTCCTAAGATCTAGATGATTTTACTTGAGTTCGAGTAATTTTATTTTATAGAACATTTAATTTGTGAATGGAAGGTTGTAAACACAGTGTAAAGTCAGGTTCGGTTGAGTTGCTAGTTATGATAACAATCAGTTGGCTGTAGCAGTTGTGTTGATAGTATTGGGTATTGGTCTGTCAGTAGTGAATGTGTAGAAGTTCCATCCGTACAGGTTAGTGAATTATAACGGAACATTTCATTTATGGTCTCATTTTGTGTATTTGCGAATAGTAAAAGTGATAGTAAGTTAGCGTTTGGATAAAAATTCTAGTGACAATGTGAGTTTCTTACACTTTACATTGTCATTCAGTCACCCAACTTTTGTCAGATAATGTCATAGACTGAATGTCAACTTAGTACAAGGGTGGATCAAATATAAACGGGAATTATTTTTTAAAATTTACTGTGTCAACAAACAAAAATTGTCATACTGATTAATTTTATACATAGTGTCCTGCCTTCGATACACATTTTCTCCATCAGATTGGCAAGTTTTTGATGTCGTACTTATAGAAAGAAGAAGGACGCACGCAGAGCCAGTTGTCAGTACGAACTCTTGTACACTTGCTTCATCATCAAACCGCTGGCCTCCTAGGTCTTGTTTGAGTGGTCCAAACATATGCTAGTCGCAGGACTGTAAGGGAGGTTTTCCAGTGGTGTGCAATGCAGTATGTGGCATCGCTCGTTGCAATATGCAGCTTTTGCTGAATCCAAAATGTGACAGTAATAGGCTGCATTGATTGTCCTTCATTAGTGAAGAAATGCAAAATGCCCGCAGAGTCCCAGAAAACGGATGCTAGCACCTTTCCAGAAGATGGGCATGTTCTGACTTCGACCGGACTTGCTTAGTCTCCTCGCTGTCACTCCATGCTTGCTTGCTTTGCGTCATGATGCACCATGTTTCATCACAAATCACGTATCTGGCAGACAGTTTTCTATAATGGAGTTCATCTTGGATGATTAAATACTTCCATAACTTGTCCTTGTGAAAAAATAAGAACCTATTTCGGATTCCTTTAAGCGCCAATCTTCTTCAATAATGTCACAAATAGGAACAATGTTATCTGCAGTAATGCTTGTCTCTGATCTGCTCCTATGAGGTTCATTTGCTACAGCGTCTCTTTCCGCCACAAAATATTTAGCCCACTGATACACTCCAGTCTTCCAAATTATGTCATCCCCAAACTGTGTGCAGAGCTGTCTAAAACTTTCCAAAGGCTTGGTGCCCTTTTTTGCAAGAAAACTGATGATGAGCGTTGTGTAACACGCATGTGTACCTATTACTCAGTCATGGCCAGCCCGATTCTATACAGTGCATGCACACATAGTACCCTCTCTGTAGATAACCACCCCCCCCCCCCCAACATACTGACAAAGTTTCTCCTCAAAATTACTACCAACGATAGTGTTACACCAAACTTCCCATTTATATTTGATATGCCCTCGTACCATTGAGTTGATTAATAACAATACATCACTTGTTTAATCCTAAGGAAAATTGTTTCAGTCTTTTTTTGCAACCTTGGTTCTTGCAGTGTTAAATTAAAAAGGTGTACAACACTATTTACCAAACTATATAATTTGTTGCCCTCTGTGGATGTTTTATTACTAGAACAGTTATGCCGTGTAGTACTAAACCTTCTTGTTTAATTTAAATATCACAGCAAACCTTAGAACAACAGTAACAGAATACAAACTAACTATGATATTAGTAATTGTCACATAGCAATTTGTTTTGGTTATATCAAATAACTCTGATTGCTTTCATATTTATCTATGACATTTTAAACAGATTAGAAGGTTTAATGTTGGTACAGTATCTCAGTAAGTTAGCTGGAGTGATAATAGCGTTGACATAAACAGACAACTGTCTGTAGTTTGAGATCTTCACATGTCTTTGAGTTTCCTAAGTCTGGTTCAACTTTTCAAGAAGTTGTTTGTGTGATAAGAAAACAGTGGTATTTAGTGTGGTTTGAACAATTACTGATAGATTCATGAAGCTAATGGCTAAATTTACTTATAGTTTTTGGTATATGAAATATGGTTTTTCATTCACAGATTTATTTCTGGAAATAACAGCAACATCCAATTGGACAGCTGTTTGAAATGGATGAGAAAGTAGAAATCAAAGAAGAGTATCCTCTTGATGGCGACACAGCCTCACAGAATGAGAGGGAGTTCATTCACAAAGTTGTTACAACAAACACAAATGTTGATGATGTCACTGTTTGTGACATGACTGTCAAAACAGAAATTAAATCAGAGACTCCTTTTATCAAAGATCTTGTCAAACAAATTAAGAGCGAAACTTCTACATGGAGCAACAGGTGCAACATAAATGGGAAATCAGAAATTGAACAGCAGACTCTATTTTCAGACATTGGTTCACAGAATGAGGGAGAATTTCTTCTAGAGGATCCTGTAATGCTTGATAAGAAATACAACAATGATCATGAAAATGATAATAAAATAGATATTAAAGATGAACCTTGGTGGCTGGAAACACAAACTGCATCAATTGATAATAATACTAAGGTAAGTTATGTAGAAACCTGCTGAGTTAGACTGAGCAATGTTTTGTAATAATGTCAATATATTGTGTACTATTGCAGAATATTATAATCTTTTGTGCTTAAATAAAGACTAAACTGAAGTCACTGATTCAAAGACAACAGTCGACCCGGTCTTAAACATTTGCTCATATGCCCAGGACTTATCAGCTGACTCTTATAGCTATCAGCTCCTGGCGTTTGCCTCATTAATACATACCTTGGATATCATTTCGTACACGTTTATAAAAAGAATGGCAATGTGCACTTTTATACTTCAGAGTTTTTCCATGTTTTTGCATTTTAAATACAATTCAGTATCTATGTTTGATTATGTTCAGATATGATTGCGTTTTTGAGAAGACCTGTATCCTGAAAGCAATTTGCATTTACTGCTTTATTGTCATTAACCTAGGTACAAGTTTTAGTGAGGAATCTATCAGCTACTCCACAGATGCCATGACCAAATGTGTTAATGTTAACCTTTTTTTTTCTTCTTATGTTCGTCTCTTAATATTTGTAAGTGTTTGATCATTTTAATCGTATATTCTGATTTATTAAATATTTCTGTTTCCAGTTCTGTGTTCTCTAAACTAAACAAATGTTTTCTCCACTTCTTGGGTTTTGTACACATCATTGCAAGATAAAATATCAATTATTGTCTCTACATATCTTGTAAATATCTTAGCAGGACAGTAAACACTATGTAGATATTTGTGTGAGGGCTGTAAATTTGAAATATTCTTACACCAATAAAATATATTTGTTAATTAATGTCCACTTATCTTGAAAAGTTGATGTTAATACCTCTTACCTCTTTCTAAAATCGATTTCATGAACATTTGTTCCCAAACTATTAAATCTAGGGAAACATTTAATTGTTTTAATAATTTAACTTCTGGATTTATTTCATGGTTAAATGACCAAAAATAATCTGCTATGACTGATTTATCAATTTGTATATATTTAATGTTACAAAATTGTTCTTTATTTCTGGTTCCCAAAAAAAAGTTATACCAAATTCTTTTAAAAAATTTTGAAAATGTTTATTAATTCAAGGATGGTAAATAAATTTTTTCAATTTATAATTATTATTTTATTATAATTTGAATTATTCTGTTGCAGGATGCGGTCCTTCCTCCAATAAAATGTTCAAGGTAAGACATGACTCTTTTCAATTATAAGCCTTATGTGTACTCTAGCATTTATGTTTTAGTACATGTGTCATGGAGCTCTTGAACTAATATGAATAGATATACTGTAGAACTTGCTCTAAGCAATATCATATGAGACTAAACAAATGTCCATATTGAACATGTTTCTGTCCACAAGAGAAACAGATTATATTTATAATTATTTTAACTTTGTGGGTTCGTGAAATTAATTGTCCAATTGCACAAACTCATAATGCTCTTTATTTCCACCGAATTACAGTTGGAACACTTGCCGATTACACAGAATTACGCAATGCACAGATTTACAGTTCATAAGTTCATCTCACAGGTCCACCACGCTTACAATTACGTACAACTCCTCTGATACACGTACACCGTCTTCCAGTCCGTTCGCTTAGGCAGCGCTCCTCAGGCTGCTGGCCAAGAACTGAACTGATCGCCAACTGGCCTTATATAGGGAAGATCGCTGTTTCTGGAAGGTTCGTGGCACGCACATTTATCCCGATGTTTCCAGACGTCTGCTAGGAGTGGAAAGAGATGGTACAGGGCTCCTGCTGCTCTCCTAATCATCCCTTCAGTTAGTGACATGAGACAAATGGGTAGGCGTTGCCTGAATACTTCCCGTTTGGCCCTACTGCCGGCGGTTCTATCGGAAGTTCCGACGTTCAGGTGACATTATGTATATACAAAACTATGTACTTCAACAGCTGTGCTGTAGGTTTTCACATGTTCGCAGGTATTTTGTGCCATGAAGTACTACAATATCATACTAGCAGTAACGTCATATAAGAACATATGTTGTAACTTACATTATGCAGTTCTTGCGTTGTTATTGCTATCCTTGTTTGATTTCTTTATATGTCACTTGCTGTTTTGGCTACTTGCAGGAAAGTGTGTTTGAAACTTCTGATCACATTTCTTTCTCTCTATGATATTTGTTTGCATTTTAAAATAGTATTAACAACTTTGGAGAACTGGTATACAATGTCAATCCATGATTTTATTTATGCATGTGTTTGCTTCTTCTTGTATCTTAGTACTGCACATCTTCATTCTGTTTCTTGTCATCTGCATTATGTATTTCTATTGGATCTGTTAGCAATATTAAAGGTACTATGGTTTACAGGAGTTAATAATTTCTAATGCAGCACTTCAGACTGCATGAAATGTTCCACATTCTAATTAAGTCACCACTTAGTCTGCATTTTCTTTAGCTTCAGTGAGTACAAGAGCATCCTTGTCATCATCTCGTTTTGAAGTAGTTCATGATTGTTTCCACTTTAACTCCCGTAGTGCTAGAGCAATCCAGTTCAGTACATCCTTACTATGCAAGAGCAAATGTACTTTCAGATTCTTACTGTTTTGTGGTTCATGTAACAACATTTACAAAATACTGAAGGAAATAATTTCTAACATATAATTTACACTGCTATGGATATGGAATTCCTCAGTCTGACCAAATTCTCTCCTTTCATATCTCTATTTCTTCCTCAAAGAAGCAAGAATGGAATATGAGAACCTCTCACTTCTGCTTCTTCAGGTAAAGCAGTTCTCAAAGCTTCCTTCACTCGCTATTGATAGGTGACAGCAAAGTATATGAGTGCAGTGTTTTGTGACTTTTAAGTATATGGTCATGTGTATCTTCTTATTTTCCTTCCTACCATTCTCAAAGATAACTGATAGACCTAATGACGAAAACTCAAAATAAATTCTGAAGTTAGTATTTTTAAGGCGACAGTGAATTTCTATCATACAGGAATTAGGTGTGTAATGCAAGTTTAGCACTTTTGTTTGCCGCGAGAGTAGCAAAAGATCAACATACAAGATGATTCAATAGCTGAGATAAGTTTTATTTTATTATAGGTCCTCCAACCTTAAGTCATATCGGACGATGAATGGAATGGTTGAAAATGATGCTCAAATGAGCCCAGGGTCCATAGAGTTTAGGTTTACCCCACATTCGCCTTACAGAATAACGGAAAACCCCGCAAAAACCTCATCCAGGTAACTCACCTTCACCGAGATTCCAACTCGGGACCTCTTGAACGTGAGACAGACAAGCTACCACCACACTGAGACCGGAAGTGCGGGCCTTATTACTATGTGCTCCATACCCTTCCATTACAGCAGATGTACAAGGATCTATTTCTCCATTCCTCCGATTGTGAAGATCTCTGTTTTCAGAAACTTTCTTCTCTGGCCAGTGGACCAGTATGTATTGGAGTTGTGAATCAGTTCAGTTCAATAGTTTCACTGAATCGGTGAACCTCGGCAGTGTAACTGTGTAAAGTTAGTTGTCTGAGAATCGACAAGTAGTGTCAGTCTGCAAACACTGGGCTTGGTGAGCATTGAGAAGTGACGCGAGGTTGTGTTGTAACAAAGACACAAACTAGACCATGCTACGGCAAGAAATACGTTTTTACAACTATTTGTTAAAAACCTGCAAATTATTATTTGATACTTTGGTAACAAAGGAGCAGATGAATTTCGTGTCCGAGATCGTGTTGGGGTAGAGACTACCTAGAACACGTGAAGAACTGACAACATCTAAGTAAACAGGCCCAAATGACCTTGTTGTCGACGGGCCCTAAAACACCACACACACTCAAAGTAAACAAGCCAGGAGAAAGGTAGTAAGTGTCGGCGAGAACGTGTTGGGGAAGAGGCTACCTAGAACATGTGAAGAACTGTCAACGACCAAGTGAATGAGCTGGAGAGAGGAAGTGTTGGCAGGACCGTGTTGAAGTGAGAAAGCACACTACATCTGGTACATGCATTTCTTCAATTTCCAAACCGCTCAGCGATCATTGAATGTGTGGAGAGGTGAATCAATAATGTAGTTTTGTCCAGAAATGGCGCCCTGTTATGGACAGAACAATGGTATATGAGAATGCCAGATGTACAAAGCGAGTGTATACCTAATTTATAGGTATTAAGTGTTAATTTACACCACTCCACCATTTTGGTTGTTTACCATGAGGGAAGTAATAATGTGGGACATCGAAGTAGAGCTACAGGCAGATGTAATGAAGCTAAAGATCAGGAAATTACATATTTATTACGTAAAAAGCAAAGTAAGTAACGGTGAAGCAAGCAAAGTTGCACAGATATAATTATTTGTAATAAAAACTTCACTTATCTCTAAATATGTTTTCATCAGGTTCTTCAAAGCTAACTGGTGTTTTGTTATATTTGTGTAGTATTCGATTGTTTTACAGCATTGATATTGCAGACCGTTCGATTTTGGTAGACATAAAGGGCTGTAGTTGGACATGGTGTCATTCCTTTGACAGAACATTTCTTCCATGTCTGTTGAGTATCATAGTTGTTAACCATTCACCAGCAAGAGCAATATAAAATTGACAATTACCTAAGAATTTTATGTGAGCCAAAAGCGACGTGCATTAAAACAGAGAGAGTGATTGTCAGTTATTGCTTAAAAATTTTACTTGTTTTAGTTAACCTTATAATGTCCTTTGATGCAACATTTATTAAATATTTTAAAATATTTGTGCGCAAATTATGTATTTGTTATTTTTATTTAATCCAAGAGGTTCTTCAGATTGAACAAAATTAGTTATTGTTAGTTGTTAGGATGCAGCCCTACAGGAGTTTAATGTGGAAGTGCATATTGATGACAATTATTTGTGATAGATTGCTCATTCATTAGAACCTTCCAGTCATATTTGGTTGCTGCACATTTGTATCTTGTGGTGGATATGCAACCAATATTGAATTCCATCATCGGAAGCCATCCATTGTATTTAAATGTGATTTTTCGGATAGTGATCGCCTTTTGACGAATTCTTTTAGTGCCATGTTCATAGACAGAAATTAATTACAAAATATTTGAATAGTTGCCTTTATAGTAAACATTGATGTTGATGTTATTGTAAGTTCATATAACTTGTAATGCCACAAACAAATCACTTTGCTGATTAGAAAGACTTTGTTATTTATTTGAAGATGTTGTTGATTAACAAAAGTAATAAGTAGTTATAATGAACAGCATAGTTACCTTTTATGAATTACCTTTTATATTTTACCTTTTACCTTTTGTTATTTTAGTGATGGGGCAGACACATCTATAGCACCTTTATACTTGAAACCCAGTAGTTTAAGTGATGCGAGCAAAAGAGCACAGCAGCATAGTACGTCTGACAAAAGCTTTAGCTCTGTATCAAATTTGAGAAAACATACTTTAGTGAACGGGGCTAAGAAGCCACACAAATGTAAAGTTTGTGATAAGAGCTTTACTCAGTTGTCCACATTGAAAATACATAATTTAATTCATGAGGGTAAGAGGCCACACAAATGTAAAGTTTGTGATAAGAGCTATACTCAGGTTTCACATTTGAAAAGGCATAATTTAATTCATGAGGGCAGGAGGCCACACAAATGTAAAGTTTGTGATAGGAGCTTTACTCTGTTGTCCACATTGAAAATACATAATTTAATTCATGAGGGTAAGAGGCCACACAAATGTAAAGTTTGTGATAAGAGCTATACTCAGTTGTCGAATTTGAAAATACATAATTTTGTTCATGAAGGTAAGAAGCCGCACAAATGTAAAGTTTGTGATAAGGGCTTTACTCAGTTGTCAAATTTGAAAAGCCATAATTTAATTCATGAGGGTAAGAGGCCACACAAATGTAAAGTTTGTGATAAGAGCTATACAAAAGTTTCACATTTGAAAAAACATAATGTAGTTCATGAAGGTAAGAAGCCACACAAATGTAAAGTTTGTGATAAGAGCTTTACTTACTTGTCCACTTTGAAAATGCATAATTTAATTCATGAGGGTAAGAGGGCACACAAATGTAAAGTTTGTGATAAGAGCTTTACTTACTTGTGCACTTTGAAAAGGCATAATTTAATTCATGAGAGAGAGTACACACAAATGTAAAGTTTGTGGTAAGAGCTTTACTCAGTTATCACATTTGAAAAGACATTATTTAGTTCATTAAGGTAAGAGGTTACACCAATGTAAGTTTGTGGTGAGAGCTTTACTGAGTTGTCACATTTGAAAGGATTTAATTTAGTTCATGAAGGTAAGAGGCCACACCTATGTCAAATTTGTGAAAGAGCTTAACTCGGTAATGCTCTTTGAAAATACGTTATTTAGTTCATGAAGGTAAGAAGTCACCCAAATGTAAAGTTTGTGGTAAGAGCTTTACTAAGTTCTCATATTTGAAAAGACAATTTAGTTCAAGGTAAGAAGCCACACCAATGTAAACTTTTTGATAAGAGCTTTACTTAGTTGTCTAGTTCGGACGACATAATTTAGTTCATGAAGGTAGGAAGGTCACACTAATGTAAAGTTTGTAATAAGAGCTTTAGTCGGTTGTTACTTTTGAAAATGCGTTGTTTAATATTTGAGGGCAACGAACACAATAATGTGAAAAACAGTCATTGTCAGGTATCCGAAGCAATAAATTGATTGCTGAGGGTATGATGTGAAGAATGGAGTATGTTACAGGACAATACTTGGTCTTAGTATCTGAGCATCACCAATAATCAATTTTATTTTAAAGTAATGTTATTCTCTTTATGCATACTTGAGGCTAGTGATAAGGCACAATCTATTCCTATTATATTTTAGCTGTGTTTAATATTGTGACTTCTAAATTGTGCGGAAAGTCAACTACACAGCTTCTGTCTTTTTCAACGGTGATAAAGAAAATGTTTATTACAGTTGTTTTCAGATAGCATTGCAACAAAATATGTAAAAGAAAATACTGAAGATGGCGTTCTAGAAGCCCCACATTGAGGCGATCATTTGCAATGAGAATGCTACAAATTGAGTGGGATAGCAGATGTGATGATTTGTTTTTCACCTTTCTGAAGATTTTAATAAATACTTATATATTTATGTACTTCATGTTAATGGAAATATGCATTGTTAATATCCTTTGCCTTACAAGTAAACAAGAGAATGTCGCAAGTAGCTCACCTTTTAGCGATAGATAATTTAAAGCTGGACATTAAGTAATTGATTTGCAATTGCATTATCTTTATATAACTTAGTTTTTTAAAAAATTATTAATAACCTTTCACTTGAAACTTAAGTTTTTGAAAAATTCAAAACAAAAGCTTTATTCCACAAAAAGCATATGTGAATTAAACCTTTGTTTTCCTGAGGTCTCAATATTGTCGTAGAAGATTTTGTCAGTCTCTTGCAGTTTACTATTGTAATGTCCTAGGAATAAAGAGACTTCTGACCACAATCAGAATTAAATAAAGATTTTTATATCATTTTCATTTAAAGTATTTTAAACATAAGATATATATACACAGAAATCTTTAAAACCATTTTTAAGAAATTATTTGACAATCCTCCATGTATAAGAGATCTGGGGTCGAGATTTACCTGAATATTTACGTGTCACAACCTTTAAATATACTGAGTATTTAGCCGACTTTTGTTGTAAGAACTTTTCTGTTGACAGATACAGAAATAAATAAAAAAGTGTGGTTGTGTGTCTTTAAGTGACAGTCAAATGTTTAAAGAGCTAATCGGTATATGTCCGGGCTCAACTAAGTAATGTATTGCTTTCGGATAAAACTGTAAATATTGATAAATACGAACAATTAACAAGGATTGTCTTACATACATCCTGTGTTTTAACATCTACATTTTTATTTACATTTTGTCTCTTTTTAGAGCTATAAAGTAACATTCAGAATGAGGATGACTTACGAAGATATTAAAATATTCAAGATATGCACTTCATTTGTTATCAGTTCATATTACATATTTCGTAAGTTAGTTAAAATTTCACAGTTGCTCTAGAACAATAAAAGTTGATGATAAATATGTGATACAAAGTGAAGTAGAGTAAGTGTATTTTCTACTTATTATGTACTTGGTACAGACAACAAAATTAATTTACTTCATTCATTGTTCATTCTGTTTACTAACATATTTAGTTACTTTATTGCTCAATATTCATCATTTTAAATTACTTTTTAATTTGTTAATATGGTAATGTCAATCACAAATTTAACGTGTACAGTTTCTGTAGTTTTTCTATTACTTTAGACTGTTTCTACTTTTTCTAACACGTACATAGCACATAGAGAATGTATTCTATTACACCAAACATTTGATAACAAGATTTTATTGTCAAAAATAATTTTGAGAATTGTTAAATAAAACATATGTGTTACATAACTCTCTCTACTCTTTGTCTTATTCTCATATCTCCTTCATTTTATTAGAGATAAATATTTATACAAAATGTCTTATTACATATATCCTTGTAAGTACAAAGGTAATAGAACAATGCAGCAGTGCCTAAGTGATAGTCAAATATTTTATGGATGAGTCATTTTGTGATAACTTTGAAATAATATTCTGTTTACATAAACAAGAGAGGAAAACAGAAGGACTCCCGTTTTAGGAAAGTATAAGTATTGGAGAATTCAATCAAATAACAAGAAGTATCTCATAAATGGTTAACCCTACAAAAATGTATTTGATGTAATTTGTATATTTCAATGTAGTCTACAGTTTTTTGTTTTGTAAGTGTTCAAGCAAAATATCCTTTTATAGCTACTTCCGTGACAGTGTACATTGTCTTGTTTGAACAAAGACTCTTGTGACAGAGAGAAGCATGACTTTCTCCAAGATCTCCCATATCTCTGGCTCTTAACACAACCATTAATGATGTACAGTTCTCCAGGACCTTCATACATGTTTTTGACACTCCAGCGTTTTCTGTTATCCTGTCACTTAACTCACTTCTCCACATCCAGAATATTCCATATTTTATATACATATGCACTTTATTTTACCCCAAGTTTAGTTTTATTGCACGACAAAACTATCCACCTGGCAATGTTATTGTCAAATCCACAACTGACACTAACACGAGACAGAATATGTTGTTTCATCAGTGCTACCAACCTCCGAGATCATGACTTCTGTGGTCGTGACAACAAAGCATCCATTTGCCGTGAACTTCAAGTGAAATAGTATTTTAGGGAAAGACTAACTTAACTTTAGAAGTGAGGATACATTATCTGACATTAAATGTGACTAAATGGCTTCGTAAATTTCTAAATTAAAAATGATAGTACAATAACCTGTCCTCCCTGCACGATAAAATTCATATACATGGTACCCCTTTAGTCTCTAGCACATTCCTGATACAATACAATAACTAATGTAATAGGAGTCCAGCAAAAGTCATCGGATGCAACTTCTTAACTGTACAACCTTTTGCATAACCTAAATTGTGACAACTTTTTTCTCTTCCTTTTTTAGTATTTACAGCTTTACTCTATCACGTTTATTCAAAGAACAAAATGCTAAATATATTTACATAAAACACAAATGTACTTCATTACACTTCCATGTATTCTGACTGAATTCTCTACAAGGTGTTAGCACACTTGAATTGAGATATCGTTAAATGGCGTAATTTATGTAAACATATTTTATCACTAACGATTTTCCAGATAATCTTTGGTTATAGTTAAATTTTCCAATTCTTTTATACCTTAAAGGCTCTACTTCTGTTTTTAATCTTATCAGAAGCTAATAGCAATGACTTTGTAATATTAAAGCTAACACTATGTTTAAATATTTAGCTATATTGCTGCTGTATATACAACAAAGTGAGTAAAGTAACAACTCCTTAAATGTATATTTCATATTTGTAACAGACGGAAAAGTAAACCTTTGTGTAACGGTTGGTCGTCAGTAAATTTGTTGTATTTGTTATTTGTTATATTTCCCCGGTGTCGATGCCGTGAAGTACTTTGTCCGTGCGGCCATAGTCGCTGTTGCCTTGGCTGAAGACGCGCTGGTGTTGTCTCAGAAGCTGTCGAAATTTCTCCAGCTGTTCTGCGGTCAGGTGGTCGGCCGTCCTCTACAGTAAGCTTTCTGCTTGGGGCCCCAGGTGTTACATTGGCACCGGCTCCTGTGTCTTGTCAATTGCTGTTATGCTTACCATGGGCTCGCACGTTCCCAACTCCGTCCCAGCCTGGACGTCGTGATCGGTGTTCGTTGGATTTAGCAGTCTCACTGGCACCTCCTCTCAGCATGGCAATAATGCCCTGGCTACACACAGTCCGTGTACAGGCGTCTTCTGGTCCAGTAACATGTTCCTGGTTTTCTGTCTTTTCTGACACATGCTGGTCTGTTGTATTGTTTTGCTCATACCATTTAAACTACTGTGTTTTAAGTATAAAGGTTCTATATATATGTCTGCCCCATCACTACAATGACCATATTGATCAGAGTGTACATATTCCTTTGCAGTTAGGACATCACATGTAACATTAAATTTTTGATAATCATATGCCAGATGTTCGATTCCATTACTGAAACTTGTCTCTTGCTTGGACTTCAGCAGAGAACAATGGTGACATGCCAACTGTAGCGCCAGATACTGTTTCTGGGTATAATCTGAAATGTTGCAAAACTAAGTACCATTTAGTGGAATAAGGAGATAATAAAAACTGAAGACAGAATCAGTCAGTACATGCACAGAAATAAGTGAAAATCATAGTTTAATCCATTCATGTAAGGTTACTATGCTGTTCATTATAACTAATTATTGTTTTCGTTTAACCACAGTATCTTAAAAGAAATAAAAATTATTTCCAATGAACATAGTATTTTGTTACACAAATAAAAATATTTGCCACTTAGGCTTCAGTTAACTTAACAAATTGGTGTTGATACTTTCCAAATGGAAATCAATTTCACAAACAAGTCATTTGCGTCCTCAGTCCACCGATAAACTCTGTTGTCAAGAATAATAATTACCATACATCTCTTATGTCTTTTTTTAGTATTACCTAGATCTGAAAATGAAACAAACCTAGAATTAGAATCAACTGTTGGTATTTCGAAATTCATTATGCAATTTTAGTTAGTTTCCATCAAATTAAATTTTAAATAATTTTTAATTTTAAATTTTTCAATCTTATATTTTATAAAGTCTTTATTATAACCATTAATTAAAGCAGTATTTATAATATGTTTATATTCTTTATTCAGAGGTATATTTATTAATCTATAAATAAAACTATTGAAACAGCAAATTTATGTGAAAAAGAGTTAAAACTTTTATGTTTTATGTAATTATCAATGAGTAAATTTTCGATAAATACCACAATCTAATTTGTCGTTATTTCTTATTATCTTCAAATCTAGAAGAGGAAGAAATCCATTAAATTCAGGATCTAATGTAAATTTTATAGCTTTATCTTGTAAATTTAGTAATTTTAGAGCATCGTTAAGTGGTTTTCCAGGAACAATAGCAAAAGTATCATCAATATATCTATACCATATTTTAAAAATCAAAGGAAAAGCTTTAGTGACTTCAATTTCGATAAAACTCGTAAAAAGGTCAGCATGAAAAGGTGAAAGAGGATTACCCATTGCTAAGCCAGAAGTTTGTTGAAAATATTCACCTTTAAAAGTGAAAAAATCTTCATCCAAACAAAACGAAATCATCTATTCATCTATTAAGTGCTCAGGTAAATTCATTGCATTCAACACTTTTTTAAGTAAATTAACAGTTTTTCTCTAGGAATACTAGGAAATAAGGCAGTTACATCAAAAGAAATAAGTTTATCAGTTTTGGATAATACAACACTGTCAATCTTTTTTATTAGTTCAAAAGAATTTTTAATACTTAAACTTACAAATTTATCAACATTACTAAACTTTTTATGTAACCAATTAGCTAAATTGTATGCTGGTGAGTTCACACAATTAACAATAGGTCTCATTTTATTTCAAGGCTTATGAATTTTAGGAAGGGCATAAATTCTAGGTAGAACAGGATTACTAACTTTTACAAAATGATTTTCTTTGTCCGATATAACTTTCATTTCATTGAGTACTTTATTAATATTTGTAATACAGGATTTTAAAGGGTCTTTATAAACTTTTATAAAATCTTCACTTTGAAGAAAAAGATTTACTCTATTAATATAATCTAATTATCTAAAAGTACAGTTCTATTACCTTTATCCGCTTTGGTGAAAACTAAATCTTTTTGAATGAATGATTTAATAATATGTTTATTATTATTTCTCCTAGGTTGGCATTCATCTAAATTATGTAATATTTTGCTAGGTATTAATTTAATCAATGATTTATTATTTTCACTTAGATCCTGACTAGCAATTTCTATATCTGCAATATAATCATTTATATTGTTGGAAAAATCTACACACGTTTTTAAACCTTGATTTAAAAAATTTAACTCTTTTTCACTTAGGTTAGCTTTTGACAAATTAACATCATCTTTATTATTTTTAATAACTGCGTTTAATTTATTTTCTTTCAAATGCAATTTGTATAAACCCTTTTTTAATTTTGCAGGTTTATGTTTCATATTTCTATGAAGAGTATGAAATAATTTAGATTCTAAATTAAGCCAAATTGTATAAGCTAAAATCTTTGTTAACTTAAGATGTATATCATATAATACAATATAAATTCAATATTACTCAAATTAAAAAAAAAAACAATTTAAAAAATTGCAGTGTGGGAAAAAATATTTATTTTAAAAAATAAACAAGCATAATGAATTTCGAAATACCAACAACTGATTCAATTCCTTTCTTGGAAGTGTAGAACACAGTGTTGTTATGATAAATTAAATTTAAAGGGAATCGATTAATGATACTAAACAACACTTACTTTTAAATTTTTCCGGAACATGTTTCAGAGACTTTGCCTCTATCCTCAGCCGGCCATCGACTGGTTCTCATTGGTGTAGTTGATGATATTTTGTCACAGTGATGCCGGCAAGAAAGTTGAGGACCAGCTGTTGGTGGCAGAACTTCTTCCAGAGGGCGCACATTACAAGTATCACTTCCTCAGCCTTCCTCGTAGATGGTTGCATGTCTGCCTCACTTTCAAGAGGTCCCAAATTCGAATCTCGGTCAGGGTGAGTTACCTGGTAAGGGTTTTCTGGACTTTTCCCTTATCTTGAAAGACGAATGTCAGGTAACTCTAAGCTCCATGGACCCCAGACTTGTTGAAGCATCATTTCACCCATTTCATTCATAGTCCGATATGACTAAATGTTGGAGGATGTAAACTGCATAAAAAAATAATTCCTCAGTCACCCTCGCGAGGAACAACCACAAGCTTACGAACGCTTTCTAGTTCACAGACAAGATGGCGTCCGATGTCGTTGGCAGTTTGTAGCAGAGATCCAGATTTCTAGAGGGCAAGGCCACAATAGCATCATGTCAGAAAGAAGGTGTACTACACCTGAGACCACTGTATACTGTCGTCCACTCTACACTTAAAGGCAAACAGCGTTACTCAGGAATATAGTGATATGCCAATTACTCCTTGCCCCCCTGCTTCTTCCCGTTTTCTAGGTAGCCTCTTTCCCAACACGTTCTCGCCAACATTTACTCCTTTCCTCCCGGCTTGTTCACTTGGTCATTGACAGTTCTTCACGTGTTCTAAGTAGCCTCTTCCCCGACACCTTTTTGCCGACACTTACTTCTTTTCTCCTGGCTTGTTCACTTGGTCGTGAACAGTTCTTCACATGTTCTAGGTAGCCCCTTCCCCAACAAGTATTCGCTAACACTTACTCCTTTTCCCCTGGCTTGTTCACTCGGTCGTAGACAGTTCTTTATGAGTTCTATGCAGCCTCTTCCTCGACACGTTCCCACTGGCACTTACTCTTTTTCTCCAGGCTTGTTTACTTGGTCGTTGACAGTTCTTCACCTCTTGCAGGTAGCCACTTCCCCAACATGTACTCGCCGGCACTTACGGCTTTCCTCCCGAATACTCCGGATATTCATGGTGGGAGTAGTTAACTTCAGCCATTGGTTGCTCTCTCAAGGATTTCCTTAACTTTGCCTTCTGGGACGCTAAGACATACTCCCAGGTTCTACGGCATGACAGGCTCTTAGCAGAGATATTCATCTTTTGTACAGGTACTTCCATGTTCTTCATGGCAGCCAGGTTTTGTCAATTTTACTCCATGCCTTCTCCCAGTTGCATTTAGTTTCCCTCATCATCTCCATTCCCTCTACGCAGAATTTCATTTAATTTTCCATTTCTGTCTTTATTTCTTTCATGTTAGATTCATTCCTGTCCTCGTTAGTTTTCTTTTCCCTCTTATATTTTGTCTTCATTTCATCTTTCATTTTTCTCGCGCTGAATTTGATTTTCAATCCGAATTTGTCCATTCCAGATTATACTGTACAGATTTTGCTTCTCATTCTGTCCATGCAGGATTTCAATTCGTCCATTCCAGCTGATTCGTCCATTCCAGCCTTTGCTCCATTGTGGCTTCTTACCGCACTTCCATACACTGGTGCAAATAAAATGACAATAGGTTATACTAGTCACTTTAACACTAGTATCGCTAGGCCAGTGCTAATTTACTTTTTTTTACAAATACATGAAAAAACGCAAATACACGAAAAAAAACATTTGTTTCCGCGACACGTATTTTGTGTATCTATTAGAACACAAACTCGCGTCACCCCTCAACGCCCACTAAACCCAGTGTTTGCAGACTGACACGACTTGTCAATTCTGAGACAACTAACTCTTCAAATTTATGCTGCTCAGGTTCACCGACTCATTCGAACTACACAACTGAACTGATTCACCAGATACTCACTGGTCAACTCACCACAGAAGAAAGCTTCTGAAAACAGAAATCTTTAAATCGGCAGAATGGAGAAGTAGAATTTGTACATCTGCTGTAATGGAAGGTTATGGAAGACATCCACAATAAGGCTCACTTCCGGTCTTGTATCTCAACTATTGGATGTTCTTGTATGTTGAGCATCCGCTCCTCTCGCACTAAATAACAAAAATGCTAAAATGGTATAACTCACACTTAATTCCTTGGCGGAAAAAGTTCACTGTCGCCGTAAATTTACTAAGTTCGGAATTTTGCTGAATTTATTTTGAGTTATGCTGTCATCAGCTCTATTAGTTATCTTTGAGAATAACAGGAAGAAAAATAAATACATATATATATATATATATATATATATATACACATAATCACTGGCTCCATTTTAAAGCCTCAAGTCAAGCAGACCTAGTCTCTAAACGCTCTGAAATAGGAGAACAATGTTTTATTACATTCTAAGGATTAGCCAGCCATAAACATAACAGTTGATGTTCATTGGACTTTTCCGTCTTCTCTTCATTAATTGTCAAGTCATTACACATGTACTTCTCTAAGTGTGCTCTTTAAGGTCCAGGAGATCTAAACATGTATTTCTGTTGCAAACCCATTAGTGAGTTACAAAGTCACAAAGTGCTTCAAAACCACGAGGTTTGTAGATGATGAAAAGGATGCTCTTGCACTCACTGAAGCTGAAGAAAATGCGGAGAAAGTGCTGACTTAATGAAAATGTGGAACATCTCAAGTAATCTGAAGTGCTGCATCAGAAATGATTAACTCCTTCTGTATATTCATAATTACAAATGTATGCATATATTTATGATGCATGGTAAGTGATGAACTATGCATAATCTGTTTTATTTTGTGGACAGAAACATGTTCAATATGGAAATTTGTTTTGTCTAATGTGATTTTGCTTAGAGCAAGTTGTACAGTATAGCTATTTGTATTAGTTCAAGAGCTCCATGACACATGTACTAGAACATATATGCTAGAGTAAAGATAAGGCTTATAATTGAAAAAAGTCAAGTTTTACCTTGAAGATTTTATTGGAGGAAGGACCGCATCCTGCAACAGAATTATTCAAATGTACAGCTTTTACACAAAAATCTACACAGTGTTAAATGACCTGCTAAGATATTTCAAGATATATAGAGACAATATTTGATATTTTATCTTGCAATAATGTGTACAAAAACCAAAAAGTGCAGAAAGCATTTGTTTTGTTTAGAGAACACAGAACTGGAAACAGAAATGTTTAATAAATCAAAATACATGATTAAAGTGGTCAAGCATTACAAATATTAAGACAGGAACATAGGAAGGAAAAAAAGGTTAACTTATTAGATTCATTTACACCAATGACACATTTGGTCATGACATCAGTGATGTAGCTGGTAGAATCCTCACTGCACCTTGTACCTAGGATAATGATGATAATAATAAAGCAGTAAACGCAAATTGCTTTCTGGACACAGGTCTTCTCAAAAATGCAGTCATATCTGAACATACTTAAACATAGATACTGTATTGCATTTAAAATGCAAAAAACTGGAAGAGTGCCAATTGCCATTCTTTTTATAAACATATTTGTACAAAATGCTATCTAAGATATATGTACACCTTCGCATCAGACTCCAAGAGCTGATAGCTATGAGGTTCCTGGGCAACTCAGAAGCAGAACATGTATTTCCCAACATAATCTACAGAAAGTGAAATATATTTCTCATATCAGTGTTCTAATTTAATTAAATAATCTCTAGTGTGATTCATCGCGCTCCTGAAAATAGCTGTTTATCACATCATTAACCTCTCTCTGGTGTGGAGAGATACAAACACAAAACTATTTGTTACAGTTAGTGCTAAACACAGCTGTGAACCCTCATCCTGTTATATTTAACAAACTGTCTTACTAAACTAGGCACAATATGTTTGAGAATACAAAGGAGCTGACTCTGAGTTAAACGTCCCAGTAGGTTTATGGCTGGGTCGACTGTTTTCTTTGAATCAGTGACTTAAGTGTACTCTTTATTTAAGCAGAATAGATTGTAATATTCTACAATAGTAGAGAATATATTGGCGATATTATTATAAAACATTGCTCAGTCTAACACAGCAGGTTTCCACATAACTTACCTTTGTATTATTACAAATTGATGAAGTTTCTGTTTCCAGCCACCAAGGTTCTTCTTTAATTTCTATTTTGAGGTCAATTTCTAATTCCCCATTTATGTCGCAGTTGTTGCTCCATATAGCTGTTTCGCTCTTAATATGCTTGACAAGATGTTTCATAAAAGGAGTCTCTGATTTAATTTCTGTTTTGACTGTTATCTATCAGTGACATCATCAATGTTTGTGTTTGTTGTAACAATCTTCTGAAAGAACTCTCTCTCATTCTGTGAGCCAATGTCATCTTCAAGAAGATCCTCTTCTTTGATTTCTATTTTCTTATATATTTCAAATAGCTGTCGAATTGGAGTTGCTGTTATATCCAGAAATAAATCTGTAAAGAAAATATTATATTTTATATGTAAAGAAATATAAGTAAATTTAGCCATCAACTTCTTTGAGTCTATGAATAATTGTCCACACCACACTAAATACCACTGTTCTTTTATCATACAAACAACTTCTTTAAAACTTGCAAAATATACAGGTGTTCATACTACACCAGATTACAATGTTCATGTATTGTTAGCGGCTACCTTAGAAAGCAAAGTAAAAAATAATAATGAAAGTAAAATTACAGTGGCTGAGTCATTGCTGAGTGGTTAGACCACCTCTGCAAAATTGCACCAGACATCTATCCAACATTGGTGCAGGAAGACACGTGGATGCAATTAGTGCCGGTCAGTTTTGGAAAATACTGACCATGTTTCCTCTCAGTTCTTATTTACAAAAATAGGATTGCAGAAGTACCTACTGTATTGTTAGAGGTGAAGCTGTTTGATCTGTGCACTCTTCAAATATTTACGATTCGTTCAGTACGTACATTGTTCCAAATCGGGAAATGGCTCGACAAATCAGTAAAATGGAGTTCTACTTTTATTTTAATAATGAAGAGGCCTGCCTTCAATTATTATTCGATGAGGATCTGCTGAAGAGACAGATTTTGTGTCACTTATTCGAGATGGAGAACAGTGGGGGAAAAAAGGAAGCGGGTACAACAGAGAAGTAACTTCAAAACTATCTCCACTCCAAATCAATAATAAATATCACGTCCTTGCAGCTCTATCTACAGATGAGGTGAATCAAATACGCACGACACGTGACAAGCACAGCATACAAAGTCCAGCTGTTTCAATATGTGAGGACGAGAAACTGCTAGTGCTTGGTGACTCAATGATATCCCATGGAAAAGTCAATATGCTGTTTCTAAAGTGTACAGAGGTATAAATATTGAGCAGTAAACAAAATAAATTGAAAACCAATGCCAATGTGACGCATATCCTGAAAATCCAGAAGTAGTCATACTCCACGTTGGTACCAACAATTTAAAAAAGATAAAAACTGCAGATGCAATACTAGGTGATATATATGATCTTATAAAATCCACAAGGAAAGTGTTTCCTGCGGCTTGTGTAGCAGTAAACAGTGTAGGAAAAAAACGTGATATTCATCCAAACTTTTTGAGGTATATAAATGTAAACATAAGGTGGGCCTGTAATTGGATGGGATCATGGAAGTTAAGTCAGGTTTTAGACAATGTGGTAAATATAATAAATAATCAGGGAATCTAACCGCAGAATCAGATGGTGTAACATATAGCGGAAAAACCTCTGTAAAAAGAAATTGTAAACATAAGAGTTCAGAAAGTAATCAGGCTTGCAAACTTCTCCATCTTAATTCACAGGAATTCATTCCCAAATAGATGATTTTAATCCACTAATAAATAAAATTAAAAATATTAAATTAGAAATAATTTGTGGAAACGTAGAGTCAGACTGAACAATTCAATGCCATAGCCGGGATTTGAACCACGGATCTTCTGGTTTCCGTCCAGCCGCACTACCATTGTGCTACTATGGTCAACGTGCCGATATGAAAGAATAATTAATTTCCATTAATTAACCTAGAAATAATTTGCTTAAATGAGCACTGGTTGGGGAAAAATGAGACTCATTTTCTTAATAAATTGGAAGGTTTTGCATTAGCTTATTACTATAACAGGAGTAATGCAGCCCACGGTCGGTCTTGTATACTAGTACAAGAAGAACTGTTAGAGCAAGTAAAGGTCAGACAACATCTAAGAGTCCTACAGGAAGATTTAATATTCGAATTGTCTGCAATAGAAATCAGCAGCCTGAATACAGTTGTGATCTCTGCCTATAGAGTCCCTTATCACTCCTCATAACAACCATTTTTGAAAAAATTTGAGAAATTGATGTCTTAACTTTGAAATGAAGGAAATAAAAAAATTATAGTAGCTTTAGATATTAACTTAAACCTTCGAAATTTAAATGATGAATTTCATTTAAACTCAAATAAAATGTCATCAGACAGAAGATACAGTGGGGCATCAATAACTTATCTTGACACTATACACTACCATGGCTTTGACATTAGAAATAAATTCTCTACACAAACTACAAGTTTTTTAGACACCTGTATCGATCGTATACTAACAAACAAACAATATGGAGATGAACAATGTTTCTCTTTTGAAACAGGTTTTTCCGACCATAAAGCTGTCCTCATTAATCTCCCAGTAAACCAGAGATCAAAAGTAAAACATAAACAGTTAATTACCAAACGTATCTACAACCCTGAAAACATTAGTAATTGTTAAGTTAAATTAAGCAACCTAACGTGGAATTTTAATCCTTTTGTTCATACTGATACCAATTGTAACAATGTCCTTAGGGAAATTATCGAGTGTCACAATTCCTGCTCTCCAAAAATCGCATGCAGTCAAATCATTGAAAAATATTCCCTTGACTGGTGTACAAAATGTATAAAGCTCTATAGTACACACAAAAGATGGCTACACAGTAAATACAAGTCAACCACTAACACAAAAGAAAAGCAATGCTACAAAACCTACAACAAAATATTTATAGCAGAAATAAAACAAGTTAAACAAATGGCAATTGAGAGTTACATAAAAAATGCAGGTAATAAAAGCAGAGCCACATGGGCCGTAGTAAAAGCTGAATTAGGTTTGAGTAAAACTGTGAATACTGGGCCATCCATGCTTAATTTAAATTATCCCGATGCTAAGAAAAATGCCAGTGCTTTAAATCAGCACTTTGTAAACTTTGGTTGTGAGACTCAGGAAGTTCCCCCATCCCTAGAGAACGCAATAGCAGGCCTATATAAAAACAACTGCCTTATGCTCACATCTACATTTAATATTGAAATGGTCTCTCCAGGTAACATTAATAAAGTAATAACAAAATTAAAACCAAAAGAACCCCAGTGTTGGGATGAGTTATCGTCATTATTAATAAAACAAATCAAGCATGACATTAGTGGGCCACTTTGCCAATCAATCAATGTCAATAGGCATTTTTCCTGACAGGATGAAATATGCACTTGTTAAGTCCTTTCACAAAGGTGGAAGCCATGAATTTAAAAATTTTAGGCCCATCTCTATACTTCCCGCTTTTGCAATAATTTTTGAAAAAATTGTACACTCACAATAAATTACATATTTAAACTACAATAGCAAATTAACTGACTCACAACTTTGTTTTAGGGAAAATCACTCAACAATATCAGCATTGGTAAACCTCGTGAATGATACATCTCAAATACTAGATGAAATAGAGTCTGCTTCCCTTATCATATAGGACAACTCAAAGGCAGCTTGACTGTGTAAATCATGAAATACTATTAAAAAATTAGAATTTTATGGTATAAATAAAATATCACTCTAATGCTGCAAGTCGTATCTTAACAACAGCAAGCACAAGGTGACTCTAAAAAGTAGTAATGGTGAGGCCCACTCAAACTGCAACACAACTAAAAATGGGGTACCATAGGGAACCTTATTAGGACCATTACTTTATATACTATATACAAATGATCTCCCAAAAAAACATCAGTGAAAAATCAATAATGTATGCTGACGATACAACAATTAGGATTAAAGCAATAACTAACATAGTACTGATGCAGAAAACAGCTGAAACAATGTCTGCACTAAAACAGTGGTTTAATAGTAATGGAATAAAACTCAACACATCTAAAACTTCTGTTATGCACTTAAAACAAACAAAAGTAGACAATAACATGTTACACCTCACCAAAATAAGTACTGCCATCTCAGCAAAAATACTTGGAATATATTGTTACCCAAACGGCAGACTCGCGATGCCGATCAATAAATGATGGCCGGTGGAGATTCGGGAACTTCGGGGCCGATCGATACCGGAAGCGACAGTCAGTTGTGTGTAGTGTTGTAATGGCGTGCGTTGTGTAAGTAGCGTCGAGCGAACGTGTAAAGACGAACTGGTAAATTGTAATTGTGAACAGTGTATTGCTACGAAAATAAAGTGCAATTCTTCTGTGTTTGTAACCTCGACCTTTTATTTCACGAACCAACCCACCAAAGTCACAACTGGTGTCAGGAAGCGGGATAACAACATCACCGAACATTACAACCATGGACGCGGCATTGGAAAAGATTTTGGAGAAGATGATGGAAATGAAGGCCGAACTGACCTCGGAAATGAAGACGGCAAATGAAAACCTCGCTGCAAAAACAGAAGCGGCAAATAACAGCCTGGCCGCGGAACTGAAATAAATGAAGACTGCCAACGACATCGCCGAGAAGATGGAAGCGGCAAATAACAACCTGGCCGAAAAGCTGGAAGAAATGAAGGTTGCGAACGAAGCCCTCGCCGCAAAATTTGAAGAACAGTTGGCCGGCGTGAGGGATAACGTGACGGAGCTGGGCAAGCGGATGGGCTAAGTGGACGAGCGCGTCGAGGACCTGGCGAGCCGCGTTGACGACCTGGAGGGAAAGGCCGACAGCAGCGTCAAGTCCCTGAACGCCATAGTAGAGGACGTCGTCGGCAGGAAACTGAAGGATTTGAAGGCCGACGCGCCGGGACGCGACACAACATCTGCGCGAGTCAAACCGCCGAAATATGACGGCGCGTCAACATTTGAGGTCTTCCGTCGCCAGTTCGACACAGTGGCCAAGCACAACAGATGGTCACCGGAGGTGGAGGCCACACAGCTAATAGCCAGCCTCCAGGGAATAGGCCGCGGAAGTGCTAAACACGGTGCAAACAACGGCGGCGCCCAAGGACATCTGGGAGGCCCTGGAGAATCGTTTCGGGAACCACCGCTTGGCCGCAGCGTACCGCAGCCAACTAAAGGCAAGGTCACAGCAGCCGGGGGAGACGCTGCAGGAGTTCACCATAGCGATCGAGCAGCTGACTAGCAAGGCCTTGGTTGACCTGCCACTGGAGTTCCTATCACGGGAAGCCGCCTACAACTTTGTCGACGGGGTACGGGACACGGAGATTCGTCAGCGCCTAATGCTCGGCGATTATAAAACCATCCACGAGGCGCTGACAGCGGCATTAAGGATGGAGGCGGCCAAGGTAGCATCTATCCCGACGTCGAGAACGAGGAGTGTTCGCTACGCCAGAGACAATACCAGCTGAGGGACACCGGCGAACACCTAGTGGCCTGTGTTGGGGGTGTGGACAGCCCGGACACCTGCAGAGAAACTGCCCACACCAGGAAGGAAGTACGAGTAAGGCCCGGCGTGGAGAGGCACACGTCGGCGCCATTACCACCATCCCCTCGAGTGACGCTGCGCGCCGTCAGCCGGCGGATGGATGACAACCTCATCGCGGACGGCTGGGTAAGAGGAAAGCCGTGGCGCGTGCTGGTGGACACTGGGGCGGCCGTGACCATCATCAGACCGGACGTGGCTAAGAGTTTGCCGACGAGGAAGCCGAGCTGACCATACCAGCTTGTGTTGGCATCGGGCGACACCTTGCATGTGGAGGAGGCCCTGCTGGAGCTGTGGGTGTTCGTCGCGAAGGTGTCTGAGGAGGTGATTCTGGGACTAGATGCCCTCAGGAGCCACTTGGCGACGGTCAACGTTGGCAGGAAGGTCCTGCGGCTCAACGGAGAAGAGGTCATACTCCGTCAACCTGAAGAGCGCCTTGGAAACGGTAGGGTCATCTTGAACGAGGACGTGGTTGTCCCCGCGAGGAGCGAGGTTAATGTGACGGCGCCACCGGAAGGCCAGACAGTAGGTTTGATTCAGAGGCCGCAGGAGTACAACTTCACCTCGGAACATCGCAGAGGGAAGAGTCACGGCAACGCGGACGCTATGTCCAGAAGACCCTGTCCAGAAGAGTGCAGCCAATGCACAAGAGTGGAGAAGGAGCGTGCCGCAGCAGTTCGAGTAGTCACGGCAGTGCCTGCGGATGGCTGGGTAGCGCAGGCCTGAGGAGGGAGCAGCTGGCGGACGCAGACTTGGGGCCACTCTTGAGGAAAGTGGAGGCAGGGACGAGACCAACCTGGGCGGACGTCGCACCGAGGAGCGCCACCTACAAGTCTTACTGGGCCCAATGGGACTCGTTGAAGACCAGAGAGGGTGTGCTGTTCCGGGTATGGGAATCACCGGATGGGAAGACGCAGAGAGAACAGTTGGTGCTTCCCCGGAGTAAGGTCCCGAAAGTCTTGGAGGAAGTGCACGCCGGTACTTCGGGAGGACACCTGGGAGCGAACCGAACGATTGACAAACTACGGCAGCGCTACTACTGGCTGAGACTCCGAGCAGATGCTGAGAGGTGGTGCCGTCAGTGTCACGTGTGCGCGGCGAGTCGCGGCCCCCAGACTAGGAGCTGGGGTCGCGTGCAACAGTACAACGTCGGAGCGCCATTCGAACGGATCGCCGTTGACATTGCTGGACCGTTTCCAATATCCGACCGAGGCAACAACTACCTGGTGGTGGCCGTGGTTTACTTCACTAAGTGGCCGGAGGTGTATGCCATCCCGAACCAAGAGGCAAGGACAATCACAGACTGCCTCGTGGAGCAAGTGTTTTGCCGATTTGGGGTGCCATTAGAGCTGCACAGTGACCAAGGCACCAGTTTTGAGTCCAACCTGATGAGGGAGGCACTAGAGAGACTTGGGGTTAACAAGACCCGCACAACACCTCTACATCCCCAGTCGGATGGCATGGTCGACAGGTACACGAAGACCTTAGAGGAACACTTGAGGAAGGTCGTGGCCAGCCATCAGCGAGATTGGGACGTCAAGGTGCCACTGTTCTTGCTGGCCTACCGCTCATCAACACACGACACCACGGGGATCACGCCAGCCAGCTTAATGTTCGGCCGCGAGTTACGCCTCCCTTGTGACCTGGCTTTTGGTAGCCCTCCGGGGGTGAGACAGCCAGCGACCGAGTATATGGAGAACCTGGTGGACCACCTCCACGAAATGGCTCGCCAGAACATCCAGAAGGCGAGCGACCGCATGAAAACCCGATACGACAGGCAAGCCAACTGCCAAGGGTTCCAGCAAGGTGACCTGGTCTGGTTGTATCGCCCGACCCGGACCAAGGGATGCTGCCCGAAGCTTCAGCAGCCATGGCAAGGACCGTACCGTGTGGTGAAGAGGATTAACGACGTGGTCTACCGCATCCAGAAGGTGCCCCGAGGAAGGATGTTGGTGGTACACCTGGATCACCTGGCCTGCTACGATGGCGCTGTTCGGGACGACCATCCTTGAGGAGGTAGCAGTGTTACCCAAACGGGAGACTCGCGATGCCGATCAATAAATGATGGCCGGTGGAGATTCGGGAACTTCGGGGCCGATCGATACCGGAAGCGACAGTCAGTTGTGTGTAGTGTTGTAATGGCGTGCGTTGTGTAAGTAGCGTCGAGCAAACGTGAAAAGACGAACTGGTAAATTGTAATTGTGAACAGTGTATTGCTACGAAAATAAAGTGCAGTTTTTTTGTGTTTGTAGCCTCGACTTTTTATTTCACGAACCCACAAAGTCACAATATGTAAATAATCAGTGAAAATGGCCGGAACATATACATTACATAGCCAAAAGATTAAATTCTGTCTGCTTTAACATGTTCTGCCTGTCCCAAATCACAAACTTGGAGCCTAGGAAAGTATTTACTATCATTCTATCATGTCGTATGGAATAATTCTCTGGGGTCATGCAACAGGCTGGGAATCAATATTAAAAACCCAAAAGAAAATAATCCGCATAATAACACACACACAGGTCAAAAACTTGGGAATATTAACTTTCCCATCGCAATATATACTAGAGCTTTGCAAGTATATACATACAAATGTTGACAACCTGCATAGTACAAAAAACACTATGAGAAAAAAGTTTACTACATGCAGGAATAAAAATGTATATTAAATTGCCTACTAAAATAAGGCAGACAAAAATATAAAAGGATTTAATAAAGCTGTCAGAGACATGCTGGTAAAAAGGGCATATTACTCAGTAAGGGAATATCTAGAGGATAGTTGATAAACATTAATTGTACTCTCTCCACTTTGTAAAGGCAATTGCCTAAATATTGTACAGTATTAGTTGTAAACATCTGTATATATCTAAATAATATTTGTTATTTCATTGACGTGTCACCTGTTTACGGAGCTAATGCTCGCTTTGTAAATGTTTGTGATCAATAAAGTTATTGTTATTGTAACGGGGAGCGCTGAAACACCCTGTGAGCAGCTGGCAACGGAAGACAGGGGAGGCTCGTTTAGCCACGCCTTTCCCTCGTTTGTCTTATAGTGGTGACAGCCAGCGGTCGGATAGAAACATAATTGTGCGTCTGTTTTCCTTCCACCTGGTTCTCGATCTTTCTGCTACCAGAACAATCGTGTAAACACCAGAAACCGGCGATATTCCTATAAAGAGGGTTACAGACAGACAGTGTGAGTCAGTTGTTCAGTTAGTTTTGGTGGAGTTAGTCAGTTGTTGGTTGAGTTGGTCAAACAGTTGGTTAGTGTGTGTGAGGACAGTTCTTGGTGTAAGAAGGAAGAGTTAGTCGGTGACGTGTTAATGAACGAAAGGGTTGTGCGAACGGAAGACTGTACGAACTGTGTATGGGTATCGGAGCTTATGTAATCGCGAGTACAAGTGAAGTTGTAACGGACGAACTGGTAAATTGTAATTGTGTGCAGCAAGTAATTCTGTGTAATTGGCAAGTATTTAACTGTAAGCCGGTGGAAATAGAGAACATTTTTGAGTGGTGAAATTGGACTTTTTATTTCACGAACCCACAAAGTCACACTGGCGTCAGAAGTGGGATATAACACAAAGTCACACTGGTGTCAAGAAGTGGGATAACAAAAGTCACACTGGTGTCAGGAAGCGGGAAGATAACATCACCGAAAGTTACAACCATGGAATCCGCATTGGAAATGCTTTTGGCGAAGATGAACGAGTTAACAGAGAAAACAGAAGCGGCAAACAACAGCCTCACCGCCGAGTTGAAACAAGTGAAGACGGCCAACGACAACATCACCGAGAAGATGGAAGAAATGAAGACCGAATTAACAGCGAAGATGGTAACGGCAAGCAACAACTTGGCCACGACAATGACCGCAAAGATGGCCGAACTGACAACAGAGATGAGGGAGGCGAACGAGGTCCTCGCCGCCAAGTTTGAGGAACGGTTGGCCGGCGTGAGGGATGACGTGACGGATCTGGGCGAGCGGAAGGGTCAAGTAGACGACCGCCTTAATGATTTAGAGGAAAACGCCGACAACATCGCAAAACCCCTCAGCCGCCTGACGGAGGAAAACCGGCCTTATGTGTGGACGGAGGACGCCGAAGACGCTTTCCAGCACCCGAAGGGGACCCTGTGCAGTGCTTCAATTTTGGGTTTCCCACAACCGGGTGGCGCCTTCATTGTGGACACCGACGCTAGCGACCATTACATTGGAGGTGTCCTATCGCAGATCCAGGACGGCCATGAGCGCACAAGAGTGGAAGAGAAGGAGCGTGCCGCAGCAGTCCGAGTAGTTGTGGCAGTGCCTGCTGAAGGCTGGGATAGCGCAGGCCTGAGGAGGGAGCAGCTGGCGGACGCAGACTTGGGGCCACTCTTGAGGGAAGTGGACGCAGGGACGAGGCCAACCTGGGAGGACATCGCACCGAGGAGCGCCACCTACAAGTCGCACTGGGCCCAATGGGACTCGTTGAAGACCAGAGAGGGCGTGCTGTTCCGGGTATGGGAGTCACCCGATGGGAAGGCGCAGAGAGGACAGTTGGTACTTCCCCGGAGTAAGGTCCCGGAAATCTTGGAGGAAGTGCATGCCGGTACTTCAGGAGGACACCTGGGAGCGAACCGAATGATTCACAAACTACGGCAGCGCTACTTCTGGCTGAGACTCCGAGCAGATGCTGGTGGTACACCTGGACCGCCTCGCACGCTACGATGGGGCTGTTCGAGGGCGAACAGCTTTGAGAAGGGAGCAGTGTAACGGGGAGCGCTGAAACACCCTGTGAGCAGCTGGCAACGGAAGACAGGGGAGGCTCGGTTAGCCACGCCTTTCCCTCGTTTGTCTTATAGTGGTGACAGCCAGCGGTCGGAAAGAAACATAATTGTGCGTCTGTTTTCCTTCCACCTGGTTCTCGATCTTTCTGCTACCAGAACAATCGTGTAAACACCAGAAACCGGCGATATTCCTATAAAGAGGGTTACAGACAGACAGTGTGAGTCAGTTGTTGAGTTAGTTTTGGTGGAGTTAGTCAGTTGTTGGTTGAGTTGGTCAATCAGTTGGTTAGTGTGTGTGAGGACAGTTCTTGGTGTAAGAAGGAAGAGTTAGTCGGTGACGTGTTAATGAACGAAAGGGTTGTGCGAACGGAAGACTGTACGAACTGTGTATGGGTATCGGAGCTTATGTAATCGCGAGTACAAGTGAAGTTGTAACGGACGAACTGGTAAATTGTAATTGTGTGCAGCAAGTAATTCTGTGGAATTGGCAAGTGTTTAACTGTAAGTCGGTGGAAATAAAGAACATCTTTTGGGTGGTGTAATTGGACTTTTTATTCCACGAACCCACCAAAGTCACATTATTATTGTTATAAAAACTGTTGATAAGTCACCCATCATACTGGGATCCCATCTATCCCGGTATCTGTGCTCCATCTTCGGAATATCTGGATAGAATCTTTCAGCTTGTTCTTTACCTAAACATTCAAGTTCTCAGTGAAAAAATCCAAATGTGAATGGAGAAAGTGAATTTTAGGTACATCCTACCTCTTGGTAAATATCCAGTTCTTGAATTATGTCAGTAATTTTCTGCCTTATTGATTCCATGGAATTCTTTCACCACTTCAGAAAGGTTTCCCATGCTTCTCGTTCCTTAGAACTTAACTTTTTTTCAACGTTTTCATCTTTCAAAATACTCCTAATTGGGGGAACAATGAATTTTCACACTTTTACTTTAGCATCACTGAGTTCTGAAATCTGCCTTATGAGATATAAAAGTATTCCCCATTTTTGTCCATAGCCCTAATGAAGTTCTTGAAATGAAATCTTGGATCTCATTGCTTTGTATTAAGAAATCTAAAAGTCTGCTCAACCAAAATGACTTTAGAACAGTAGGATATTTTGTGTATTTTCACTCCCTGTGGTTATATGGAATTATGATCTTGGGTGATTCTGCACACAAGCAGCTAATTTGTATTACAAACACGGCCAACATATTATTTGATATACATGGTACCTAATTTCCTGTAGATCCTTGTTTAAGGTTTATTGTTACTGGTATATATATTTTCTCTGTTAAGCTACCTTCCATCTCTGCATGAATACAGCAAGAGGAATGTAGGCAATCTGCATAGACTGGAACATTGCTTACAACTGTTCCAAACAGTATATTACTCTTCTACAATAAAAAGTTACAGTAATCTTCCATTCGATCTCAAACAATTTAATATAAAATGCTGAAGAAAGATTTAAAGTCTTTCTCATACACTCACTTCCTGTATTATACTGAGATATTTATTAACAACACAATTAGTAAGTCAATTTCCAATACTTAGCTTGGACTGCATGCAATGGTAATTTATATTATATTGTCCTGCAGTGATGCATGTTCTGAGGTTAATGACATCCTCCATGGTCTAGGCTATTCTAGTACAAACCTGGCTAAGGGCATAACAATTCTTAATGTGGTTGCCTTCAGAAGGGAAGTAAAACTGTTTGTATAGTTCCAGTTGTCATCAACCTCAAGCATAACGATGCCTCTGAGCAAAATTAAGCAGTCTTTCATACCCAATATAGAACGAGACACTGAGGACCAATGCAGTTAAAGAGTCTCCATAAATAAACACTAAATTACAACTGTCATATCTGAGGTTATTGTTTGAAATGGTGATGGATTCTGAATGTTCAATGATAATACATAATATAAGATACAAAAACAATAAAGGTACCAGACTACTGTATTATAATGCACAAGCCAGAAATGTATGACGTGTTGAATGAAACATTATAGGAATGCTAATTCTGACTTCCATGGTCGGATACAATCATCTACAGATGTTTCTTAATTTTTAGATGAGTTGTATTTATTATTTATTTATTATTATTTATTATTATTGTACCTATTTTGAGGACAAGTTTCGCAAATCATCGTTTGCATCTTCGGCTCTTATGCGACTAAAGCTTGATCCAGTGGTGTGGGTAATTCTGGAGTTGTTCTGGGTAATTCACTGTGGTGTTCCAATACAGTTAAATCTCAATATCTACTGATGTGTTTAGTTGAGTTTGTTCACTTTTATTTTTAATTACTAGGTAGACTAAACTTCCTTTTAAAGCTTCAGCTCGGCATTTGTTATACCCGGGGATGGTTTTCTCTTGATGCATTTGATTTGTCAATTCGCCTATTTGTTTTTAAATAACTTACATGGTTATGTTTTGTCATCTAGCATTTCATTTTAATTTATGAACATTCTCTAAATTACATTTTGTAATGGAACCGCCCTCTTGGCACCCACAATCATTAATGCAGCTAGCTTACTTCCCACTACTGATTCGTTATTAAATGGCCAAGGTGACCATAACACATGCGGGAGGAGTAGAGTGCTAGGAGGGGCAGAATGTTTTGCAGGTTACCATCATTACAGATTTGATTTGCAGAAGTTGTGTATTCCGCACCAACTCATGTTGCCAACACAATACAGGATTTTCTTCCTACTTTTTTGTTTAGTTTAAAATAAATGTGTTGGCAAAACCTTCCTTCTTTTCTGTCTCCTCTCAGCTCTATTTGTGAACTTATCACTCTTGTTACATGATGTACTATGCCAGCCACAGCAAAATTCCTTGCTGCAGTGCATGTGCTGTGCTACAAGCACCGTGCTGCCTCAGTGCATGCTTCGCAAGGTTTGCCTTCTGTAGCAGCGACTTCCATACTTCAGTGACTGACACTTCAGTGTCAGTATGATATGGAAAGGCACTCATTAAAGTGAAGGGCACCCACGCCAACACCTTATTTCAATTCTGTATGGGAAGCTGTGTACTTCTTCATGGAAAGTAATGGTGGTGCTATTTGTTTAATTTGCCATAAAAAATTTCAAGTGCTGAAACGATTTTCTCTTCAGCAACATTTTAATACATTTAATACATTTTTAATATTTTAATACTTGACTACGGTTGGTTCGCACAACACATTTTTGACCCTCCTGAAAAATAAACTAAAAAGAGGTAACAGCAATTCATTGCATAGTCTATCAGGAAAACTTATGTGCTAAAACACTGAATGGAAACAATGTAATGAGGCTGGTTGTGAAGATTGTAAATAAACTTAGGTCCCACGGTCTAAAACACAGACAATTTAAAAGCTGCTTAGAAGATTTAGAGCATGATTATGGAGATATACCATATCATACTGCAGTTAGCTGACTCATTCTAGTTAAGGTTTTAAGCAGATTCTTTGAATAATTGTATGAGATATGTTTGTTCATGGGAATGTGTGGATAAACTATTGAAGAGCTCATGAATGTTAACTGGAAATGTGATCTTGCATTTATAGCTGATATAAGTAAACCTTTGATAACTGTGAATGCTTCACTTCAAGGGAAAAACAAATTAATCACAGATATGTTTTGTAGTATTGAAGCTTTTGAAAATATGTTCTCATTATGGGAACGTCAGCTGTCAAATGGTGATCCTTGTCATTTTACCAGGTTGGAAAGTGTGATTCATGATTGTGATTCCCTAGAAGTGGGATGTTATGATGAATAGCTGCGCATGCTTCCCCGTGCGTTTGATGAGAGATTTCATGATCTCACAGGCTTAAAAATGGATTTTGATTTATTTGCGACACTATTTGGTATAAATATTGATGACACTTCCAAAGATGTTAAACTGAAACTTATCACTCTGAAATGTGACATAAGTTAGGTGACAGTTACAGAAACAGAGGAAGTTTGCTAGATTTCCTAAATCAAGATTCCCTCGATGACACAGGCGTGCGGCATCTATGACTGCTATGTTTGGTTCAACCTATGTATGTGAATCCTTATCTTTGGCTATGAAACACATTAAAAAGCCTCAGAGAGCCAACATCAGTGATTATAACTTGAAGTGTGCATTAAGGGTTCAGAGTTGTGATTCAGTCTCCAAATGTGGCAAATATTTTGAAAACCAAAAGATGTCAGAAGGCAAGAGTGTCTACTGAAAAATGATTGCATAAAATTCTTAATTGAAACGATTATATTCGCTTAATATGAAGTATTCTGTGTAATATTATCAGTGTATACTAAATATTATCTTGTATTTTTAAATTGTTTCAAGATCAAAATTGTGCTAATTTCCACAAAGTACTGTTTCGTTCTTATAGTTAAACATATTGCTTTTATATGCCATCATTTGGTTGTATAGGGTTGAAGGCTGTAATAATCTTACTGCTATTCGGTTGTTTTACTTATAATAACAAGTACCATAGACATACTAAACCATGTATTATACAGTTTCTCAATTGTTCCTTCACTGCAATTGTGTGCTTCATGATTTTTAACGCAAGTGCAGAATGGTAATGCCACTGTGCTAGTCGTATCTCCCAGCACTTGCCAGCAGCGACCAGGCATGCTGGCACCATGTGAACTGTATAGGCACATTGTGGATGTCAGTTGATGGAGCCAGCGCTATGCCATGTGAACTGTCTGTCCCCTGAGTGCAGTAGATGGTAAAGAACTGTGATGCTGTTATATGTATATATGAGTGTTGTGATAAAACCTCAAACTTGTGAGGAGATTGCTAATGTATATGAATACCTAAAAGAAGAGACAGTACATAAGGATCACTGCTCTCTGAGCATTTCACAGTGATTAAAGAAGTGCAAGAAACAGTTTTAAATTACAACAGAAAACTGGAGACTTTCATGAAGAAATGAATGCCGCAAATTATGCTATATAGCTATGTAAAATGTAAAATCCAAATTTACCACCGAACTCGGTGCTAGTTATAGATAATACTTCTTATCATAGTACTAAAACTTCAAACTCTTTAAGAAGAGATATACTTTCTTAACTCTGTGTTAACTTTGTGTGCAAATGAGAAACTTTTCAGGAACTATTCTATTTAATTTGTTGGAGACTGTACTTCAGTCTCTTCTCTCTGTTCCATGAATAGTAATGAGTAAAATAGGCAATTCATTGATACATGAGAGGGTGAAGTCATCACTATGACATATTGTTGCCAGTGTAGGCCAGGGAAAACAGGTAAGAGACTCACATCAAAGCTTTCATTTGAATGTTTCATGTTCACGAAGCATTGTGCGACCTAAGGAAGTGGTAACCCTCTCAAAGCAAACCCCGCATGTTGTGCTAGTGTGCTCATGTGCTACTGTTTATCATCAGTTTGCATCTAGTGTAAAAATGAAACATAATTTTTTTTTTCTGTGTGACCAATGATTACTCTGTGATACGAGAACTGTTTGGTTATTCTTATTTAAGAAACTTGCAGTGAATCCAACACATGATTTGGTGTGCTCCATGCTCCAAACATTCTTTTCTTTATGGAAAAATGACAAATGTGACGTGGTAAATGTCCATAGGCCAATACCAGTGGCATCTTTAGAAAAACTTTGTGGCGAAGCATGTTCAAAATACACCAGGAAATTTAAGAATCGTTGGTATGAGCATAAATGGCTTTGCAGAAGTAACTATTATACAAAACAGTACTACTGGCCCCGTTCTTAGAATACCGTCCACTAGTTGTTCTACAGAATGAAGTCTTTCATGCTTAAAGAGAATAAAAACTTATCTCCAAAACAGCTTAGGCAATAGCATATCAACATTGTTGACTACAAAATACATTCACAAGGACATACTCTTTGAACTGATGAAAACTCGCCCCTTCTACAAAGATATCAAAGACGCTTTCAAAAGGATGAAAAATAGAAAAATTGACTTGATACATAAGCAGTGAGGTGAGTCTTATTTTAATTAACTAATAAGTGAAGCAGTAAGCATTAGCATCTTTCTTTTGTTTTTATTTCATTATTGTAAATTTTGTTTTCCGTTTTCCCTCCTGCTCGAAGTTTATCAGCCACTTAATACTGTCCCTATTACAATTTTGTACACAATCATTAGTCTACTTTAAACTTGTTGCATTGATCATATGACAGTAATAATTATTTTACAAATTTAGGTTAGTCGATTTTCTGAGTCACCTAATGAATTCGCCCAGAGCCGCACCTGGCTATGTCATTTACATAAATTTAAGTTGAATGTTAGATTTGTGCAATGGCTCTACAGAGAAAGTGCTACTATCCACACGACTGAAACTGTCAAAAGTCTACACATTCAATCAAAAACAACCTTCAATCAGATCAATACCATATCATAAAGCTATGGGACATAACTCAAACAGGCACCATTTTAGGTTGGAAATTGAACATAGATTTCAGATCTACAACAATGCCAGGTGCTATTGTTGCAACAATATCTTATAAAAACATCAAGAGACATTACGCAAATTGAACTTTGTTACATTCAATACAGCAATGGCTGTATTGTTGTCATTTGTTCGAGCATTACATCATGAGATGTTATATAACTTTACAGCACTGTCATAATGAGAAACCTTGTAGAGTATATTAATTGTGTAGAGCATCACAGTATAGGATGAAGCAGCAAACAAAAAGTAAAAGAAGAAAAAATTTCTGCTCTGTATATTTACAAATGGCGATAGATTAAGAATTTAAGATTGTCACATTTAGCATCAGCTATTTATGTCACAGCATTCCTGTTGCCAGTAGAAACCGAACACTTACATACAACCATAGACGAAGTTGTCTCAACTCTCCTTAAGTAAACCAAAACCATTATAATGTATATCTTTAGGGATGGACCTCTCCATGTATAATATACTGAACCAGAACACTTAAGATTGAGTCTCTTAGCAACCTAAGCCCAATTTAAGCAATTTAAGCCCAGTCCAGGGCCGAATATACAAATTTCAGTTCCTAGTGGTTTACTGTGGATCACTATGTTCTCAAAGTCTGAGTTAGTCATTTACTTATTTTTAGTTTAAAGCACGTAGCTAAACACAATGTTTTGTTGATATTTGAAATGGGAAAATTTGCAATATACATCAGTCCATAAATACATAAGACAAAACACTCTTACCAACAAAGTGAAAATAATATGCATTTAAAAGATATTAATGTTACCTGAGTAACTGTGTATGGAGTAGAGGTTAGCAGTTGAGAAACCTGTAACACAACCAGCAAACTGACGTTGTGAAGACAGTAAACCATGTCATATGTAGGATTGCTGTGCAGGTTTTTGAATAACAAATTAGGAACATGAATTCCAGGGAACCTAACATAAAATTACTGCGTAAAGGTGCTCGTTAATGCCATTCAGTTATGTTGGGATGGAATGACGTCATGGAAAAAGTTGTTGCCATCTGCAAAGCTCTGGAATATGTGAACACAGAGAATAAATAACAACAAACTTTCTATTTATTATTATAAGCTAACAATATTGAAATGCAAATACAGGGAAATGTTTAACTACAAGAAATATTTAATAATCCGAAACTCATGTGCTACAATTTTTTAGTTCTTAAATAATAAGTAATACCTAATAAATAAATAGCAACAATAATGACAACAATAATACTAAAAACAACCAAGTTTTTATCATTATTATCATGAAGCCGTTGAGACTAGATTGGCTAAGCAATGTTACACTGTCTCAGTTTCCTTATGTATTACAGTATCGCTAGTTTAGTCCTAACAGGAGAAAGCTTCCTCATAAAAGATATAGGATATCACCTAATACTAAGGGCCACAAACAGCTGCAGTCAAGCGTTTGGAAGTCTGCAACAGAAAAGGGAAGAAATATGCAAAGATTTTTACTAGGTAGAAGCTATGACCAATCAGAACTGGAAAGGCACAAACTACCAACTAAGGCACCTCATAACTAGAATGGCAGTACATGGCTTCCATCTTAAAGTGTGCAATCAGAAAAATGTAACCACATGTGAAGTATAAATCTTTGTTGTGCGAGGACACCTACAAAAAAGATCACATATTGAGGTGTAAGTAGAGGACAACATCACTGGTGGAATATGCAAAAGAAGCTTAATAGCCACTCACATGCATGAATGTTCGACTTTCTATCATCAATAAGTATCGCTAGTTTGCTTATGTAGTGTTGGTATTTTCCGTGAAAGCATGCTTTGGATCTAATCACTCAAAGTATAAACTTGGAAGAAGCGTAGGGACAGTGAAGCACAAATTAGTTCAAAAGTGAATCGAGAAGATATTGACACATTGTTTCACTCACACTGTTTATTCACAGGAAATGTTTCAAGACCTTTTGCTCCTATCATCAGCTGATAATCGACTAGTGCAAGTTGTAGTGGTTTCCTCTTTCTCCGTATTGTCAATAGATGGCATGATGTACTTGTCAAAGATGTCCGGTGGTGCAGTTTAAAAATTCATGACTCTATGACGATTTTTGTTGATGAAGATTTTTTCCCATACGGAAAGGTCTATGGGGTGATTAACATATTTTATTAGAGATGTTTCCAAGTTGATGTCATGTCTAGTATTCAAAAAATAAAAGCCACTGCTGATTTTTCTGTTTCACCATTTTTAATGTTTCTTAGATGTTCTTTAGTTCTGATGTTAATATTTCTTTTCGTTTTTCCTATATAAATTTTAGGGCAAGTTTCACATTTAATCTCATAGATTCATGGTTTTTCTTTGGTAGTGATTGAATTTTTGGGAGGGCCTTTTAACAAATTTCTGATATTAAACCTATTTTGAGGTGCAAGAGTTATGTTGTGTTTTGACAAGATTTTTTGGAATTTGTTATAGGCTGATGGGTGGAAGGTGAATTTTTTAAAAAGTTTGTTCTCTTTTTCTCCTGTAGGTTCTAGGGTGGTGGTTTCTTTTATTTTCTTAGCTTTGTTGAGTCTGTTAACTGTTTTGTCTACTAAATTTGGGTTGAAACCGTTGGATATAGCTACTCTTTTATGTGTAGGTATTCTTCTTGATAATCTTCTCTGTTTAGTGGAAAGATGATCATCCGAAAGATTAAACTGTTGAAAATGGCATGTTGGTGTTGTTTTGGATTGAAACTGCTGTTCTTGATGTAATTATCTGTGTGTGTCGGTTTCCTGTAAATACCAAAGGTGAGTTTGTTGTTCACTTTTTTTGATCTGGATGTCCAAAAAGGGAGCACACCATCCTCTTCTGTTTCCAATGTAAATTTTATAGCTGGATTTTGTATATTCAAAAGTTTAAGACCATCTTGTATGAGTTTTTTAGGTACTATTGCAAAAATGTTGTCAACATAGCGATACCACACTTTGAAATAATTTGGAAAAATTTTTTGTGATATGTGTTTCAAAAGCACTCATAAATAAATCTGCCAAGAAGGGAGGCAGTGGGTTGCCCATAGCTAGGCCTGTTTTTTGTTTATAGATCTGTCCATTAAAGCTGAAAAAATTTTGATTGATACAAATTTCTGTAAGTTGTGAAAGTTCTTCTATTTCTTCAGATGTTATTTGTATTGATTCCAGCCATTTTTTGAGAAGTGGAATAAGCTCATTGGATATAAAGATATATACCTAACAACGTAACGAATCTATCCACATGCAACTTCACAGAGAAAGAAATTGATTTTCTAAACAAAGGCCTAAAAACATGTGTAGATTACACAAAAAACATTGAAAACTATATCGCGGACATTGAAATAGCCGATAATAGCCCGATAATAAAAAATCTATGATCAGAGCACAGTGCATAGAAACTCTAGATCATATTGAAAATGCAAATTCAAAAATTTATTCATATAAAAATTAATCAAAAATTTAAATGAAAAACCGGTAATCTACACAAAAGCAGACAAGGGTAACAAAATAGTAATACGGGACGAAGAAGACTATCGCAAAAAAAAGGACAACCTTTTAAACGGAAAAGAATTTGTTAAATTAGAAAAAATCCATTTAAGAAAGCATGCAAATCTGTGGAATTAGCAATTAAAAACAGTAAAATCATGACTAAAAGAAATAAATTGAACAATAAAATAGACAATCCAAAAACAAAAATACATAAACCTGAAATTACCCTCAGACCAATTAATAACACTGATGCACCCACTTACCAGCTATCAAAATGGCTGGTTCATATCTTCAGATCCTTTACAAAATTTGAAAATTTAAGTATCAAAAACTCGTTTGAATTGTTAAATCTCCTGAAGGACACAAGATCAACTCTATAGATGCTTTAGTTTCCTTTGACATCATTTCGTTATATCCAAGTATACCTACCAATGAGCTTATTCCACTTCTCAAAAAATGGCTGGAATCAATACAAATAACATCTGAAGAAATAGAAGAACTTTCACAACTTACAGAAAATTGTATCCATCAAAATTTTTTCAGCTTTCATGGACAGATCTATAAACAAAAAACAGGCCTAGCTATGGGCAACCCATTGTCTCCCTTCTTGGCAGATTTATTTATGAGTGCTTTTGAAACACATATCACAAAAACTTTTCCAAATTATTTCAAAGTGTGGTATCGCTATGTTGACGACATTTTTGCAATAGTACCTAAAAAACTCATACAAGATGGTCTTAAACTTTTGAATATAAAATCCAGCTATAAAAAGAACAACAGTTTCAACCCAAAACAACACCAACATGCCATTTTCAACAGTTTAATCTTTCGGATGATCAACTTTCCACTAAACAGAGAAGATTATCAAGAAGAATACCTACACATAAAAAAAGTAGTTATATCCAACGGTTTCAACCCAAATTTAGTAGACAAAACAGTTAATAGACTCAAAAAAGCTAAGAAAATAAAAGAAACCACCACCCTAGAACCTACAGGAGAAAAAGAGAAAAAACTTTTTAAAAAATTCACCTTCCACCCATTAGCCTATAACAAATTCCAAAAAATCTTCTCAAAACACAACATAACTCTTGCACCTCAAAATAGGTTTAATATCATAAATTTGTTAAAAGGCCCTTGTTCGTGCCTTGATTAATTTAATTCGGAGGACCACCTTATTTTAGCAGAAATCAAGGAAATTGATTCTGTGGACTGTACTCGATAGAGGTGTATTCATATCAATAGATAAATTTATTGCACACGCTACATTTCTTATGTGAATAATTATGAAGAAGACAACAATACATTTAATATTTTAAATAAACTAAAATCGTTTTTTCATTGGAACAAATGCTGCACGCAGACACAACCAAACACATCACAGGTCTCTACATGTCTCCAACATATCTGCACCTAAAACGGAAGAAGAAGACTATTTTCGTGCGCGCTGGTGAGTCACATGACCAGCTGGCCGCATAACCGTCGCCAAGTGAAATATTCATGCGCCCGCCAGAACAAATGACGATAATGGCGCAAACATACTGGGGCCCAAGAAACTGAACAGTTTTTTAATTTAACATAGGCACACTTTGAAAAATATCACTGTTGTTCTTGAACTGGCAGAGGACAGAGTTTCACAATGGGACGCCTATATTCACCCTTAGAATTTCGCACTGTAGGTACCCGCACTAAACCATCACCACCAGAATGAGTCTCAGTGATGATTCCAAGTTCCCAATGCAGAGGAGATGAATTGTCTTCTATTAGCAGGACCATGGTGTCTGCCTTAAGATTTTCACTGGAACTGGACCACTTTTGCCTCTGCTGGAGTGAATGTAGATAGTCGGTTGACCACCGCCGCCACAGATGTTGTAGACGATCTTGGAGCTATTGCCATTTCTGTAACTGATTCAGATTGTCAGAACAAGGTGACGGTATGGAAGTTGATGGTTCTCCAATGAGGAAATGACCTGGAGAAAGGTAGGAAGTATCAAAAGGATCATGAGTAAGGCGTAGCAATGGACGGGAGTTCAAGCAAGCCTCAATTTGAATTAGCAATGTGGTTAATTGTTCATAGGTCAGTACTTGTGTACCCATTACTCTACGAAGATGATATTTCATAGATTTCACTGCAGCCTCATGTAATCCTCCAAAGAGGGATGAGCTGGGTGGTATAAAATGCCATGTGCATTCATTAGATGAAGCGTAGTCTTGTACAATCTCTTGGTGCTTGTGAGATTGCAAAAGTAGTCCAAGTTCTCTAAGTTTGTTGTTAGCACCTACAAAATTTGTGCCATTGTCACTTAGGATCTCTTTACACAATCCTCGTCTAGCTGTAAACCTTCGTAAGGCAGCAACAAAAGCATCAGAAGTAATGTCTGAAACCAACTCAATGTGAATTGCCTTTGTGGATAAACAGACAAAGATAGCTATGTAGGCCTTCACCTGACCCTTGCTGCGAGGCGAGCCATAACGTAGGAAGAATGGACCAGCGTAATCAACTGCAACTCGTAGGAAGGGTCTCGCTGGAGTCACTCTGTAGCTAGGTAGATTGCCCATTAATTGTTGAGCTCCCTTGGCCTTGAGTTTGAAGCACGGCAAGCACTTGTGTAGGACTGACTTAAGAGTTTCCCTTATTCTCTGTATCCAATACCGTTGTCGAAGAGAAGAGGTAAGTAGCTGATTGGAAGCATGCAAAAGTTTAACATGTTCACTTTCAATAATGATGCTTAGGAGGTAAGATAAGCTGATGTCTTGCCTGGGAGGGAGTGTCAGCCTTGTCTATTCTTCCCCCTACTCGGAGTAAACCTCCATTGTCGACAAATGGATGCAATGATTTCAATGAGCTTTTAGTAGGAACGTGTCCTTTATCATTAAGTTCTGTTAACTCTGTGATATAAGCTGATTGTTGAGCAAGTTTAATGCAGCAGTGCAATGACTTTTGAAGCTCAAGTGCTGAGAGAGCACCTTGCCATCTCGTGTTGCTGTTTCTACAGTTGAATGCAAATCTCAGCATGTATGCTGTCACTCTCTGCAGGCGTAACAATTTTGAAAAACGAGAAATGATATCATCACTTTCTGTAGTGACCATCAAGCATGTAGTAGTGCGTTGCTCAGTGGCATCCTGAATATCTAATTGTTTGGGTTGTTCTGGCCAAGATGCAAAGGGTTGTGAGATCCAATCAGGACCTTTCCACCACAAGTGATTTGAGGCAAGAGGTTCAGTTGAAACTCCTCTTGAAATGAGATCTGCTGGATTATTTTGAGTAGCTACATATCGCCAAGCAGCAGTTTCTGATAACTCTTGTATTTGTGAAACTCTGTTGGCTACAAAAGTCTTCCATTTGTGTGGGTTGGATTTAATCCATGCTAGAACAATCATAGAGTCCGTCCATATATAGTTCTGTGAAGTCTGCAACTTAAGGTTAGCTACAACCTTGTAAAGTTTAGCGAGTAGTAAAACACCACAAAGTTCGAGCCGAGGAATGGTTTGTTTCTTTAATGGTGCAACCTTGGATTTGGAGCAAAGAAGTCTGGTTTTCACCTCATTGCAGCTGTTCATAGAATGAAGATAAATACAGGCACCATAAGCCTTTTCTGAGGCATCGCAAAACCCATGTATTTGTATGTCCCTTAATGTACCTGTGATTAGGACGTGTCTTGGAATACGTATAGCATGAATGATGGACAATGTCTCGCAGAAATTTGGCCATTGTTGGATGAGGTGAGATGGTATCAATTCATTCCAACCGAGTTTTTCCAACCAAAGAGATTGTAGAAACATCTTGGCATTTGTGACACTAGGACTCACTAGGCCTAAAGGATCAAAATTAGATGATATGACAGAAAGTATGCTTCGTTTGGTGTAGCTAGAAGATGGATTGTCTTGTATCTGGAATTGATCTGTTCCAGGATGCCAGAGGAGACCAAGAGCATGCACATTTTCACTGCTATCCAATGAAAGTGGAAGTTGTGTCTCTCTGTGTTCCGGTGGAATGGATTTTAAAATATCTTCATGATTAGAACATCATTTCCTAAGTGGGAATCCACCACTGTCTAACATCTGAAGTAGCTGTCTCTGAATATGTAAAGCTTGCTGTAGATCATATTGACTACATAAGCAATCATCTACGTAGAAGGATTCACGGATAGCTTGAGAAGCTAGTGGATATTTAGCCTCTTCCTCTGAAGCTAGTTGACGCAAAGTCCTTATGGCCAAAAAGGGTGCAGGTTTGGTACCATATGTGACTGTAGTAAGAGCGTAGTCCTTGATAGGTTCATCTTTGTTTTCTCGCCATACTATTCTTTGGAGAACTTGATCATCAGGATGCATTTTCACTCGCCTGTACATCTTAGAAATGTCAGCTGAGAATGCATAGCGATAAGTTCTGAAGTGTAAAATTATGGAGATAAGGTCATCCTGAATAGTAGGGCCTAACTTCAGCACATCATTCAAGGATAGTCCTGAAGATGACTGCGCAGATGCAACAAATACAACTCTGGTGCGAGTAGTAGACAAAGGTTTGAGAACTGCATGATGCAGAAGATAGTAACAAGGTTCGCCTTCCTTTGGTGGTGACACTTGCTTCATGTGCCCCATGGATTCTTATTCAGAGAGAAATTGAGTGTAATCTTCTTTAAGTGTGATGTCGTTTTGAAGACGTCGTTCTAAGTGCATAAAGCAATTGATGGCTTGCTGTCTAGATTCACCTAAGCGATTTTTGTCCTCCTTGATGAGTAGACAAACTGTAAAGCTACCATCGGCATTACGAGTGGTTGTTTTTACATAGTATTCTTCACACTCCTTTTCCTCCTTAGTAAGAACATGCTGAGGAAATTCTTCCAAATCCCAGAAACGTCTTAACTGTGTGTCAAGGTTATCAGTGCTGATGAAGAAATTATGCTGAGGCGAAGACTTAGCCTTGTACTTGTATGATGACCTTGGAATAGGGCCTGATATTATCCAACTGAGGGCTGTGCTGGCTAGTATAGGATGTCCTTGTTTCTTTAAGGTTTTCCCATGCAATAACTCAAAGAATAAGGAACTTCCGATTAGGATTTCAACTTCATCAGGAATGTTGAACCTAGGATCTGCTAATGGAATGCTAGAAGGAATATTCCAGTTGCACAAATTGACATGTGTGGAAGATAGTTTTCGTGTTATACGAGGAAGTACTAGACATTCAATTTTAGTCTTAAAATCATGTACCACAGATTTCAGATTGACCTGAACATGGTGAGTGGCCATAGAAATGGTGCCATTTATACCATTGATAGGCGTATCAGCTGTCACCTTGTTAAGCTGTAAGCGCTTCGCAAGATCTGCAGTTATGAAATTGGATTGACTGGCAGAGTCGAGGAGTGCTCTACATTTTATGAGATTGCCATATCTGTCTTCCACTTGCACTAGTGCGGTGGCAAGCAACACCTGCTGTGTGGATTTTTATTTAAAAGAACAGTAGCTATATGGCGCGTCAATTGTTCTAGTAGAATCATTTAAAGGACTAGATGAAGTTACACGTGAAGCATTTTCTCTGTTACTATCATGAAGCAACTTGCTGTGAGTGGATGAGCCACAATTGCAGTATGAGGCACGATTACATCTACTTGATATGTGATTAGGAGCAAAGCAATTGGCACAAAGGCGCTTGGATTTACTGAAAGTCCAACGCTTATGCACATTAAGATTTTTGAAGTCATCACAATTATGTAGCATGTGATTGCACTAACAAAATGATCATACACAATCACTCGTGGATAAGTAGGAGTGTTTACTGTCTCTGCTGTTGGGCTTAGCAGTGTGCAAATCAGTCTTAGGCTTAACTACCGTCTTGTTACATGCAGTATTAGCAAGCAATTAAAAAGAGTGTGCTTTTGCTTCTAAAAATTGCATAAGATCCTTCAAAGAAGGGAAGTTTTGAGAATCTATTTTACTCTCCCATTCTCTGCGTGTGGTGTCAGACAAATGTTTTAGGAGAAGTTGCATTAAAATGATTTCATGCAAAGGCACTTCAAGTTTTAATGCTTCAATGGCATTCAAGTTATTTTGAAAATGGTTGAGCAAATAAATTTGTTATATGAGCTGTAGCTATTAGTCTTGTATTGTTATAGCGTGAGCATATGAGCTCCCATGCTACATCAAAATTTTCACTAGTGACAGGTATGTTCTGTATTAGTGAATGAGCTTGTCCCTTGAGAGAGGAAAGTAAGTAATGATATTTCTGAATAGCATCTAAAGCTTGGTTGTTTACCACTAAGCTTGTAAATGTCTCAAAGAAATGTTTGAAATGAGTGACATCACCCTCAAATTTAGGTAATTGTATCACAGGCAGCTTGACAGCTTTAGCTGCTTGTGACGATTGCGACTGCACTGTGTGCTGCGAATGTCCAGAACCATTTTCTTGCTGTTCATGATCCTGCATTAATTCAGCTAACCTAGCCTTCAATTCGAGGTAACTGTTTCTTGTTTCCTCCTCGTGTTCTGCATGCATATCTAATTCAGTTTCCGCTTCCACAAGAGATTCAATTTGGGTCTGAATAGCTTCATATTTGTCCCAAATTTCACTTAAGTTATCGAAATTAGCTCTCAATATGAAAATGTTCACCTGTTCCGGTAATTCATCAAGAAATTTTCAAACAAAGGTAAATTTTCTTTTCTGATTATACCCCTTCTTTTTTCAAGAGCTTTCAAATCCTGCTCCATATTGAATGCTTATGAGACTTGCTTAAAGGAGAGAAAGAAAGAAAAGGAATGTTCTGACCTGAAATGTGCTGCGATGCAGGCTACTGCGTCGTTGCGAATGAAATGCTGATAATCTGCTGCGTAGATCCCAATGCCTGGCGTCCTGGGGTCCAGTGATATACATCCATGCAGAAGAAACTGTTGCGTTGCACAATAAATATCCGGCCCGCAGGACCAATGTTCGTGTCTTGATTAATTTAATTCGGAGGACCACCTTGATTTTAGCAGAAATCAAGGAAACTGATTTTGTGGACTGTACTCAATAGAGCTGTATTCATATCACTAGATAAATTTATTGCACACGCTACATTTCTTATGTGAATAATTATGAAGAAGACAACAATACATTTAATATTTTAAATAAACTAAAATCGTTTTTTAATTGGAACAAACGCTGCACGCAGACACAACCAAGCACATCACAGGTCTCTACATGTCTCCAACATGTCTGCAACTAAAATGGAAGAAGAAGACTATTTTCATGCGCGCTGGCGAGTTACATGACCAGCTAGCCGCATAACCGGCACCAAGTGAAACATTCATGCGCCCGCCAGAACAAATGACGATAATGGCGCAAACAGCCCTCCCAAAAATTCAATCACTACCAAAGAAAAACCAGGAATCTATGAGATCAAATGTGAAACTTGCCCTAAAATTTATATAGGAAAAACAAAAAGAAATATTAACATCAGAACTAAAGAACATCTAAGAAACATTAAAAATGGTGAAACAGAAAAATCAGCAGTGGCTTTTCATTTTTTTGAATACTAGACATGACATCAACTTGGAAACATCTCTAATAAAATATATTAATCACCCCATAGACCTTTCCGTATGGGAAAAAGTTTTCATCAACAAAAATCGTCATAGAGTCATGAATTTTGAAACTCCACCACCGGACATCTTTGACAAGTACATCTTGCCATCTATTGGCAAATCGGAGAAAGAGGAAACCACTACAACTTGCACTAGTCGAGTATCAGCTGATGATAGGAGCAAAAGCTCTTGAAACATATCCTGTGAATAAACAGTGTGAGTGAAGGAATGTGTCAATATATTCTCGATTCACTTTTGTACTCATGCTTTGGATGTTGGCAACGCTCGAGCCATGAAGTCACGCCCACCATATTGCTACGCCTTTACCAAGTACTGTTATATCACGCCTGGGAAAACAAGATATTCTACATTTGTTACCTTTCGCACATCCACTAAAAAATTGCTAAATACGAGGGCGGCTGTTGTACCTGACCTTCATGTACGTAATTCCTGTGGCCGTGACCATTACAACTCTACCAGAGACGGCAATGAGTACAGAGATAAATACGACACAATTCTTTACGCTACATTGGAAAGAAGAATTTAACTAAAAATCTGAGGGTTTATTGTTCCAACATTCACTGAAACATGGACATGTCACAAGAGACTTGTTCTAACAAGTTTTGTGAAACACGTTCAGGACAATGAGGTTAACACAATCAGTTTGTTTTGTTCATTTGAACACTTAATACAAAAAGCAGCTTCACCAAATCAACATAAATAATAATAACTACCACCACCATACATCAAAACATGCCTCTTTTATCCCCATTACCAAACATATAGCATCAGCAGTTATCCTAACCTGAGGTATAACTTTGTAATCAGACCACTCAAACAAAATTATTAGAAATTTGAATGGCCGTTCTTATTGATGCGTATTTCGTCACAGCGTTGATGTTTTCCACATATTCATTTTCTTCTTCTTTATTCAGTGTTCCTTACTTTCTTGTGTTAAAATCCCATTGAGAACGCCTTTTACCATGTTGTGCCCAGACTAAATTAAAACAACTGCCAAATTGATCATATCACTGTCTATTAAATCAAATGGTTTACACCTAAGTTAAATGATACAAAGGAGAATGAGCTGTAGTTATTTACATTGAACTTGATCAAGTTTCTGCTTTCGAAATAGCAGTTCATGAATTGAAAGATTTAGGTTCTTGTAATTTCACAGGTAAGACATTTGTGTGTTTGATGGTAACTGACATAGGTTAAACCTAATCATAGGTTTGTGGTGTAACTGTACTTTTTATCATTTGGAAATTTGTATCTTTTGTGTTATTGAAAGGGCTCTCGCAGCTGTAATTCCTACATATGGCATAGTTTTAAGTGTTCAAAATGTAATTTTGTTATAAAAGCTAACCTTATAAGTAATCCGATTGCGTTGGTTGCAGGTTTCCGAAGTGATAACATTTTAGACTATTACAATTGTTAAGGTAATTTCATAAATGTTATTAACTTCTATTTGACCTTATATTGACCGCGTCTGGACTAGATGAGTGCGATAAATGTGTAAAATCGCGTGCTATAGGTATCTCCCATTTTTAATGTAAACATGTCCGCTGTTTGTCGGGTCGTACCGAGAACAAAACTGAGAGACATTGAACATGTCTTACATTTATGGTACATGCATTATTACTAGTAATATACCCTCCATCACAACTACACTGACATCTATAAGTTTGTTTTTCTTTTAACTTTATGTATTAACATTGGAAATTAGTGAATCATCAACATTTGAAGATTACCTCAGGACATACATTACAGTAGGTCAGTAATAAAGTAGAACATCAAATCATAGTCGTATGTTATCTGTCGTGTGTATTACAAATTTAAATGCTGAAAAGAATGTTAAAGAATTCCTCCATATTGTACAAGCAGTAAGTATATATGAATTACTAAAACTTTCTTGAAGACTTCTGATTTACCTAACAGTTTTAAGTAGCGTCCAAGATTGTTGTAAATTCTTATTTTGGAATAGTAACTTTCCTTCTGGAATAGTTCTAAGTTATTTGTTGTCGATGAGACTCCCTGCATTTCTTGTAGCGTGGTCATGCACAGCAACTTTTGTTGTAAAGTTATTATAATTATTAATAAGATAGCTTAAAAGAAAATATATTTATTCAACAATAAGGGTAACAACTTTTAATATAAATCTTTGTAATATCTTTATAAATACGTGAGAGTGTCCTGTGCTTTCTTTAAGTTATACATCAGTTTGTACCAAATTCTACTTTTGTGAATTGCATTCAAATTGTGTTATTCACAAAAAGATGCATCATGTATGACTGTGAACTTTATTGAACTATTAACAAATATACTTACATCTATATAACATAATCTAGTTCTGGAACATAATATGTACCTATGATTACTCACATTTTTAACTCTGCTTGTGCTATCTGGTGCTCAATTAGCAAATTATGAACCTATTACAATATAAGTCTTGTATATGTACACTTAGCTCCTCCATTTTATTTTGTAACATTCTTAAGCTTTGATGATGTAAGCAGAATGTATCTTTTGATAGAGAAGGGAAGGCATCAGTTTTTATATATGATATAAAGTTTATCTGTGTGATCTGTAACAATCTTCTCATGATCATGATGTCTCAGTCCCTCTACTGAGAGACACGGAAGTGCTGTCTGTCCCTATTGTTAGGTAACATCATCAACTGTGCTACAGTTTATTACTCCTGTATGCATTTTTAACACTGAAAACTGTTTATCCTTAACTGTTTAACACTGTTTTCCCTTAACGAAAACATGTTATGCATCAGATTCTGATTTGTAAAAACCAACTAAATAGATTTAATAATTTGGACTCAAACACTGGTTGTGTTACATGTTTCACAACTACTAAAGTATACTCCATACACATTTACTCAGGTGATATTAATACATTTTATTACACATATATGTTAACAATGTTGTTAACATTATCTTGTCTTATGTACTTCTGTTGCAAAGTTTCATAATGCCATGTTCAAATGTCTGATTTCAAGTCTCAACAATGCTTTATGTTCAACTAACAAGTAAAGTATTTGGACTGTGACAAACATATTTGTATGAAAGATGAAAGATTGGTTACAGGATCATTACGTACCTCTCAATGTGCTGTTGGGTGTTGTTCTGAAAAACTCTGCAATCATGCTCTATATATCACTGTAACTCCGTTCTAGGTGCCATACATAATGAAGATATCATAGTATAATTGTAAATGGGGACTTTCAGTAAAATGCTCTCAGCAATATGATGACTACAAAATGCACAGTGAAGAAAAGTAGAACACATTTTATATTTGCACATTCTATAACACCACGTCAATTACACTGTTGAAGTTGTCCACTGGTTCACTAATATTGCAGTCAGCATTCTGCCACACGTAGTGAAATAGTGGTCTATATAGCGCCGCAGATAACTGATTGTAGGTGACAGTGCAAATTCATGATAAAGAATCTGTTATGCAGTTTTGGCTGCATATTACCAAAATTGTAAGATCAAAGGACCAGTTGGACTTAAACCTTAATAATGGTTGTTTAAAGAATTCCTACAGTACATTAATGACACATCTGCTGAATCCATTGTGGTAGAGTCCGGCTAGAAGTATCCAGATGGACATTATATGTCATTAGCTGTTGGAAACATGGGACCAGTATATTATTTTTGTACCTTTCTGCAAAAGTTGGACACACATTATTCAGCATTCATTTACTGTGCACGATACGCTGATTTTTGTATCATCAAAGGGATACTCATGAACAATATTTCCTTTATCAATTGTGTTGTGATGGAATGTGTCCATATAATTGAAACCATTCTTTGTCATGGAACATTATTAGTCATTAATTGATTGTTCTATCAACATTTCTTATATTTCAGTTACACAGACTTACCTGACTAGTGGTCATTGAGTAAATCCTAGACAACTGTAACCTTATATGATTTGAGTTTTAAAAGTTCTGTTGGTTTCTGTACCGAAAGTTCTGAAATGTTAGTTTCTTGTACAAGGAACCTGAAAGATTTTTGTGGTAGCTATTCTACATTTTGCTGATTGTGTCTAAATGTTACTGCCTAAGTGCATGAGGATTTAAGCCTCATTTGATATTGAGAGCGATCCTGCCTCCCGGAATTAATTTACAAGCAAATTTAGAGATTGGCTGTAATTGCTATATGTGCATGTGCTTCTGCCAATCCTCGGACACACACTGGAAGCCATCCTTCAACTTCTTCACGACAGCCTCCAAAGTAGCAAAATACTTCCTCCTGATTTCCTTTTACAGACAGGTAAAGACCTGTAATGATGACATTGAGGTATGCATCTCGACCAGACTTTGCAGTTCCATACACACTTCCACCTCCATCATCTTTTGTACTGGAGTCAGTAATCTTGGCACTCACCTTACACAGACATGTCTCATATTTAATTGATTATGCAGAATTGGTAAAACACTGCTATGGGAACTCTGTAACATGTCTATAAGACTGCCAGTTCTAATTGTCAGGTCTTCACAAACAAGAATGTCAGCCTTGTTATGTTTGCCAGAGTACCTAGCCCACCTTACTTTGTTATAGAATCACGGCATTCGCTCATTATCTTGAACATTATCACCATATGCCTCCTGCTGCATTCTCTAAGTTTCCCTGTCGGATTTCTGCAAACAAAAGCAAAGCTTTAATGCAGTGTGTTGCTCTTTGCGTAACTCTCCATTCTCCCTGTAGGCTTCTGATGAACTGACCTAATTCGTTTGTTCTCTATGTACAAATGCATGGGCAAGTGAGTGTGTGCTTTGTCTACCAATCAGAGCTAATCCATTGTCATCATGTGAAGTTGTTTCTGCAGTTCTGCCATTGTTGTGTGCAACAACAAAGAGTTGCTCTCAGACCTTATTGACTCACCCTCCCATGACCCTCTCATGAACATTACATTTCAGTTCCTCTACAAGGAGACATGGAAGTGTCCTCTTGCCTCAGAAGTGTCATATGTTGTTGTTGTTGTTGTTGTTGTTGTTGTTGTTGTTGTTGTTGTTGTTGTTGTTGTTGTTGACTAATGGCACTGGGGATTAGTTGATTTGCATCATTTTCCCCCTAGCTTCCCAATATAAAGCCTGTAGGTTCCCACATTTTGAGACCATTACATTTGTCCAAATGGTGTTTGTTCATGATGACATCCTCTTTACAGATAGTACATTTGGGTGTAGGTATGTAGTGTATTTTATAAAGGTGTTCTGAAAGACAATCATGGCCAGTTTCCATTCTAAATAGGACCACTGCAGTTTTTCTTGGAAATTTTTGTATGTCAGTTTTGTCTCCAATGTTATAATCCTTGTCTTTTAGTTTATCTTCTTCATCAAGTTTTTGCTGACTTTTAAAATGTAGCTTAATGTTGTTTAATTGTTTATTAATTTCAGTTTGTCTTACAGGTTTCAAATTTTGTATTGTACCTTTTTCTGCTAGTTGGTCAGTGTGTTCATTACACACATGTTTACATCCTTATTGTTTTCTAACATCATCAACTGTATTTCACTTTATTACTACTGAGTCAGCTACTTGTTTCTCAACTGCTAAATTCTACTCTATACACAATTACTCAGATTGACATATTTGATTATAAATACACATATATGTAACTTAAATTAAAGCATATAGATTATTTATAATATATATTGGGAGAAGTATTTTATTTAGCTGGAAAATTGCCATATTAAATAAATTATTATTAGCAAATGCATAATCAAATAATTATCATGTGCATCTTCATTCAGATTTATCCATCTGGTTCACACATTCATAGCATTTGTTTTTCCTTTGTTTCTTTGCTCATATCTCAGGTACCAGCCTGAGCAAAGTACATGGACGTTCAACATGTCATATATTTGTGGCACATGCAGCATAATTCATAATACATCTACCACTACTAGTACTCTGGTACCTTTATTGCCTTTTTGTTACATTATATATTAAAAAATTAAAATCTATGAACCATCACATTTCAAACATTAATCTCGGACCATTACTGTAGGTCAATATGCAAATAATCAAAATACCTTATATCTGACCTAAATATTGTTAATGGGGCATTAATGAATATATAAATATATGCAAATTGAGTATGTAAGAATTACTTTAGATCCTCGTTAAAATTTCCTGTTTGGGATTACTTAATTATTTTCAAGTAGAATGGAAGACCACTATAAATCTTTATTGCACTATATTAATACTATTGGAACAGTTTTGTACCATTTGTTGGTCTAGGTACACTGCCTGCATTATTTATGCTTTAAGTCATGAAGAACAGGAAAATAGCTAAACAAAATATAGAGTACTGGATATTATGTTTTTTTTTTTTTTTAATTTACGTCCTCATATTGGATGGAAACTATGTTACTCTTATTGTCATTACCTTATGTATCAAGATGATAGTGTAAATGTTCAAAGTGTGCCCCATTGTACTGTAGGCAGTGTTCATAATGATCACAGAGATTTTCCAACATCTTCTGGAACACAGTTTGCTGCAGAGTCCCGAAGAATGAAACATTCTTCTGACGTAATGCAGACACAGTTTGGGATAGATCTGAGCAATTGAGAACTTTCTCCTTTAACATTCTCCAGATGTAAGCATCAGGTGCTGTGACAGCGGGGTAATATGATGGGTAGGGGAACAGAGCCCTTCGGGAAGCTACTCGTCCTGAAAAGGTTTCGTGCAGCATAGCCATAGACTGTCAAGTGGTGTGGCAGGTCGCCCCGTCTTATTGGACCACTGTCTATTCATCTGCATGTTCCTGGCACGACAAAACCTTCTTAGATCCTGAATAAGTGGCACAATTACTATGTTCCTATGTTACAGGCCTACCAGACCTTCCCTTGCGTTGACTACCCAACCATGAAATTTTTTAACAACAGATAGCATAACTGTTGCTAGGTGGTGGCTTATTGACGTATTCATGATAGCGTTCCACCACTAACTTTAAACTTGCCTTGCCTTGATAACCATTTCCATATCAGCGAAAATAATACTCCACTATAAACACTTTTTCTTTGTCACAAGATCCGTTCTTACTTCCAGTCACAAAACAGAACGTTCTATACACAACTAATTATACATCTTGGCAATTTAACAACATGCAGACCCTCAGGTATACGCATGCACACTGAACAAAAATGAGTACTGTATATTTTGGCGCATACCGTATTTACCAGTAAGAATAATTATTTGAGTTTTAGAATTTTTGTATTCTTTACTGTTTTTATCTTCTCTTTTTTCATATTCTAAAATAATGTTAGTTTCTATCCTGATATGTTGTAATTCTTCAAAAATGTGTAAATCATTTTTTAGTACTTTATTTTTCATCTTACCCCATAAATAACTCTTGTAAACATAGATCAACCTGGCTTTAAACCTTTATTAATGGTTCTATAAAATAGAATTCTGCTGCAAATATTGTGACTTTGTGGATTCGTGAAACTAAAAGTCCAACTGCACAAACTCAAAATGTTCTTTATTTCCACCGAATGACAGTTGGAACACTTGCCAATTACACAGAATTATGTAGTTCACACAATTACATTTCGCCAGTTCGTCTGTCACAGGTCCACTCTACACTTAAATTACTTACAACTCCTCTCATAAACATACCCAGTCTTCCAGTCCGTTCACTAGCACAGCGCTCCTCTGGCTGTTCGTCGAGAACTGAACTGAGCTCTTGGTCGAATCGTGCTTCTGTTTATAGGTGGCTAAATGTTTCTGGAGAATTCTTCACCATGGAGAGGGAAAGATATTCCGGAGATGTCACATTCTTTCAGGCGGCAGGAGGAAGGGGAAGAGATGGCTAGTGATGTTTTTCCAACCATCCCCTTGTTAGCGCTACAAGATAAATGGGTAGGCATGGCCTGAAAGGTTCCTGTCCCATACCCAGCTGCCAGTTGGTCCTGCCGTCCGTTAATAGGGTGACACTGCTCCCTCCTCAAAGCTGGTCATCCCGAACAGCACCATCGTAGTGGGCCAGGCGATCCAGGTGTACTACCAACATTTTTCCTTGGGGCACCATCTGGATGTGGTAGACCACGTCGTTAATCCTCTTCACCTCTCGCCTTCTGGATGTTCTGGCGAGCCATCTCATGCATATCTACCAGGTTCTCCACATACTCGGTTGCTGACTGTATCGCTTCCGGAGGGCTTCCAAAAGCCAGATCGCAGGGGAGACGTAACTCTCGGCCGAATATTAAGCTGGCTGGCGTCATTCCAGTTGTGTCGTGTGTAGACGAGCGGTAGGCCAGCTGGAACAGTGGCACCTTGACGTCCCAGTCTCGCTGATGGCTGGCCCCGACCTTCCTCAGGTGTTCCTCTAAGGTCTTGATGTATCTTTCGACCATGCCATCCGACTGGGGATGTAGAGGCGTTGTGCGGGTCTTGTTCACCCCAAGCCTTTGTAGTGCCTCCTTCATTACGTTGGACTCAAAATTGGTACCCTGATCACTGTGCCGCTCTAACGGCACCCCAAATCGGCAGAACACTTGCTCCACAAGGCAGTCTGTGATTGTCTTTGCCTCCTGGTTCAGGATGGCATGCACCTCCAGCCACTTGGTGAAGTAGTCCACGACCACCATCAGATACTTGTTTCCTGGGTCGTACACTGGGAACGGTCCAGCTATGTCAATGGCGATTCGTTCGAATGGCGCTCTGATGTTGTACTGCTGCATGCGACCCCGGCTCCTAGACTGGGCGCCGTGACTCGCCGCGCACACATGACATTGATGGCACCATCTCTCAGCGTCTGCTGGTAGCCTCAGTCAGTAGTAGAGCTGCCGAAGTTTCTCAATCGTTCGGTTTACTTCCATGTGTCCTCCTGAAGTACTGGCGTGCACTTCCTTCAAGACTTCCAGGAGCTTACCCTGGGGAAGTACCAACTGTTCTCTATGCGTCTTCCCATCGGGTGATTCCCATACCCGGAACAGCACACCCTCTCTGATCATCAACAAGTCCCATTGGGTCCAGTACGACTTGTACGTGGCGCTCCTCGGTAAGATGTCCTCCCAGGTTGGTCTTGTCCCTGCCTCCACTTCCCTCAAAAGCAGCCCCAAGTCTGCGTGTGCCAGCTGCTCCCTCCTCAGGCCAGTGCTATCCCAGCCATCTGCAGGCACTGCCGTGACTACTCGGACTGCTGCGGCACGCTCCTCCTCTTCCACTCTACACTGTTGCTGTTCAACACGTCCCTGTCGCCCACGCATCCACGCAGACTGACTTTCTAGCCGTTAAGCCCACGTCTCAGACTGTTTGTGTATCCACCAGCACAGCCTCCGCTTCAGCCGTACAGACTCCAGCCACCAAGCCATCAGCGGGTAACAACCAACCCGTAGTAAATGCGAAAAACCGCTCCCGACCACAACATAGATCGCGAAGTCGCTCGCCTTCTGTTAGATCCCGGTCTCGTTCTACGAGCCGTAGGAGTTCTCACTCCCGATCATCAGCGGAGTCACAGGAGGCTAACGATTTTCGAATCGTAGGGCCCAGGTCAGCCAAGGTCAAGAAAAAGGTTAAAACGGCCCATTAAAAACTCTTCATGGAAATAATCCAGTGGAATGTCAATGGTTTTCGAGCTCGTGCTCAAGACCTACAACATTTAGTTTCTCAACGGTCACCATCAGTTATTTGTCTCCAGGAAACCCACTTACATCCCAATCACTCGTTACACCTTCACTCTTTCTCTGCCTTTAGAAGCGACTCTCTTGCAGGTATGCGTGCAAGCGGTGGCGTTGCTACCTTAGTGGCGCCTAACATCTCAGCCGCCAACGTTCCTCTCACCACACCCTTGCAAGCTGTGGCCGTTCGGCTACAGCTGGAGAGCATCAGTATTACCATCTGCAACATGTACCTGCCGCCGCTCAGTATAGTTCCAGAGCGTGATCTTCTAGCTCTATTGGCTCAGCTCCCCTCACCACTACTCCTTGTGGGAGATTTGAATGCCAAGCACACGCTCTGGGGATCAGACACTGATGACGCCCGTCGATGCCTCCTCGTAGACGTCTTCGACAAGTCTGACCTGCTTCTGCTAAATACTGGTGACCCGACATTCCTATCATCCGCTTATGGTACACATTCCGTACTAGACCTTTCTTTCTGCAGTCCTTCATTAGTACCACTACTCGAGTGGTCAGTACTTTCCGACCTCTTCGGCAGTGATCATTACCCCATTAATATTCATTTTTCTGGCCGCCAATGTGTACCTTCTCGACATCCTCGCTGGATTATTTCCAAAGCTAACTGGGGAAAATTCCAATCCCTCATACACCTCATCGACGATAATTTCGACACCATCGATGAAATGGTCGAATATTTTACTTGCTCGATCCTTCTCGCAGCAGAATCCAGCATTCCTCGAGGTTCAACTACACCACGTCGTATCCCTGTACCGTGGTGGTCCGAGGAATGCAGTTTGGCTATCAAAGCACGCAAACGTGCTTTGCGCGTTTTTCAGCGGCACCCGACTGAAGGAAACTTTGTCGCCTTCAAACGTTCTCGCGCTAGGGCACGCTTTATACTGCGCAACGCAAAGCGTACATCTTGGGAAGCCTATGTGTCTTCGCTTTCCCGGCGCAGCTCTACCCAACAAGTATGGTCAGCTGTTCGGCGGATGTATGGCAAGTATCGCCGGATGGTAATTCCCGGCCTTGCCATCAACGGTTCCATGTGCACCACCGAACAGGAAATAGCAGAAACCCTAGCTAACACATTTGCTGCCACGAGCCAAACTGCCCGCTATGACGCTCTCTTCCTGCCTATTAAGGAAAGGGCGGAGCGGGTACCACTTAATTTTAATAGTGACTGCACCGAGCCGTACAACCAACCTTTTACCGCAGCCGAGCTCGCCCATTCTCTGGCGTTAGCAAAGGATTCTTCTCCAGGTCCCGATGACGTACACCGACAGATGCTGCTACATCTTCCATCTGAGGCGCTGTGCTTCCTTTTAAACATCTATAACCGCATTTGGCATGAGCGCGTTTTCCCTTCCTCCTGGCGAGAGGGTATTGTCATCCCCATCCCTCGACCCGGAAAGGACCGCACGCTACCATCTAGCTACCGCCCCATTTGCCTGACGAGTGTCATCTGCAAGACCATGGAGCGAATGATAAACGCTCGGTTAAATTGGTGGCTAGAAAAACATAACCATCTGTCCAACTTGCAATGCGGTTTTCGTCGCCATCGCTCAAGTGTCGATAATCTAACACGCCTTGAGGGTTATATTTCCGATGCGTTTCTACTGAAACAGCACGCCGTGGGCGTGTTCCTCGACCTGGAGAAGGCTTATGACACCACCTGGCGGTATGGCATACTCCGTAACCTACATGGTTACGGTATGCGTGGTCATCTACCCGAATTCCTATGCAACTTTTTAAAACTTCGCCGTTTTCGGGTTCGCATAGGAAACACGATATCACGGGAGCGGATACAGGAGAACGGCGTACCTCAAGGGTCAATTTTGAGCGTCACCCTTTTTGCCGTAGCGATTAACGGAATCACTAGTGCCGTTAGAAGTGGAATTCCATCATCCCTCTATGTTGACGACTTTGCAGTCTATTATAGGTCTGCCAACATAGATCACATTGAGCGCCAACTACAGCTGACCATTACCCAGCTGGCAGCTTGGGCGCTTCAAACCGGCTTCCGTTTTTCAGCTGCGAAGACGCAGTGTATCCACTTTCACCGCCTGCGAGGTATACACCCGCCTCCGGATCTTCATTTGAACGGCACACCCCTGCCATTTGTCTCGCACCTGAAGTTCTTGGGCCTCTACTTGGACCGACAACTAAATTGGGAGCACCACATTCGTCACCTTCGAGCCTCTTGCGATCGTTCTCTTCGGGTGCTCAAGGTATTATCTGGAGCATCTTGGGGGGGCGATCGCACGGTAATGTTAAGGCTGTACCGCTCTCTGGTTCGGTCCAAGCTGGACTATGGTAGTTTTATTTATGGCGCAGCGACCGCCTCTAAACTTCGCCTTTTAGACACCGTGCATCATACTGGCATCCGCCTTGCCACAGGAGCTTTCCGCACCAGTCGAGTCGACTGCCTGTATGCAGACTCAGGCGAACCTCCACTCCATATTCGTCGCTCGCTGTTACTCTGCTCATACGTCTCGAAGTTGGCTAGTTATCCCAATCATCCTTGTTTTAAACCAGTTTTGAGTCCAGATTTAGTACACCGTTATATGCGCCCTGGTTCTCGGACACGCCCCATGGGAATAAGATTTCGGGATCTCCTACATTCCCATGGCCTCCGAATGCCTCGCGTGGAGAGGTCGTCCATCAGCCCTTATCCTGCTTGGCAACTGGATCGTGCGCGGTTCGATCTCGCACTTTCCAGCAACTCTAAACTCGCTACTCCACATTCGGTGTTCCAACAACTTTTTGCCGAACTACTGGGCCGTTACCCTAGCTATGTTCCGGTCTTTACAGACGGTTCTCAGCTAGGTAGCACTACGGGTTGCGCTTTCTTTATTAACGGTGAGGCTCATAAATTTCGCCTTCTGGACTCTACTTCGGTCTTCTCAGCAGAGTTGTATGCCATCCTTTACCTGCTCCTTTTTATTTGCAAGTTAGCTCCTGGCTCTTTTATTGTCTGCACTGACTCTCTGAGTGCGCTTCAGGCCTTGCAACAGCACACTGCCACTCAGACCCTCGTTTTAAAAATACAGGCCCAGATCTCGCAAATGCTCATGCGCGGGTACAACTTCGTTTTTACTTGGATCCCAGGCCATGTGGGGATTTCCGGAAACGAGGAGGCGGACGCGGCTGCAAAGCTCGCTTGCCGTTTGCCCCGGAGTTTAACAACTACTGTGCCATACCAGGATGTGCAACGTTTTTTCCGTCGCCACCTACTATCTGCTTGGCAGCAATCCTGGACAGCTTTACAAGGCACACAACTCCGGGCAATAAAGGAGAGCGTACGACCCTGGCTAACTTCCTGCAGGGATAACCGGCGAGCCGAGGTGATACTCACCCGGCTCAGAATTGGGCACACACGTGCAACTCATGGCCATCTTTTGAGAGGGGAACCGGCCCCTGTGTGTGCCCCGTGTGCAGTACGCCTCACTGTACGGCATGTACTGCTGGATTGCCCGCAGTACACCCACGTTCGCCAGTCTTTGGGCCTAAGGGCTAACTTGCTCAATGTTTTAGGGGATGACCCAGTGGCCGTAGATAAGGCGCTGCGGTTTGTGGAGGAAATTGGTTTTAATAAACAAGTCTGACTTGAATTTTATATTTATTAATTTTAGTGGTTTTAATTATTGGGTCTGGGATGAGTTTTTATGTGCTTTTAAACGTTGAGTGTTTTTATTTTATTTTAACCTTTTAGCGAAATCTGGGTAGCTTTTAGGTTTTAAAGTTGACTTAGGGCCCAAATGACCTAGTTGTCGACGGGCCCTTAAACAACACACACTCACTCACACTCACTCTTCCACTCTAGTACACTGGCCGCACTCTTCTGGACAGGGTCTTTGGGACATAGCGTCTGTGTTACCGTGGCTCTTTCCTCTGTGATGTTCCGAGGTGAAGTCGTACTCCTGCAGCCTCTGGATCCAACATGCTGTCTGACCTTCCAGGTTCTTAAAGCTCAATAGCCAGGTTAGGGCGGAATGGTCAGTCCTCAAGTGGAAAGGCTGACCATACGGGTACTTCTGGAAGTGCTCCAAGGTCTTTACTACCGCCAGTAACTCTCGCCGGGTGATGCAGTAGTTCTCTGCCTTGGATAGCATCTTGCAGTAGTAGGCTATCACCCGCTCATGGCTGTCCTGGATCTGCGATAGGACATCTCCAATGCAATTCTCGCTGGCGTCGGTGTCCACAATGAAGGTGCCACCTGGTTGTGGGAAACCCAAATTTGGAGCACTGCACAGATTCTTCTTCAGGTGCAAGAAAGCGTCTTCTGCATCCTTCATACAAACATAAGGCCATTGTTCCTCTGTCAGGTGGGTGAGGGTATTGGCGATATTGGAGAACCCCTTTATGAAGCGTGGGTAATAACTGCACAGCCCCAGGAAACTATGCAACTCTTTCTTATCTTTTGGGCGAGGCCAATCTGTCACAGCATGTGTCTTCTCCGGATCTGTGGCCACTCCGGTTGCTGAGACTATGTGGCCCAAGTAGTTAACTTCCTTGCAGAAGAGCTGCCAGTTCGCGTTCAGCTTCAAGTTGGTCGCCTGCAGGCTGATTCTCGAGATGGTCTTCAAAAGTCGTCCCGACGATGACGATGTCGTCCAGTTATAGCAGGCAGGCGTCATAAGTCAGCCCTTTCATCACTGACTCCATAAGGCGTTGCAAGGTAGCTGGTGTGTTGAAGTGGCCAAAGGGCATAACTGTGAACTGTCAAAGCCCTTGGCCTGTCGAGAATGCAGTCTTCTCTTTGTCTCTTGGGTCTAGAGCTACCCTCCAGTAGCCGTATTTCAGGTCCAGGGTTGAGAACCACTGTGTGCCAGCTAGTGTGTCCAGGGTGTCGTCAATCCGGGATAAGGGTAAACAGTCCTTCCGGGTGACAGCGTTCAGCCATGCAGAAGCGTAGTTCGCCATTCTTCTGGCCCTCACCCAGCCGCCAGTTGGTTGCGCCTTCCGATAATTGGGTGTCAATATAATGATTCCAATGTGCAAGGACTATGTTACAATGAAGCACAAAAGTAATATAATTTTGATTCAAACAAATACTCAATGCGTTTCATTAGGATCTTCCTAACATCAGCTGTTGTCAGTGTTGGTTTGGTGTACTCATTGGAGGAGATAGGTGCCTCTGTCGGTCGGTATCTTGATGAAGTTGAAGTTTGGGTTTTTTCAAAGGTATTGTTAAAATTAAACAATTTTCTTTCATATTTCTTTATGAAGATTTTTTCCCACGAGGTTAATGCAGCTGGACCTTGTACACTTATGTAAATGAATATCAGAAAATACTGGACAACAAAATTTAGCCTTTATGGAAACAAAAATACTGGACTTTAATGTCTTTTTTTTTTCATGTTGAATACGAATATGGCAATATGATTTTCAGATGTTGTCTGGTTTTCTTGTAACAACAATAATTATGATTTTAGAATTAAGCCAGTACAAACAATATCTTCTTAAATATGGTACATTTGCCATCGCTTACCTCAGTTACAAACGTCTCATTTCAGCTTCTCTGCATATCTAATATCTGGGTTTATGGAATCTATACCAAGCATTATTATGCGAACTTCATTTTTAAATCAAATTACACAAATCAGTTTACAAATTTGGCAGATATCATCTACTTGCTACCATAACAAAGTAACTAAACCCACAGATTACTGGATTCCCATAACCTTACATCTCATCTATCAAAAAATAGTATTTTTTTACTTTATTTCTGCTCCCACTAAGAAACACTGTTTCCTACAATTTTAAATTTCCTCTTCCACAACTGGCATCATCTGCTAAAGGGACTGGAATCAGTAAATGGAGCTGGTCCGTCAGTTTCAGATATCCTGGTTATCATCTTTCCTCCTCTACATAATAATTTGTATCTGTCCTCTCTGATTCACTCATTAGCAATCACTTCACAAGTTTGATATGAAGAGTTTCCTTTTAACTTAGAAATTACAGGAGGTACTATCACAACACTCAGATATACATATGACAGCATCACAGTACTTTACAGCATATTGTACTCAGGGGACAGATGATTCACATGGCACACTGCATCATGCAACAAGAGCGATAAGTTTACTGAATATAGGAGCTGGAAGGAGACAGAAAAGGAGGAGGGTTATGCCAACACATTTATTTTAAAATAAGTCATTTTGCTTCAGCAGACTTTTACATTTCTTAATACAAAGCAATCACAGCTAAGTTTTCATTGCATGACTTTTATTTGTTTTCTCTAACTGGATCTTCTTTTCAGAAACAAAGAAATTTTGTTTAAAATACATTAGTGTGACTGCTGTATCTAATTGTTAACTCCATTTCGCACTTATGCTTTCTTTTAAACTTAATAAAGATGATAGTTTTATTTCTTCAAAGCAAATTTGAACTTTTTGCATGTGTTATTGACAATGTCTCTTTATTTGCTGATGTCACTTTTCTGATATAAGTATACTAGTATCATGTGCAAAGAGCACATCTGTTGGCTCCTTACTGAAATTAAATGTGAATAGCTGTTAAAACATAACAATGGCTCAAACATAAATACTTAGTGACAACTTTATGCTAGATTTCAAATCATATCTAATTTATTGAGGTTTCTTGGAGGTTACGAAATATTTATATTACTTAATAGAGATCTCATTAAAACCATGAAGTTCTTACTATTGATGAAGAGGTTGTCAAATACCATAGCTAAATCACAGAAAGTTTATAATGGTAGTTCTCTTTTATCCAAGGTAGTTCTCTTTTACTAATTCTAAAGTTTGCATGTATGTATAACTAAAACCGAACTAGGATGATAGGAGAATATTGTTTAGCTTCATGTATGCTTTAACCATTGTATACTTCATTATTTTAGAAAGCTCTGTCAGTAGTGAGATTAGCCTATTATTGGAAGTCAGCACAGAGGTTCAATAGTTTTTTTTTAATATTCCTGGCAAATGAACATGAATCATATATGGCTAAGTCTTTATGCTCCAGTAAAATAAAGGCTGAATCATCTAAAACTTGCACGTCCAATATTTCTGAAATGGTCACTGTTATTGGTGTGCACTTTTCACAGTGTTTGGTAGTCAGGGGCTCATAGTTTTAGCCTATAAATAGAATTTAATAACACTTAGGTGTATTTTTATAGCAAACATACACTTTTTAAAATAGAACAATGCCTAATGATATAAAAGATCAAAAGTATGGTAAATTAGAATGTTTATGATGTTTTCCGCAGAATTGTAATGCCAATAGCTCACGAGATATCTATTTTGTAACTTTTACACAGCGACAATTATGTGTTCCATTCAACCTGTTTAGTTGCTAGATACGATTTTGTTATGGTTTGTTTACAGATGTTTGCAGTTCATTTGTACATTGCCACATTCTAGTCAGTGATAGTTCAAGCAGTAGGTTGTGAATGAAGATAGAATTTACCAATGCAGAAAAAGCTGATTCCGTTAAGCACCAATCTTCTTCAATAATGTCACAAATAGGAACAATGTTATCTGCAGTAATGCTTGTCCCTGATGTGCTCCTATGAGGTTCATTTTCTAGAGCATCTCTTCCCACCATAAAATATTTAGCCCACTCATACACTCCAGTCTTCCAAATTATTTCTTCCCCAAACTGTGCACAGAGCTGTCTAAAACTTTCCAAAGGCTTGGTGCCCTTTTTGCAGGAAAACTGATGATGAGCGTTGTGTAACAGACTTGTGTAGCTATTACTCAGTCATGGCCCAGCCCCATTCTATACAGTGCGTGCACCACACACAGTACCCTCTCTGTAGATAACCCCCCTCCAACATACTGACAAAGTTTCTCCTCAAAATTATACCAATGATAGTGTTACATCAAACTTTCCGTTTATATTTGATATGCCCTCGTACCATTGAGTAAATAACTAACAATACATCACTTTTTTAATCTTAAGGAAACTTGTTTCAGTCTTTTCTTGCACCCTTGGTTCCTGTTGTGTTAAATTAAAAAGGTGTATGACACTGTTTACCAAACTGTAAGATTTGTTGCCCTCCGTGGATGTTTTATTACTAGAACTGTTATGTCATGTAGTACTAAACCGTCTTGCTTAATTTAAATATCACAGCAAACCTTAGAACAACAGTAACAGAATACAAACTAACTATGATATTAGTAATTGTCACATAGCAATTCTTTTTTAGTTATATGTAAACCTGAGATTGCTTTGATATTTATCCATGACATTTTAAACAGATTAGGAGGTTTAATGTTGGTACAGTATCGCAGTAAGTTAGCTAGAGTGATAATAGCGTTGACATACACAGACAACTGTCTGTAGTTTGAGATCTTCACATGTCTTTGAGTTTCTTAAGTCTGGTTCAACTTTTCAAGAAGTAGCTTGTATGATAAGAGAACAGTGGTATTTAGTGTGGTTTGAACAATTATTGATAGATTCATGAAGCTGATGGCTAAATTTACTTATAGTTTTTGGTATATGAAATATGATTTTTCCTTCACAGATTTATTTCTGGAAATAACAGCAACATCCAATTCCACAGCTGTTTGAAATGGATAAGAAAATAGAAATCAAAGAAGAGAATCCCCTTGAAGACGACACAGCCTCACAGAACGAGAGAGAGTTCTTTCACAAAGTTGTTACAGCAAACACAAACATTGATGATGTCACTGATTGTGAGATAACAGTCAACACAGAAATTAAATCAGAGACTCTTTTTATCAAAGATCTTGTCAAGCAGATTAAGAGCGAAACTGCTACATGGAGCAACAACTGCGACATAAATGGGAAATCAGAAATTGAACAACAGACTCTATTTTCAGACATTGGTTCACAGAATGAGAGAGAATTTCTTCTAGAGGATCCTGCAATGATTGATAACATATACAACAGTATTCACAAAATTCATACTAAAATAGAAATTAAAGAAGAACCTTGGTGGCTGGAAACAGAAACTTCATCAATTGGTGATAATACTAAGGTAAGTTATATAGAAACCTGCTGATTTAGACTGAGCAATGTTTTGAAATGTCGTCAATATGTTGTGCAATATTGCAGAGTATTATAATCTTTCATGCTTAAATAAAAAGTGAACTGGAGTCACTGATTCAAAGACAACAGTCGACTCAGTCATAAACCTTTAAGCATATGCCCAGGACAGATCAGCTGACTCTCATAGCTATAAGCTCCTGGAGTATGAACCAAAACTTTATAGATATCTTGGATATCATTTCATACAAGTATGTATACAAAAAGAATGGCATTTGACACTCTTTCAGGTTTTTACATTTTAAATACAATACAGTATCTATGTTTAAGTATGTTCAGATATGATTGTGTTTTTGAGAAGACCTGTATACTAAAAGCAATTTGCATTTACTGCTTTATTATTATCATCGTTTATCTAGGTACAGGTTGTAGTGAGGAATCTACTAGCTATTTCACTGATGTCATGACCAAATGCGTTATTGGTATAAATGAATCTAACATGTTAACCTTTCTTTCCTGTCTCTGTTCCTGTCTTAATATTTGTAAGTGCTTGACCACTTTAATCATATATTCTTAGTTATTAAACATTTCTGTTTCTAGTTCTGTGTTCTCTAAGCCAAACAAATACTTTCTCCACTTGGTTTTCGTACCCATTATTGCAAGATCAAATATCAAATACTGTCTCTACATATCTTGTAAATATCTTAGCAGGACATTTAACACTGTGTAGATATTTGTATGAAAGCTGTATACATTTGAATTATTATGTTACAGGATGTGGTCCTTCCTCCAATAAAATGTTCAAGGTAAGTCCTGACTCTTCAATTAGTAGACCACTAGGGGCTCTGGCAAACGGTGTATCTCAGATGTAAGAGCCCCTATTGGTCTATTGGGGAAAGATACGAGTCAACTGGAGAATTTAATGTCAGGATGGCACGGCCATGGTAACTCAAAGGCTAAGAGCGACTGGATGGAAACCAGGAGATCCGTGGTTCAAACTCCGGCCATGGCATTGAAATTTTCATGTTGATTCTATCAAAAGCCTTAGCCTATATACAGCTAGTGTAGAGAAATCATTAATTTCCATCAATTAATTGATACAACAGATTATATTTGTAATAATGGATATACGAAAGTGTGTACTTTAACTGCTGTGCTGTAGATGTACACACTGTGTTTTGCAGGTATTTTGTGCCATAAAGTACTACAGTATCATACTAGCAGTAACGTCATATAAGAACATGTGTTGTAGCTTATATTCTGCATTTCTTGTGTTGTTATTCCTATCTTTAATTCCTTTATATGCCACTTGCTGTTTTTGCTACATCGAGGAAAGTGTGTTTGAAATTTCTAACCATACTTGTTTTTCCCTATGCAATTTTTTTAAACTTCAATATAGTTTCAACATCTTTGGAGAACTAGTGTACCATGTCAGTCCATGATTTTATTTATGCATGTGTTTGCTTCTTCTTGTATGTTAATTCTGCACATCTTCATTCTGTTTCTTGTCATCTGCATTATGGATATTTATTGGATCTGTTGGCAAAGTTAAAGTTACTTTGGTTTACAGGAGTTAATCATTTCTAATGCAGCACATCAGACTACAGGAAATGTTCCACATTTTAATTAAGTCAGCACTTTTTCCGCATTTTCTTCAGCTTCAGAGTGCAAGAGCATCCTTTTCATCATCTCGTTGTTTTGAAGCACTTCATGATTGTTTCAGCTTTTACTCCCTTAGTGCTAGATCAATCCAGTTTAGTGCATCCTGAGTATGCAAGAGCAAATGTACTTTCAGGTTCATACTTTGTTGTGGTTCATGTAACATTGACAAAATACTGAAGGAAATAATTTCTAAGATATTGACATAAGCTATGGATATGGGATTATTCATTTCTAAGCTACAATAATGGTGTGGTGTTCTGTCACATTTGCAAAAAGGAGTGAGTACAACATTGTATATTTAATACATTTAATTAGGATTTATGTCACAGAAATTAATTCCTGCTGGTTTTGTATCTGGCTTAGGTTAAGTGCAGTAAGAGATTACTTATAATGTAGCATACTAGCACTATTTGATACTCCATTAGTGCATATCTTCAGGGTTATATTGCATATATTTTAGAATACTAATTACAAATATTAACAAGTGGTTACCACAATTTTACTAAAATGTGATTTCTATGGAAACAGCAGGTAAGGATATTCCAAGGAATAAGAAAGAATCATTTGCTATTTCCCAGTTTAAGGAATTTGTTTGGAATAATAGCAACACATCAATTTATTAATAGTTGTCTCACAGATACATTCTATTTGCTGAAAATGTGTACAAATGTTCTCATGAACCGAGAGCCAGCATATCCTTAACTGAGAGTGACATTCAGAACATGGAGGACATCTAAATGACCCAAATATCAGTAGTTTATAAATTACTGAATTTCTGAATGCACTACAAATGTTAATGCGCTTTTTCATTTTGTGTTTTATGCAGTATGCTGAGCGTCAATATTGTAGTAAAAAACTATATTTTTAAGTAAGTAATGACATTTAACCCTAAACTTATCAAGTATAGAAAGAAAAAGAAAAGATTTTTATCAAAATCAGTTCTTTCAATAATTGGTAAGAATTAATTGGGTGTATATATATTTATATATATTTACTGTACAGTAATAAGGCATACATAAAACAGAACCTTCGGAAAATAAGTTTATAACTAAACGTTTTTTGTCTACCCTAAAAAGTTAAATGACATAGTTCCTTTCTCCACTAAACAATTCATTTGAATTTTGTGTGATTTTAACAATGCAGAATGTTTGCTTATAGGATCAATTTCTTTTATCATAGAGAGGATATTGAATTTAAATTTCATCTCTTAATCAAACACAAACAGACCTACTACAAGATATGTGGTAAAACCTTTTTGTTTTCATATGACACTAAGCATTTAGTAATTAATAGTACAAGAGAGATAAAAGTAACCAGTTGAGGCTAAATAGGATCAATTTAATCTTATATCTAAGATCGATCTTTCCTTTATTATACTTTTGAACCAATACCTACAAAGGTGCTAAATCCATTTTCTGTATTGTTCTGTATGTTGGTATATCCTTGTCTCTGCTGTAGAATAGTAATAGTAAAGAGATTAGCTCCTTAGTGAAATTAGGAATAACCTGAGCAGCAGTTATAATATTTGAAAAACTCCTGAGATTTTGCTATAAATACTTGACAAAAGACAAGACAAAATCCTAGAGGTGTGTATAAATTGACAAAAGAAAGTAGGGAACAGGAATATATAGAGGTCAGTAGTAAAAAGAGCTATGGAAGAAATATGAATTCAGGATATACGGAATATAGAAAATAGAAATGAAGACATTTTATGGGAAATAATTACAACCACAATGGAGGATATAGAATGACAGACATGGGGAAGGCGAGAAAATAGAAAAATCTTTAAATTTTATTGTGATCTAAAAGGGAATAGCACAAAAAAGATATGTAAAACTATGCAATAGACAGGAGTGGGAAGGAATGCCTTGGATAAGAATGGGATCAATGTAATTAAGAAGCACAATAGGAATATGGTTCATTACTTGACAAGAATAGAGAACTAGCGCTATGGGAGGAGAAACATCAAAAGATTTGAATCAAATTAATAGCTTTAAGAATTGTTGAAGGAGGAAATAAAAATATGTGAAATTTGTTTTGGAAAGTTAAAAAGAAGTAGATAAGAAAAGGAAGATTGACAATGACAAAATGCTGGGTAAACAATGGGAGACAAATAGGAAATTACATTAGATGGTAGAGTAGTAGCTATGCTACTATTAGATCAAAATGTTAGTTACACAGCAGCTGTGTGTAGGCCAAATTCTGGATAGGTTCAGTCAGTCTGACAAATAATAGTGGTTGACTATAAAGCATGGACTTAGGTTCTTACGTGTTATAAGTCGCCATTAAGGAGTTCTCATATATATATGAGAATTTCCTAGTTTACCGGGATAATGCGAGTCAGTTTGAGAATTAATATCATAATGGCATTAATGCTATAGCTCAATAGTTACAGCAACTGACACAGACTAGGAGATCCGTATTTAGATCCTGGCTGTGACATTGAATTTTCCGGTCTGACATAGTCTGTCCAAATTCTCTTCTTTCATATCTTTATTCCTTCCTGAAAAGAACAAGAATGTAATATGAGGACCTCTCAGTTAAACTTTTTCATGTTAACCAGTATTCAAATCTTCCTCCACTTGCTATTGATAGCTGACAGCAAAGGCAAATGAGCGCAGTGTTTTGTGACACTTGAAGATGATGATTAAAATTTAGGGGCGCTCAACTCGCTGGTCATTAGCGCCCTTTCAAAGGCTGTATTTCACTTTAGAGTTATTCCTTTCAATTAACTTATCTTTAACTTTCCTTTGATTTGCTGTGCCTTTGCCTTTGCTTTGCATGACACTTGAAGTATCATTGCTGTAATAGAATAATCAAATGTTTGAATGGTATAGTTGATCACTTTGCTGTGGGCATTAACTGACAATGGAGTTGTTTACTTGCTCTTTCTTCACCACAATCTAGAGCAGAACAAAGATTACAGTACTGGGCTGTACACTTCCGGATTAATTTAAAATAATTGTAGGTAGATTCATTATTTGTGGCTTCTTTCCACTTATCTCTGAGTTTCATATGTCTTACAATTTAAAAATGATACTAAGTTCTGCAACATTTCAGATTATACCCAGAAACAGTTCCTGTCACGACCCTTGACAAGTCTCCTTTGTTCTGTGCTGAAGTCCCATCAAGAAACTCAAAGTATGATTATCAAAAATATGATGTTACATGTGATGTACTAACTGCAAAGGAATACGTACATTCTGATCAATATGATAAATGTAGTGATGGGGCAGACACTTCTATAGAACATTTATACTTAGAACACAGTAATTTAAGTGATAGGAGCAAAACAACACAACAGTGTAGCACGAGCGAGAACAGCTCTACATCTGTATCGAATTTGAAAATGCATACCATTATTAATGCCGGTAAGAAACCACATCAGTGTAATGTTTGTGATAAGAGCTTTGCTCAGTTGTCGACTACGAGAAGACATATGTTAGTTCATGAAGGCAAGAAGTACACCAATGTAAAGTTTGTGATAAGTGCTTTACTTGTTCGTCTAATTTGAAAGTACATAATTTAATTCATGAAGGTAAGAAGGAACATCAATGTAAAGTTTGTGAAAAGAGCTTTACTCAGTTGTCAACTTTGAAAACACATACTTTCGTTCATCGAAGTACAAAGCCACACCAATGTAAAGTTTGTAATAAGATGTTTACCCAATTGTCACATCTGAAAATGCATAACCTAATTCATGACGGTAAGAAACCACATCTATGTAAAGTTTGTGATAAGAGCTTTACTCAGTTGTCAACTTTGAAAACACATAATTTAGTTCATGAAAGTACAAAGCCACACCAATGCATAGTTTGTGATAAGAGCTTCACTCGGCTGTCAGATTTGAAAATACATAATTTAATTCATGAAGGTAAGAAACTACATCTATGTAAAGTTTGTGATAAGAGCTTTACTCAGTTGTCAACTTTGAAAACACATAATTTAGTTCATGAAAGTACAAAGCCACATCAATGTAAAGTTTGTGATAAGAGCTTTACTCGATTGACAACCTTGAAAACACATAATTTGGTTCATGAACGTAAGTAGACACACCAATGTAAAGTTTGTGATAAGAGCTTTAGTCGTTTGTCACTTTTGAAAATAAATAGTTTGATTCATGGCAGTAGAAGCACACAATAATGTGTTAAATATTCCTTGTTATGTTTCCTACCCAATAATTTGACTTATGATGGTATGAAGTGGAGATGAACAGAGTATGTTACCAGAGTACTACTGGTCTTGTTTCAAGGAAGCAGTTCTTATTGTACACGGAATGGGTGATTTTAGTCTCAGCAGTTTGTGTGATGGTGTTTATTATCATCACATTATTAGTAGTAGATTTATTATTTAGTTCATGTTAAATTGATATATTAATTTGTATGTAGGCAGTAGTTGTAGTTACATAGTAAACTATTATGTAAATCTGTCAAATAATTGTCCTCTTCAGGTCTGACAATAATTCAAATGAATTGTTGTCTAACATTATTTGCCCCAAATTAGCATACGTAGCCACGCCTTTCAGCAGCACTTTAATGCGGTTTCATTATTCGTTGTATTCCAGGCTTTTGTTACTTTGGCAGTGAACTCACACAAGTAGTTTGTTTACTACACACTTAATAGATACTCCATAGTCATTTTCATATATGTTCAGGAAGGAGAGTAGAACACATGTTTATAATTTTGCCCCTGTTGCTTGGTTGAAAGGACACACACAATTGTCACATTGGGTAGGTGAATGAGTTCATCACAACAGCGGGATGAATAGTAACATTGTCAAGATAATTTTCAGGTCGAGCTTCATCCTGAGCTTTTTTCTCACAGCTGATACAAATGTTCCATAGAAGCACTGAGAATGTTTCTCTCTCCAGATATTCATTCTTCTGAGTCTGATATTGATCAGATGGCACATTTCTGTTGAACATAACTTGACTTGTGCTATTAAAAATCACAATGAGTTTTAGTTTATGACTCCTTTGTTTTGCAAATTGTAGTTCATGTTACTCATTCAGTCTCTGGTTTGTCCCCATGAGCTTCTTTCTGGTTGCTGGCAATTAACAGTTTTGAAGGAAGCATCTTCTAAATATTGCTGGAGGTTACACATCTCCTAAGTATAGCTGAGGCCATCTTGCAAATGATTCATATGTTCCAAAATGGTAAAACAGTAGTTTTGATCTGAGGTTTTCATATTTCGTAGGACCAACTGTTGAAGTTGGCAAGAAAATAATAATAAATAATAAAATAAGAAATGCTGAAATAATACATGCATTGTGTACTACGTGGTAATTTTAACCATATGTTGAATATTGTACGTATTAATTCTAGTGTTATCTTTGAGGTAAACCAAAACAAATATTCCACAACACCGGATTATTTGAAAGTGTTCTCCTTAGCTTTACTGTCACAACTGCTACAGAGAAGAGCAACGGCATCAAAGCTTCCCATTGATCTGAAAGAGCTTCCAAAGATATATAAACTTGAACAACAAAAGGTAATTGAGTTGCCGAACGCACCTTAATCATTGAAAAGAAGACGATGTGAATCCTGCAGTAAAAACAAGAACAGCAAAGCTGATGCTGCAATTGGGCTATGCATCGCTCCTTTCTGTTTGAGAAAACATATCAAAATTATTTGGATAACTACTTAGTCAGGGAGAACAGACGAAATAGCTGATGACTTTTTGTATCTGAACATAACTAATGAGAGGATGTATTTTAAAATAGTTTAATATATTTACGTGGACTTGAGACAAATGGTAAGGTACACTCTATTTTTATTATATTTTAGCTAATGTGTTTAATATTGTGACTTCTGATATTTTACGGAAAGCCATCTAAACAGCATATGTCTCTATCAACAGCGACAATGAAATTGTTTATTGTATTTATTTTCAAATAGCACTGCAACGAAGTATGCTGCAAAATGGAATACTGAAGATGTCGTTCTAGAAGCCCTGCATTGTGGCGATGATTTACAATGGGAATGCTAAATCATGTGGAATGGATGACGTGATGATTTGCTTGTCACCTTTTTACAGATCTTGTAGTGTAATCCTGTAGGTTCCTGGGCAATATCCGAAGAGTTACAGATCTTATCTCTGTGCATGGTCGTGGAGTAGAGGAAAAATTATTACTTTTTTTAGAATAAACAAATGCTTCTCTTTTTTTCAAAGTGGAATATTTAATTCTTCTGAAAATTAACCAAACTTTGATAGAAATTTAAATGACGTGAAATGCTGTCCTTTAACAAACGGTGATTGAGTTATAGATGAACGATTATTCTCTTACGCTTACACTAATTAACACATATACATAGAAGTGTTTCCTCACATGCTCGGAGAGACTCAAATGCACATCTTCCTCCTATGGAGTTCTGATGCAGAAGAACGCCAATTGCAGATAACCTCTTGCTCCATTCTTTCTTTGTTGCTATAGCAACCAAATAACTTACGTCCTACTAGTCCACATCACCACATTACTAATCAATTCTTGCTGCTGCCAATAACAACAATATTACATCTTATTTCACTCACATTTTTAATGGGAGTTTTTGGTTTGAAATGAGTCTTGTTTTCTGATTTGAACATTAGTGGGCCATGAAATGATGAACGGTTGCTATGGAAAATAAAATCAATAATCTCGCCTGATGTGAAAAGATGAAAATTTTTGGATTGAAGAGGAAAATCAATAATCTTCTTAAGGAGATATGTGTTCTGTAATTTTGTTAGTGATGAGTAAACGTGCAGAAGTAAGGAGTTTGATGTAATTAATGGAATCTTTTTATTAAAGAAGTAAGAATTTATCGATATGCTGGAGGTAACCTGATATGATTGACTAGCAAAGAAAGTTCAAGTAAAATGTAATCCAAATAATACAATTAAATTATTTGTTACGAAATAATTTTCACAATTTAAAAACGTAAAATAAGTGTCTCGGCATATGTCATATGCTCATTTAATGACAAAAAGCTCGGTTGGACTTCATTGATAATAACTACTAACTTTTTTCTTTCACAAAAATTAAAATAACAGATACTAAAAGTATTTTTTGTGCTGAATTCAAATATAATTACAGTTTTTCCCCATCGGGCAGGAGTTTTGTGTGATATTCATTTGAATTTTTTATAATATTCCAAAAAATCCGTAACTAGCCATCTAACTCAAAATTATAACTACTGATTCTGACTTACCTAGAAACTGGCAGATAGTGATTTTCGGGTATATTTTGCATCTGGAACGTCTCTCATTTTAGTCCAACACTGGTCATCCAGCATATTGGAACTCCACTTGCCTTGGTACCTCTTCTCTATTGTAGAAATTTGCTGATGAAAACGCTCAACTTGTTCATCGCTGACAATTCCAAGGTTTTGGGGGAAGAAGTCGAAGTGAGAGTCCAAGAAGTGAATTTTTAAAGATATGTTGCATCCCATAGCTTTATAAGAATGCAGCTGATCAGCCACTGTCACGATAATTTTCTGCTTTATGGTTTCCAAGAAAATTGCAACACAATCTTTTCAAAGACTACCAGGCTGCTTTCTCCAGTGGATTTAACAGTCCCTCGAAATGTTCATCAGCCATTAATGATCGGATTTGTGGTCCTATAAAACTCCTTTCAATTTAGCATCTTTGACTTTGGGAAATTTTGATTTCAAGTACAAGAATCCATCAGAAAGTTTATCCATAGCCTTGACGAAATTTTTCACAACTCCTAACTTAATATGCAATGGAGGTAAAAATATTTTATCAGACTTCACTAAAGGGACACATGCCACATTTTTCTGGCCAGGAATAAGAGATTCATGTTTTGGCCTTGACTTTCTAACGTAGCGAGACTTCTTATCTCTGCTGTCCCACTCGCACAAAGAACAGCAAAAGTTGGTGAACCCAAGTTGCAAACCAAGCAATAAAGCAATGATCTTTAAATCACCACAGATATTCCATTCAGATATTCCATTCATATTTTCCATATTGTATTTTCTCTAAAACTAGTTTCATATTTTCATATGTCTCTTTCATATCAACGGCATCCGCTACCGGTATTGATGGAAGTTTATTGCCAATATGTAGCAGCACAAACTTCAAACTTACTTTAGAGGAGTCTATGAACAATCGCCACTCATCTGGCCGGTGTTGAAGCCCAAGAGTTTCCATAACTGAACAAATATTATTACAAAGCACAATACCATTCTCTTCAGAGAAGTATACTTTGAAAACACTATGGCGGCTATGATATCTACTAATTCTTACATCTGTTTGGAGTAGATTCCACCCTTTGAGTCTGGAAGCTAAATCTTCCGCTTGCATTTTAGACAGATTTAAATCGCAAATCACGTCACTAAGGTCTTGCTGATTGGAAAGTATGTTTCTGATGAACAGCTACTGGCTTCATATGTAAGATCATTTTTATTTTCATCTGAATGATTTGGAGTTTCAGTCAGGTCAGAACCAGAGTTATCACTTAAGGCCGTATCTGCATATACTGGTACGGGGAACTCTTCACTGTGTAAGACAGGTCTCATTGCAGATTGCAAATTCGGATACTTAAATGTATATTTTGTTTTAGATGTGATTCCTTTAATATTTTTCAAACAAAAGTAACAGTCACTTAAATGATCCTTTGGTTCTCTCCAAATCATGGGAATTGCAAATGGCATATGATGTTACCATTTTTCCACCCAGTCAGCAGTCTAAAACATGAAACACAGCATGTATTTGGGGCCCAGCTGTTATCAAAATCACCAACTTGACAGCCAAAGTAAAGTTTATAACACTTCTTTACAAGTGGGGTCAAATTTTGCCTCTGAGACTTGGTCAGCTCACCACAAATATAGCACAAATTATCTGCATGATTCACACAATTTCTTGGCATGATGAAAGAATAAGGCATAGAAATACAACATGCACAACATACACAATACACTTCTAAACAGAAAGGAAGGAAATATTTCGCTACCCAAAAATCTCACAGTCAGGTCAATACTGACACATCACAATGCCAAACAGGTCTGAACATGTCCAAACAACAACAATGAACCTGCACAGTCATGTTTTATTGTGCTTCAGCATGACATTGCAAATAATTTCAATAATACAGCTTGAGTAAAATAGCTGCATATGAGGTAACGGTTCCTATGACAGTTCAAAGAAAACGCTGAAATCATATTTTGAAAAGTAGCTTTTACAGAAAGACTATGCCTAATGCGAAAATTCTGACTACATATCTGAATTCAGGATGGAAAATGCCACTAGATTCACTATTCAGATCTCTTGTGAAAAAAGCCTTGTCGACCAGTGATTATTAATCATAAATTGATTGTTCTATCACCATTTCTTATATTTCAGCTACACAAACTAATCTACTAATGGTCAGTTGAGTAAATCTTAGACAACTGTAACCTTATATGATTTGAGTTTTAAAAGTTCTGTTGATTTCTGTACTGACAGTTTTAAAATGTTAGTTTCTTATACAAGTTACCTGAGAGATTTTTGTGGTAGCTATTCTACATTTTGCTGATTGTGACTAAATGTTACGGCCTAAGTACATGAGGACTTAAGCCTCATTTGCTATTAAGAGCGATCCTGCTTCCCGGAGTATATTACAAGCATATTTAGAGATTGGCTACGATTGCTATATATGCATGTGCTTTTGCCAATCCTCGGACACACACTGGAAGCATCCTTCACCTTCTTCACGACAGCCTCCAAAGTAGCAAAATACTTCCTCCTGACTTCCTTTTACAGACATGTACAGACCTGTAATGATGACATTGAGGTATGCATCTCGATCAGACTTTGCAGTTCCATACACACTTCCACCTCCATCATCTTTTGTACTGGAGTCAATAATCTTGGCATTCACCCTACACAGACATGTCTTATGTTTAAGTGGTTATGCAGAATTGGTAAAACACTGCTATGGGAACTCTGTAACATGTCTACAAGACTGTCAGTTCTAATTTGCAGGTCTTCACAAACAATAATGCCAGCCTTGTTATGTTTGCCAGAGTTCCTAGTAGATCTTACTTTGTTATAGAAACACAGCCCTCCCTAAATATCTTGAACTACTGAAGTATCATGGAGTGTGGCAGATCATTATCACCATATGCCTCCTGCAGCATTCTCTAAGCTTCCGTGTCTGATTTCTGCAAACAAAAGCAAAACTTTAATGCAGTGTATTGTTCTTTGCGTAACATCTCCATTTTCACTGTAGGCTGCTGACGAACTGACCTAATTCGTTTGTTCTCTATGTACAAATGCATGGGCAAGTGAGTGTGTGCTTTGTCCACCAATCAGAGCTGATCCATTGGCATCATGTGAAGTTGTTTCTGTAGTTCTGCCATTGTTGTGTGCATCAACAAAGAGCTACTCTCAGTCTTTATTGACTCACCCTCACATGAACTTAACATTTCAGTTCCTCTACAAGGAGACATGGAAGTGCCCTCTTGCCTCAGAAGTGTCACATGTTTACATCCTTATTGTTAGGTAACATCAACAATTGTATTTCAGTTTATTACTACTGAGTCAGTTTGTAACACTGAAACTCTTGTATCATTTGTTTTTAAGGAGAACATGTTATATAAATGACATGATATCAGTGCGGCTAGCATCACATACTGATTTGTGGAAAATATACTAGGTCAATAATTCTGACTCAAACACTGGTTGTGCTGCGTATTTCTCAACTGCTAAACTCTACTCTATACACAATTACTCAGATTAACACATTTGATTACAAATACACATATATGTAACTTAAATTAAAGCATATAGATTATTTATAATATATATTTGGGAGAAGTATTTTATTTAGTTAGAAAATTGCCAAATTAAATAAATTATTATTAGTAAATGCATAATCAAATAATTATCATGTACATCAGATTTATCCATCTTGTTCACACATTCATAGCATTTGTTTTTCCTTTATTTCTTTGTTCATATCTCACGTGCCAGCCTGAGCAAAGCACATGGATGTTCAACATGTCATATATTTGCGGCACATGCAGCATAATTGATAATACATCTACCACTACTAGTACTCTGGTACCTTTATTGCTTTTTGTTACATTATGTATTAAAAAATTAAAATTTATAAACCACCACATTTCAAGCATTAATCTCAGAACATGCATTGCTGTAGGTCAATCTAATGCGTATCATCAAGATACCTGATATCTGACCTAAATATTGTTAATGGGGCATTAATGAATATTTAGATATTATATGCGAAGTGAGTATGTAAGAGTTACTTTAGATCCTTGTTAAAAATCTGTGTTGTTTAGGATTACTTAATTTTTTCAAGTAGAATGGAAGATCACTATAAATTTTTATTGCACATTAATAACATTGTTGGAACAGTTTTGTACTATTCGTTGGTCTAGGTATACTGCCTGCACTTCTGCTTTAAGTCATGAAAAACAGGAAAACAGCAAAACACAGAGTATATGTACAGTATGCACCAAAATATACAGTACTGGAAATTATGTTTTTTTTTTAATTTACATCCTCAAACGTTAAGTCATATTGGATAGAAATTATGTTACTCTTATTGCCATTACCTTATGTATCGAGATGATAGTGTAAGTGTTCAAAATGTGCCCCAATGTACTGTAGGCAGTGTTCATAACGATCACAGAGATTTTCCATCATCTTGTGGAACACAGTTTGCTGCAGAGTCCCGAAGAATGAGACAATCTTCTAACGTAATGCAGACACAGTTTGGGGTAGATCTGAGCAATTGAGAACATTCTCCTTTAACATTCTCCAGACGTAAGCATCAGGTGCTGTGACAGCAGGGGAATATGATGGGTAGGGGAACTCAGCCCTTCTGGAGGTTACTCGTCCTGGAAATGTTTCATGCAGCATAGCCATAGACTGTTGCGTGGTGTGGCAGGTTGTCCCGTCTTATTGGACCACTTTCTATTGATCTGCATGTTCCTGGCACTACATAACCTTCTGAGATCCTGAAAAAATGGCACAATCACTATGTTCCTATGTTACAGGCCTACTGGACCTTCCCTTCCGTTGTCACAATACACTACCCATACGATGAAATTCCTTAACAACAGATAGCATAACTGTGCTGCTAGGTGGTGGCTTATTGAAGTGTTCATGATAGTGCTCCGCTACTAACTTTAAACTTGGCTTGCCTTGATAACCATTTCCGTATGAGCGAAAATAATACTCCACTATAAACACTTTTTCTCTGTCGTGAGATCTATTCTTACTTCCAGTCACAGAACAGAACGTTCTTTACACAACGAACTATACATCATGGCGATGTAACAACATGCAGACCCTCAGGCATGTGCATGCGCACTGACCAAATTTGAGTACTGTATATTGTGGTGCCTACCATATTTACCAGTAACAGTAATAATTATTTGAGTTTTAAAATGTTTTGTATTTTTTACTGTTTTTATCTTCTCTTTTTTCATAATCTAAAATAATGTTAGTTTTTATCATGATATTATGTTGTAATTCTTCCAAAATGTGTAAATTAGTTTTTAGTACTTTATTTTTCATCTTACCCCATAAATAACTCTTTTAAGCATAGATTAACCTGGCTTTAAACCTTTATTAATGATTCTATAAAATAGAGTTCTGCTGGAAATATTCTGACTGTCATTTCATATTCGTTAGCTGTTCAAATTTTGTGCCAGTATATTATTTCTGAATCTTACTGCATATGTGGTACGCTGATAAAAATAGTTCACATTACTAAAATTAGGCAAATGAGTCAACCTTGTATATGCTTTTCTCCACTTTATTCTATATAGTCATATTATTCTACATCCATTTATTGCAAACCATAATGCAATATTATCAACATACAATGGATACTCATGCCCAACATTTTTGTTATATGTAATATATCAGTCAATTTGTAGTGCAACATGACCTTTTAAATGAAACCATTCTTCACCATTGAACAATATTAATTATAGATCAATTGTTCCATCATTAACATTTATCAAAGCTTTTTGACCAGATTTACCTGACTACTGATCTGTTAGAGTAATTCCTAAGTAACAGTAACCATGTATAGTTTTAGTTTTAAAAGATTTTTGGTTTATGTGCTAAAATTTTTAAAATTTCAGTTTCTTGTGCAGGGCACCTAAGAGATTGTTATGTTCACCATTCTAATCTTTTCCTGATTGTTTGGAAAGTTTTCTGCCTAGGCGCACAAGTGTTTGTTTCTTTTGCTATAAAGAGTGATCTTGTCTTCATGAATTCATTTACCAGCAAATTTAGAGATTGGCTACAATTGCTCTATATGTGCGTGTCTTCTGTAAATCAAGGATCAATAGGCTAGCAGACATCATTTGTTTCTGTCTCCTAATGTGCTGATGAACCTTCAGACCTACAAAAATTTCTTGTATAACAGATTTGAGGTTACTTCATTCTTTCCCTTAGGGACCAGATGTATGATCTAAATTTGTAAAATGATTGTTACTTGTACCTTCCAGTTATAATATCATCAATGTTTGCCGTGATAAACTAAGTGCTTTAACCTCAGGATTGATTTGACTCAAACTTGGACTTCCGGAACACTTGAACCATCTCAAAACTAACTTGCAATGTCATTTGTATATTTATCACTGGATTTAGGCTTAAATTAGTGAGAGTTTGTCAGACATTCGTGTTACTGTTGTTATTCTGCATACTGTACATAGAGACCGCCTCGGTAGCGTGGTGGTAGCATGTTTGCCTGACGTTCAAGAGGTCCTGAGTTCGAATCTCGGTGAGGGTGAGTTACCTGGATAAGGTTTTTTCCAGGGATTTCACTTATCCTTCAAGACGAATGTCAGGTAACTCTAAGCTCCATGGTCCCTGGACTCATTTGAGTATCATTTCATCCAATTCATTCACCATCCGGTATGACTTAACGTTGGAGGATGTAAATTACAAACAAACAGACATACTGTACATAGAGAGACCTTTAAATCCTTCAATTGAAAATGTTACAAACCAATAAGGACATGCATAGACGTCCTGTGCATACATGCATTTAATGCTTCTGTAACACCAATTACTTTAATCTTCCTATTTTACAATACATTTAAATTAGTTCTGTAAATGATGAAAACGTACATTAAAGGTTTCTTTTTGAATGGTACATCTCAAGACCTGGATAAACATACAAGGGCACATCTTCAGATTCACACCAAGTAATATTGCTTGTAAACTTCTTTTTCGTGACACATTAGACATTTTCAAAATTCACGACTTTTTGTTGTTGTGGATTATATCCTTTTAGGTAAGTGTTTTCTCTCAAGTATTAGGGTGCTGTAGTAGTGGTGGATTTCTTACCTCCGGTATGAAGAGGTCTCTGAATTTTATAGTACTCAATTAGGTTACAAGCTATTGATATGCGTAACTCCAGATAGGTGATTGTCTTGCTCTGCAAATTACTAAACAATTGTGTATGATTACATCCAGCTGGTATAAAAGTACTTTTTTTACCATTTAACTGTTTTGTTAAAGAGGGATATCTGGTAATAGCTGATCCACATCACCCACATGTGACCCGCCATTTCCCCAAACAACGGAGTAGCTCACAGGCCATCTTCAGACCGGTACACGTCTCATCTTACAAAATATAGCACATGTGCACTGCCCACTTCTGAATTCTCCTCTTAAGCCCTAAATTGCCTTTAGAGGTCAGGACTTCTTTCATCCTACTCACTATACATTTGTTTCCGTAACAATGAGAGACACTAAGTAAGCAATAAAATTTTTACTTTTTTTATGAAAATGTCAGTTGGTTGGATATCACAAGTTAGTTTAACACCAGAAAATATGTTTATTTGTTTATACATGTATTTGTGTTCGAGTTATTTTGACCACCTCACAAAGTACATTCTGCACTGACACCTGAAGGAAGTGGGTCATTTTCTTCCTCACGGCTACGTATATCCTCAGTACCTCTCTCACAATTGCCTTCAATATCCAAATAATGTAAAACAGCAAAAGGTCTTCCAGGTGTTCTAAAGTTATATCAGAAGTTTGTACACATCCTATGCAAGCTAATTTATTTGCTACAGTACTAGGATAAGACATGGTTAATACTGAAATTTAACAATTTGAAATGTGTCATTCATTTAGCTCTCGATGGCTATAAGAAATCACACTGAACACTAAAAGAGTATAAATATCTAAAATACTGAGCGAGAACAGCTGTACAATGCTATCAGAAACTTTGGTTGTGAAATACTGTAATAACAGGTACATTAGAGATGGTGATAGGGATGTTTGTTTGTTTCCAGTGAGTGTGACAATGATTATTACTTGGTATAGCATAAACTAAAACGTAAAACCTTGAAACAGACAAGTCGCTTATGTAGCTATACATACATATTGTCCCGAAGCCGTTATCTACGATAGCGCGGCACATGTACACAAAGGGCCGGCAAATAAAGATAGCTGAGATAAAGGACTTACCGGCATAGATTAAGTTACGCTTTTGGAAGGTGATAGAATATTCGGTTTCTTTATTCTTCTCGAAGACTCGAATTTATCAGTGAGGTAAAGTGATCAGAACGCTGTTTGTTATTGTCATCGACCTTGGAAGATTGTGTTGTATATGTGATGTATTGTAATATTGTTAGAGGCCCAGGAGAATAGCTTTGGAAACCACTGCTTAGCCGCAGCGTACCGCAGCCAGCTAAAGTCAAGGTCACAGCAGACGGGGAAGACGCCGCAGGAGTTCCCCCTGGCAACTGAGCAAATGGCCTGCAAAGCGTAGTTGACATCCCACCAGAATTCGTATCCCGGGAAGTGACCTACAACTTTGTCGACGGGGTACGAGACACAGATTCGTCAACGCCTAATGCTAACGGCAGACATGAAGATGAAGGCGGCCAAGGTGACAGCTATCCCAACGTCGAGAACGAGGAGTTTCCGCTACACCGGAGAAAAAAGACTAGCCAGGGACGCCGGCGAAGACCTTGTGGTGTGTGCTGCGGGTGCGACCAGTCGGGACACATGGGGAGAGACAGCCGATGCCAAGAGGTGCAGCCGTAAGAACGAGTAAGGCACGGCGTGGTGAGGGGCACGTCGGCGGCGACTTCACCAGCCCCTCGAGTGACACTGGACGCCGTCAGCCGGCGTATGGATGACAGCCTCATCGCGGACAGTTGGGTGAGAGGGAAGCCGCGCCGCGTGCTCGTGGACACTGGCGCAGCCGTGAACGTAAACGCACCTGACATAGCCAGGGGTTTGCCGAGACGAAGCCCAGCCGCCCATAACAGCTTATGACGGCATCGGGCAAAAACTTGCCTGTGGAGAAGGAGGCTGTCCTGAAGTTTACCTTGGGACGGAGTGTAGTGCGTCAGTGAGTGTTCGTCGCGAAGGTGGCTGAGGAGACGATACTGGAACTGGATGCCCTCAGGAGACACGAGGCGACGGTCGACTTCGGCAGGAAGGTCCTGCGGCTCAATGGAGAGGAGGTGATACTCCAGCAACCTGAACAGCGCCTGGGAATTTGCAGAGTCGTCCTGAAGGAACACGTGGTGGTCACCACAAGAAGTGAGGTGGTGGTGACGGCGCGACTGGAAGGCCAGCGGACGAAGAACATGATGCTGGACCAGAAGACGCCTGTGCACCGACTATGTGTAACCAAGATATTGTTGCCGTGCCGAGAGGAGGTGCCAGTGAGGCTGCTCAACCTCACAGACACTGATCACGACGTACAGGTGGGAACGGAGCTGTGGGCGTGCGAGCCCGTGGACAGCGTAAATGTAATCGACAAGACACAGCAGCCGGTGCTGACGCAACACCTGGAGCCACCGCTGGAAGGCTTATTGGAAAGGGCAGCCGACCACCTGACCGCAGTACAGCTGGAGAAAGCTCGACAACTACTGAGACGATACCAGCGCGTCTTAAGCCAAGGCTACAGTGACTACAGCCGCACGGATAAAGTGCTTCACCACACCGACACCAAAGACACCCGGCCTATTCGGCAACCACTTGGACGCGTTCCGCTGGAAAACAAGCGGCGGTACGAGACATGCTAGAGGACATAAAATCCAGATGATGTTCCCCTGTAGACTTGGTGACAAAGAAGGACGATGAGCTACGCTTCTGCGGGGACTACAGGAAGCTGGATGCTATCGCCCCTTACCGTGGATTGACGATACCCTGAACACGCTAGCTGGTGCACAGTGGTTCTCGACCCTGGACCTAAAGTCGGGTTACTGGAAGGTAGCTCTAGATCCAACAGACGAGGAAAAGACTGCATTCTCGACAGGCCAAGTGCTTTGGGAGTTCACAGTTATGCCCTTTGGCCTCTGCAACACACCAGCTTCTTTCCAACGCCTCATGGAGTCAGTGATCAGAGGATTGACTTATGACGCATGCCTGCTATATCTGGACTACATCATCGTCGGCAAGACTTTCGACGACTATCTCGAGAATCTGAGCAAAGTACTACAGCGACTGCAGGCAACAAACTTGAAGCTGAACGCGAAGAAGTACCAGCTGTTCTGCAAGAAAGTAAACTACTTGGGCCTTATAGTCTCACCAACTGGAGTGACCACAGCCCCGGAGAAGACCCAGGCCATGAGAGATTGGCCTCGGCCGAAGGATAAGTGAGAATCACGCAGTTTCATGGGGCTGTGCAATGATTGCTGTCGCTTCATAAAGGGGTTCTCCAATATCGCCAAGCCCCTCAACCGCTTGAGAGAGGAACACCGACCCTATGTGTGGACGGGTGACGCCGAAGACGCTTTCCAGCAGCTGAAGAAGACACTGTGTAGTGCTATTTTGGGATTTCCACAACCTGTCGGCGCCTTCATTGTAGACACCGACGCAAGCGACCATTGCGTTGGAGGCGTCCATTCGCAAATCCCGGACGGCCACGAGCGCGAGATAGCCTACTACAGCAGGACGCTCTCCAGGATGGAAAAGAACTGCGTCACCCGGAGAGAATTACTGGCGGTGGTGGAGACTTTGGATCACTTCCACAGGTACCTGTATGATCAGCCAATCCACCTGAGGGCTGTTCATTCCACCCTAACTTGGCTATTGAGCTTTCAGAACCTGGAAGGCCAGACAGCACGATGGGTCCAGAGGCTGCAGGAGTACGACTTAACCTCTGAACGTCGTAGAGGTAAGAGCCAGGGCAACGCAGACGCTATGTACCGAAGACTCTGTCCAGTAGAGAGCGGCCAGTGCACAAGAGTGGAGGAGGAGAAGGAGTAGGCTGGGATAGCGCAGGCCTGAGGAGGGAGCAACTGGCGGACGCAGACTTGGGACCACCCTTGAGGGAAGTGGACTGGACCCAAAGGGACTCAACTGAAGGCAAGAGAGGGCATGCTGTTCCGGATATGGGAATCGCCCGATGAGAAGACGCAGAGAGAGCAGTTGGTACTTCCGCGAAGTAAGGTCCCGGAAGTCTTAGAAGTGCACGCCGGTACTTCAGTAGGACACATGAGAGCCAAACGGACGATCGACAAACTCCGACAGCGCCTCTACTGGCTGAGGCTCCGAACAGACGCTGAGAGGCGTTGCCGTCAATGTCACGTTTGCGCGCCGAGTCTCGGCCCCCAGGTTAGGAGCCGCAGTCGCATGTAGCAGTACAGCGTCGGAGCGTCATTTGAAAGGGTCGCCGTCTACATTGCTGGACCATTCCCAGTGTCCGCCCGAGGCAACAAGTACCTGATGGTGGTCGTTGATCCCGAACCATGAGCACACACAATCGCAGACCTTCTCGTGGAGCATGTGTTCTGCCGATTTGGGGTGCCGTTAGAGCTCCACAGCGACCAGGGCACCAATTTTGAATCCAACTAATGAATGAGGCACTAGAAAGACTTAAGGTGAACAAGACCTGCACCCTACTTCTACATCCACAGTCAGATGGCATGGTGGAGAGATACATCAAGACCTTAGAAGAGCAGCTGACGAAGGTTACGGCCAGCCATCAGCGAGACTGGGACCTCAAGGTGCCACTGTTCTTGCTGGCCTACTGCTCGTCAACACATGACACCACTAGGATGACGCCAGCCAGTTACATGTTTAGCCGAGCATTACGCCTCCCTTGTGACCTGACCTTTGGAAGCCCCCGGAAGCGAAATAGCCAGCAACCGAGTATGCGGAGAACCTGGTGGACCATCGCCACGACATGCATGAGATGGCTCGTCAGGACATCCAGAGGGCGAGCGACCGCATGAAGACCCGATACGATAGGCAAGCCAACAGCCAAGGTTTCCAGCAGGGTGAGCTAGTCTGATTGTACCGCCCTACCCGGACCAAGGGACGCTTGCCAAAGTTCCAGCAACCATGGCAAGGACCGTACCGGGTGGTGAAGAGGATTAACGAGGTGGTCTACCGCATCCAGAAGATGCTCCGAGGGAAGATGTTGGTGGTACACTTGGATCGTCTGGCCCGATACGAATTGTGCTGTTCGGGATGACCAACCTTGAGTATGGTGCAGTGTCGCAGCGAAAAAGCACGGAAGTCGGTGCCGAGAGTTATGCGCGGTTTGTGCACATAAAGCAGCTGCAGATAAAGATAACAGTCGCATAGTGTTTCACGTAGATAACAAGCTTACATAAGCAGATAGGCATGGCACTGGAAAGGAAACACTTGCCGCCACCGATATAGTTACATTCTAGAACATTCGTGTTTTATCTGCTGACATTTTAGAGAAACTTCGATAACAGTCTTGAATCCATGAATGGGTGTATAAAAAGAAGCCTTGGCTAGTGATGAGTCAGTTGTGAGTTGTTATAAAGACATGTAACAGGAGTGGAAGATGAGTAAGCTGTTTGCTATTGTCATCGATCTTGGTGTTGTGGATTGTGATATGTGATGTAATTCTGCTGCTACACAGTGTGTTTCTACGCAATTAAAGAACATTTAGACTTTCGGCAAATTGGAGTTTCAGTTCTACGAACCCACAAAGTCACAATATATTTTGTGAAAATTCCATCTCACAACTTAAATATACGAGAAACATTTCATTGGCTGCATTATATAAGTATATCTTGCTCAATTTCTTCTTGGGCAGCAATCCAGGTGAAAAGACAATTAGAATTCAATGTTTCAGGAGTGTGCATCACTCCCATCATCAGGATATTTATTAAATGAGATAACCACAAATGAAACACTGGATATAAACAAGGACAGAATACTATCAAAATTCGCATTACTGAACAAAAGACTGAGTTACATTCCCAGTAACTGTTGCATTCTGCCAAGATGGTCGTCTCCCGAAAATTGGCTCTATGGTCGTTGTCAAAACAATGCTCTGGCAGCCCAGACTTCTCAGGTTGCATTACACATATGCTCCATTTATGTTCGTTTATTCTGGTAGCAAAAATTCTATCACATACTTAAACATGCAAGAAACATTTCATTGGCTTCTCTGGCTACCTGGACCTATGCCTCATAAAACTGTTCTTTCTGTGTTTTGGAGTTGTGTACTGTTAAATTATGTGTCCAAAGGTGTCTCTTGTATATTCAAATCAAACTGTTGACTGCAGACATAGAGAGGCATATTTGTCATTTGATAGAGTATGGTATGTTCCATAAATTTCCTTCAGAAATTTTTTTTTTAATTTTCAACTAAAACCTCTTACAGATCATACATTTGTCTGTTCTATATTTTAAGAATGGAATGTTAATTTTATGGAACATAGAGTCATATGTTCTAAGAGACAGATATTTCTCAAGAAATTGTTTGATTGTTTTGATGAGTACTATTATTATCAAGTTTAATAGTTATTCTAACAAATATAAGAACTACTTTATGTTTAAAACAAAGATTTAGAAAACAAATGTCTGCAAGAATAGATTATTTTTTTCTTTTGAAATTCTAAATAGCTTAATTTCAGATTTAGTATCTATAAAATTTATAAAAAATTAAATGTATAAATTTATTTAGTATATATAAAATTTATGTAATCAGTATTGTTTGTATTATTATATTATGATTTGTTCATTGTGAATAATTTAAAACTGATAATTATAAAAATACTTAAATGCAAATTTTGGAGCGGGGCACACCTTCACATGAAAACAAAGATATGCTAACTTTGTGTTATAGTAATGCCAATTTGTTGTTAAATGTTCATTTACTGTTATATTTCATTCAACGTTTATGTATTGTTAAATTTTTGTATGTGTTATTTGTGTTATGTATTGTTGTAAACAAATTGTTAAATTGGGGCATTCTTCGAAATATATGGAAATATATTTTTAATGAGTTTACTTAGTTATTTCACATATATTTCAAAGAGGGGCATTTGTAACGATACGTTTTAGTTGGAACTTTTTATATGACTATCCAGTTGGAAATTCTTGTTTTCTGATCTGACTATTAGTGGTCCATGTAATTACAATATAAAAAAATGATGAACGGTTGTTAGGACAAAGAAAATCAATAATCTTGCTTGATGTGGAAAGACGGAACGTTTGGATAGGAGAAGTAAATCAATAATCTTCAGAGATATATGTTCTGTAATCTTGTTTCATGATTATGGAAAAATGGCATGGTGAATATAACGTTGGAGAACGTAAATTACAAAAAAAAGTTAATCCTTTATATATTGCCTGTACAGTTGTCTTTTTTTAAACCGAATTGATAGTCTGAAATTATTTTATACTTCCTACAAAGACCATGTAACTGATCTAGAAGTAGTCCTTCTATTATTTTTGAAAAACTTGAGCACAATGTTATAGGTCTATAATTTTCTAATACTAGGTTTGAATATTTTTTCTTATATATCGGTGTATTACTTTTTTAGTGCTTTAGGTAATGTTCCTGATATAAACGAATTATTACTTATACATGTAATTATATCAGTGAGTTTGCGTTTACAGAGCTTTAACATTTTATTTGAAAATTCATCTAATCCACAAGAGCGTTTACATTTTAAAATGTTTATCTGTTTTATAGTTTCCTCATATGTTACTTTACGTAATACCATTGAGTTGGGAATACTGTTCTCTATTTTTTGATTAGACTGACATGTTTGATACCTAAGCTCTTTACTACATTGATGTAATAATCATTAAATATCTGTTTTAGGGTTATTGAGTTCTCTATTAGTCTATTTTCAACCTCAATGCAGATATTTTCTTCCTATTTTTGTTTTGTTTCTTCATGTAATGATTTTATAATATTCCATGTTGCTTTCGTTTTATTTTCTGCACTTTATATCAGTACTTTATTGTCTTGCACGTTTGCCTTGTTTATTACTTTATTAAGACTCTCTGTATGTTTCGATATAAGTGTATGATTTATGATCTAGTTTTGGGTGTTTCAGGCTGTTTAGAAACTGCATACGTCTTTTAGATATAGTTATACCTTTGGTAGCCCAGTTTTCATACTTTTGTAACTTTCTCTTTACCCTACATATAGGCATTACTGTATCTAGACATTTTTCTATATTTTTAGCGAAATGTTTGTATTTTTCAGTAATATTAGATTGTTCGTATATCTGAAGCTATTTTGTTTCTTTGACATAGTTTTCTAACCCTCCTAGGGTGTTTTTGTTTACTTTTCTTTTAAATTCTACCAGACTGTTTATTTTATTTTTTATTTTACCTAATATTTTACTATCTACTAGTTCGCCATAATGGTCACTTATTCCATTTCTTATTATTCTAGTTTCATAACATTCCCTGTTTAAATTAGATATCATGAGGTCAACACATGTCGCAGAGCTTCTAGTTACCCTCGTTGGTTCTGTCTCTGTCAGAGTAAGTTTATTTCTGTTTAGCATTTCTAACAATAGCCTTTTCTTTTTATTTTCTACTAGTATATCTATATTGAAGTCACCTATTACTATGGTGTCCCTCTTTTTATTTGTGGTGCTATTTAGCCGTTCTTATAAGCTTTGGAGAAAGGTATCTTCTTTGCATTTGGAGGACTTTATATCTCTATTAATAACAGATTTCTGTGTTTTAGCATTATTTCTATAGGTGCAGGTTCACTGCACATTTTGTTGCAGAAATTTTTATAGTCTATTTCTTTGTATTTAATCCCATAGTTGACATAAATTACTACCTCTTCACTTATGGCTAGTGTGAAGAAATGATTAATTTTCATCAACTAAATAATAAGAGTTAAATGATGAAGCCTGGGGCTCAAGTACTTCAGATGGTAAGTCACCACAAACAGTGTACCTCGAATGCAGGAGGCCCTAGTGGTTTACCAAGGATATATGCGAGTCAAATGGAGAATTTAATGTCAGGATGGCACATTGGCCATGGTAGCTAAATGGGTTAGAGCGACTGGACGGAAACCAGGAGATCCGTGTTTCAAATCCCAGCCATGGCAGTGAATTATTCATGTTGACTCTATTCATCAAAAACCTTATGAATGTGGGAGAGGATATACATAGAAAAACATAAAAACCAACTAATGAACTTTGAAATCCTGCCAGAAGAAATTCCCACATTTAAGTTCATCACTAAATCAACAGATGGCAGCAGCAACCCCAGAATTACCCACACCGCTGGATAAAGCTTCAGTCGCATAAGAGCCGTAGATGCAAACGATGATTTGAGAAACATGTCCTCATAATAGGTACGAAAGTGAATCAGATGTGTAAAAAATACGACTCATCTAAAACTTAATAATTTTTCGCTTCACTGTGGTGTTCCAATACAGTTAAATCTCAATACATCACTTGTTTAATCTTAAGGAAAATTGTTTCAGTCTTTTCTTGCATCCTTGGTTCTTGTGTTAAATTAAAAAGGTGTATGACACTGTTTACCAAACTGTATGACTTGTTGCCCTCCGTGGATGTTTTATCACTAGAACTGTTATGCCATGTAGTACTAAACCTTCTTGCTTAATTTAAATATCACAGCAAACCTTAGAACAACAGTAACAGAATACAACAAACTATGATATTAGTAATTGTCACATAGCAATTTGTTTTAGTCATATGGAAACCTGAGATTGCTTTGATATTTATCCATGACATTTTAAACAGATTAGGAGGTTTAATGTTGGTACAGTATCTCAGTAACCTAGCTAGAGTGATAATAGCGTTGTCATAAACAGACAACTGTCAGTAGTTTGAGATCTTCACAGTTTCTTAAGTCTGGTTCAGCTTTTCAAGAAGTTGTTCGTATGATAAGAGAACAATGGTATTTAGTGTGGCTTGAACAATTATGGATAGATTCATGAAGCTGATGGCTAAATTTACTTATAGTTTTTGGTATATGAAATATGATTTTTCCTTCACAGATTTATTTCTGGAAATAACAGCAACATCCAATTCGACAGCTGTTTGAAATGGATGAGAAAATAGAAATCAAAGAAGAGACTCCCCTTGAAGATGACACAGCCTCACAGAACGAGAGAGAGTTCTTTCACAAAGTTGTTGCAGCAAACACAAACATTGATGATGTCACTGATTGTGAGATAACAGTCAAAACAGAAATTAAATCAGAGACTCCTTTTATCAAAGATATTGTCAAGCAGAATAAGGGTGAAACTGCTACATGGAGCAACAACTGCAACATAAATGTGAAATCAGAAATTGAACAACAGACTCTATTTTCAGACATTGGTTCACAGAATGAGGGAGAATTTCTTCTAGAGGATCCTGTAATGATTGATAAGAAATACAACAGTATTCATGAAATTGATAATGAAATAGAAATTAAAGAAGAACCTTGGTGGCTGGAAACAGAAACTTCATCAATTGATGATAATACTAAGGTAAGTTATATAGAAACCTGCTGCGTTAGACTGAGCAATGTTTTGTAATAATGTCGCCAATATATTGTGTACTATTGTAGAATATTATAATCTTTCGTGCTTAAATAAAGAGTAAATTGAAGTCACTGATTCAAAGACAACAGTCAACTCAGTCATAAACCTTTAAACATATGCCCAGGACATATCAGCTGACTCCCATAGCTATAAGCTCCTGGAGTATGAACCAAAACCCTATAGATATCTTGGATATCATTTCATACAAGTATGTATACAGTAGAATAGCAATTGACACTCTTGCAGGTTTTTAAATATAATACAGTATCTATGTTTGAGTATTTTCAGATATGATTGTGTTTTTGAGAAGACCTGTATACTAAAAGCAATTTGCATTTACTGCTTTATTATTATCATTAATCTAGGTACAGGTTGTAGTGAGGAATTTACTAGCTACTTCACTGATGTGATGACCAAATGTGTTATTGGTATAAATGAATCTAACATGTTAACCTTTTTTTCCTGTCTGTGTTGCTGTCTTAATATTTGTAACTGCTTGACCACTTTAATCATATATTCTGATTTATTAAATATTTCTGTTTCCAGTTCTGTGTTCTCTAAACCAAACAAATACTTTCTCCACTTGGTTTTCGTACTCATTATTGCAAGATCAAATATCAAATATTGTCTCTACATCTCTTGTAAATATCTTAGCAGGACAGTTAACAATGTGTAGATATAGGTGTGAAAGCTATACATTTGAATTATTCTGTTACAGGATGTGGTTCTTCCCCCAATAAAATGTTCAAGGTAAGTCCTGACTCTTTTCAATTATAAGCCTTATGTTTACTCTAGCATTTATGTTTTAGTACATGTGTCATTGAGCTCTTGAACTAATACAAATAGATATACTGTAGAACGTGCTCTAAGCAAAATCATATGGGACAAAACAAATTTCCACGTTGAACATGTTTCTGTCCACAAAACACAACAAATTATATTTGTAATAATTCACATACCAATCTATGTACTTTAACTGCTGTGCTGTAGATATTCACTTATTTGCAGGTATTTTGTGCCATAAAGTACTACAATATCATACTAGCAGTAACGTCATATAAGAACATGTGTTGTAGCTTACATTATGCCTTTCTTGTGTTGTTATTCCTACCTTTGATTGCTTTATATGTCACTTGCTGTTTTTTCTACATGGAGGAAACTGTGTTTGAAACTTCTGGTCACATTTCTTTTTCTCTATGCAAATTCTTTGCACTTCAATATAGTTTCAACATCTTTGGAGAACTAGTGTACCATGTCAAGCCATCATTTTATTTATGCACATGTTTGCTTCTTGTATGTAAATTCTGCACATCTTCATTCTGTTTCTTGTCATCTGCATTATGGATTTCTATTAGATCTGTTGGCAAAGTTAAAGTTATTAATCGTTGTCTGACAGTACGTTCTATTTGCTGAAAATGCGTACAAATGTTCTCATGAACCTAGAGGCAGCACAGCCATGAGAGTGGCATCAGAACATGGAGGAGATCTAAATGACCCAAATAACAGTAATTTATAGATTACAGAATTTCTGGATGCACTACAAAAGTAAATGTGCTTTTTTATTTTGTGTTTTATGCAGTTTGAATAATATGTTATTCAGTATGCTGAACAACACTATTGTAGTAAAAAACTATATTTTTAAGTAAATGAAGACATTAAACTGTTAAACTTATCAAGTACTGAAAGAAACTAAGTGCATTTCTTTTTCAAGATCAGTTTTTTCAATAATTAGGAAGAATTAATTGGGTGCATTTATATATATTTATTGTACTGTAATACGGAATACATAAAACAGAACCATCCGAATATAAGTTTATAACTAAACATTTTTTATCTACCCTGAAAAGTTAAAAAAATGACGTATCTCCTTTCTCCACTAAACAATTCATTTGAATTCTGCGTGATTTCTGCAATGTGCAGAATCAAAGTATAAACTTGGAAGAAGCGTAGGGACAGTGAAGCACAAATTAGTACAAAAGTGAATCGAGAAGATATTGACACATTGCTTCACTCACACTGTTTATTCACAGGACATGTTTCAAGAGCTCTTGCTCCTATCATCAGCTGATACTCGACTAGTGCAAGTTGTAGTGGTTTCCTCTTTCTCCGTTTTGTCAATAGATGCCGTGATGTACTTGTCAAAGATGTCCGGTGGTGGAGTTTCAAAATTCATGACTCTTATGACGATTTTTGTTGAAGATTTTTTCCCATACGGAAAGGTCTATGGGGTGATTAACATATTTTATTAGAGATGTTTCCAAGTTGATGTCATGTCTAGTATTCAAAAAATGAAAAGCCGCTGCTGATTTTTCTGTTTCACCATTTTTAATGTTTCTTAGATGTTCTTTAGTTCTGATGTTAATATTTCTTTGTGTTTTTCCTATATAAATTTTAGGGCAAGTTTCACATTTGATCTCCTAGATTCCTGGTTTTTCTTTGGAAGTGATTGAATTTTTGGGAGGGCCTTTTAACACATTTCTGATATTAAACCTATTTTGAGGTGCAAGAGTTAGGTTGTGTTTTGAGAAGATTTCTTGGAATTTGTTATAGGCTGATGGGTGGAAGCTGAATTTTTTTAAAGGTTTTTTCTCTTTTTCTCCTGTAGATTCTAGGGTGGTGGTTTCTTGTATTTTCTTAGCTTTGTTGAGTCTGTTAACTGTTTTGTCTACTAAATTTGGGTTGAAACTGTTGGATATAGCTACTTTTTTATGTGTAGGTATTCTTCTTGATAATCTTCTCTGTTTAGTGGAAAGTTGATTATCCGAAAGATTAAACTGTTGAAAATGGCATGTTGGTGTTGTTTTGGGTTGAAACTGTTGTTCTTGATGTAATTATCTGTGTGTCGGTTTCCTGTAAATACCAAAGGTGAATTTGTTGTTCATTTTTTTGATCTTGATGTCCAAAAGGGGAGCACCCCATCCTCTTCTTTTTCCAATGTAAATTTTATAGCTGGATTTTGTATTTTCAAAAGTCTAAGACCATCTTCTATGAGTTTTTTAGGTACTATTGCAAAAATGTCGTCAACATAGCGATACCACACTTTGAAATAATTTGGAAAAGCTTTTGTGATATGTGTTTCAAAAGCACTCATAAATAAAAATCTGCCAAGAAGGGAGACAATGGGTTGCCCATAGCTAGGCCTGTTTAGGCCTGTTTTTTGTTTATAGATCTGTCCATTAAAGCTGAAAAAATTTTGATTGATACAAATTTCTGTAAGTTGTGAAAGTTCTTCTATTTCTTCAGATGTTATTTGTATTGATTCCAGCCATTTTTTGAGAAGTGGAATAAGCTCACTGGTAGGGTATACTTGGATATAAAGAAATGACGTCAAAGGAAACTAAAGCATGTGTAGAGTTGATCTTTGTGTCCTTCAGGAGATTTAACCATTCAAACGAGTTTTTGATACTTAAATTTTCAAATTTTGTGAAGGATCTGAAGATATGAACCAGCCATTTTGATAGTTGGTAAGTGGGTGCATCAATGTTATTAATTATTGGTCTGAGGGTAATTTCAGGTTTATGTATTTTGGGTAAACCATATATGTATGGTGTTTTTGGATTGTCTATTTTATTGTTCAGTTTATCTCTTTTAGTCATGATTTTACTGTTTTTAATTGCTAATTCCACAGATTTGCATGCTTTCTTTAATGGATTGTTTTCTAATTTAACAAATTCTTTTCCGTTTAAAAGGCTGTCCATTTTTTTGCGATAGTCTTCTTCGTCCCGTATTACTATTTTGTTACCCTTGTCTGCTTTTGTGTAGATTACCGGTTTTTCATTTAAATTTTTGATTAATTTTTTTATATGAATAACTTTTTGAATTTGCATTTTGAATATGATCTAGAGTTTCTATGCACTGTGTTCTGATCGTAGATTTTTTATTATCAGGCTAATTATATATCACTATTTCAATGTCCGCGATATAGTTTTCAATGTTTTTTGTGTAATCTACACATGTTTTTAGGACTTTGTTTAGAAAATCAATTTCTTTCTCTGTGAAGTTGCATGTGGATAGATTCGTTACGTTGTTAGGTTTTTGACATGAGAGTAATAAATCTTGTTTTTTATGTGGATTTGGTTCTTGCTTACTTTTGAACATTCATGAATTTTTGTTTCAAAATGGCTGTTTTCTTATGCATTTTCAAATTAAGAATTGACAGCATATTATTTTCTAAGTTAGACCACATGGCCGGGTTCATACATTTCAAAATTTTTAGGTGTAGTTCGTATATTTTTAATTCTGTGGAATGTAACGAATTGTAGTGGTGGTTTATTTCCATTTTAACTACACGTTTTTCTGCTGCTTTTTGTTGTTTGCTATCATTCTTTTGTTTAACAATTTTTCTGACGAAAATGGGTGTTATATTAAATTTCAAACATTTCTTGAGAATACGTATGTCCGCAAAAATATTTCTTTTCTTTTGATTCAGCTTCAGAAAAAGTTTGATGTCTTTTTTCCTACCTTCAGATCCAGTATTGAAAGAGGAAAGCAAGGATACTATTCATTGGTCCTCCATCTTGGTTGACAGTATAAAAAATCACACTATCGAGATTTGAGTGCTTCTCAGACTTGTAGGCCTGGTCACTCAGAGTATAAACTTGGAAGAAGCGTAGGGACAGTGAAGCACAAATTAGTACAAAAGTGAATCGAGAAGATATTGACACATTGCTTCACTCACACTGTTCATTCACAGGACATGTTTCAAGAGCTCTTGCTCCTATCATCTGCTGATACTCGACTAGTGCAAGTTGTAGTGGTTTCCTCTTTCTCCGTTTTGTCAATAGATGGCGTGATGTACTTGTCAAAGATGTCCTGTGGTGGAGTTTCAAAATTCATGACTCTATGACGATTTTTGTTGATGAAGATTTTTTCCCATATGGAAAGGTCTATGGGGTGATTAACGTATTTTATTAGAGATGTTCCCAAGTTGATGTCATGTCTAGTATTCAAAAAATGAAAAACCACTGCTGATTTTTCTGTTTCACCATTTTTAATGTTTCTTAGATGTTCTTTAGTTCTGATGTTAATATTTCTTTTTGTTTTTCCTATATAAATTTTAGGGCAAGTTTCACATTTGATCTCCTAGATTCCTGGTTTTTCTTAGGAAGTGATTGAATTTTTGGGAGGGCCTTTTAACAAGTTTCTGATATTAAACCTATTTTGAGGTGCAAGAGTTATGTTGTGTTTTGAGAAGATTTTTTGGAATTTGTTATAGGCTAATGGGTGGAAGGTGAATTTTTTTAAAGGTTTTTTCCCTATTTCTCCTGTAGGTTCTAGGGTGGTGGTTTCTTTTATTTTCTTAGCTTTGTTGAGTCTGTTAACTGTTTTGTCTACTAAATTTGGGTTGAAACCGTTGGATATAGCTACTTTTTTATTTGTAGGTATTCTTCTTGAATAAACAGTGTGAGTGGAGCAATGTGTCAATATCTTTTCGATTCACTTGTGTACTAATGTGTAGAATGTTTGCTTATAGGATCCAATTTCTTTTCGTTTATCATAGAGGGGATATTGAATTTAAATTTCAGCTCATAATCAAGCACTTCTGAAAATGTTCCTATTGTTTCAATATTTTATAAGCTGCTTTTACCTACCACAAGATATGTGGTAAAACCTTTCTGTGTTCATATGACATTAAGTATTTAGTAATTATTAGTACCAGAGAGACAAAAGTAACCAGTTGAGGCTAAAGAGGATAAATTAAATATTATATCTATGATTCACCTTTCCTTTATTAAACTTTTGAACCACTACCTACAAAGCTGCTAAATCCATTTTCTGTATAGGTCTGTATGTTGGTATATCCTTTTCTCTGCTGTAGAATGTCAAAAGTAAGTAGTAGTAGTAAAGAGATTAGCTCCTTACTGGAATTAGGAAAAGCCTGAGTAGCAGGTACAATATTTGTAAGAATCCTGAGAGTTTGCTATAAATTCTCGACAAAAGACAAGACAAAATCGTGGAGGTGTATACAAATTGACAAAAGAAAGTAGGGAACAGGAGTAGATAGAGGTCAGTAGTAAAATGATCTATGGAAAAAATATGAATTCAGGATATATGGAATATAGAAAATAGAAATGTAGACATTTTATGGAAAATAATTACAACCACAATGGAGCATATAGAAAGACAGATATGGGAAGGCTAGAAAATAGAAAAATCTTCAAATTTTATAGTGATCTAAAAGGGAATAGCACAAAAATGATATGTAAAACTATGCAATAGACAGGATGGGGAAGGAATGTCCTGGATAAGAATGGGATCAATGTACTTAAGAAGCACAATAGGAATATGTGAATTATGTAGAGAAACAGAAAGTACGGTTCATTGCCTGACAAGAGTAGGGAACTTGCACAATGGGAGGAGAAACATCAAAAGATTTGAATCAAGTTAATAGCTTTAAGTATTATCAGAGGAAGAAATAAAATATGTGAAACTTATTTTGGAAAGCTAAAAAGAAGTAGATAAGAAAAGGAAGAACTACAATCAAAAAATGCTGGACCAACAATGGGAGGCAGATAGGAAATTACATTAGATGGCAGAGTGGATGCTATGCTACTATTAGATCTAAATGTTAATTAAATTGTTCTGTCACACCAGCCGTGTGTAGGCCAAATTCTGGATAGGTTCAGTCAGACTGACAGATAATAGTGGTTGACTATAAAGCCTGGACTTAGTTACTTACATGTTATAAATCGCCATTAAGGAGATGTCTGATACGTATATGAGAATTTCCTATTTGTTTACCCGGATAATGCAATTTAATTGGAGAATTAATGTCATAATGTCAGTAATATCATAGCTCATTAGTTACACCAGCTGACGCAGACTGGGAGATCCATGTTCAAATCCTGACTATAAAATTGATTCCTCAGTCTCACTCAGTCTGTCCAAATGCTCTCCTTTCATATCTTTATTTCGTCCTCAAAGGAACAAGAATACAATATGAGAAACTCAGTTCTGCTTGTTCAGGTAAACCAGTAGTCAAAGCTTCCTTCACTCGTTATTGATAGGTGAAAGCAAGGACAACTGAGTGCAGTGTTTCGCAACACTTGAATTACTATTGCTGTAATAGAATAACCAAAATTTTTAATGGTATAGTTGATCACTTTGCTGTGGGCATTAACTGATAATGGAGTTGTTTACTTGCTCTTTCTTCACCACAATCTAGAGCAGAACAAAGGTAGCAATACTGGGCTGTACACTTCTGGATTAATTTAAAATGATAATTGTAGATAGATTCGTTATTTGTAGCTCCTTTCCACTTTTCTGTGAGTTTCATATGTCACACATTTTAAAAATTGTACTAAGTTCTGCAACATTTCAGATTATACCCAGAAACAGTTCCTGTCACGACTCTTGACAAGTCTCCATTGTTATGTGCTGAAGTCCGAACAAGAAACACAAGCTTGTGTAATGGAATTGATCGTCTTGAATATGATTATCAAAAATATGAAGTTACATGTGATGTACTACCTGCAAAGGAATACGTACATTCTGATCAATATGGTAAATGTAGTGATGGGGCAGGCCCTTATATAGCATCTTTATACTTAGAATACAGTAGCTTAAGTGATAGGAGCAAAACAACACAATGGTGTAGCATGAGTGACAACAGCCCTACATCTGTATCGAATTTGAAAACACATAAGAAGCCACATCAGTGTAATGTTTGTGATAAGAGCTTTTCTCAAATGTCACATTTGAGACTGCATAATTTAATCCATGAAGGTAAGAGGCCACATAAATGTAAAGTTTGTGATAGGAGCTTTACTCAGTTGTCAACTTTGAAAACTCGTAATTTTGTTCATAAACCTAAGAGGCCACACCAGTGTAAAGTTTGTGATAAGGGGTTTGCTTGTTTGTCTTTTCTGAATAGACATAATTTAACTCATGAAGGTAAGAAACCACACAAATGTAAAGTTTGTGACAAGGGCTTTAATCGGTTGTCTGATCATAATAGACATAATTTAATTCATGAAGGTAAGAAGACACATCAATGTAAAGTTTGTGATAAGAGCTTTACTCACTTGTCATATTTGAAAACACATAATTTAATTCATGAAAGTATAAAGTCACACCAATGTGAAGTTTGTGGTAAGATGTTTACTCAGTTGGTATATTTGAAACAACATAATATAATACATGAAGGGAAGAAACCACACCAATGTAAAATTTGTGATAAGGGGTTTACTCGGTTGTCAACCTTGAAAATACATAATTTAGTTCATGAAGGTAAGAAGACACATCAATGTGAACTTTGTGATAAGAGCTTTACTCATTTGTCAACTTTGAAAACACATAAGAAAAGCTGTAAAACATATCCTACTAAAATTAATGTCACAGACAACAAATGAGTTTCTAAGAAGTAAAATTAAATAAAGTGCATATTGATTTTTTTGGTAAAAATTATGTGACCTAAGTTGCATTATTCTTAATTACTATTTGTATTATTATTCTGTTAATTACAACTGCATTACTTTAATCACTATTGTATTATTTAACTACTGTTGTATTATTCATAATTGTTTTACATATAAGAAATGTATTATACTTATGGGTACAAATTTGACGAAGTCATGAATATTGTATATTCCTAAGGTGAATAAAATTATCTATCTATAATTTTGTTCATGAAGGTAAGAAGGCAAACCAATGTAAACTTTGTGATAAGAGCTTTACTCAGTTGTCAACTTTGAAAACACATAATTTAGTTCATGAACATAAGTAGCCACACCAATGTAACGTTTTTAATAAGAGCTTTAGTCGGCTTGTCACTTTTGCAAACAAATAGTTTGATTCATGACAGTAGCAGCACTGAATAATGTGTTAAATATTCATTGTCAAGTTTCAAACCCATAATTTGATTTATGAGGTTATAAAGTGGAGATGAAAAGAGTAAGTTACCAGAGCACTACTTGTCTTCTTTGAAGGAAGCAGTTCTTATTATCCAGGTGGTTTGGTCTCAGGAGTTTGTATCATGGTGTTTATTCTCATCAGATTATTATTAGTAGTAGAATTATTATTTAGTTCATGTTAATTAAATATATTAATTTGGATGTTAATAACAGTTGTAATTACATAGGCAACCATTATGTAAATCTGTCGATTGTTTTCTTCAGGTTGGACAGTAAACAATTCAAATAAATTGCCTTCTAACATCATTTTCCCCAAATTAGCAAAAGTAGACACACCTTTCAGCATCTTTTTAATGCGGTTTCATTATTCATTGTATTCCAGGCTTTTGTTACTTTGACAGCGAACTCGCACAAGGAGTTTGTTTACTACACCCTTAATAGGTATTCCATAGCGTCATTTTCACATTCGTTCAGGAAGGCGAGTGGAGGACATGTGTATAATTTTGCCCCTGTTGCTTGGTTGAAACCACACACACTTATAATTGTTGCACTGGGTAGACAAATGATTTCATCACTGCAGCAGGATGAATAGTAACATTGTCAAGATAGTTTTCAGGTGCAGCTTTATGTTGAGCTTTCTTCTCACAGCTGATACAAATGTTCCAAATAAGCACTGTGAGAATATTTCTCTCTCCAGATATTCCTTCTTCTGAGTATGATATTGATCAGATACCGCATTTCTGCTGAACAGAACTTGACGTTTGCTATTAAAAATCACAATGAGTGTTAGTTTATGACTCCTTTATTTTGCAAATTTAGTTCATGTTACTCTTTCAGTCTCTGGTTTGTCCCCATGAGCTTCCTTCTGGTTGATGGCAGCTAATAGTTTTGAAGGAAGCACGTTGTAAAAATTGCTGGGGGTCACACAAAGTATAGCTGAGGTCATCTTGCAAATGATTCATTTGTTCCAAAATGGTAAAACAGTAGTTTTGATCTCAGGTTTACATGTTTCGTCGGACCAACTGTTGAAGTTGGCAAGAAAGAGTCTGAGATAGTCATGCATTATATATTACGTATAGGACTGAAATAATACATACATACATACATTCCACAAGACCGGAATATTTGAAAGTGTTGTCCTTAGCTTTACTGTCACAATTGCTACAAAGAAGAGCAACGGCATCAAAGCTTGCCAATGGTCTCAAAGAGCTTCTAAAGATATATAAATTTGAACAACCAAAAGCAGTTGAGTTGCCGAACGCACCTTAGTCATCGAAAAGAAGACGATGTGAATCCTGCAGTAAAGACTAGAACAGCAAAGCTGAATATGCAATTGGGAAATGCAACGCTCCTTTCTGTTTGAGAAAACATGCCAAAATTATTTTGATAACTACTTAGTCAGGGAGAACAGAAGAAATAGCTGAGGACTTGTATCTGAACATAACTAATGACAAGATGTATTTTAAAATAGGTTATTCTTTTTACGTGGACTTGAGACAAATTGTAAGGTACACTATTATTATATTTTAGCTGATGTGTTTAATGTTGTGACTTCTAATATTTTACGGAAAGCCATCTAAACAGCATATGTCTATATCAACAGTGACAATGAAATTTTTTATTTCATTTCTTTTCAAACAGCATTGCAATGAAATATGTTGCAAAACAGAATATTGAAGATGTCGTTCTGGAAGCCCTGCATTGTGGCGATAATATGCAATGGGAATGCTGTAAATCATGTGGGATGGATGACCTGATGATTTGTTTGTCACCTTTGTGAACATCTTGTAGTGTAATCTTGTATGTTCCTCGGCAACATCCCTAGAGTTATAGATCTTATCTCTGTGATTGGTCGTGGAGCACAGGAAAAATTATTACTGCGTTTAGAACAAACAAATGCTTCTCTTTTTTCAAAGTCGAATATTTCATTCTTCTGAAAATTTACCAAACTTTGATACAAAATTAAATTTAATTTAAGAAACAGTGATTGACGTATAGATGAACGATTCTTCTCTTGCACTTACACTAATTAATGCATCTTAAAGGCATACACACAAAATTGTTTCCGCACATGCTCGGAGAGACTCAAATACACATCTTCCTCCTATGGAGTTCTGATGCAGAAGAACGCCAATTGCAGATAATCCCTTGCTCCATTCTTTCTATGTTGCTATAGCAACCAAATAACTAATGTCCTACTGGTCCACATCACCACATTACGTAATCAATACTTGCAGCTGCTACTAACAATAATATCACATCTTAGTTCACTCACATTTGTAACGGGAGTTTTTGGTTTGAAATGAGTCTTGTTTTCTGATTTGAACATTAGTGGGCCATGATATGATGAACAGTTGCTATGGAAAAGTAAATCAATAATCTTGCTTGATATGAAAAGATGAAAAGTTTTGGATTGAAGAGGAAAATCAATAATGTTCATAAGGTGATATGTGTTCTGTTATCTTGTTAGTGATGAGTAGACGTGCAGGAGTAAGGAGTTTTATGTCGTTAATGGAATCTTTTTACTAAGGATTTAAAAATTTATCGATATGCTGGAGGTAACCTGCAATGATTGACTAGGAAAGAAAGTTCAAGTAAAATGTAATCCAGATAATGCGATTAAATTATTTGTTTCAAAACTAGACTTCTCCAAAATTGTATTTACTTCTACTCTGAACCAAACCTGAAAACGAGAGATCTCATGATTCTTATTTACAATAAGCTGATACAATTGGTGACCAGAAGAAACTGATAGCCACAAAATCTCACACGAGAAGAGAAAAAATTGTGATAACAACACAGAAATGCTGCTTCATATTGCCTCATCTCATGAATATCCTAATTTCACGCTCTCATTCCCATAGAAATTAGTCTTTTCATAACAATCCTAATAAATTTTTAAAATTAGAAACGTAAAATAAGCGTCTCTGCATATGTCATATGATCATTTAATGACATAAAGCTCGTTGGATTTCATTGATAATTAATATGTATAACAGCAAATTACATATAAGTAAGGATGTGTTACCATGCTTCTAAGTGAACTAAGTAGCTTTCTCTGGGAACTACAAATATTTAGACTTGCAATGTATATAGAAACCTTACTTTTATTACAGTGTGTGTATGCGTGGGTGTGTGTGTGGCTTTTTATTATTCATTTATTATACAGCATATTCCATTACATAGTGAGTAATACTATATGCTTGGGTGCACAGTTACATTAAATTTTGTTTTCACTATTGTATTACATGTTATCACATTTCCTCGAGACTTACAATTCTATAAACTAATATAAGTATTTGCGTCCCACTTGACTATTTACAGATTATCGAAGTTGATACTGTGACCTTGAGGTTCGTGAAATGAAAAGTCCAATTGCAACACTCAAAAATGTTCTTTATTTCCAGCGACTTACAGTTGAACACTTGCCAATTACACAGGATTACGTAATGCACACAATTACGATTCACCAGTTCGTCCGTTACAATTCCACTGCACTCGCGATTACGTAAACTCCTCCGACGCACGTACGCAGTCTTCTCGTCCGTTTGCTAGCTCGTCAAGCACTGACTCACTCCTCTTGCCCGACGTGTTGCTTATATAGGGTCAGCTAGCCCATCTGGAAGGTTCTAGAATAGATGAAATGTCCCGTAAGTTCGAGAACACAGGTGCAACAGAAAGAGACGGCGCAGTGATGTTTTTCTCCCAGCCACCCCTCGCCACCGCCACAAGACAAATGAGGGGGGCATGGCGAATGCCGACCGTCCCCTGCTTGCCCGCTCTATAGGGTGTTCCGATGTTCGGCTGACAATACTGTTTAAAAATTTACTGAAACTTTTGGTGTGTTTTTGTATAAGTTCCTTTTTCCTAGTTTCCAGCGTCCACCAGCCATTATGATTGCTTTCTTTAAATTTTCCCTTTCTTTGTCTAACAGATTACACTCAAAGATTAAGTGGTCCACAGTTTGTTCGTTTTGGTTGCACTTACACATTGGATTGTCACTTATTTTAAATCGGTAGTAGTTTTCCCGTGACCTGTTAACAATGACGTTAGATTTGATGTTAGTTTTATTTTAGTTCCATCCTGTCATTTATGTTGGGAAAATAGGATTTTGTAATTTCACCTTTTGATGTTTGTTGCCATTTTTCCATACTTCAGCACTTTAGCCTGATGATTACTTCACTTTTTGGTATTTTGTTGTAGGTTACTTCTAACACATTATGTTGTGCTGCTTCCTTTGCAAGTTGATCCGCTATTTCATTCCCATGATGTCCTACATGTGCCTTTATACATCTTAGGTTAATCTTCCAGTTCCTTTCTTGTAGCTTCCCGAGTCAATTCCAAATATTGTGTAGTGTGTGTGTGCGTGCGTGCGTGTGCGTGCGTGCGTGTGTGTGCGTGTGTGTTTTGCCCAACAATGTCAAAGACTTTCTTCCCCTCAAGTTTACACATGTATTAGGTTTAGTTACAGTTATATTGGCCTTCAAGAAACAAACGTTAGATTTCATCTGCCTTACTAAACTGACATCAGATGTCATCTTTCTTCAATTTTGTGAATAAATACAATATAACTTGCAAAGTCAACTCCAGTTCTGTTTTATTAAGATATCTTAATGTATGCATGTAATATTTTTTGAGAAATCAAAAAATTGATTTAAATTTCCCAACAGGTTAAAGGTTAATCACTGGGTTGTCTGTTGCCTATTGTGTTGCTATGCTGGGCTGTTGTTGGAAATTTTATCTCTTGTAGAGCACTGTAGCGAACTTTTTATTTTGAGGAACTGAAGTAATAACACTTTAATAATTTAAACATATTTAATTACAATAATAATTACTATATTATGTAATATAACTAATTTACTACATTTCTCTAAGAAAGGTTAAACTCCTGATAATATAATATCTGGTATTTTCCTATCTAATTGCGTATATTACGATCAAGATTATATTGGTAAGAACAAATGTTATTAGGCACCAGGATGAAAGAATATTTTCGTAACATTAAGTAGATTCAAACAGATAAATTGACCGTAGCAGATAATTTTTACTCATTTCATTATAAATCCAAAATATAAACTATAAAATGAATTAAAATTGTTTAAATTAAAAATTGTCAATTTAAAATAGACAAATGAATTGTAAATTTAGCTTAAAAACAAATTGTGCCAAATGATAAACTTACAAATCAAGTAATGCAAAAATAATTTTACTTATGGTATTTCAATAAAAATTATCAAAGTTCGTTATGAGAAAATTGTAAATTTCTAAAATGTTTCATTGTAAAAGGTATTTTACGGAATTTATTGAAAACTTTTCGTGAGTATCCTTGGAAGATGAACTTGAATGCAAAGATTGGGTATGCCGAATTCATAAACACAGACATATGTATGACAAACACAAACATATGGACATTTATGCACAAACGTTGTCGATTCTGGAGACCTCACAACGTGTATTTTAAGTGAAATCTCAATATCGAATTGTTGGGAGGAATACAATAACTTTTGTACACGTGGCAGAAACTTCAACAAATTTGTTTCGTAATATTTCATCTGTTAAAGCTTGGTCTGTCTCACAGTTTCCGTCTTTCAACACTTACCAAGAACTTATTCTACAAGTATTATTCAATCTACTCTTAGTTGCGTCATTTAAATTATTTTTCATCTTTTTGCAGTGTTGCAATTTGCTCCGCATGTAAGTTACAAGAGGCGATCAAATATTAACAGGCCTTTGTTTACTGCACACGCATAGAGTGCCGTATGGGTTCGAGGTTTTTACACCACATGCAGTGAGGTCACTGAAAGGGGACAGTGGCCTTGGGAACTCGTTTGGTTCTGACCCTCAGTTACTGCGGAGATGTCTGAGAGAGGTGCATCCAGCTTTTGCGCAACAAGTTTCTTGTCTGTGAAAATGTCGGTGCAGCTGGGATTTGCCATCGGTTACTCCCACACTTTGGGAAAAGAACCCTTAGCGATTGCCTTGATAATAAGCGTGACAGCTGCCGCAGAGGATAGCTGCGTTAATTTTGGCAGATGTGGGTTTATGTTGAATGACCAAACGGGGAATTTGGAAAACTTGACAAAATGCGATAAGGACTACGAATTGTGGTCTAACTGTACATGCGCTTACCGTAAGGGTAGTGGATGTAGGTTTGGATCTGATTTTATTAATATGGGGACACTGAAGAACGTGTATAATTGTTTAAAGCCAATAGCGAGATGTCAAAACTGGCGCAATTGTGGAGGGATAATGTATGTGGGTGTAAAGTTTGGAAAACTTTAATGTCCGGAGGGGTACGTCGTAAGTTCGTGATGTGATTGTGAAAAGGATAAGATGAGGAAGGAAGAAGGTTGCAAATTTTATAAAAAGCCAGTGCGTATGTATACTAGAGACCACAGTTCGATCCTGGTGCAGATGGAGGATTGTAGTTTATTGGCGGACACAGTTGACTTACCGGAGGGTCGGGAATTAGATCGGAAACTAACGCCGGAGGAAAGCGAACTTGTAATGACTTATACTGTAGGAAATGAGATGAATTCCTACTTTTCTGAATATTTTCTTTACATATTTGGACAACGCGGGAATGGAGAGTGACAGTTAAACTTAGGTGGGGGTAGAAAAGTAAGCGAGAGAGTAAAACAAGACACAAGATGGTCTGCGGAAGGGAAGTTGAGAACAAATTCAGAATGTGAAGGAAATGGTGGTTCTGTGGGTAGGGTGTCGGTGAACAGTATAAGGAAAGTGGCTTCGGAGAGGTGTAAGAATGAAATAAACGGAGTGAAACAAAAGATGAGAAAAGAATGCGATATTAAGACGAGAAAGGAAATAAGGGAGGTAGATGCAGTAAAGAAGGAAAAGGAAGAATCTAAAGGACGGGTAACGCAAATACAGGAAATGATGGAAAGATGAAAACAGGAATTGCAGGAGAAGAACAAAACATGACGAAGCAGCAGGAATTGGTAAATAGAATAAAAGAAAATGTGGCTAAATTGAACAACGACTTTGAAGCGTTAGAGCAGATGATTGCAAACCCGGAGAAAACACGCACGCACGGAGTGGATGAATTTCCTAGTTATAAAGGAAATTATCATGAAGATGCAATTCCCGAGGAGGAGGTAGTGGAAGCTGTGGGAGGGGAGGAAGTGTCCCTGGAATACGAGAGGAAGTATAAAAGGAGAAGCTAGCTGAAAACAAAATGCAAGAAAATAATCTAAATTACTTTCATACGCACGCGTTTTGCACATTAGGTATTATAAATGTGTATGCTGGTGTACTTTCTTTCTGCTTAGGAGTTAATGTCACTTATAACCTAAAATCTTTTTGCATTTGCGTGATAGAGGTGAACCATTTGAATTACAATATTTGGAGTAGCAGTCGAAAAAATTTTTTATAATATTTATAGTAGTATAGGTAACTTTTTATGAAAATTATGAAAAAATAGTAGGAGCAGGAAAGGAACCCTGTCATGGTAAAGTATGAATGAGGTTAAATGAATAAAAATACAGAAAGCACACGCACAGGAAAGGTAAAGAAGCATTGGATTATATTTTTATTAAAATAATCAATTACAAAAAAGTGCAACAAATAAAAGTTTAACAAAAATGAAATATATCAAAAAAGTTGTGAAACAAAAGTAAATGGTACGTGTCTTGACATAATGAGCACGTATTCTGTGCTCTGACGTCCAAATCTTTGTAGTTTATACGTATGTTATTAATTCTACATATTCGACGTGCAGGACATTGCAAGTATAAAGTTGTGTATGAACGATAAACCTATGGAGCATACCACACCGTGTATGGTTTATATTTCCGAAGCAGTTGCATTACACTTTTTTATTTATATCACAACACTACATGAGAGTATAGTTTAAGTTAACAAAAAAGATGACAGCAAAAGTTAGGATTGCACAAATTACTGACGAATGTAATGTATAATAATTAACGACGGGCACCTGTAAGTATATGTATGTCGATGAACATATGGGTTTGCATTTTATATTTCAGTAAAGCCCGATAAGCAATGCAAACAAGTCATCTTGGTTCGTATATGGTGTCACTGAGGGTAAAAACTTCAACAATATCGTAGGGTGCTCTAAAAGATATGAAATTATTAAGAAATCGATCATTGATTGTGTAAGCTAATCGGTTAACAATCCAGTCAATTTCTTCTGGGGAAACTTTGCTTTGAAAGTTGCAGTAGGTCATATCACCAGCGGATAATTAAAGCGGAAATGAAAGTAGAATATTCAAAATAATAATAATAATAATAATAATAATAATAATAATAATAATAATAATAATAATAATAATAATAATAATAATAATAATAATAATAATAATAATAATAATAATAATAATAATAATAATAATAATAATAATAATAATAATAATAATAATAATAATAATAATAATAATAATAATAATAATAATAATAATAATAATAATAATAATAATAATAATAATAATAATAATAATAATAATAATAATAATAATAATAATAATAATAATAATAATAATAATAATAATAATAATAATAATAATAATAATAATAATAATAATAATAATAATAATAATAATAATAATAATAATAATAATAATAATAATAATAATAATAATAATAATAATAATAATAATAATAATAATAATAATAATAATAATAATAATAATAATAATAATAATAATAATAATAGTAATAATAATAGTAATAATAATAATAATAATAATAATAATAATAATAATAATAATAATAATAATAATAATAATAATAATCATAATAATCTTAATAATCATAATCATAATAATAATAATAATAATAATAATAATAATAATAATAATAATAATAATAATAATAATAATAATAATAATAATAATAATAATAATAATAATAATAATAATAATAATAATAATAATAATAATAATAATAATAATAATAATAATAATAATAATAATAATAATAATAATAATAATAATAATAATAATAAATAATAATAATAATAATAATAATAATAATAATAATAATAATAATAATAATAATAATAATAATAATAATAATAATAATAATAATAATAATATTAGTAATAATAATAATAGTAATAATAATAATAGTAATAATAATAATAATAATAATAATAATAATAATAATAATAATAATAATAATAATAATAATAATAATAATAATAATAATAATAATAATAATAATAATAATAATAATAATAATAATAATAATAATAATAATAATAATAATAATAATCATCATAATAATAATCATAATAATAATCATAATAATTAATAATCATAATAATCATAATCATAATAATCATAATCATAATAATCATAATCATAATAATCATAATCATAATAGTAATAATAATAATAGTAATAATAATAATAATAATAATAGTAATAATAATAATAATAGTAATAATAATAATAATAATAATAATAATAATAATAATAATAATAATAATAATAATAATAATAATAATAATAATAATAATAATAATAATAATAATAATAATAATAATAATAATAATAATAATAATAATAATAATAATAATAATAATAATAATAATAATAATAATAATAATAATAATAATAATAATAATAATAATAATAATAATAATAATAATAATAATAATAATAATAATAATAATAATAATAATAATAATAATAATAATAATAATAATAATAATAATAATAATAATAATAATAATAATAATAATAATAATAATAATAATAATAATAATAATAATAATAATAATAATAATAATAATAATAATAATAATAATAATAATAATAATAATAATAATAATAATAATAATAATAATAATAATAATAATAATAATAATAATAATAATAATAATAATAATAATAATAATAATAATAATAATAATAATAATAATAATAATAATAATAATAATAATAATAATAATAATAATAATAATAATAATAATAATAATAATAATAATAATAATAATAAACACTGCACAAACTTTTAACATCACTGTGAGGATGTACTACACACCATTTTAACTAAAAATGAAAGCGCTGACAAAAAATGAATTATTCGCAAAAGCAAATATTCTTTTCTTATTGCACACGCATGAAAACCTATGAGCTAGGTCGGAACTTCTTGTGCTTGAAATTTGGTTTGGGTGACAAGAGTGCCCTGGGAGCAAGCCTTTGCTGGACTGCCGCCGTAATTGGCACCAACTGCGACAAAGTCAGACTGCTTACTTCTTCATCATTTTCCTCATCATTTTCCCAATATTAGTGAACCTCTGGGGTGGTAAGAAACAGGCTGTCGTATCCGTTACCTTCACAGGTGTGACTGAAGCACCAACCAACACTGTGTTGTACCAGTAGCACCACTGCTACAGTGTTGAAACAGCTTTAGAAGCTTTCGCCTGGCAACAGGTTGATTGAATCTTGAGAGGGAGCATGAGAGGGCGATAATTAAGGAAGTTGATCCTGTGTATACATGTGTTGCAAGTGGGCGACTGAGGGGTAAATTAGGGGCGTTTGGAGAAAAGTATTTCTGAGGTGAGATGCGTGAGAAAAATTGGAGCGGGGGTGGAGAATTGGGAGAAGAAGTTGGTGAGATGTCATCTGGAGCAGAAGTGTGTGGCGAGGAAGGGATGAAGGAGGAGCAGATGAGGAACTAAGAACAATGGTATCAGATAAGGATAGTGGCGAAACTGACAAAGAAGGTGTGTTGGTGTTGGCGATGAGTAAATACAACTGATGTCGGTATCACCGTCGTGCAGGTCTGCTCTGACGTTGAAGCACCGAGTAGGGCAAAACACGGGGTTCGAACTGCGTGGTGGTGGAGTTGAGCAAGGAAAATGATGTGTTTGTAAGCGTGAAGCACTGGAAGAGGAGCAAGGAGAAGCACAAGTGGAATAAAGAAGCGTCGTGGCACTTGAAGGCGAGACTGACTGCAAAGTTGGTGCGGTTGAAGGCACACCACTGTCAAAGCGGGTAGCACGGTTGAAAGAATAAGAAGAAGCTGAACTCAGCAGAATGGTGGAACCAGGTGGTGTTGCTTCCTGGAGTATGCTTTTAAAGCTTGTAGAGAAGTCGTGGCTGCTAAAATCTTCTAAGTTTACCGCAAGTGAAGACTGTGGTGGGGCATGCGAAAGCGGTGATTCCAGACTTCTGCTGCTGACGGTGCTATTGTCGCCTGGTCATTGTTGATAGGAGGTATCGTGGGTAACAAGATCGAAGAGACGGTAGTGCAATGTGGAGATGGAGGCTTGTCAAGATGGTGTGCGGGAACAGACGGATTTGGCAAGAGTTCGCCTTTTTTCTATCCGGTCTCGATTGTTCGAGAAATTTCTGGTGTGTTAGAAATCGATAAAAAGGCAACCTGCCTGAAAAGAGACAGACAGAAATTGAACGCTTGCGGTTAAGCAGCTGTGTTGGTTGACCTGTATGTTGGATTGTGTATGTGAACAGTGTCAGAAGAGAGATATTACGGCCAAGGAATCGGCATTGGAAAATATTTTGGAGCAGATGAACGCATTAGCTGTGCAGACGGAAGCTGTAAACAAAAATTTGGCCATGAGAATGACCGCAAAGATGGCCGAACTTACCTCGGAGATAAAGGTGGCAAACGAGGCTCTCGCCGACAAATTTGAACAACAGTTGGCTGGAGTAAGGGATGACGTGACGGAGCTGGGCAAGCGAATAGGCCTAGTGGACGAGCGCGTCGACGAACTTAGTGACCGCGTAAACAACCTGGAGGGAACGGCCGACAGCAGCACAAAGTCCCTGAACACCATGGTGGAGGCCGTCGCCGGCAGGACGTTAAAGGTTTTAAAGGTCGACGTGCCGGGACGCGACACAACATGTGCGCGCGTCAAACCTCCTAAATACGACGGCGCGAACACTTTGGAAGTCTTCCGCCGCCAATTCGATGCAGTGGCCAAGCACAACAAACGCTCACCAGAGGAGGAGGCCACACAGTTAATAGCCAGCCTCCAGGAACGGGCCGCGGAAGTCCTGAACGTGGTGCAGACAGCAGCGCCGCGCAAGAACATCTTGAAGCCCTGGAGAACCGTTTTGGAAACCACCAATTAGCCGCAGCGTACCGCAGCCAGCTAAAGGCAAGGTCACAGCAGCCAGGGGAGACGCTGCAGGAGTTCGCCCTGGCAGTTGAACAACTGGCTATCAAGGCCCCAGTCGACCTCCCAACAGAGTTCGTATCCCGGGAAGCCTCCTACACATTCGTTGACGGGGTACGGGACACGGAGATTCGTCAGTGCCTAATGCTCGGCGATTATAAAACCATCCACTAGGCGCTAACCCCAGAATTAAGGATGGAGGCGGTCAAGACAACAGCTGTGCCGACGTTGAGAACAAAGAGTGTCCACTACACTGGAGACAGGAGACCAGCTGAGGGACGCCGGCGAAAACCTAGTGGCCTGTGCTGGGGGTGTGGACAGCCCGGATACCTGGAGAGATACTACCGACACCAGGAAGGGCAGCCGGAAGAACGAAAAACGCCCGGCGTGGCGAGGAGCACGTCAGCTGCGTCCAGAACATCTCCTCGTGTGACACTGCGCCCCGTCAGCCGGTGGATGGAGGACACTCTCATCGCGGAAGGCTGGATAAGAGTAAAGCCGTGCCCCGTGCTGGTGGACACCGGGCCGGTCCTGACGTTCATCAGACCTGACATGGCCAAGGGTTTGCCGACGAGGAAGCCGAGCCGAACATACCAGCTTGTTACGGCATCGGGTGACAGCTTGCCTGTGGAGAAGGACGCCCTGCTAAAGTTGACCTTGGGAAGGATTGCCGTGCGTCTGTGGGTGTTAGTCGCGAAAGGTGGCCGAGGAGGTGGTTCTGGAACTGGATGCCCTCAGGAGCCACGAGGCGACGGTTGACGTCGGCAGGAAGGTCCTGCGGCTCAACGGAGAAGAGGTTATACTCCACCAACCCGAAGAGCGCCATGGAATCGGCAGATTCATCTTGAACGAAGACATGGTTGTCCCCGCGAGGAGCGAGGTGATGGTGACGGCGCGATTGGAAAGCCAGAGAACCAGGAACAAGATGATGGACCAGAAGACGCCTGTACGCGGACTGTGTGTAGCCAGGGCATTGCTGCCGTGCCGAGGGAAGGTGCCAGTGAGACTGCTAAATCCAACGGACACCGATCACGACGTCCAGGCCGGGACGGAGTTGGGAACGTGCAAGCCCGTGGTAAGCGTAACAGCAATCGACAGGACGCACGAGCCGGTGCCAAAGCAACACCTGCCGCCCCGGCTAGAGGGCCTACTGGAGCGGGCTGCCGACCACCTGACCTCAGAGCAGCTGGAGAAAGTTCGACAACTGCTGTGGCGATACCAGCGCGTCTTCAGCCAAGGCGATATTGACTACGGCCGCACGGACAAATTGATTCACCGCATCGACACTGGGGACGCCCGGCCTATTCGGCAACCACCTAGGCGTGTTCCGCTGGCAAAGCAAGGGGCGATACGAGACATGCTGCAGGACATGAGATCCACGGGAGTGATTGAAGAGTCCGACAGCCCTTGGTGTCTCCTGCAGTCTTGGTGACGAAGAAGAACGGCGAACTACGCTTCTGCGTGGACTACAGGTAGCTGAACGCTTCACCCGGAAGGACTATTTCCCCTTACCCAGGATTGACGACACCCTGGATACGCTAACTGGTGCACAGTGGTTCTCGACCCTGGACCTGAAGTCGGGTTCCGGCAGGTAGCGCTAGACCCCAGAGACAAGGAGAGCACCGCATTCTGGACAGGCCATTGGCTATGCCAGTTGACATTTATGGTCTTTGTCCTCTGCAACGCACCAGGTACCTTCCAACGCCTCACGGAGTCAGTGATGAGAGGACTGACTTACGACTGCCTGCAATACCTGGAAGACATCGTCATCTTTCGGAAGACTTTGAAGACCATCTCGAAAATCTGAGTAAGGTGCTACAGAGGCTGCAGGCGGCCAACTTGAAGGTGAACGCGAATAAGTGCCAGCTCTTCCGAAACGAAGTCAACTGCTTGGGCACATAGTCTCAGCAAACGGAGTGGCCACAGACCCGGAGAAGACACAGGCTGTGAGAGATTGGCCTCGCCCAAAGGATAAGAAAGAGTTACGCAATTTAGTGGGACTGTGCAGTTATTACCGACGCTTCATAAAGAGGTTCTCTAACATCGCCAAACCCCTCACCCGCCTGACAGAGGAATACCGGCCTTATGTTAGGACGGAGGACGCCGAAGACGCTCTCCAGCACCTGAAGGAGACCCTGTGCAGTGCTCCAATTTTGGGTTTCCCACAACCGTGTGGCGCCTCCATTGGGGACACAGACGACAGCGACCATTGCATCTGAAGTGTGCTATCACAGATACAGGACGGCCATGAGCGGGTGATAGCCGGCCACAGCAAGACGGTATTCAAGACAGAAGAACTACTGCGTCAACCGACGAGAGTTACTGGCGGTAGTAAGGACATTGGAGCACTTCCACAAGTACCTGTATGATCAGCCATTCCACCTGAGAACTGACCATTCCGCCCTAACCTAGCTATTGCGCTTTAAGAACCCGGAAGGCCAGACAGCACGTTGTGTTCAGAGACTGCAGGAGTACGACTTCACCACGGAACATTGCAGAGGGAAGAGCCACGGTAACGCAGACGCTATGTTCCGAAGAACCTGTCCAGAGGAGTGCGGCCAATGCACAAGTGTGGAAGAGAAGGAGCGTGCCGCAGCAGTCCGAGTAGTCACGTAGTGCCTGCGAATGGCTGGGATAGTGCAGTCCTGAGGAGGGTACAGCTGGCGGACGCAGACTTGGGGCCACTCTTGAGGGTAGTGGAGGCAGGGACAAGACCAACCTGGGAGGATATCGCACCGAGGAGCCCCACCTACAAGTCTTACTGGGCCCAATGGGACTCGTTGAAGATCAGAGAGGCTGTGCTCTTCCGGGTATGGGAATCACCCGATGGGAAGCCGCAGATAGAACAGCTGGTACTTCCCCGGAGTAAGGGATTGGAAGTCTTGGAGGAAGTGCATGCCGGTACTTCAGGAGGACACCCGGGAGCGAACCAAACGATTGACAAACTACGGCAGTGCTACTACTGGCTGATGCTCCGAGCAGACGCAGAGATATGGTGCCGTCAGGGTCACGTGTGCGCGCCGATTCGCGGCCCCCAGACTAGGAGCCGGGGTCACATGCAGCAGAACAACGTCGGAGCGCCATTAGAACGTCTCGCCGTTGATATTGCTGGACCGTTCCCAATATCCGACCGAGGCAACAAGTACCTGATGGTGGTCGTGGACTACTTCACTAAGTGGCCGGAGGTGTATTTCATCCCGAACCAAGAGGCAAGGACAGTCACAGACTGTCTCGTTTATCAAGTGTTCTGCCGATTTGGGGTACCGTTAGAGCTGCACAGTGGCCAAGGCAAGAATTTTGAGTCCAACCTAATGAAGGAGGCACTAGAGAGACTCGGGTTTAACAAGACCCGCACAACACCTCTACATCCCCAGTCGGATGGCATGGTCGAAAGGTACATCACACGTTAGAGGAACACTTGAGGAAGGTCGTGGCCAGCCAGCAGCGAGAGTGGGACGTCAAGGTGCCACTGTTCTTGCTGGCCTACCGCTTGTCAACACACGACACCACGGGGATGACGCCAGCCAGCTTAATGTTCGGCCGAGAGGTACGCCTTCCTTGTGATCAGGCTTTTGGAACCCCCTGGACGCAAAACAGCCAGCAACCGAGTATGTGGAGAACCTGGTGGACCATCTCCACGACATGGATAAGATGGCTCATCTTAACATCCAGAAGGCGAGTGACCATATGCAGACCTGATACGACAGGTAAGCCAACAGCCAAGGGTTCCAGCAGGGTTACCTATTCTGATTTTACCGCTCTACCCGGATCAAGGGATGATGCCCGAAACTCCAGCAACCATGGCAAGGACCTTACCGGGTGGTGAAAAGGTTAATGGCGTGGTCTAATGCATCCAGAAGGTGTCCCGAGGAAAGATGTTGGTGGTACACCTGGATCGCCTGGCCCGCTACGATGGTGCTGTTCGGGACGACCAGCCTTGAGGAGGGAGCAGTGTCGCCAGGTCACTGTTGATTGGAGGCAGCGCTGGTAACAAGTTCGAAGAGACGGCAGTGCAGTGTGGAGATGGAGGTTTGCCAAGATGGTGGGAGGGACCAGACGGATTTGGCAAGAGTTCGCCTTTGTTCTAGCCGGTCTCGATTGTTCGAGAAATTTCTGGTGTGTTAGAAATCGATAAAAGAGGCCTGAAAAGAGACAGTCAGTGGGTAATTGAACGCATGCGGGTAAGCAGCTGTGTTGGTTGACCTGTATGTTAGATCGTGTATGTGAACAGTGTATTGCTACGGAAATAAAGTGCAATTTTTGTGTCTGTAACCTGGACGTTTTATTTCACGAACCCACAAAGTCCGGTATTGACTCCGTAACAGTACTTTTGGGTTATGTTTGAAGTATGAAAAGTTTATAAATTTATAAAAACTGATTATGTTAATATATTTAATAATTTAAATAGATAAAAATGTATGTAATTGCGTGATTGGCCGAAATAATAATGGTATGACGTAATATGACGTAATGTGGTGACGTGCCATTGGATCGGTCAATCACAAAATTTAGTAAAAGTAACGATAGTTACGATGAGTCAATAATCTTTAGGAGAAAGATCTGTTCTTCAGTCTGAATATTGATGATAAATCAATAAATGTGTTTTAAAGAGAAAGAGAGTTTTGTTGTAATGGTGAAGTGTGAAGAATATTGGTATTAGAACAGGAACATTTAAAGTAATAATTTGAATCTGTATAAATATAACCAATTACAGAATTTGACTTCTTTATTCCAAACCACGCCTTGAAACACATATGTCTCATGACTTACTTAGAGTTCGATTGATACTTCAAAATAATCATGAAAGTGAACCTATGAACATAATTTTGGAGTGGTTGTTGGCGTGGATGCCTTGTACAGGAGGATCCAAGAAAGAAATCAGTATTAACTACGAATAGTCCAACAAATTCCCGTTACAACTCGGTGGGTGATGTCGGTTCATACATCCACTCCGCTTCGGGTACTGCAGAATCTTGTTTAAAAAAGTATCACTATCCTGATGGTTGTTAGGATATCCCTATCTTCGGGTTAGAGACACAGATACATGTCGTTCAACTACTCCCGATTCGTAGAAGTGTTTGCACACAGTGCTGAGTACAAGACGTCTCTCCATAACGATGAGGTGTTGTGGTTCTTATATGTGCAGACAGACGAATGACGGTATTGAATTAAGCACTTCAGATAATAATGTTGGCTATAGTGAGAAATCACGTGATTCAACATGGCCGTTGTGATAAAAGTTGCTTAATGGACACGATAAGTTTAGGAATGGCTGTGTAAACGGAAGACTCATTAGCACGAAATTGTTGAAATGTGGTTTTGTGGTTGATGTACAAAAACTTGTTTGATATCGCAACCGGATGGTGCGGTTCTTCGATGGTGGGACCGGAAGCGTTCTGAAACTTACCCAATTAAAATTTGTGAAATTGTGGCAAGATTAACCGCTGAAATTTTTAATTAGGTTTTTAACGCAGTGCGCAGCCGGAAGTTGTGGTTGTGATAAGCGCGCTATAAAAGTTCACGAGCGATAAACTGTTGCCGAAGTGAATTTTTCTGTAAAATAGCTTAAGAAGCGAAGTAATAGCTTTAAGCTTTTAAACTTCATATATTACCGCAAAGCGAAATCCACTGGTCGAAAAAATTTAACTTTTTTTCTTTCACAAGAATTAAAATAACAGATTCTAAAAGTATTTTTCGTGCTGAATTCAAATATAATTACAGTTTTCCCCATCGGGCAGGAGTTTTGCGTGATATTCATTTGAATGTTTTATAATATTCCAAGAAATAATCCGTAACTAGCCATCTAACTCAAAATTATAACTACTGATTCTGACTTACCTAGAAAGTGGCAGATAGTGATTTTCGGGTATATTTTGTATCTGGAACGGCTCTCATTTTAGTCCAACAGTAGTCAGCCAGCATGTTGGAACTCCACTTGCCTTGGTATCTCTTCTCTATTGTAGAAATTTGCTGATGAAAACGCTCACCGTGTTTATCGCTTACAGCTCCAAGGTTTTCGGGGAAGAAGTCCAAGTGAGAGTCCAAGAAGTGAATTTTTAAAGACGTGTTGCATCCCATAGCTTTATAAGAATGCAGAAGATCAGCCACTATGTCACGATAGTTTTCTGCTTTATGGTTTCCAGGAAAATTGCAACACAAACTTTTGAAGGACTGCCAGGCTGCTTTCTCTAGTGGATTTAAAATTCCCTCGAAATGTTCATCAGCCATTAATGATCGGATTTGTGGTCCTATAAAACTCCTTCTTTCAATTTAGCATCACTGACTTCTGGGAATTTCGATTTGAAGTACAAGAATCCATCAGAAAGTTTATCCATATCTTTGACGACATTTTTCATAACTCCTAACTTAATATGCAATGGAGGTAAAAGTATTTTATCAGGCTTCACTAGAGGGACACATGCCACATTTTCTGGCCAGCGATAAGAGATTCACGTTTTGGCCATGACTAACGTAGTGAGACTTCATATCTCTGCTGTCCCATTAGCACAAAAAGCAGCAAAAGTTGGTGAACCCAAGTTGAAACCAAGCAATAAAGCAATGACCTTTAAATCACCACAGATATTCCATTCATATTTTCCATATTGTATTTTCTCTAAAACTAGTTTCATATTTTCATATGTCTCTTTCATATCAGCGGCATGCGCTACCGGTATTGATGGAAGTTTATTGCCAATATGTAGCAGCAAAGCCTTCAAACTTACTTTAGAGGAGTCTGTGAACAATCGCCACTCATCTGGCCGGTGTTGAAGTCCAAGAGTTTCCATAACTGAACAAATATTATTACAAAACACAATACCATTTTCTTCAAAGAAGTATACTTTGAAAACACTATGACGGCTACGATATCTACTAATTCTTACATCTTTTTGGAGCAGATTCCACCCTTTGAGTCTGGAAGCTAAAACTTCCGCTTGCCATTTAGACAGATTGAAATCGCGAATCAGGTCACTAAGGACTTGCTGATTGGGAAAGTATGGTTCTGATGAACAGCTACTGGCTTCATATGTAAGATCATTTTTATTTTCATCTGAAACATTTGGAGTTTCAGTCAGGTCAGAACCAGAGTTATCACTTAAGGTCGTATCTGCATATACTGGTACGGGGAACTCTTCACTGTTTAAGAAAGGTCTCATTGCCAATTGCAAATTCAGATACTTAAATGTATATTTTGTTTTATATGTGATTACTTTAATATTTGTCACACAAATATAACAGTCAGTTAAATGATCCTTCGGTTCCCTCCATATCATGGGAATTGCAAATGTCATATGATGTGTACCATTTTTCCACCCAGTAAGCAGTCTAACACACGAAACACAGCATGTATTTGGGGTCCAACTCTTATCAAAATCACCAACTTGACAGCCAAAGTAAAGTTTATAACACTTCTTTACAAGTGAAGTCAAATTTCGCCTGTGAGACTTGAAGGTCAGCTCACCACAAATATAGCAGAAATTATCTGCATGATATACACAATTTCTTGGCATGATGATAAAATAAAGAACATAAATACAACAAGCTCAACATACACAATACACTTCTAAACAGAAAGCAAGGAAATATTTCACTACTCAAAAATCTCACAGTCAGCTCAATACTGACACATCAAAATGCCAAACAGGTCTGAACATGTCTAAACAACAACAATGAACCTGCACAGTTATGTTTTATTGCGCCTCAGCATGACATTGCAAATAATTTCAATAATACAGCTTGAGTAAAATAGCTACATATGAGGTAACGGTTCCTATGAGAGGTCAAAGAAAACACCGCCTGTGGTGCCGTATGTAGTAAAAGCGGGCGTTAAACATACACATTTCATTTCATTTGTCAAAGAAAACGCTAAAATCATATTTTGAAAAGTAGCTTTTACAGAAAAACTATGCCTGATGGGAAAATTCTGACTACATATCTCAATTCAGGATGGCAAAAAGCACTAGATTCACTATTCAGATCTCTTGTGAAGAAAACCTTGTCGACCAATGATAATTAGGAACCCGGACAAAAGAATATTTTCGTAACATAAAGTAGATTCAAAGAGATAAATTGGCCTAGCAGATCATTTTTGGTCATTTAATTATAAATCCAGAATATACGCTATTAAAACAAATAAAAATTGTTTACATTAAAAATTGTCAATTTAAAATTGACAAATGAATTGTAAATTAAGCTTTCACAGCCAAATCGTGTCAAAATGATAAACTTACAGATCAAGTATTGCAAAAATATTTTAAACCCATGGTATTTAAATAAAAATTGGAAATTTCTAAAATGTTTCATTGTGAAAGGTAGTTTACGGAAGTTATTCAAAACTTTACGTGTTGTATCCTTGGAAGATGAACTTGAATGCCAAGATTGGGTGTTCACAGACATGTAGATGACAAACACAAATATATGAATATTTATTGCATATAAGCTTTCGATTCTGGAGGCCTCACAACGTGTATTTTAAGTGAAATCTCAATATCGAGTTGTTGGGAGGAATACAATAACTTCTGTACATGTGGCAGAAACTTTAACAAATGTGTTCCATTGTTTATTGTAATAGACAAAAGCTGTCAATGAATGGAAGTGAAAGTAGTCGTTCTTTAGGTACTGGAATTTTCTTAAGGGAGAAAAGAGAAAGAATAGAACTATACTAAATTAGTCACTATAATTTTTGTTACCAAATAATTTGTGTAACATTTGTGGTCCATTAATCCTTTCCTCGATAATATTCAGCAATTCTTTTAGTCTTCTAATTTAAATATTCTTTGATAAATCATCTCCAACGGCCGGAGACTGATAGCACTTTGTCCTCCTTATCACATAATTAATAGTACAGCTTTATCAAACGTAAAATATTTTGTTCAAATAAACATGGCGTAACAAATACAAAAACTAGCCTCAAACAACTACAGTTCCATTAAAATATCCAGTCCCCTCATGATCTTAATGTAGTACTGCATGAAATACTGGTAAGTGTATGGTTAGTGTTTATTACAAAACCACAGGCAAATAGTGTTAGTGTGCTCCATCATTGGAAACGTTTTCCCGCACTTAACCTAAGATACAAAAACAACAGGATAAGAAAGTATTAAAATTCGATGTGACATAAATCTTAATTAAATCCATTAAATATACAAAGTTTTACTCAATCCCTTTTGACAATGTGGCAGAAGGCCAAACCATTGTTGTAGCTAAGACATGGGTCAACCCTATCTTGGACACTTTTTCTAAATGTTGTTACATAAACCACAAAACACCACAACACAGAACTAAAGCAGAATAGCTAACATCTTTACAGTTGTGTATACGCTTGGAGCTCTTGCCAAATTAAAACATAAGCTTTCTGCTCACTTCAAAGAAAACAACTTGAAAGTAGCTTTGATCATCTAGATCCCTTTTTATTCAGTTATATATTTAAACCAATAGGGCTAGGTTTACACAAACGGCTCTTTGCACTGAGACTAATGGCTTCACGGACATACATTAACGACTTGGAACAGAAACTACCCTTCTCCATGAATGTTAAGAAACAAAGAAAATACTTGTACGTTTAGCATCTCCTTACAATTACAGCAACAGATTGACAGGTCTTGGCAATGGCAAGTCTAATGATTACAAGTATACATTATAGAGAGTACAGGAAAGAAACTATCTCTTTATACATTTTATTTACCTTGTAAACTGATATAGAAACTATGGATAGAATTTACCCCAAAACAAAGAAGTATTAAGAATTAAATTTTAGATGAGTCGTATTTTTTACACATCTGCTTCACTTTCGTTGAAATCCCGCTAGAAGAGAATCCCACATTTCAGTTCATCACTAAATCAACAGATGGCAGCAACAACCCCAGAATTACCCACACCGCTGGATCTAGCTTCAGTCGCACAAGAGCCGTAGATGCAAACGAAGATTTCCGAAACATGTCAGACGAAAGTGAAGCAGATGTGTAAAAAATACGACTCATCTAAAATTTAATAATTTTTCGCTTCACTGTGGTGTTCCAATACAGTTAAATCTCGAAGTATTAAGAAGTTGTGCACCAACGCCTAAATTATGTAGAAATTACGACAACAGGTTGACAGGTCTTGGCAATGGCAAGTCTAATGATTACAAGTATACATTATAGAGAGTACAGGAAAGAAACTATCCCTTTATACATTTTATTTTCCGGGTAAACTGACATAGAAACTATGGATAGAATTTACCCCAAAACAAAGAAATATCAACAAGATATGCACCAACACCTAAATTATGTAGCAATTCTTAATTCGACGTGAGGTGGATATTTACCAAGTTTTATGACATATGACCTCTCAACTAAAAACATGAATTTGTATATATTTCTCAACACTAATTATACATACAAGTAGAGTAATAAGGTGATTGCCAGATTTAACGGAGATTAACGTAAAAGTACAGGCCTTTCTGAAAACATTTCCAGAAAATTCTGTTCTGCGGTCAGGTGTTCGGCCGCCCTCTCCAGTAAGCGTTCTAGTCCAGGCCCAGGTGTTACGTCTGCACCGGCTCCTGTGCCTTGTCGATTGCTGTTACCCTAATTACGGGCTCGCACGTTCGCAACTCCGTCCCATCCTGGACGTCGTGACCGGTGTCCGTTGAATTTAGCAGTCTCACTGGCACCTCCTCTCAGCACGGCAGCAATGCCCTGGCTACACATTGTCCGTGTACAGGAGTCTTCTGGTACAGCATCATGCTCCTGGTTCTCTGGCCTTCCAGTCGCGCCGACACCACCACCTCGCTCCTCGCGGGGACAACCGCGTCTACGTTCAAGATGACCCTGCAGATTCCAAGGCGCTCTTCGGGTTGACGGAGTATAACCACCTCTCCGTTGAGCCGCAGGACCTTCCTGCTGACGTCGACCTTCGCCTCGTGGCTCCTGAGGTCATCAAGTCCCAGAAGCCCCTCCTCAGTCACCTTCGCGACGAACACACATAGACGCACGGCACTCCCTCCCAAGGTCAGAATCAGCAGAGCCTCCTTCTCCACAGGCAAGGTGCCGCCCGATGCCGTCATCAGCTGGCATGGTCGGCTCGGCTTCCTGGATGGCAAACCCTTGGCTAAGTCGGGTCTGACGATGGTCACAGCTGCCCCGGAGTCCACCAGCACGCGGCATGGTTTCACTCTCACACAAACATCCGCGATGAGGCTGTCATCCATCCGCCGGCTGACGGCGCGCAGTGTCACTAGAGAGAATGGTGGTGATGGCGCCGACGTGCCCCTCACCCCGATGGCCCTTACTCGTTTCCCGGCTGCTCTCCCTGGTGTAGGCAGTCTCTCTCCAGGTGTTCCAGTTGTCCACATCCCCAACACAGGCCACTAGGTCTTCGCCGGCGTCCCCAGGCTGGTCTTCTGTCTCCGGTTTAGCTCCCACTCCTCGTCCTCGACGTCGGAGTAGCTGTCACCTTGGCCGCCTCCATCCTCAATGCTGCCGTCAGCGCCTTGTGGATGGTTGTGTAGTCGCCGAGCATTAGGCCCCGACGTATCTCGGTGTCTCGTACCCCGTCGACAAAGGCGTAGGTGGCTTCCCGGGATAAGAACTACGGTGGAAGATTAACCGGGGCTTTGCTAACCAGCTGCTTAATCGCCAGGGCGAATTCCTGCAGCGTCTCCCCTGACTGTTCCCACCTTGTCTTCAGCTGACAGCGGAAGGCTGCGGCTAGGAGGTGGTTCCCGAACCGGTTCTCCAGGGCTTCCCAGATATCTTTGGGAGCCGGCGCTGTCTGGATCGCGTTTAGGAACTCCACGGCCCGTCCCTGGAGGCTGGCTATTAGCTGTGCGGCCTGTTCCTCCGGTGACCACTTGTTATGCCTGGCCACCGTGTCGAACTGGCGGTGGAAGACCGCGAACGTCGACGCGCCGTCGTATTTCGGAGGTTTGAGGCGCGCCGATGTGTCGCGACCCGCCGCGTTGGCCTTCAAATCCTTCAACCTCCTGCCGACGACGTCCTCCACCATGGCTTTCAGGAACTTCACGCTGCTGTCCGCCTTTCCTTCCAGGTTGTTAACCCGGTTAGCCAGATCTTCGAGGCATTTGATGTTATTGTCAGCTTCCCCATAGGTCTTTAATGCGCTCGTCCACTTGACCCATCCACTTGCCCAACTCCGTGATGTCATCCCTCACCCTGGTCAATTGCTCTTCAAATATTTCGGCGAGGGCCACGTTCGCAGCCTTCATTTCCGTGGCCAAACTGTCGTTCGCTGCTCTCATTTCTGTGGTTAATTCAGCCTTCATTGCAGTCATTGTCGTCTCCAACTTTGCGGCCAGGTCGGTATTTACCGCTCCTGTTTTCGCAGCGAGGTTGTCATTTGCCGTCTTCATTTCTTCCATTTATAGTAAAATCTTTTCTAATGCCGCGTCCATCGTTGTAATATCCCACTTCTGACACCAGTTGTTACTTTGTGGGTTCGTGAAATTTAAAGCCCAATTGCACAAACTCAAAAATTTCATTATTTCCACCGAATTACAGTTGAAACACTTGCCGATTACATAGAATTACGTAGCGTACACAATTACAATCCACCAGTTCGCTTGTCACAGGTACCTCTACACTCACAATTAAGTAAAATTCCTCAGATACAGAGTCTCCCAGTCCGTTTACTAGCACGGTACTCCTCACGGCTGCTCGCCAAGAACTGAACAGACTCGTCCACTGCAGCCGTTATATAAGAAGATCGCTGTTTCTGGAAGCTTCGCGGCTCGGAAGGTCTGCCGATGGTTCCAGACGTCAGGGGGAAGGGAAAGAGACGTTAAAATGCCTCGTAACACTTCCCTAACCATCCCCTTCAGTGAACGCCACAAGATAAATGGGTAGGCGTGGTCTTAGGGCCTCCTGTCGCCCTCCCAGCTTTTAGCTGGCCGTGCCTTCTGATAATTAGGTGACAGTATGTCTGTGAGTTTCAACAATGAAGTCCAAATATAGAAGTCGTTAAATACCAAACAGGATTCAGCAACCTACAAGAATACAACGTAGAGGTTTTCAAGAAAATTTGCAACCTCAGACTACACTTTACATGGAACGTTTTTGGAAATTTTGATTTAACAAAAGTAGTTCCAAATATTCCTATTACTTATATCACGCTATGTGGAATACAAATTTTGTAGAGTGAACAAGAGAACTACTTGTAAGTTATTCCTTGCTGCTTGTCCAAAAGTTGCAATGTTGTCCATTCACAAATTGGAAGTCTTTATGTAATACTTATATGTAAATCGTTCAAAGATACTGGAATATTAAGGTAATTACCCCGTGGTTGGCTTTAAAACATTTGACACTCTCTTATGAGAATGCTCCTATGTTCTCATACTCCTTTACATCTACAAGGAATAGTTATACCAAAGGATGAGCTTGGAACATCTGGAATTCCTGCCTCCCCACATTTTCTTTTCTAGTCCTCTACTGTACTACTGTACACGTTTAACTGATACACATATCTACAAGTGTACCTTCAGTTGTTTCAAAATTTTCGATCGCCTGTCAGTAACTAAGGTCACTTCGCGTTTCCGACTTAGCCGAAGTCGCAGTCAACCTCTTACAGACACCAAAGTGTGCTACTGATATGTGATGGGCAACAGTTTGGACATGAACCGATATTAAACTTTACATTTGTTTCCTCATGTAAAATTATCGGTTTCACAGTATGTCTGAATTTGCTAATAAGCTTCATTCACTACCAATAAGTAGTACTTAATATGTATCTGTAATTTTTAAAAACAGTAAATGTCCAAGTGTTTGTTAAACAGTGACAATTGACACATAAGGTGTTGAAGAACGTGAGTATTTTATAAAGTTGTATGATGTGGGACAACTATACAAATTTGTGTACCTGGTTAACCGAGCAGTATAATTTTATCTATAAGGGTAGAAAGTAAAGAAAGTCTCGATTAAGTACAATATAATAAAAAATAAAAATTGACTTTTTAGAACGTAACATATAATTTTTGTAAACTGTTATTTATAATTGTAAAAGATTTGGACAATATGATTTAAACAGAACACATTTCTACCAAAGTTACAAGATTGGTCCTCTACTACATATAGCAGGTAGAAGAGGTCTCTACGGAGACTTCACTGTAAATATATGTTTTGAGAACCTCTGAATCAATCAAATTGAACATTTTATTACAACGTCCATGTTGAGTCTGTAAATATAACAACTCAGAAACCAAAATTCGGGTTAAATACCAAACTTGATATTTAAGTTGTGCTTCTTACAAAAATTGCGACAAGAAAAACGTTTAGATTGAAACTTTATGTAAATTCTGACTTTCTCAAAACTAGGTGTAATAATTTCTATGTAACTATAACATGTTTAAGACAGCTTCATTCCATACGAAGGAGGTCTATGTCTTGAATTTGGACGATAATGAAGTTTTGGATTTTGTGTTCTAAAATATCATTCGACTCATTGACTTGTCTTGAATTGTCTGAGACGTTCTTTTATGTCTTAATTATATCTATGTTCATCGCATGTTTTGCACATATTCTTATGCTATGTGCCACTTTGTTCCGAATTTTAACGTTATCTCTTTCTTTAGTCAGTAATTTTTTAAATTTAGCCAGTCTTGTCACTGTGTTTCTGTGTATTTTATACATATGACACTTTTTCGGAGACAAAGATAATTTAGAAACCCCAGTACCCAAAACACTCTTTTTCTTACTTACTGAAGTGAAAGCCACTGCTTTACTTGGGGACATACTTGAAGAAGGTGCTACATTGTCAAGGAAAGGCTCAGTACCTACCTCCACTCCACCTTCGCAATCATCAGTATATTTTGGAAGCACTTGAGCTGATTCATTTAAAGACGTTATCACTTCCATGTTGAAACCAAGCACTTCATGGGATCATTTCCAAATGTTCTGGTTGTGAGTTGTTATACCATTAAGTCCATGGTTCAAATAGGGGAAATACCTAAGGATATAATTAGTTGAGGAGACTTCCTTTCATACAAATAATTAATAGTTTACTCGATATTCCCTGCATATATATTTCGGCTAAGCTTCGTTATAGGCCACACAAAAATATTAAATCTAAGCTATATATAAACAAAAAAAATTCTCTGGACAGCAGCAAGTGGTGTGTTCTCCCCTTGGCAGACAATTACCAAAACTAAAACTTCGTCTGCTATATAACAAACTGACTCACGACCAATGGTTACACAAGGATTTACTTGTTCGTCTGTTACAAATATGAAATGTACATTTAAGGAGTTGTTCCATTACTCACTTTGTTGTACATACAGCAGAATTATTGTTAAATATTTAAACATAATGTTAGCTTTACTATTAGAGTCACTTCCATTTGCTTTTGACAATCTTAGACAGCGTTTTTAAGATATAAAACATTTGGCAAACTGACCAATGAGCTAACAATATCTCGAAAACCCTTAGTGATAAAATAAGTTTACATAAATTACGCTCTTTAACGATATCTCTATTTTGTGTGCTAAGGCCTTGTCTGTATCTTATTAACTACAAATGTACAGAATTCAGTCAGAATAAACAGAAGTTCGGAGTTTTCAAATAGTACATTTATGTTTTATGTAAATATGTTTAACATTCTGTTCTTTGACCAAACGTGATAGAATAAAGCTGTAAATATTAAAAAAGGAAAAAGAGAAGAAGGTGGTCACAATTTAGTCTATACAAAAAATTGTTTCTACAGTTAAGAAGTTACATCCAATGATTTTTGCTCGACTCCTATTATATTATAGTTATTGTATTGTATCAGGAATGCGCTAGAGACTAAAGAAAATATATATTTTTGTCAAAGAATTATGTATATGAATTTTATCATGGAGAAGAGATACTTGTACAGGATTTTGGACTACTATCACTTTTTAATTTAAAAGCTTACTGTTAGATTTTTTGCTGATTTTCTAAGGTTAAGATAGTCTTTCCCTAAAATACTATTGCACTTGAAGTTTGCAGCAAATGAATGTTTTGCTGTAACGACCACATAAGTCATGATCTCGGAGTTTGGTAGCATTGGTAAAACAACTCATCACATCTGTTGTTAGTGTCAGTTGTGGATTTTACAAGAATATTGCTATGTGGATAATTTTGCCCTCAAATAAAACTAAACATGGGGTGAAAAAAATGTATCTTTATATAAAATGGCAAATTGTTGGGATGTGGAGAAGTGAATTGAGTTAGAGAAAGATAACAGAAACAGTGGGAGTGTCAAAAACATGTATGAAGGTCCTGAAGAACTGGACATCTTTAATGCTTCTGGTAAGAGCCAGAGATATGAGAGATCTTGGAGGAAGTTATGCCTCTCTATTACAAGGTTAATGTGAGAAGGATCTTTGTTCCAACAAGGCAATGTACACTGTCACTAAAGACGCTATACAAGAACACTTCGCTTGAACACTTACAAAACAAAAATCTGAGACTACATTGAAAATGCAAATTACATCAAATATATCTTTGTAGAATTAATCATGTATGAGATATTCCTTGTTTAAATTCTCCAATACTAATACTGTCCTAAAATAGGAGTCGTTCTTTTGTTTTCATCTCTGGTATATGTAAACAGAATGTTATTTCAAAGTCATCACATAACGACTGCTTCATTAAATATTTTACTATCTCTTAAACACTGCTGTATTGTCCTATTCCCTTTGTACTTACAAGGATAAATGTAATAAAACATTTTATATAAATATTAATCTCTAATAACAAGAAGTAGATTTGAGAATAAGACAAAGAGTAGAGAAAGTCATGTAAATGTAACACGTATGTTTTATTTAGCAAATCTCACAATTAGTTTTGACAGTAAAATCTTGTTATCAAATGTTTGGTGTAATACGATACATTCTCTATGTGCTATGTACGTGATAGAAAAAGTAGAAACAGTCTAAAGTAATCAACAAATACTACAAAAACTGTACACGTTTAATTTGTGATTGACGTTACCATATTAACAAATTAAGAGTAATATAACATGATGAATAATAAGTAATAAAGTAACTAAATATATTAGTCAACAGAATGAACATTGAATGAAGTAAATTACTTTTGTTGTCGTACCAAGTACATAATAAGTAGAAAATACACTTACTATACTTCACTTTGTATCAAATATTTATCATTAATTTTCATTGTTTTAGACTAACTGTGAAATTTTGAATAACTTACGAACTATGTAATATGAATTGATAACAAATGAAGGGCAGATCTTGAATATTTTAATATCTTTGTAAGTTCTCTTCATTCTGAATGGTCCTTTATAAGTCTCAAAGACAGACAAAATGCTAATAACCAAAAATGTAGATTTTGTTAAAACACAGGATGTATGTCAGACATAATCCTTGTTATTTGTTTGTTTTAACAATATTTACAGTTTTCTCCAAAAGCAATGCACTACTTGGTTTAGCCTGGACATATACTGATTAGCTCTTTAAACATTTGACTATCACTTAAAGTCAAGATACACAACCACACTTTTTATTTATTTCTGTACCTGTCAACAGAAAAGCTCTTACAATAAAAGTCGACTAAATACTCAGTATACTTAAAGGATGTGCCACGTAAACAATCAGGGATATCTCGACCCCAGATCTCTTGTACATGTATATAACTTATGTTTAAAATACTTTCAATGTAAATGAAATAAAAATCTTTATTGGATTCTGATTGTAGTGAGAAGTCCCTACAATCCTAGGACATTACAATAATGATAAACTGTAAGAGACTGACAAAATCTTACTGCTACAATATAGAGATCTCAAGAAACCAAAGGTTTAATTTACATTTAATTTTTGTGGAATAAAGCCTTTGTTTTGAATTTTTCAATAACTATAAGTTTCAAGTGAAAGGTGATTAATAATGTTTTAAAAAACTATGTTATAAAAAGATAGTCACATTGCAAATCAATTTTCTGATGTCCAGCTTTAAAATATTCAACTATCACTAAAAGGTAAGCTACTTTCGACATTCTCTTGTTTTCTTGCAAGGCAAAGGATATTAACAATGTATATTCCCAGTAACATGAAGTACGTAAATATATTAGTATCTACTGCAATCTACACAAAGGTAAGGAACAAATCATCACATCTTCCATCCCACTCAATTTGCAGCATTCTCATTGCAAATGATCGCCACAATGTGGGGCTTCTAGAACACCAACTTCAGTATTTTCTTTTACATATTTTGTTGCAAAATATTGTGTTTTCCGCACAATATTAGAAGTCACAATATTAAACACAACAGCTAAAATATAATAGGAATAGATTGTACCTTACCATTTGTCTCATGTATATGTAAAGAGAATAACATATTACTCTACAATAAAATTTATTATTGTAATATTCAGATCCTAAGACTAAGATACTAAGTAGTGCTCTTGTAACATACTCTATTCGTCACATCATACCCTCAGCAATCAATTTATGGCTTTGGATACCTGACAATGAGTGTTTATTACATTATTGTGTTCTGTTACCCTCATATATTAAACAATGCATTTTCAAAAGTAACAACCAACTAAAGCTGTTATTACAAATGATATATAAATGTGGCTTGTTCCATTCGCGAACTGAATTATGTCTTTTCAAATGTGACAACTGAGGAAAGCTCTTGCCACAAACTTTACATTTGTGTGACTTCTTACATTCATGAACTAAATTATGCATTTACAAAGTGCACAACCGAGTAAAGCTCTTCTCACAAACTTTGCATTTGTGTGGTTCTTACCTTTATGAGCCAAATTGTCTTTTCAAATGTGACAACAGACATTAGCGCTTATCACAAACTTTACTATTGTGTAACTTCTTACGTTCATGAACTAGATTATGTATTTTCAAATGTGATAACCGAGTAAAGCTTTTATCACAAACTTTACATATGTGTGGCCTCTTACCTTCATGAACTAAATTATGTCTTTTCAAAGTTGACAACTGAGTAAAGCTCTTATCACAAATTTTACATTGGTGTGATTTCTTACCTTCATGAACTAAATTATGTATTTTCAGATGCGATAAGTCAGTAAAGCCCTTATCACAAACTGTACATTTGTGTGGCTTCTTACCTTCACGAACTAAATTATGTCTTTTCAAATGATATAACAGAGTAAAGCTCTTATCACAAACTTTACATTTGTGTGGCCTCTTACCTTCATGATTTAAATAATGTCCTTTCAAATATGATAACCGAGTAAAGCTCTTATCACAAACTTTACATTTGTGTGGCCTCTTACCTTCATGAACTAAACTATGTCTTTTCAAATGTGATGACCGAGTAAAGCTCTTATCACAAACCTTACATAGGTGTGGCCTCTTACCTTCATGAACTAAATTATGCATTTTCAAACTGGACAAATGAGTGAAGCGCTTATCACAAACTTTACATAGGTGTGGCTTCTTACCTTCATGAACTAGATTATGTATTTTCAAATCTGATAACTTTGTATAGCTCTTATCACAAACTTTACATTTGTGTGGCTTCTTACCTTCATGTGAAAAATTATGTATTTTCAAATGGGACAACTGTCAAAAGCTCTTATCACAAACTTTACATTTGTGTGGCTTCTTACCTTCATGAACTAAATTATGATTTTTCAAATGTGATAACCGAGTAAAGCTCTTATCACAAACTTTACATAGGTGTGGCCTCTTACCTTCATAAACTAAATTCTGTTTTTTCAGATTCCACACAGAACTAAAGCTTTTCTCAGACGTGCTGCATTGTTGTGTTGTATTGCTCACATCACTTAAACTACTGTGTTTTAAGTATAAAGGTTCTACAGATGTGTCTGTCCCATCAATAAAACTACCATACTGATCGGAGTGTACGTATTCTGTTGCAGTTAAGATATCACATTTAGCATTACAGTTTTCATAATTATATTCAAGACGATCGATTCCATTACACATGCTTGTGTCCATTGTTTGGACTTCAGCAGAGAACAATGGTGACTTGCCAAGAGAAGCGACAGGAACTGCTTCTCGGTATAATCTGAAATGTTTCGGAACTCAGTATCATTTAGTACAATAACGAGATAGTAAAATCTGAAACCTGAATCAGTCAATACATGCACAGAAATCTGTGACAATCATAGTTAATTCATATAAGGTAACTATGCTGTTCATTATAAGTACTTATTACTTTTGTTAATCCACAATAACTTCAAATAAATAATAGTCGAGATTTAACTGTATGGGAACACCGCAGTGAAGCGAAATAATTATTAGACAATACACCATCCCAGCATACCCATGAGACCCATTGTAAATAATGTCAACACTCCTACTTACCTTCTGGCACAATGGCTGTCCAAAAAATTTCAGTCCTTTCCACAATTCTATAGTCTGAGCATAAAAAGCTCTTTAGACCTGGTAGAATAAATTCAAAATCTTAAACTAAACCCTCATGACACTTTAGTATCCTTTGTTGTCCGCTCCCTCTTCACTAGCATTCCATTAGTCAAACTTTTGCTTCAACTTAAGAAATGACTAAATTCTATTAACCTAGATGCCAATAAAATAGAAGAATATTTGGCAATGACTGAAATATGTATACATCAAAACTATAAACAAATAAATTCAAAATCTTAAACTAAACCCTCATGACACTTTAGTATCCTTTGTTGTCCGCTCCCTCTTCACTAGCATTCCATTAGTCAAACTTTTGCGTCAACTTAAGAAATGACTAAATTCTATTAACCTAGATGCCAATAAAATAGAAGAATATTTGGCAATGACTGAAATATGTATACATCAAAACTATAAACAAATATAAACTTTCAAATTTCAGGACTAGCAATGGGAAGACCGCTATCACCATTTTTGGCCAATTTCTACATAAGCTTTTTCAAAACACATATAACTAAAGCCTTTCCTCATATTTTTAAAATATGGTAGAGATACGTAGATGACATCTTTGCAACAGTGCCCTACAAACAAATAGATGACGCTTTGAAGCTACTCAACCTGCAAGAACCCGGCATACAATTCACAGTGGAAACTGAAGACTGTTTTTGGATCTTAAATTCACAAAAAGCAAAGAAAAACTAGAATTTCGTATCCATAGAAAAGCAACACACACAGATAATGACATCAAAGCAAATAGTTTCAACCCAATTACACACCAACATGCCAAGATCAACTGTCTAACACAGATTAGTAAATCTACCGCTCAACCAGCAAGAATATAAAAAAGAATACCATCAAATCTTAAAAAACTGCAATTAAAATGGATATGGAAGAAACCTTGTAGATAAAAACCTAAAATCGTTCAAACTTCAAAAGAGATTAAAACAGATCACAGCTCTCACACCAATAAAACAACAAATTAGAATTGCTAAATTTACTTACCACCCCTGGGCCACAAAAAGGTTCCAAAAAATATTCAAGAAATATAATATAACATTGGCACCAAAAAAACAATTACAACATTAAAAATCTACTTAACAGTAATAATACTGATAAGATAAAACCAGAGGAAAAATCAGGCATTTACAAGACTAAGTGCAAAGACTGTGAAAAAATTTACATAGGGAGGACAAAAAGAAACATAGGCACTAGAAAGAAAGAACACTTCAGGCACTTAAGATACAAAAATATTGATAAGTCGGCAAAAGCAGCTCATTTCTGGTCTGAAAATCATGAAAGTGAAGACAGCACAGAATTACTAAAATACGTACAACATAGTGAACTCGTCATATGGGAGAGAATATACATAGAAAAACATAAAAACCAACTAATGATTGAAATCTCGCCAGAAGAGAATCCCACATTTAACTTCATCACTAAATCAACAGATGGCAGCAGCAACTCCAGAATTACCCACACCACTGGATTAAACTTCAGTCGCATAAGACCCGAAGATGCAAACGATGATTTGCGAAACATGTCCTCAAAATAGGTATGTAAGTGAAGCAAATGTGTAATAAATATGACTCATCTATAAATTAATAAATAATAAAGTCTTTCTAATGAGCATAGTGGTTTGTTTGTGGCATTACAAGTAATCCTATTTATATGAACTGACAGCTACATCAACACCACTGTTTATTATAAAGGCAACTATTCAATTTATTTGTAATTAATTTCTGTGTTTATGAACATGGCACTAAAAGTATTCGTAAAAAGCGATCACTATCTGCAAAACACACATTTAATATCAATGTATCATTTCAGATGATGGAATTAGATATATATTGCATATCCACCACAAGATACAAATGAGCAGCAACGAAATATGACTCAAAAGTACATGAAGTTTCTATTGAATAAACAGACTATCAGAAATAATTGTCATCAAAATGCACTTCTCAAATTGTGTGCTTAAATAAAATTTACATTTCATTTTTAATTCCTGTAGGGCTGTATCCTAAGAACTAACAATAACTAATTTTGTTCAACCTGTATAAAGACCTTAGAAGCCCCTGGGTTAAATACACATAAGAGTTACATAATTTGCATGTAAATATAATGAAATATATTATAAACGTTGCATCAAAAGGACATTTTAAGGATAATTAAAACAAGTACATTTTTAATGCAAGAACATTCTAATCTCTTTCACTGTTTTTACAAATGGTTGTCGCTTTTTGGCTCACATAAAATGCTTGGGTAATTGTCAGTTTTATATTGCTCTTGCTGGCGAATGGTAGACAACTATGATACTCAATGGACAACTAACTACTAATAACTACTTAAGGACGGCGGCTGATATCCCTGCTATACCCTGTCGGTCATGGAGGAAATGTTCTGTCAAAGGAATGGCACCATGTCAACTCCAGCCTTTTATGTGTACCAAAATCGAACGGTCTGCAACATACCAATGCTGTACAACAATCAGTTGCATACTACACAAATATAACAAAACATTACTTAGCTTTGAAGAAACTGGTGAAAATATATTTAGAGATTAGATAAGTTTTTATTACAATTAATTATATCTGTGTAGCATTTCTTGCTTCACCGTTACTAACTTTGTTTTTTACGAAATAAATACGTAATACCCGTATCTTCAGCTTCATTACTTCTGTTCGTAGCTCTACTTCGATGTTCCATATTATTACTTCCCTCGTGGCAAACAATCAAAATGGTGGAGTGGTGTAAATTCACACTTGATACCTTTAAATTAGGTATTCAGTTGCTTTCTACATCTGGGGTTCTCACATATCATCGTTCAGTCTACATTTTAACAAGGCGCTATTTCTGGACGAAACTTCACCATTGATTCACCTCTCCACACATTCAATGATCGCTGCGCTGTTTGGAAGTTGAAGAAACGCGTGTACCAGATGTAGTGTGAGAACACTTCAACACGTTCTTGCTGACACTTCTTTCCTCCCCGCTCTTTCACTTGGTCGTTGACAGTTCTTCGGATATTCTAGGTAGCTTCTTCTCCAACACATTCTCGCCGACACTTACTGCTTTTCTCCCGGCTTGTACACTTGGTCCTTGACAGTTCTTCACATGTTCTAGGTAGCCTCTTCCCCAACATGTTCTCACCAACATTTATTCCTTTTCTTCCGGCTTGTTTACTTAGCCGTTGACAGTTCTTCACGTGTTCTAGGTAGTCTCTACCCCAACACGATCTCGGCCACGAAATTGATCTGTTCCTATGTTACCAATGTATCGAATACTAATTTGCACCTTTTTTACAAATATGCATAAAAACATTTCTTTCCATAGCACGGTCTACTTTGTGTCTTTGTTACAACACAACCTTCTGTCGCTTCTCAACGCTCACCAAAGGCAGTGTTTGCAGACTGACACTACTTTTCGATTCTCAGGCAACAAACTTTAGACATTTACGCCACCAAGGTTCACCGATTCATTCGAACTATACAACTGAACTGATTCACAACTCCGATACCCACTGCTCCACTTACCACACAAGAAAGTTTTTGAAAACAGAGATCCTCACAATCGGAGGAATGGAGAAATAGATACTTGTACATTTGCTGTAATGGAAGGGGTTGGAGCACATAGTAATAAGGCCCGCACTTATGGTCTCAGTGTGGTGGTGGCTTGTCTGTCTCACATTCTAGAGGTCCCAAATTGGAATTTCGGCCAGGGTGAGTTACCTGGATGAGGTTTTTGCAGGGTTTTCCCTTATTCTGTAAGACGAATGTGGGGTAACCCAAAACTCTATGGACCCTGGGCTGCTTTGAGCATCATTTTCACCCATTCCATTCATCGTCCGATATGACTTAACGTTGGAGGACATAGAATAAAAAAAAGTAACTCAGCTATTGAATCTTCATGTATGTTGATCTTTCGCTCCTCTCGCGGCAAACAGGAACGCTAAAATTGGATAACACACTTAATGCCTTTATCGTAGAAATTCAGTGTCGCCATAAAATTACTAACTTCGGAATTTATTTTGAGTTTTTCTGTCATTAGCTCTATCAGTTTTCTTTGAGAATGGTAGGAAGAAAAATAAATGGATATACATGACCATATATTTAAAGCATCACAAAACACTGCACTCATATACTTTGCTGTCACCTATCGATAGCAAGTGAAGTAAGCTTTGAGTACTGCTTCCCCTGAAGAACCAGAACTTAGTGGTCCTCATATATCATTCTTGCTCCTTTGAGGAAGAAACAGAGATATGAAAGGAGAGAATATGGTCAGAATGAGGAATTCTATATACATAGCTGTGTCAATGATATCTTAGAAATAATTTGCTTCAGTATTTTGTAAATGTTGTTACAAGAACCACAAAACAGTAAGAGCCTGAAAGTACCGTTGCTCTTGCATAGTCAGGATGTACTGAACTGGATTGCTCTAGCACTAAGGGAGTTAAAGTGGAAACAATCATGCACTGCTTCAAAACAACGGGATGATGAAAAGGATGCTCTAGCACTCACTGAAGCTGAAGAAAATGCAGACAAAGTGCTGACTTAATTATAATGTGGAACATTTCATGTAGTCTGAAGTGCTGCAGTAGAAATGATTAACTCCTGTAAACCAAAGTAACTTTAACTTTGCCAACAGATACAATAGATATCCATAATGCAGTTGACAAGAAACAGAATGAAGATATGCAGAACTAAGATACAAGAAGAAGCAAACATATCCTTAAATAAAATTATAGATTGACATTGTACACAAGTTTTCCAAAGTTGTTAATACTATTTTAAAGTGCAAACAAATATCATAGAGAAAAAGAAATGTGAGCAGATGTATCAAACGGACTTTCCTCCAAGTAGCCAAAACAGCAAGTGACATATAAGGCAATCAAAGATAGCAATAACAACACAAGAACTGCATAATGTAAGTTACAACACATGTTCTTATATGACGTTGCCATTAGTATGATATTATAGTACTTCATGGCACAAAATACCCACAAATAAGTGAACATCTACAGCACAGCAGTTGGAGACATCGTGTTGTATATACATAATTACAAATATAATCTCTTTATTTTGTGGACATTACTGCAGACAACATTGTTCACATTAGTGTCATTGAAGATCTTTTTTTTTTATTAGGACAAGTTATGGAAGTATACAATCATCCGAGATGAACTCCATTATAGAAATTAACTCCAGTATTATTATTTGGTTGTTGACAAAATAAATTTTAAAAAATAATTTTCATTTAAATTTGATCTACCCTTGTACTAATTTGAGATTTAGTTAACGATATTATCTAACAAAAGTTGGGTGACTGACACTGTAAATTGTAAGAAACTGAAATTGTCACCAGAATTTTTATCCAAAAGCTGACTTACAATCACTTTTACTATTTGCAAATACACAGAACGAGCACATTAATCAAATGTTCCGTTATATCGCACTAACCTGTACTGATGGCACTTCTACACATTCACTACTGACAGACCAATACCCAATACCAACAACACAACTGCTCCAGCCAAATGATTCTTAACAACTCTGATACTCATTGGTACAATCATTACTAGCAACTCAACTGAACCGTACATTACACTGCGTTTACAACCTGCCATTCACAAATTAAATGTTCTAGAAACTAAAATTCCATGAATTGCCCCATCATTCATTCATCCCAGTTGTTGCACCGACGTTAATGTCATCTATTCGGTCAATATGCTTCGGCTCTCTCGCTGAGGGAACCCAAGCAACTTCTAACAACAGCATTTGTGAGCAAGACAGACATGAAAAGATTACAGCATGAATAGGCAGTGATTAGCATATCAATAAATTTAAATTAGTGCTAAAATATGATATAATGGCTCATGTCTGCACCTAGACTCAAGTAAATGACAAATTTGATGAACTTCTAAAATATATACTATTAACAGATGATGATGATGCTTATGAAGGCGCTCAACTGCAGAGGTTATCAACTCCCTTTGTAAAACTTCTCTAAAATACTATAAAAATGTAAGTATACTTACAAAACACATACACGTAAAAAGAAAACTACAAGAATGAAAGAAATATAAATCTAAAAAGTCATATATTCTACTCGTCAAATCCTAAAAATATAGTCTAGAAAAGAATCTAAAAACCTTCTCCACTACTGCGTAATCGTCCGCTAGCATACCTGCAAAGCTGGCCGGCAGCTGCAGAGACATCCTAAGGTCTGCTAGGTGAGAACACTCTAGCAGCACGTGCCGTACAGATAACGCTTCTTGGCAAAACGGACACAGTGGAGAAGGCTCCCTATTATATAGAAAATTATGACTAAAAAAGCAGTGCCCAATGCGCAACCAAGCCAAAATCACCTCCTCGCGATGAGATGACCGACAGGAGGTAACCCAGGGGATTGGAAGTTCTTTCACAGATCAAAGTTTATTATTGCGGAGAGCCGACCCCTCTTCCTGCCAGCAGGTTTGTTCAGCTCTCCACAATACGGCCCTAAAATCTTCCGATGTCACATATGGTACTCGAACCCTGGGCTTCATGGTAGCCGTCTTGGCTGCCGAATCCGCCATTTCATTCCCCCGCAAGCATACGTGATTGATGGCAGCTTAATCCTTACAGCTACATATTGTATATAAGATTGCAGCTGAACCGGATCTACAAATGTCATCCCTGAGGAGCAGCATAGTGCCCCCGTGAGCAGGAATGCCCTCTTCTGTGTCAATATCACACCGCAGTGGTGTGTAGCGTCAGATGTTAAACTTGTCTTGCGGTCGTAGCTTAGTCTCTTGTACGCATACCCCCAAAGGGTTATGCTTACTGAGCAAAAGTTCCAGTTCTGGTCGATGTGTTCTTAAACCCCGCATGTTCCATTGGAGGATAGCCATTGGAACTATGGAGATAGGTTGTAAAAGTTGGTCTACATTAAGACGACTTTAACGGTGGCCGAATCAGCTTACCCTTTTTCTTCGGTGTAGGGCTAACACCTTTTTCGTCCGGTTTATCCTAGCGCTTTTTTGTTGCCGTTCTGTGGTCGGTATCCTCTTGGTCCATCTCTTCGGTGGAGGAAGCCCTTTTCCCTAAAGAGAACTTAGGTTCGAGGGCAACAAATTTATTGGACACAGAGATCGATGAAGATGACAGTCCTCAATCCGAATCATCACCAGAAAGCTTCCTAGAGGTTTTCTTCTTCCTGCGGATACGGTTCGAATCTTTAAGGAAATCTTTCCTCTGGTAACTGGTCTTAAATACTTTAGGCGGTGGATCGTATATTACAGACTTGTCATATTTAGATGTAGAAGTCGACGGTTTGGCTTGGGACGGGGCTGAGGTTTTAGTTTCTTTCGTCCGCTTAGGCGATGTATTTGCCGATGCTGGTGATGGATTTGTGGACTTCCATACTTGTGTCGCGACAAGAACTCTATCTGAGATGGTAGGCTCCCCTGCACCGCAGGTTGGCATTGCAATTTCTTTCCTAGGAACGGGTTTAGCCAAGACCTACTAAGTACCGGACCTAGGGACAGAGGGCAGGCGAGTATGCAGGAGCTTCCGGGCGTCCGAGAAGGAAACCTGCTCCTTAACCCAGATCTCCTGTATTGCCTTTTCTTCCACAAAACGTGGACAGTCTTTGGAACTAGATGGATGCTCCCCGGCACAGTTTATACATTTAATGGGCGAGGAGCACTCACCCTCGTGTAAAGCCAAACCACAGTTGACGCATGGAGATCCGTTACACAGTTGACTAGTGTGACCATAACGCTGACACTTGTAGCACCGCAGGGGGTTCGGTATATACGGCCTAACCTCAATATTCTCGTATCCTGCCTTAATCTTTTGAGGAAGATCTACCCTACCAAAAGTAAGGAACAGGGTAAGAGTAGCAACAATTCCCCACATTCTCTGCGCTGCACTCGGTACACACATATAACTCCCCATTCTTTCAGGTTCTCCTGAATCTTCTCGTTGGACATACCGTCCAACGCGCGGGTGGTTACCACCCCACGCGAGGAGTTCTGGGTCTTATGTACCGTAACGGATATAGGGTAACTCCCTAGCATGCTTGCCTTCAATAACAATGCCGCCTGGGCGTTAGAATGCGCCTCAACTAGGAGCATGCCATTTCGCGATCGTATACAAGATTTGACCGGACCAGCAATTTTGTCTAATTCCCTTTGGATGGTAAAAGGGTTAACAGTCGTAAACTTTTGGCCTTCTTCAGTTCGACTGATTACCAAGTAGCGAGGACCACAAGACTCGGCTACTTCTTTTCCATTGCTGCAATGTTTCTGATTGGTTTTTTGATTAAGGTTTGACATGAAAGTTGGCGTAAGATTCATCCCCCAGTGCTCCCCACCCCCACGGAGCCCAACAAGGGGTCATCCCAGTTGTACCTAGTCCTGGCCGATTGATTAGGGGTGGGTTAGTCCCTAACCTCCCGTTTAGGTGAAGCAGAAGCCAAAGTGGTGTATTAGAAATGTGCACTCTCCCCGAATTCAGAAAAACACTGTTACGAGCTCAGATACGCATCCCTCAACTACCAGGACAAACATTTTCACCGACACGGGTCTCCACGCACAGCCCACACGTGGAAGACTGTTGGCTCGGGACCCCGGGTATGTCAAAACCCGTACCTACCAAAGTAGGCCCCTGGGGGAAGTGATGCTGTTATATGTATGTATGAGTGTTGTGATAATACCTAAAACTTGTGAGGAGACTGCTAATGTATATGAATACCTTAAAGAAGAGACAGTACATAAAGGTCTCTGCTCTCTGAGCATTTCACAGTGATTAAAGAAGTGCAAGAAAGATTTCTAAATCATAACAGAAAACTGGAGACCTTTATGAAGAAATGAATACTGCAAATTATCTTATATAGCTATGTAAAATGTGAAATCCAAATTTACCACCTAACTCAGTGCTAGTTATAGATAATACTTCTTATCATACTACTAAATCTTCAAACTCTTAAATAAGAGATATACTTCCTTAACTCTGTGTTAACTTACTGTGTGTAAATGAGAAACTTTTCAGGAGCTATTCTATTTAATTTGTTGGAGACTGTACTTAAGTCTCTTCTCTCTGTTCCCTGAATTGTAATGAGTAAAATAGACACTTCATTGATACATGAGAGGGTGAATTCATCACTATCACATATTGTTGCCATTGTAGGCCAGGGAAAAAAGGTAAGAGACTCACATCAAAGCTTTCATTTGAATGTTTAATGTTCAAGAAGCATTGTGCGACCTAAAGAAGTGGTAACCCTCTCAAAGCTAACTCCGCGTGTTCTGCTAGTGTGCTCATGTGCTACTGTATATTATCAGTTTGATTCTAGTGTGAAAATGAAACATAATTTTTTTTTTCTGTGTGACCAATGATTATTGTGTGATACGAGAACTGTTTGATTATTCTTATTTAAGGGACTTGCACTGAATCCAACACATTATTTGGTGTGCTCCATTCTCCAAACATCCTTTTCTTTATGGAAAAATGACAAATGTGACGTGGTAAATGTACGTAGGCCAATACCAGTGGCATCTTTAGAAAAACTTTGAGGTGAAGCATCTTCAAATTACACCAGAAAATTTAAGAATCGTTGGTATAAGCATAAAAGTCTGTGCAGAAGTAACTATTATACAAAACAGTACTACTGGCCTCGTTCTTAGAATACCATCCACTAGTTGTTCTGCAGAATGAAATCTTTCAAGCTTAAAGACAATAGAAATTTATCTCCCAAACAGTTTAGGCTATAGCAGATTAACATCGTTGAATACAAGTTACATTAACAAAAATGTGAAATGTGTAGTGTTTAATGCCCGCTTTTACTACATACGGCACGGCAGGCGATGACACTGATGATACATGAGATGAACATGGAGCACTGGTGGAATGAGATTGCGGGGAAAACCAGAGAACCCGGAGAAAACCCGCCCTAGCGCCATGTTGTCCATCACAAATCTCACTTTGCGGTCGTCTTGGATTGAACCCGGGCCGCCTTGGTGAGAGCCAAGCGGTCTAACCACTGAGCCACGTCGCGGCCATTACATTCACAAGGACATACACATTGAACTGATGAAAACTCACCCCTTCTACGAAGACATCATAGAAGCTTTTATGAGGATGAAAAACAGAAAAATTGACTTGATACATAAGCAGTAAGGTGAGTTTTATTTTAGTGAACTAATAAGTGAAGCAGTAGGCATTAGCACCTTTCATTTGTTTTTATTTCAGTATTGTAAATTTTGTTTTCCGTTTTCCCTCCTGCTAGAAGTTTATCAGCCACTTAATACTGTCCCTATTACAATTTTGTACACAATCATTAGTCTACTTTAAACTTGTTGCATTGATCATATGAGAGTAATAATGATTTTGCAAATTTAGGTTAGTCGATTTTCTGAGTCACCCAATCAATTCGCCCAGAGCTGCACCTGGCTATGTCATCTGCATTAATTTAAGTTGAATGTTAGATTTGTGCAATGGTTCTACAGAGAAGGTGCTACTATCCACACTACTGAAACATTCAAACATTTACATATCCAATAAAAAACAACCTTCAATCAGATCATTACCATATCATAAAGGTATCGGACCGTAACTTAAACAGGCACCATTTTAGGTTAAAAATTGAACCTAGATTTCAGATCTACAACAATGCCAGGTGCTATAGTTGCAACAATATCTTATAAAACATCAAGAGACATTCCGCAAAATGAACCTTTTTACATTCAATACAGCAATCGCTGTATTGTTGTCATTTGTTCGAGCATTATATCATGAGATGTTATATAACTTTACAGCACTGTCATAATGAGAAACCTGGTAGAGTATATTAATTTTGTAGAGCATCACAGTATAGGATGAAGTAGCAAACAAAATTAAAAGAAGAAACAATTTCTGATCTGTATATTTACAAATGGCAATATATTGAGTATTTAAGATTGTCACATTTAGCATCAGCTATTTATGTCACAGCGTTACTGTTGCTAGTAGAAGCCTAACACTTACATACAACCATAGACGAAGTTGTCTCAACTCTCCTTATGTAAACCAGAACCATTATAATATATATCATTAGGGACGGACATCTCCATGTATAATATACTGAACCAGAACACTTAAGATTGAGTCTCTAAGCAACCTAAGCCCAATATATGCAATTTAAGCCCAATCCAGGCCTGAATATACAAATTTCAGTTCCTAGTGGTTTATTGTGGACCCTATATTCTCAAAGTCTGAAATAGTCTTTTAGTTATTTTTAGTTTAAAGCACTTAGCTAAACACGATGTTTTGTTGACACTTGAAATGGGAAAATTTGCAATATACATCAGTCCCTAAGTACAGAAGACAAAACACTGTTATTAACAAAGTGAAAATAATATGCATTTTAAATATATTAAAGTTACCTTAGTAACTGTGTATGGAGTAGACGTTAGCAGTTGAGAAACCTGTAACACAACCAGCAAACTGGCGTTGTGCAGACAGTAAACCATGTCATATGTAGGATTGCTGTTGCAGGTTTTTGAATAACAAATCAGGAACATGAATTCCAGGGAACCTAACATAAAACACTGCGTAAAGGTGATCATTAATGCCATATAGTTATCTTGGGATGGAATGACGTCACAGAAACAAGTTATTGCCAACTGCAAAGCTCTGGAATATGTGAACACAGAGAATAAATACCAACAAATTTTCTATTTCTTATTATAAACTAACAATACTGAAATGCGAATACAGGGAAATGTTTAACTACAAGAAATATTTAATATTCCGAAACCTATGCACCACAATTTTTTAGTATTTAAATAATAATACCTAATAAATAAATAGCAACAATAATAATTGCAACAATAATATTACTAAAAATAACCAATTTTTTATCATTATTATCATGAAGCCGTTGAGACTAGATTGGGTAAGCAATGTTACACTGTCTCAGTTTCCTTATGTATTACAGTATCGCTAGTTTAGTCCTAACAGGAGAAAGCTTCCTCATAGAAGATATAGGATATCAACTAATACTAAGGGCCACAAACAGCTGCAGTTAAGCAATTGGAAGTCTGCAACAGCAAAGGGAAGAAATATGGAAAGACTTTTACTACACAGAAGCTATGACCAACCAGAACTGGAAAGGCACACACTACCAACTAAGGCACCTCATAACTAGAATGGTAGTACATGGCTTCCATTTTAAAGTGTGCAATCAGAAAATGTACATAACCACATGTGAAGTATAAATGCTTGTTGTGCGAGGACACCTACGAAAAATATCACATATCGAGGTGTAAGTAGAGGTCAAAATCACTGGTGGAATATGCCACAGAAGCTTAATAACTACTCACATGCACGAATGTGCAACTTTCTATCATCAATAAGTATCGCTAGTTTGCTTATGTAGCGTTGGTATCTTCTGCGATAGCATGCTTTGTATGTTGGCAACGCTCGAGCCATGAACTCACGCCCACCATATTGCTACGCCGTTAAAGTACACCTTTACCAAGTTCTGCTATATCACGTCTGGGAAAACAAGATATTCTACGTTTGTTAACTTTCGCACATTCACTAAAAAATTGTTAAATACGAGAGTAGCTGTTGTACCTGACCTTCATGGACGTAATCCAGGTGGCCCTGACCATTACATCTCTACCAGAGACGGCAATGCAGACACAGTTAAATACGACACAATGCTTTACGCTACATTGGAAAGAAAAATTTGATTATAAAACTGAGAGTTTATTCTTCCGACACTCACTGAAACATGGACATGTCAGAAGAAACTTGTTCTGACAAGATTTGTTAAACTCGTTCAGGACAATGAGGCTAACACAATCAGTTTGTTCATTTAAACACTTCATACACAAAACAACTTCACCAAATCAACATAAATAATTATAACTACCATCACCATACATCAAAACGTCTCTTTTATCCCCATTACCAAACATATAACATCAGTAATTATCCTAACCTGAGGTACAGCTTTGGAATCAGACCACTCAAACAAAATTATTAGAAATTTGAATGGTCGTTCTTATTGATGCTTTTTCCCTCACACTGTTGATATTTTCTTCTTCTTTACTCAGTGTCCCTTGCTTTCTTGTGTTAAAATCCCATTGAGTTCGCAGTTTAACATGTTATGCCCAGAATAAATTAAAACAACTGCCAAATTGATCATATCACTGTCTAGTAAATCAAATAGTTCACACCGAAGATAAATCAAAGGACGATGAGCTGTAGTTATTAAATTGAACACTTTCTGCTTTCAAAATAGCAGAACATGATTTAAAAGAATTAGGTTATTGTATTTTCACAGGTAAGACATTTGTTTGTTTGATGGTTACCGACCTTGAGCAAAGCTAATACAAATCATAGGTTTATGGTCATTTGGAAATTTGTATCTTTTGTGTTATTCAAAGGGCTCTCGCAGCTGTAATTCCTACATATGACGGTTTTAAGTCTTCAAAACGTAATTTTGTTAAGAAATTTAACCTTATAAGACGGGTGCGTTGGTTGCAGGTGTTTGAAGTGATAACATTTTAGACTATTACCAATTGTTAAGGTAATTTCATAAATGTTATTAACTTGTATTTGACCTTATATTGACCGCGTCTGGACTAGACGAGTGCGATAAATGTGTAAAATCGTGTGCTATAGGTATCTCCCGTTTCTGATGTAAACAATGTCCGCTGTTTGTCGGGTCGTACCGAGAACAAAACTGAGAGACATTGAACATGTCCTACATTTATGGTACATGCATTATTACTAGTAATATACCCTCCACCACAACTACACTGACATCTATAACATTGGAAATTAGTGAATCACCAACATTTGAAGATTACCTCAGGACATACATTACAGTAGGTCAGTAATAAAGTAGAACATCAAATCATAGTCGCATGTCATCTGTCGTGTGTATTACAAATTTAAATACTGAAAGGAATGTTAAAGAAATCCTCCATATTGTACAAGCAGTAAGTATATATGAATTACTAAAACTTTCTTGAAGACTTTTGATTTACCTAATAGTTTTAAGTAGTGTACAAGATTGTTGTAAATTCTTATTGTGGAATAGTAACATTCCTTCTGTAACAGTTCTAAGTTATTAGTTGTCTATGACAACTTGCATTTCTTGTAGCGTGGTTCATGCACAGCAAGTTTTGTTTTAAAGTTATTATAATTATTAACAAGATAGCTTAAAAGAAAATATATTTATTCAACAATAAGGGTAATCATATTTAATATAAATCTTTGTAATATCTTTATAAATACGTGAGAGTGTCCTGTGCTTTCTTTAAGTTATAGATCAGTTTGTACCAAATTCTACTTTTGTGAATTGCATTCAAATTGTGTTTTTCACAAAAAGATGCAACATTTATGATTGTGAACTGTATTGAACTATTAACAAGTATACTTGCATCTATATATCATAGTCTAGTTCTGGAACATAATATGTACCTATGGTTACTCACATTTTTTAACTCTGCTTGTGTTATCTGGTGCTCTGTTAGCAAATTACAAACATAAATCCTTTCATGGAAGTGTTGAAAACAGTGTTGTTGTTCAGCAAGTTCCTCGAACCGCCACCAGAGGAGACCGAAGACAAAATATTGCCAGCTACACCAATGAGAACTAGTCGATGTCCGGCTGAAGATAGAGGGAAGGCCTCAGAAACCGGTTCCGGGAAAATTTAAAAGTGAGTGTTGTTTTGTGTTATTAATCGACTCCCAATTAACTTAAATTACAAACATATTACAATTTAAGTCTTGTATATGTACACTTAGCTCCTACATTTTATTGTGTAACCCTCTTAAGCTTTGATGATATAAGCAGAATGTATCTTTTGATAGTTAAGGGAAGGCATCAGTTTTTATATAAGATATAAACTTTATCTGTATGATCTGTAACAATCTTCTCATGATCAGGACGTCTCAGACCCTCTACTGAGAGACACGGAACTGCTGTCTGTCCCTATTGTTAGGTAATATCAACTGTGTTACAGTTTTTTTCTCCTGTATGTATTTTTAACACTGAAAACTCTTTATTCTTAACTGTTTAATACTGTTTATCCTTAACGAAAACATGTTATGCATGTTATGCATCAGATTCTGATTTGTGAAAACTAACTAAATTGATTTAATAATTCATACTCAAACACTGGTTGTGTTACATGTTTCACAACTACTAAAGTATACTCTATACACAGTTACTCAGGTAATATTAATACGTTTTATTACACATATACGTTAACAATGTTGTTAACAGTATCTTGTCTTATGTACTTCCTCTGCAAATTTTCATAATGCCATCTTCAAATGTCTGATTTCAAGTCTCAACAATGCTTTATGCTCAACTAACAAGTTAAGTATTTGGGCTGTGACAAACATATTTGTATGAAAGATGAATGGTTGGTTACAGGACTATTACGTACCTTTCAATGTGCTGTTGGGTGTTTTTCTGTAAAACTCTACAATCATGCTCCATATATCGCTGTAGCCCCATTCTTGGTGCCATACATAATGCAGATATCTTAGTATAAATGTAAAAGAGGACTTTCAGTAAAATGCTCTCAGCAATATGATGACTACAAAATTCACAGTGAACAAAAGTGCAACACATTTTATATTTGCACATTCTATAACACCATTTGTGATGCAAAATGACCTCTTAAATGAAACCATTCTTCATCATTGAACAATATTAATTATGGATCAATTGTTCCATCATTAACGTTTATCAAAGCTATTTGACCAGATTTACCTGACTACTGATCTGTTGGTAGTACTTCCTAAGTAACAGTAACCTTGTATAGTTTTAGTTTCAAAAGTTTTTTGGTTTTTGTGCTGAAATTTTTAAAATGTCAGTTTCTTGTGCAGGGCACCTAAGAGATTTTTATGTTCACCATTCTAATCTTTTGCTGATTGATTGTAAGTTTTTCTACCTAGGCGCACAAGTGTTTGTTTTATTTTGCTATAAAGAGTGATCTTGTCTTCTTGAATTCATTTAGAAGCAAATTTAGAGATTGGCTACAATTGCAGGATATTTGCATGTCTTATGTAAATCAAGGATCAATAGGCTAGTAGACATCATTTTTTTCTGTCTCCTTATGTACTGATGAACCTTTAGACCGACAGAAATTTCTTGTATAACAGATTTGAGGTTACTCCATTCTTTTCCTTAGGGACCAGATGTATGATCTAAATTTGTAGATTGATTGTTATTTGTACCTTCCAGTTATAATATCATCAATGTCTGCCGTGATAAACTAAGTGCTTTAACTTCAAGATTGATTTGAGTTAAACTTGGACTTCCGGAACACTTGAACCATCACAAAACTAACTTGGAATGTCATTTGTATATTTATCACTGGATTTAGGCTTAAATTAGTGAGAGTTTGTCAGACATTCAGTTTTACTGTTGTTATTCTGCATACTGTACATAAAGACCGCCTCGGTAGCGTGGTGATATCATGTCTGCCTCACATTCAAGAGGTCCCGAGTTCGAATCTCGGTGAGGGTGAGTTACCTGGATAAGGTTTTTTCCGGGGTTTTCCCTTATCCTTCAAGACGAATGTCGGGTAACTGTAAGTTCCATGGTCCCTGGACTCATTTGAGCATCATTTCATCCATGACATGACTTAACTTTGGAGGATGTAAATTACAAAGAAATAGACATACTGTACATAGAGAGACCTTTAAATCCTTTCACGGATTTCATATGATGTCCAATTGAAAATGTTACAAACCAATAAGGACATGCATAGACATCCTGTGCATACATGCATTTAATGCTTCTGTAACCCCAGTTACTTTAATCTTCCTATTTTACAATACATTTAAATTAGTTCTGTAAATGATGAAAACATACATTAAAGGTTTCTTTTTGAATGGTGCATCTCAAAACCTGGATAAATATACAAGGGCAAATCTTCAGATCCACACCAAGTAATATTGGTTTCCTTGCAAACTTCTTTTTCGTGACACACTAGACATTTTCAAAATGTATGACTTTTTTGTTGTGGGTGGTATCCTTTTAGGTGTTGTCTTTCAAGTATTAGGGTGCTGTAGTAGTGGTGGATTTCTTACCTCCGGTATGAAGAGGTCTCACTTAGGTTACAAGCTATTGATATGCGTAACTCCAGATAGGTCATTGTCTTCCTCTGCAAATTACTCATCAATTGTGTATGGTAACATCCAGCTGGTATAAAATTACTTATTTTAGCATTTAACTGTTTTGTTAAAGAGGGATATCTAGTAATAGCTGATCCACATCACCCATATCTGACCCGTCATTTCCCCCAACAACGGAGTAGCCAACATGCCATCTTCAGACCAGTACACGTCACATCTTACAAAATGTAGCACATATGCACTCTCCACTTCTGAATCCTTCTCTTAATCTCTATATTGCCCTTAGAGGTCAGTACTTCTTTCATTCTACTCATCCCCCCAGGGGTCTACTTCGGTAGGTACGGGTTTGGCGCACCCGAGGTCCCGAGCCAACAGTCTCCCTCGTGTGGGCTCCTCTTCGTAGTTGAGGGAGACGGTCAACAGGCCCACCCACGTGTAGGCCGTGCGTGGAGACCCGTGGAGAAGCTGTTTAGATTCTTTTCTAGTTTAGAGTTTAGGATTTAGTGAACGAAATTTTTAGTAGGTTCTGATTGATGTTTTTTATGTACGTGTATTTTTAATAGGTTTTGTTACACTTGTATAGTTTTTAGAAAGATTTGTACCTGGCTTTTGCCATGACTAGTTTTTTAAAGGGCGCTGATGACCGCCGTAGTTGAGCGCCCTTATATATATATATATCATCATTCATTCATCCTACTCACTATACATTTTTTTCCATAACAATGAGAGACACTAAGTAAGCAATAAATTTTTTTTATGAAAATTTCTGTTGGTTGGATATCAGAAGTTGTACAACAGAAAATATGTTTATTTGTTTATACGTCTATTTGTGTTCGAGTTATTTTGACCACCTCACAAAGTACATTCTGCACTCACACCTGAAGGAAGCGGGTCATTTTCTTCCTCACTGCTACGTATATCCTCAGTACCTCTCTCACAATTGCCTTCAATATCCAAATAATGTAAAAGAGCAAAAGGTCTTCCAGGTTTTCTAAAGTTATATCAGAAGTTTGTATACACATCGTCTGCAAGCTAATTTATTTGCTACAGTACTAGGATAAAACATGTTTAATACTGAAATTAAACAATTTCAAATGTGTTATTCATGTAGCTCTCGATATCTTTAAGAAATCACTCTGAACACTGAGAGAGTATAAATATCTAAATTACTGAGTGAGAACAGCTGTACAAGGCTATCAGAAAGTTCGGTTGTGAAATACTGTAATAAGAGGTACATAGAGATGGTGATAGGGATGTTTGTTTCTTCCCAGTGTGTGTGACACAACATATACAATGATTATTACTTGGTATAGCATAACCTAAAAGGTAAAACCTTGAAACAGACAAGTCGCTTATGTAGCTATACATACATATTGTCCCGAAGCCGTTATCTACGATAGCGCGGCACACGTACACAAAGGGCCGGCAAATAAAGATAGCTGAGATAAAAGACTTACCGGCATAGATTAAGTTACGCTTCTGGAAGGTTATAGAATATTCGGTTTCTTTATTCTTCTGGAAGGGTCTTGAATTTATCAATGAGGTATTTAAGAAGGCGAGACTTTCCAAGAGAAAGTAGTAGTAAACAGCTGTGAAGTGTAACAAGAGCTGATGTTGTAAAGTGATCAGAATGCTGTTTGTTATTGTCATCGACCTTGGAAGATTGTGTTGTATTGTTGTTAGGTGAGAATTGAACAAGTGTATTTCTACGGATATAAAGAACATTTAGAATTTCGGCAAATTGGACTTTTAATTCTACGAACCCGCCAGTCACAACTGTTGTAAGGAAGTAGGACATTACATCGATGGACGCAGCATTGGAAAAGGTTTTGCTGAAACTGGAAGAACTGAAGACGGCTAATGGCAATCTCGCCGCAGAGCTGAAAGAAGTGTAGACGGCCAATGACACCCTCGCTGCGAAGACGGAAGCTGCAAATAACAACTTGGCCGCGACGATGACGGAATTAACAACGAAAACGGAGGCTGCAATTGGTGGCCTGGCCGCAAAGTTGGAGACGACAAATCACCATCTGACTGCAATGAAGTCTGAATTAACCACAGAAATGCCTCTGCAATGCACCAGCTTCCTTCCAACGTCTCATGGAGTCAGTGATCAGAGGATTGACTTATGACGCATGCCTGCTATACCTTGACGACATCATCATCGTCGGCAAGACTTTCGACGACTATCTCGAGAATCTGAGCAAAGTGTTACAGAGGCTGCAGGCAACCAACTTGAAGCTGAATGTGAAGAAGTACCAGCAGTTCCGCAAGAAAGTAAAGTACTTGGGCCATATAGTCACACCAACTGGTGTGACCACAGACCCGGAGAAGACCCAGACCATGAGAGATTGGCCTCAGCCGAAGGATAAGTGAGAATTGCACAGTTTCCTGGGGCTGTGCAGTGATTGCCATCGCCTCATAAAGGGGTTCTCCAACATCGCCAAGCCCCTCAACCGCTTGAAAGAGGAACACCGACCTTATGTGTGGACGGATGATGCCGAAGACGCTTTCCAGTAGCTGAAGAAGTCACTGTGTAGTGCTCCTATTTTGGGATTTCCACAACCAGGCGGCGCCGTCATTGTGGACACAGACGCAAGCGACCATTGTATTGGAGGCGTCCTATCGCAAATCCCGGACGGCCATGAGTGGGAGATAGCCTACTACAGCAGGACGCTATCCAGCACGGAGAAGAACTGCGTCACCCGGCGAGAATTACTGGCTGTGGTAGAGACTTCGGAGCACTTACACAGGTACCTGTATGATCGGCCAATCCACCTGAGGGCTGTTCATTCCGCCCTAACGTGGCTATTGAGCTATTGAACTATTGAACCTGGAAGGCCAGACAGCACGTTGGGTCCAGAGGCTGCAGGAGTACGACTTAACCTCTGAACGTCATAGAGGTAAGAGCCTCGGCAACGCACACGCTATGTCCCGAGGACCCTGTCCAGTAGCGTGCGGCCAGTGCACAAGAGTGGAAGAGAAGGAGCGTGCGTAGCTGTCAGAGTGGTTACGGACGTGCCTGCGGATGGCTGGGATAGCGCAGGCCTGAGGAGGGAGCAACTGGTGGACGCAGACTTGAGACCACCCTTGTGGGAAGTGGAGGCTGGACAAGACCAATTGGAAGGACATCGCACCGAGGAGCGCCACCTACAGGTCGTACTGGACCCAATGGGACTCAGCCACCTACAGGTCGTACTGGACCCAATGGGACTCACTGAAGGAAACAGAGGGCGTGTTGTTCCGGATATGGGAATCGCCCGATGAGAAGATGCACAGAAAGCAGTTGGTACTTACGCGAATTAAGGTCCCAGAAGTCTTAGAAGAAGTGCACGCTGGTACTTCAGGAGGACACCTGGGAGCCAAACGGACGATCGACAGACTCCTACAGCGCCTTTACTGGCTGAGGCTCCGAGCAGATGCTGAGAGGTATTGCTGTCAATGTCACGTTTGCGCACCCTAGGCTAGATGCCGGGGTGGCATGTAGCAGTACAACGTCGGAGCGCCATTTGAAAGGGTCGCCGTCTGCATTGCTAGACCATTCCCAGTGTCCGCCCGAGTCAACAAGTACCTTATGGTGGTCGTGGCATACTTCACCAAGTTGCCGGAGGTGTATGCTATCCCAAACCAGGAGGTGAACACAATCACAGACCTTCTCGTGGAGCATGTGTTCTGCCGATTTGGGGTGCCCTTAGAGATCCACAGCGACCAGGGTACCAATTTTGATTCCAACTGATGAAGGGGGCACTAGAAAGACTTGGGGTAACAAGACCCGCACCACACCTCTACATCCACAGTCGGAGAGCCTGGTGGAGAGATACATCAAGACCTTAGAAGAACACCTGACGAAGACCGTGGCCAGCCATCAGCGAGACTGGGACCCAAAGGGGCCACTGTTCTTGCTGGCCTACTGCTCGTCAACACACAACACCACTGGGATGACACCAGCCAGCTAAATGGTTGGCCGAGCGTTACGCCTCCCTTGTGACCTGGTCTTTGGAACCCCCCCCCCCTCGGAAGCGAAACAGCCAGCAAACGAGAATGCGGAGAACCTGGTGGACCATCTCCACGACATGCATGAGATGGCTCGTTAGGACATCTAGAGGGCGAGCGACCGCATGGAGACCCGATATGACACGCAAGCCAACAGCAAAGGGTTCCAGCAGGGTGACCTAGTCTGATTGTACCGCCCTACCCGGACCAAGGGACGCTGCCCAAAGCTCCAGCAACCATGGCAAGGACTGTACCGGGTGGTGAAGAGGATTAACGAGGTGGTCTATCGCATCCAGAAGATGCCCCGAGGGAAGATGTTGGTGGTACACTTGGATCGTCTGACCCGATAGGAATGTGCTGTTCGGGACGACCAGCCTTGACTATGGGGCAGTGTCGCGGCGAAAAAGCACGGAAGGCGGTGCCGAGAGAAAAGCGCAGTTTGTGCACAAAAAGCGCCTGCAGGTAAAGATAACAGTCGCATAGTTTTCACGAAGATAACGAGCTTGCATAAGCAGATAGGCATGGAACCGGAAAGGAAAGCTTGCCGATACCGATATAGTTACATTCTAGAACATTCGTGTTTTATCTGGTGACGTTAGAGAAACTTCGATAACAGTCTGGAATCCATGAATGGGTGTATAAAAAGAAGCCATGGCTAGTGATGAGTTAGTTGTGAGTTGTTATAAAGACATGTAACAGGTGTGGAAGATGAGTAAGCTGTTAGCTATTGTCATCGACCTTGGTGTTGTGGATTGTGATATGTGATGTCATTCTGCTGCTACAGTGTGTTTCTACGCAAATAAAGAACATTTAGACTTTCGGCAAATTGGAGTTTTAATTCTACGAACCCACAAAGTCACAATATATTTTGTGAAAATTCCATCACACAACTTAAATATACAAGAAACATTTCATTGGCTGCATTATATAAGTATATCTTGCTCAATTTCTTCTTGCGCAGCAATCCAGGTGAAAAGACGATTAGAAATCTACGTTTCAGGAGTGTGCATCACTCCCGTCATCAGGATATTTATTAAATGAGATAACTACAAAAGAAACACTGGATATAAACAAGGACAGAACACTATCAAAATTCGCATTACTGAACAAAAGACTGAGTTACATTCCCAGTAACTGTTGCATTCTGCCAAGATGGTCGTCTCCCGAAAATTGCCTCTATGGTCGTTGTCAAAACAATGCTCTGCCAGCCCAGACTTCTCAAGTTGCATTTAACATATGCTCCATTTATGTTCATTTATTCTGGTAGCAAAAATTCCATCACATACTTAAACATGCAAGAAACATTTCATTGTCTTGTCTGGCTACCTGGACCTATGCCTCATAAAACTGTTCTTTCTATGTTTTGGAGTTGTGTACTGTTAAATTATATGTCCAAAGGTGTGTCTTGTATATTCAAATTAAAGTGTTGACTAGACATAGAGAGGCATATTTGTCAGTTGAAAGAGTATGGTATGTTCCATAAATTTTCCTCAGACATTTTTTTTTTTTCATTTTCAACTAAAGCCTCTTACAGATCATACATTTGTCTGTTTTATATTTTAAGCATGGAATGTTAATTTTGTGGAACACAGATTCATATATTCTAAGAGTCAGATATTTCTGAAGAAATTGTTTGATTGTTTTTATGAGTACTATTATTACCGAGTTTAATAGTTTTTCTAACAAATATAAGAACTACTTTATGTTTTAAACAAAGATTTAGAAAATAAATGTCTGCAAGAATAAGTTGCTTTTTTCTTTTGAAGTTTTAAATAGCTTAATTTCAGATTTAGTATCTATAAAATTTATAAAAAATTAAATTTATAGACTTATTTAGTATGTATAAAATTTATGTAATCAGTATTCTGTATATTGTTATATTATGATTTGTTCATTGTGAGTAATTTAAAACTGGTAGTTATAAAAATACTTTAATGCAAATTTTGGAGTGCGCCACACCTTCACATGAAAACAAAGATATATATTTAAAAAAATGTGTTATAGTAATGCCAAGTTGTTGTTAAATGTTCATTTATTGCTATATTTCATTCATTGTTTATATATTGTTATATTTTTTGTATGTTATATTTGTGTTATGTATTATTGTTGTAAACAAATTGTTAAATTGGGGCATTCTTCGAAATATATGGAAATATATTGTTCATGAGTTTATTTAGTTATTTTCCATATATTTCAAAAGGGGTATTTGTAACGATACGTTTTAGTTGGAACTTTTTATATGACTATCCAGTTGGAAATTCTTGTATTCTGATCTGACTATTAGTGGGCCATGTAATGACAATATAAAAAAATGATGATCGGTTGTTAGGACAAGGAAAATCAATAATCTTGCTTGATGTGGAAAGAGGGAAAGCTTTGGATAGTAGAAGAAAATGAATAACCTTCAGAGATATATATCTTCTGTAATCTTGTTTCATGATTATGGAAAAATGTCATGGTGTATATAAAAGTTTACCATAGTAATAGAAAATGAATAATCTTCAAAAAGGAGATATGCTGTTATCTTGAGAGTGAAGAGTTAACGTGCAGGAGTGAGGAATTTTATGTAATTAATGGAAAATATTTATTAAGGAATTAAGGATTTATCGATATGCTGGAGGTAATCTGCCATGATTGACTAGGAAAGAAAGTTTGAGTAAAATGTAATCCAGATTATACAATTAAATTATATATTATGAAATTGGACTTATCTCAAGTTTTATTTATGTCACTAGAAACCACACCTGAAAACGAGAGATCTCATGACTAATTTAATCAAACCCAATCATAAAGAAACAATTGCAGTTACAGTGAAGTAACCATGTTACATCTGGCTTCCCGACCTGGGTCTTTGAAGGAGTCAAGGTGCATTCTAATCTGCTACGAATAGAGAAATAGGTTACAGCTTTATTTAACCTTTTATATGGATGACTGGGTTTTCTATGGGGTACCTTTTAATTGCTTTAAGTTTAAATATTTCTTCTTCCTTTCTGTTTTATTTGATTCGCTAAGCGATTTTACTATTCTGTAGATTTATTTTCTTTATTTTTGTTACTTAATGTTCCTTTTAATCTGTTTACGAAATCATTTTGTTTTGTTTTTGTGTAATGTGTATGTATGTATATGTATTTATTTTGGTTACTACAATATTTTGTTACATATTTAATGCACTCATATATATACAATGCTGTAAATGTTAATACATGTAATGTTTCATAAACATTTCTACAGGAATCTGTCTTTTCTGGCTTACAAGTTATTCTCATAGCATATTTCTGGAGTCTTAGTGATCTTATCATTGCTTTTATCTGCACATTTCCCCATAATACCACCCCATAGCATAAATGAGAATGTATGACTCCGTAGTAAATTTGTATCAGAGTTTCTCTATCCATTTGTTTTGCTGCCTGTTTTAAAATATATAGTTTATTTTCTTTACTAATTTGTCAATGTGTTGTTTCCAATTTAGTTTGTTATCTATTATTAGTCCAAGGAAGTTTGTATTTGTTACTTCTTGTATTTTTTTATTATCTAATGTTAATTGCATATGTGATTGGATTTCTTTGTTTAAGGTGATTTGCATCCATTCTGTTTTGCTTGTATTTATTACCATGCCATTCGTAACTCACTACTCATTTTTTCAAGTATAAGATTGGATTTATTTTGTACTTCACTTTCTGTTTTTCCCTTCACTATGGTTGTGTTGTCATCAGCATATCCAATGCCCAATCCCCCTGCTTCTACTATTGTTTTGAATATACTGTTTATATATATAAGGAATAAGCAGGGCCCGAGTTTCGAGCCTTGGGGTACACCATAAGTTATTTCCTTAAATGAAGATCTAATTTTGTCCAATTTCCCATTTGAATTATGTATTATTTCCACACACTGCTCCCTGTCCTGAAGATATGACTTCAGCCAATCTAATGGTATGCTCCTTATCCCATAATTTTCTATTTTGTTAACTACTTTTTTTATGTTTACGCAATCAAAAGCTTTTGTCAGATCAACAAAAATTGCCACTATATACGCTTTTCTGTTCAATGCATTTATTTTGATGCCATTTCCTTTATAATTCACCTCGGTAGTGTAGAGGGTAGCATGTCGGCCTCATGTTCAAGAGGTCCCGATTTCGAATCTCGGTCAGGGTGAGTTACCTGGATAAGTTTCTTTCCAGGGTTTTCCATTATTATTCAAGACGAATGTCGGGTAACTCTAAGCTCCATGGACCCTGGACTCGTTTGAGCATCATTTCACTGAATTCGTTCACCGTCCGATATGACTTAATGTTGGAGAACATAAATTACAAAAAAAAAAAATCCTTTATATATTGATGTGTGTTTGGAGGAATTTAGTAACAGTGACGTCAAAATTAATATAAAAATTATTTGTGGTCGGTTTATTGACACTCGTCACTTACTTTTTCATATATTCACACTTTAACTCCATTTTGTTATTCCTCAAGACTTGTTCGCCTATTCTTGATGTGTGTTTGGAGGAATTTAGTAACAGTGACATCAAAATTAATATAAAAATTATTTGTGGTTGGTTTATTGACACTCGTCACTTTTTCATATATTGGGAAGAGATTGAAAATGGAGGCCAGGGCCTTTGAAACTAGTCTCTCATAAATATATGAAAAAGTAAGTGACGAGTGTCAATAAACCAACCACAAATAATTTTTATACCTTTATATATTGCTTTTACAGTTGATTTCTTTTTTTTAAACTGAATTGATAGTCTGAAATTATTTTATATTCCCTACAAAGACCCTGTAACTGATCTAGAAGTAGTCCTTCTATTATTTTTGAAAAACTTGAGCACTATGTTATAGGTCTATAATTTTCTAAAACTAGTTCTGAATATTTTTTCTTATATATCGGTCTATTTCTTTTTTAGTGCTTTAGGAAATGTTCCTGATATAAATGATTGATTACCTATATGTGTAATTATTTCAGCGAGTTTCTGTTTACAGAGCCTTAACATTTCATTTGAAAACTCATCTAATCCACAAGAGCGTTTACATTTTAAAGTGTTTATCTGTTTTATTGTTTCCTCATATGTTACTTCACGTAATACCATTGAGTTGGGAATACTGTTCTCTATTTTTTGATCAGACTGACATTTTTGATACCTAAGCTCTTTACTACATTGATGTAATAATCATTAAATATCTGTTTTTGGGTTATTGGGTTCTCTATTAGTCTATTTTCAACCTCAATGCAGATATTTTCTTCCCATTTTTGTTTTGTTTCTTCATGTAATGATTATATAATATTCCATTTTGCTTTGGTTTTATTTTCTGCATTTTGTATCAGTATTTTATTGTGTTGCACTTTTGCCTTGTTTATTACTTTATTAAGAGTCTCTCTGTATTTTTCGATATAAGTGTATGATTTATGATCTAGTTTTGGGTGTTTCAGGCTGTTTAGAAACTGCATACGTCTTTTAGATATAGTTATACCTTTGGTAGCCCAGTTTTCATAGTTTTCTAATCCTCCTAGGGTGTTTTTGTTTACTTTTCTTTTAAATTCTACCAGACTGTTTATTTTATTTTTTATGTTACCTAATATTTTACTATCTATTAGTTCGCCCTAATGGTCACTTATTCCATTTGTTATTATTCTAGTTTCACAACATTCCCTGTTTAAATTAGATATCATGAGGTCAACACATGTCGCAGAGCTTCTAGTTACCCTCGTTGGTTCTGTCTCTGTCAGAGTAAGATTAGCTCTGTTTAGCATTTCTAACAATAGCCTTTTATTTTTATTTTCTACTAGTATATCTATATTGAAGTCACCTATTACTATGGTTTCCCTCTTTTTATTTGTGGTGCTATAAAGACATTCTTATAAGCTTTGGAGAAAGGTATGTTCTTTGCATTTGGAGGACTTTATATCTCTATTAATAACAGATTTCTGTTTTTTAGCATTATTTCTATAGCTGCAAGTTCACTGCACATTTTGTTGCAGAAATTTTTATAGTTTATTTCTTTTTATTTAATCCCATAGTTGACATACATTACTACCCCTTCACTTATGGCTAGTGTGAAGAAATTATTCATTTCCATCAATTAACTAAAATAATAAGAGTTAAATGATGAAGCCTGGGGCTCAAGTACTGACGATGGTAAGTCACCACAAATAGTGTACCTCGAATGCAAGAGGCCTTAGTGGTTTACCGAGGATATATGCGAGTCAAATGGAGAAGTTAATGTCAGGTTGGCACATTGGCCATGGTAGCTAAATGGTTTATAGCGACTGGACAGAAACCAGGAGATCCGTGGTTCAAATCCCGGCCATGGCATTGAATTTTTCATGTTGACTCTATCCATCAAAAACATTAGCATATATACGGCTAGTGTGAAGCAATGATTAATTTCCATCAATTTAGTAAAACATTTAATTTTGTTAAAAGGTCTCTTTATTGGTTCTTGGGTTTTTCCATGCCCCATAAATCTAAGATAACAGACCACCGGTAAAACATTTAGCATTTTTATGGGCAACATATAAATACTGTCTGATAAGCAATGTCATTTGTTTAAGAATAATAATTATTTGAAATGTGTTCTGATAAGCAATTAACTCATTTTCAAAGTATAGACCATTAGATGCTGTGGTTTTGGGTCATCATTCAGCAAGGTTTATTATTCCATGATGTTACCAGTTTGTGGTTTTTGAGGTGAAGAATTCAGTGACACCCACTAGCTTTGCTTCAGGAGATCCATGGATCAAAAGAGATGATAATCTGATGTTGTGTGATCTAAGCTGTATGCTGGGTATGGTAACAGTTTGATTCCTCCCAATTCCTGAATTTTTTCAATGGTTATTTGTGCCATAATGGGGTGTTGCATTATCTTGTTGCAATAAAACTCTACTAATGATGGGTAGCTCCACTACATAGTGGAGAGCAAGTCCTTCTCAAATTATTGTTGTTTTCAAATGCTAGGCTTTGGCAATGAAGCCATTAGCTCTCTTGCTCTCCAATATTTCTGTGTAGTGGGTCCAGGTGGGTAGGGCTTCACAGGTTAAAAGATAGGTCCTTCTCAAATTAAAATTGATGTACAAAGACAATGTTCGCATTGTTGAGATAATTACTGCCAAGCGATTGCTATACCACTCTCCTCGCTGTGTGAAACTTACCCACATGTGCCCACGTGTTCTCTTCTCAACAAAAGATAAACATGCCATTTCCGTTTGCTGCCTAATTCTCTCCGGAATGCCTCTGAGCTTTCCCTGTTTTTCATAGCAAAAATTGGCTATGACTTTATCAAACAATCGGAGATAAACTGCATAAACTTGCTGTTTTTAATACTAATGATAATTATAGTAATATAATAGTATCTAGTTTAGAAATTCATCAAAGTTTTCATTTACTTGAGTCTTGGTACAGACATAAGCCATTATGTCATATTTTAGCACTAATCTACTTTTACAAAATGTGTAGCTATAGAAATGGTCAATTTTAGCTCTTCTTATGTAATTTGGTACCTTGTTATGTAAATTATTATGATAACGTAATTTAAATTGTGAATATGTATGCATCGCTCCTCTACCTTTTTATGTAACCATCTTATGTTTTTATGAGGTAAGCAAAATACATTTTTTCATTATTAGGCAAAGGTTTTCTGTATTTATATATGAAATTTTAGTTATGAAAGCTGAAAAGTGTAGGCCTTCCTTAACAAGTGAGATCCGGTACCACAATTAAAGGTTCAAGTCTCTCAGGATCATTTTTGTTTCAACTCCTGAGCAAAGAGACATTGTTAGAATGTTTACATCCCTGGTAATGACAAACGCTAGTCAACACATTCCGCTATCTTAATACTTGTCATGGAAGAAGGTAAAATGCAATATTTGAGGACATTTACTAATGATAAAGTAAGCTTTATCTTTCTGTAATGTTGTGAGACCATTTGATTTCCTAAGATCTATATAATTTTACTTGGGCCCTAGTAATTTTAGCTTATGGAACATTTAATTTGTGAATGGAAGGTTGTAAATGCGGTGTAAAGTCAGGTTCAGTTGAGTTGCTAGTTATGATTGTACCAGTGAGTATCAGAGTTGTTAAGAATCAGTTGTCTGGAGCAGTTGAGTTGTTAGTATTGGGTATTGGTCTGTCAGTAGTGAATGCGTACGAGTTCCATCAGCACAGGTTGGTGAGATATAACGGAACTTTTGATTAATGTGCTCATTCTGTGTATTTGCAAATTGTAAAAGTGATTGTAAGTCAGCATTTGGATAAAAATTCTAGTGACAATGTGAGTTTCTTACACTTTACATTGTTATTCAGTCACCCAACTTTTGTCGGACAATATCTTTAACTGAATCTCAACTTAGTACAAGGGGGATCAAATATAAATGGGAATAACTTTTTAAATTTATTGTATCAACAAACAAAAACGCTCATAAACAGATTACTTTTATACATAGTGTTCTGCTTTCGATACACATTCTCTCCATTGGATTGGCAAGTTTTTGATGCCATACTTATAGAAAGAGGAAGGACGCATGCAGAGTAGGGCATGCAGCACTCAGGCAGTTGTACTCTGTACTAAAGTCCACCATGCCAAAGCACCTCAAGCTGCGCCTGTATCGGACGATTATACCCCTGTTTCTATATGGCTGCAAAGTCTGGGGATCAGCGGCTCCGACCACTATCCGTAGACTACAGTACGTCCAGAACTAGGCACTGCGAATGATCTATGATATCGGACATAGATTCCCGTCCCACATCTTTCACACCTACTACAGAGACCCTTACATCGTGGACATGGTGCGGGAGAGATCCCGCACCATCTACAGTATTGTCACCCGGGCGTTGGAACACCCTATGGAAGCAGCTGAGAGCGGAAGACAGGGGAGGTCCGTGTTAGCCACGCCTCCCCCTCGTCCGTCTTATAGTGGTGACAGGGATGGCTGGGGGAAAAAACATGATTGTGCGGTCTGTTTCTCTTTCACCTGTGTTCTGGAAATTACGGGATCTTTCATCTACTGGAACCTTCCTGTGGAAGCCAGAAGGCGGCGATATTCCTATAAAAAGGGGCTGCCGGAGCGAAGTGAAGTCAGTTAGTCAGTGTGTTAGTGAGTGAGGAGACAGTCGCAGTTCTTGGTGTAAGAGTTAGTCAGTGACTTGTTAGCAAAGGAGCGCCGTGTTAATGAATGAGAAGATTGTGCAACGGAAGACTTTACGTAACTGTGTATGTGCATCGGAGTTTATGTAATCGCGAGTACAAGTGAAATTGTAACGGACGAACTGGTGAATTGTAATTGTGTGCATTACGTAATTTTGTGTAATTGGCAAGTGTTCAACTGTAAGTCGGTGGAAATAAAGAACATTTTTGAGTGGTGAAACTGGACTTTTCATTTCACGAACCCACAAAGTCACACTGGTGTCAGGAAGCGGGAAGATAACATCACCGAACATTACAACCATGGACGCGGCATTGGAAAATTTTTTGGAGAAGATGATGGAAATGAAGGCCGATTTAATAACGAAAATAGAAGCGGCAAATAACCTGGCCGCAAAGCTGGAAGAAATGAAGACGGCCAACGACAACATCACCGCGGAACTGAAACAAATGAAGACGGCCAACGACAACATCACCGAGAAGATGCAAGAAATGAAGGCCGAGTTAACCACAGAAATGAGAGCAGCGAACGGCAGTCTGGCCACGGAAATGAAGGCGGCGAACGAGGCTCTCGCCGCAAAGTTGGAGGAACGGTTGGCCGGCGTGAGGGATGACGTCACGAATGTGGGCAAGCGGAAGGGTCAAGTAGACGACCGCCTTAATGATTTAGAGGAAAAGGCCGACAACATCGCAAAACCCCTCACCCGCCTGACGGAGGAAAACCGGCCTTATGTGTGGACGGAGGACACCGAAGACGCTTTCCAGCACCCGAAGGAGACCCTGTGCAGTGCTCCAATTTTGGGTTTCCCACAACCGGGTGGCGCCTTCATTGTGGACACCGACGCTAGCGACCAATACATTGGAGGTGTCCTATCGCAGATCCAGGACGGCCATGAGCGGGTGATAGCCTATTACAGCAAGACGCTATCCAAGGCAGAGAAGAACTACTGCGTCACCCGACGAGAATTATTGGCGGTAGTAAAGACCTTGGAGCACTTCCACAAGTACCTGTACGGTCAGCCATTCCACCTGAGGACTGACCATTCCGCCCTAACCTGGCTATTGAGCTTTAAGAACCTGGAAGGCCAGACGGCACGTTGGGTCCAGAGGCTGCAGGAGTACGACTTCACCTCGGAACATCGTAGAGGGAAGAGCCACGGTAACGCAGACGCCATGTCCCGAAGACCCTGTCCAGTAGAGTGCGGCCAGTGCACAAGAGTGGAAGAGAAGGAGCGTGCCGCAGCAGTCCGAGTAGTTGTGGCAGTGCCTGCTGAAGGCTGGGATAGCGCAGGCCTGAGGAGGGAGCAGCTGGTGGACGCAGACTTGGGGCCACTCTTGAGGGAAGCGAACGCAGGGACGAGACCAACCTGGGAGGACATCGCACCGAGGAGCGCCACCTACAAGTCGTACTGGGACCAATGGGACTCGTTGAAGACCAGATCTGGCGTGCTGTTCCGGGTATGGGAGTCACCCGATGGGAAGGCGCAGAGAGAACAGTTGGTACTCCCCCGGAGGAAGGTCCCAGAAGTCTTGGAGGAAGTGCACGCCGGTACTTCAGGAGGACACCTGGGAGCGAACCGTATGATTCACAAACTACGGCAGCGCTACTTCTGGCTCAGACTCCGGGCAGATGCTGGTGGCACACCTGGACCGCCTGGCACGCTACGATGGTGCTGTTCGGGGCGAACAGCTTTGAGGAGGGAGCAGTGTCACCCGGGCGTTGGAACACCCTATGGAAGCAGCTGAGAGCGGAAGACAGGGGAGGTCTGTGTTAGCCACGCCTCCGCCTCGTCCGTCTTATAGTGGTGACAGGGACGGCTGGGGGAAAAAACATGATTGTGCGGTCTGTTTCTCTTTCACCTGTGTTCTGGAAATTACGGTATCTTTCATCTACTGGAACCTTCCTGTGGAAGCCAGAAGGCGGCGATATTCCTATAAAAAGGGGCTGCCGGAGCGAAGTGAAGTCAGTTAGTCAGTGTGTTAGTGAGTGAGGAGACAGTCGCAGTTCTTGGTGTAAGAGTTAGTCAGTGACTTGTTAGCAAAGGAGCGCCGTGTTAATGAATGAGAAGATTGTGCAACGGAAGACTTTACGTAACTGTGTATGTGCATCGGAGTTTATGTAATCGCGAGTACAAGTGAAATTGTAACGGACGAACTGGTGAATTGTAATTGTGTGCATTACGTAATTTTGTGTAATTGGCAAGTGTTCAACTGTAAGTCGGTGGAAATAAAGAACATTTTTGAGTGGTGAAACTGGACTTTTCATTTCACGAACCCACAAAGTCACAGTATGCTAGACTCCCATCCCAATAACCTGGTGAACACCCTTGGTTGCTACGACCACAGGGTTCCTCGCCGCCGACCAAGCTACTGGTTGCCCAAAGATGCTTTGGGTGACCAGAACTAAACAGGGCCACTTTCCTCTGGCTCCACTTGGTAAGTCGGATACCTGAACATTAGTTCCTTTCCCTCTAACCTGTCATGCGGACTGTACTCGGATGCCTCCCAGGCAGGCGGAAGAGCGCAGCTAGCACTGGGCGCACACCTCTCATGGGGCAATGGCACTCATTAAGGCCAGATATAGCACTGCCCAAGACACTCGCCTAAAACACAAAACAATTCTATTATACTGCCCAGATAATGCCGCACAAAGCGGCTAGGTGCTGGGCAGCAAACACTCCATCCAGGTAAACCTGGAAGACTCATCTCTTCTGCTGGTCTGCTGCAGAGCCAGTTGCCAGTACGAACTCCTGTACACTTGTGTCATCATCAAACCGCTGTCCTCCTAGGTCTTTTTTGAGTGATCCAAACAACTGCTAGTTGCAGGACTGTAAGGAGTGTGTTCCAGAGATGTCCAATGCAGTATGTAGCCTCGCATTTTCATGGAGAAGACTGACGTTTCGGATTGGGTGTCGGCATCGCTTGTTGCAATATGCAGCTTTTGCTGAATCCAAAATGTGACAGTAATAGGCTGCATTGATTGTCCTTCATTGGTGAAGAAATGCAAAACGCCCGCAGAGTCCCATAAAACGGATGCTAGCACCTTTGCAGCAGATGGGCATGTTTTGACCTCGAATGGACTTGCTTAGTCTCCTCGCTGTCACTCCATGCTTGCTTGCTTTGTGTATTGATGCACCATGTTTCATCACAAACCACATATCTGGCAGACAGTTTTCTATAATGGAGTTCATCTCGGATGATTAAATACTTCCATAACTTGTCCTTGTGAAAAAAAGAACCAATTTCGGAATTCCTTTATGCACCGATCTTCTTCAATAATGTCACAAATGGGAACAATGTTATCTGCAGTAATGCTTGTCCCCGATCTGCTCCTATGAGGTTCATTTTCTACAACTTCTCTTCGCGCCACAAAATATTTAGCCCACTCATACACTCCAGTCTTCCAAATTATTTCTTCCCCAAACTGTGCGCAGAGCTGTCTAAAACTTTCCGAAGGCTTGGTGTCCTTTTTTCCAAGAAAACTGAGGATGATGCATTGTGTAACACACATGTGTAGCTATTACTCAGTCATGGCCCAGCCCCATTCTCCGCAGTGCGTGCACACACAATACCCTCTCTGTAGGTAACCCCCCTCCAACATACTGACAAAGTTTCTCCTCATAATTGTTACCAACGACAGTGTTATATCAAACATCCCATTTATATTTTATATGCCCTCGTACCATTGAGTTGATTAATAACAATACATCACTTACTTGTTTAATCTTAAGGAAAATTGTTTCAGTCTTTTCTTGCATCCTTGCTTCTTGTAGTGTTAAATTAAAAAGTTGTACGACACTAAAGACCAAGCTGTAAGATTTGTTGCCCTCCGTGGATGTTTTATTACTAGAACTGTTATGCCGTGTGGTACTAAACCTTCTTGTTTAATTTACATATCACAGCAAACCTTAGAACAACAGTAACAGAATACAAACTATGATATTAGTAATTGTCACATTGCAGTTTGTCTTAGTTATATCAAATAACTGAGAGACTGCTTTGATACTTATCCATGATATTTTAAACAGATTAAGAGGTTTAATGTTGGTACAGTATCTCAGTAACCTAGCTAGGGTGATAATAGCATTGACATGAACAGACAACTGTCTGCAGTTTGAGATCTTCTCATGTCTTTGAGTTTCCTAAGTCTGGTTCATCATTTCAAGAAATGTTTATATGATAAGAGAACAGTGGTATTTAATGTGGCTTGAACAATTATTGATAGATTCATGAAGCTGATGGATAATTCTACTTATAGTTTTTGGTATATGAAATGTGATCTTTGAATGGTATAGTTGAATGGTATAGTTGATTATAGTTGATTACTTTGCTGTGGGCATTGACTGACAGTGGGGTTGTTTACTTGCTCTTTGTTCACCACAATCTAGAGTAGAATAAAAATTACAGTACTGGGCTGTACACTTCCAGATTAATTTAAAATAATTGTAAGTAGATTCATTATTTGTAGCTTCTTTCCACTTATCTCTGAGTTATGTCTTACAATTTAAAAATGGTACTAAATGATACTAAGTTCTGCAACATTTCAGATTATACCCAGAAGCAGTTCCTGTCGCGACTCCTGACAAGTCTCCATTGTTCTGTCCTGAAGTCCCAACAAGAAACACAAGCTTCTGTAATGGAATCGATCGTCTTGAATATGATTATCAAAAATATGATTTTATATGTGATGTACTAACTGCAAAGGAATATGTACATTCTGAACAATATGATAAATGTAGTGATGGGGCAGATGCTTATATAGAACCTTTATACTTAGAACACAGTAATTTAAGAGATAGGAGCAAAACAACACAACAGTGTAGCAAGAGTGAGAACAGCTCTACATCTGTATTGAATGTGAAAACCCATACCATTATTAATGCCGGTAAGAAACCATATCAGTGTAATGTTTGTGATAAGAGCTTTACTCAGTTGTCAAATTTGAAAATACATAATTTAATTCATGAAGGTAAGAAGCCACATCTATGTAAAGTTTGTGATAAGGGCTTTACTCGACGGTCAGATTCAAAAAAGCATAATTTAATTCATGAAGGTAAGAAGCCACATCTATGTAAAGTATGTGATAAGAGCTTTACTTGGTTGTCAAATTTGAAAACACATAATTTAGTTCATGAAGGTAAGAAAATACATCTATGTAAAGTATGTGATAAGAGCTTTACTCATTTGTCAACCTTGAAAACACATAATTTAATTCATGAAGGTAAGAAGGCACATATATGTAAAGTATGTGATAAGAGCTTTACTCAGTTGTCAAATTTGAAAACCCATAATTTAGTTCATGAAGGTAAGAAGCCACATCTATGTAAAGTTTGTGATAAGAGCTCTACTCATTTGTCAACCTTAAAAACACATAATTTGGTTCATGAACGTAAGTAGGCACACCAATGTAAAGTTTGTGATGAGAGGTTTAGTCGTTTGTCACTTTTGAAAATAAATAGTTTGATTCATGGCAGTAGAAGCACACAATACTGTGTTAAATATTCATTGTCATGTTTCCTACCCAATAATTTGATTTATGAGGGTATGAAGTGGAGATGAACAAGAGTATGTTACCAGAGCACTACTTGTCTTGTTCCAAGGAAGCAGTTCTTATCCAGCTAATGGGTGGTTTGGTCTCAGGAGTTTGTATCATGTTTGTGTTTATCATCACATTATTATTAGTAGTAGAATAATCACTTTTATGCGGTTTCATTATTTGGTGTATTCCAGGCTTTCGTTACTTTGACAGTGAACTCACACAAATGGTATGTTTACTTCACACTTAGTAGATGTTTCATAGCGTCATTTTCACATTCATTCAGGAAGGCGAGTAGAGTACATGTGAATAAATTTGCCCCTGTTGCTCGGTTGAAACAACACAAAATTGTCACATTGGGTAGGCGAATGGGTTCATCACTACAGTGGGATGAATAGTAACATTATCAAGATAGCTTTCAGGTGCAGCTTTATCCTGAGGTTTTTTCTCACAGCTGATACAACTGTTCCATAGAGGCACTGTGACAATATTTCTCTCTCTCCAGATATTCCTTATTCTAAGTATGATATTGATCAGATACTGCATTTCTTTTGAACAGAACTTGGGTTTTGCTATTAAAAATCACAATGAGTGTTAGTTTATGACTCCTTTGTTTTGCAAATTGTAGTTCATGCTACTCATTCAGTCTCTGGTTTGTCACCTTGAGCTTCCTTCTGGTTGATGGCAATTAATAGTTTTGAAGGAAGCATCTTGTAAATATTGCTGGAGGTCACACATCTCCTAAGTATAGCTGAGGCCATCTTGCAAATGATTCATATGTTCAAAAATGGTAAAACAGTAGTTTTGATGTCAGGTTTTCACCAACTGTTGAAGTTGGCAAGAAAATAATAATAAATAATAAAATAATAAATGCTGAAATAATACATGCATTGTGTGCTACGTGGTAATCTTAACCATATATTGAATATTGTAGGTATTAATTCTAGCATTATCCTTGTGGTAAACCAAAACAAATATTCCACAAGACCGGAATATTTGAAAGTGTAGGTCCTTAGCTTTACTGTCACAACTGCTACAGAGAAGAGCAACGGCATCAAAGCTTCCCAATGATCTGAAAGAGCTTCCAAAGATATACAAACTTGAACAACCAAAAGCAGTTGAGTGGCCGAATGCACCTTAATCATTGAAAAGAAGATGATTTGAATCCTGCAGTAAAGACAAGAACAGCAAATCTGAATATGCATTTGGGAAATGCAACGCTCCTTTCTGTTTGAGAAAACATGCCAAAATTATTTTGATAACTACTTAGTCAGGGGGAACAGAAGTAATAGCTGCTGACTTGTATCTGAACATAACTAATGACAAGATGTATTCTAAAATATGTTTGCTCTTTTTACGTAGACTTGAGACAAATTGTAATGTATACCCTATTTTTATTATATTTTAGCTAATGTGTTTAATACTGTGACTTCTAATATTTTACGGAAAGCCATCTAAACAGCATATGTCTTTATCAACAGTAACAATGTACATGTTTATTGCATTTCTTTTCAAATAGCATTGCAACGATATAATAAGGCAAAACAGAATACTGAAGATTTCGCTCAAGAAGCCCTGCATTGTGGCGATCATTTGCAATGGGAATGCTGTAAATCATGTGGGATGGATGACGTGATGATTTGTTTGTCACCTTTGTGAAGATCTTGTAGTGTAAACCTTTAGGTTCCTCGGCTACATCCCTGGCGTTGGAGATCTTATCTCTGTCCATGGTCTTGTAGTAGTGGAAAAATCATTACTGCATTTAGAATAAACAAATGCTTCTCTGTTTTTTCAAAGTCGAAAATTTCATTCTTCTGAAAATTTACCATACTTTGATACAAATTTAAATGACGTGAAATGCTGTCCTTTAAGAGACGGTGATTGACGTATAGATGAACGATTCTTCTCTTACACTTACACTAATTAATGCATCTTAAATGCATATACACAAAATTGTTTCCGCACTTGCTCGGAGAGACTCAAATACACATCTTCCTCCTATGGAGTTCTGATGCAGAAGAACGCCAATTGCAGATAATCCCTTGCTCCATTCTTTCTATGTTGCTATAGCAACCAAATAACTAATGTCCTACTGGTGCACATCATCACATTACGTAATCAATTCTTGCAGCAGCTACTAACAATAATATTACATCTTATTTCACTCACATTTGTAACGGGAGTTTTTGGTTTGAAATGAGTTTTGTATTCTGAATATTAGTGGGCCATGATATGATGAACGGTTGCTATGGAAAAATAAATCAATAATCTTGCTTGCTGTGAAAAGATGAAAAATTTTGGATTGAAGAGGAAAATCAATAATGTTCATAAGGTGATATGTGTTCTGTAATCTTGTTAGTGATGAGTAGACGTGCAGGAGTAAGGATTTTTATGTACTTAATGGAATCTTTTTATTAAGGATTTAAGAATTTATCGATATGCTGGAGGTAACCTGTAATAATTGACTAGGAAAGAAGGTTAAAGTCAAATGTAATCCAGATAATATAATTAAATTATTTGTTACAAAACTAGACTTCTCCAAAATTGTATTTACTTCTACTCTGAACCAAACCTGAAAACGAGAGATCTCCTGACTCTTCTTTACAATAAGTTCATACAACTGGTGACCAGAAGAAACTGATAGCCACAAAATCTTACACGAGAAGAGAAAAAATTGTGATAACAACACAGAAATGTTGCTTCACATTGCCTCATCTCATGAATATCCTAATTTTGCACTTTCATTCCCATACAAGTTAGTCTTTTCATAACAACCCTAAATAAAATTTTAAAATTTAAAAATGTTAAATAAGCATCTCAGCATGTCATATGATAATTTAATGACTTAAAGCTCGGTTGGGTTTCATTGATAATTAATATATATAACAGCAAATTACATATAAGTAAGGATGTGTTACCATGCTTCTAAATGAACTAATTAACTTTCTCTGGGAACTACAAATATTTAGCCTTGCAATGCATATAGAAACCTTACTTTCATTACAGTGTGTGCGTGCGTGTGTGCCTTTTTATTTATTCATTTATTATACAGCACATTCCATTACATAGTGAGTAATACTATATGCTTGGGTGCACAGTTACATTAAATTTTGTTTTCACTATTGTATTATATATTATCACATTTCCTCGAGACTTACAATTCTATAAACTAATATAAGTATTTGCGTCCCACTTGACTATTTACAGATTATCGAATTTGACACTGTTCTAGACGTTCTCGGGCTTCGAGCCAGGTGAGCAGATGTTGCGACATCGGCGTTTCGGGAGTGTACATCTCTCCCATCTTCAGGATGTTGAATGACTTAGGGCTGGGGTCAACGCGAGCCCGCTCGCTGAGTGTATATATATATATGGGTCACCCCAGCCCTAAGTCATTCAACATCCTAAAGATGGGAGAGATGTACACTCCCGAAACGTCGATGTCTCAACATCTGCTTACCTGGCTCGAAGCCCGAGAACGTCCAGAAGATATACGCCGCCAGGAAAGATTCAGCTCGAAGTTGATACTGTTAACAAATTTACTGAAAATATTGGTGTGTTTTTGTATAAGTTCCTTTTTTCTAGTGTCCAGCGTCCACCAGCCATTGTTATTGCTTTCTTTAGATTTTCCCTTTCTTTGTCTAACAGATTACACTCAAAGATTAAGTGGTCCACAGTTTGTTCGTTTTGGTTGCACTTACACATTGGATTGTCACTTATTTTAAATCGGTGGTAGTACACTTTAGTTCTCCCTTGACCTGTTAACAATGACGTTAGATTTGATGTTAGTTTTATTTTAGTTTTCATCCTGTCATTATGTTGGGAAAATACGATTTTGTAACTTCACCTTTTGATGTTTGTTGCCATTCTTGTTGCCATTTTTCCATACTTCAGCACTTTAGCCTGCTGATTACTTCACTTTTTGGTATTTTGTTGTAGGTTACTTCTAACACATTAACCTGTGCTGCTTCCTTTGCAAGTTGATCCGCTATTTCATTCCCATGATGTCCTACATGTGCCTTTATCAATCTTAGGTTAATCTTCCAATTCCTTTCTTGTAGCTTCACGAGTCGATTACGAATATTGTGTAGTGTGTGTGTGCGTGCGTGTGCGTGCGTGTGATGCCCAACAATGTCACAGACTTTCTTCCCCTCAAGTTTACACATGAAATAGGTTTAGTTTCAGTCATTTTGTCATTCAAGAAACAAACGTTAGATTTCATCTGCCTTACTACACCGGCATCAAATTTCATCTTTCTTGCATTTTGTAAATAAATACAGCACTACCTGCAAGGTCAACTCCAGTTCTGTTTTGTTAAGATATCTTACTGTATGCATGTAATATTTTTTTGAGAAAGCAAAAAGTTTATTTAAATTTCCCAGCAGGTTAAAAGCTAATCACTGGGTTGCCTTAAAGAGTGTTTTGTTTTTGTACTTCTTTTAAATGTTTATTTTTATTGATATATTTTTACTTAGTGTGTAATTTTTTAGTGTCATTCCCATAATTGTCTGTAATGGGCGCTGATGACCTAGCAGTTGAGCGCCCATAAATAGAAATCATCATCATCACTGGGTTGCCTGTTGTCTTTTCTTAAATGAGATGTAGTTATTTATTTTTGTCTTGGACTTACAAATAGAATGGAATGTGAGAGTGACGAGCTGTTGAAGCATTTGACATTCGAATTCCAAAATAATAATAATAATAATAATAATAATAATAATAATAATAATAATAATAATAATAATAATAATAATAATAATAATAATAATAATAATAATAATAATAATAATAATAATAATAATAATAATAATAATAATAATAATAATAATAATAATAATAATAATAATAATAATAATAATAATAATAATAATAATAATAATAATAATAATAATAATAATAATAATAATAATAATAATAATAATAATAATAATAATAATAATAATAATAATAATAATAATAATAATAATAATAATAATAATAATAATAATAATAATAATAATAATAATAATAATAATAATAATAATAATAATAATAATAATAATAATAATAATAATAATAATAATAATAATAATAATAATAATAATAATAATAATAATAATAATAATAATAATAATAATAATAATAATAATAATAATAATAATAATAAAAATAATAATAATAATAATAATAATAATAATAATAATAATAATAATAATAATAATAATAATAATAATAATAATAATAATAATAATAATAATAATAATAATAATAATAATAATAATAATAATAACAATAATAATAACAATAACAATAACAATTACAACAACAACAAAAACAACAACAACAACAACAAACCAAATGAAATATGTTAGAGTTCAAAGATTAATGCTCACAAGGATGGCAAAGGCATATAGGACAATTTCCCATGAAGCACTCTGCATAATCACGGGAACAATACCCATAGACTTAAAGGCAAGAGAGGTGGCTGAACTATATAACGTAAAAACAGGAAAAACCAATATTGAATACCAAATAGACCGCCCGGAAAACCCCAAGAATTGGCTCCACCCAGCTGACTTTCAAGGCACAAAAGAACCAAAAATAGGAAACAATGAAAATACAGTGTGGCAAATATATACAGATGGAAGCAAAAGTGACGTAGGAGTGGGAGCAGGAGTAGCCATATACAGACAAAACCAACTGATAAACCAAAAAAAAAAATACAAACTCAATGAAAGATGCTCAAATAATCAGGCAGAGCAACTGGCAATTGCAAAAGCGCTGGAATTATTAGAAACGACGGACACTGAAGACACAGAAAACAAAACAGTAACCATACACACAGACAGCAGAATAACAATTGACTCCATAGACGATTACAATAATCAAAATAACCTAACAGAGAAAATACGAAGAACTACAGCAATACTAAGAGCAAAAGATTGGAAAATACAATTCAAATGGGTAAAGGCTCATATTGGAATAGAGGGTAATGAAGTGGCTGACAGACTGGCAAAGAATGCAGCAAAAACTAAGGAAATATACTACAACAAATTACCGATCACCGCAATAAAACAAATTCTTCGGAAAACAACAAAAAACAAATGGCAGCAGAAATGGGAACAGAGCACAAAAGGCACAACCACAAAGGAATTCTTCCCAACAGTGGAAAGCAGACTCACAAACAGGTTCTACCTAACACCAAACATGACAACAATACTTACAGGACACGGAAATATCAACACTTATCTCAACAGACTCAAGATCGTTAGCAGCCCTGAGTGTTCATGTAGGAGAGGAGCCCAAACGGTGGATCACATAATATTCGAGTGCAGTGTGGTGAATAGTGCAAGAGAAACTCTAAAACATAGTGTTCTAAGAACTGATAACTGGCCAACACACAAGTCAATACTAATTAAAAGACATTTAAAATCATTTACAAAATTTGTAAACTCTATAGACTTTCAAGTACTAAAAGGCATTAATGTGTAATACAAGCCAAAAAAAAAAAAAAAACTAAATGGTTCACATCAAAACTGGAAAAATGTATACAAAAATCACAAAAAGAGTGAAAAGCATGTAGTACTACTTATGTAGTGGAGCATGTAGAGATCAGAAAAAAAAACAACAACAACAATAATAACAATAATAACAATAATAATAACAATAACAATAACAATAATAATAATAATAATAATAATAATAATAATAATAATAATAATAATAATAATAATAATAATAATAATAATAATAATAATAATAATAATAATAATAATAATAATAATAATAATAATAATAATAATAATAATAATAATAATAATAATAATAATAATAATAATAATAATAATAATAATAATAATAATAATAATAATAATAATAATAATAATAATAATAATAATAATAATAATAATAATAATAATAATAATAATAATAATAATAATAATAATAATAATAATAATAATAATAATAATAATAATAATAATAAATATAATAATAATAATAATAATAATAATAATAATAATAATAATAATAATAATAATAATAATAATAATAATAATAATAATAATAATAATAATAATAATAATAATAATAATAATAATAATAATAATAATAATAATAATAATAATAATAATAATAATAATAATAATAATAATAATAATAATAATAATAATAATAATAATAATAATAATAATAATAATAATAATAATAATAATAATAATAATAATAATAATAATAATAATAATAATAATAATAATAATAATAATAATAATAATAATAATAATAATAATAATAATAATAATAATAATAATAATAATAATAATAATAATAAATATAATAATAATAATAATAATTATAATAATAATAATAATAATAATAATAATAATAATAATAATAATAATAATAATAATAATAATAATAATAATAATAATAATAATAATAATAATAATAATAATAATAATAATAATAATAATAATAATAATAATAATAATAATAATAATAATAATAATAATAATAATAATAATAATAATAATAATAATAATAATAATAATAATAATAATAATAATAATAATAATAATAATAATAATGTCTTTGTGTCAGTACAGCTGACTATAGAAATCCTAACAACTAATGCAACAATTAACTTTTGTTAAATTCAGCAAATGTTCTTGTCATTGACTATGAACTAAAAGGATGAATAAACTCCTGTAATAATAATTTGTTTAATTATGAGTGCAGAAAGTAATGCGAATGAAATTGTTAACATTAATTTAATATGAGCGACAATGAGAATCTGTAAACATAGTAAATTATTAGAATTATTACCAGAAGCCATTGATAAACGTGCAGCCCCTAAAGAGATATTTTGAAAATTCTCTGACAAACGACCGCTGTATTAAAACTGTATGCCTCTCGTACATTTGTGAGATGTACTTCCCAATTAAATTATATTATAACAAAAGCATATGGAGAGGGATTTAATTAACATAGAATCATGGAAAAACTACTTTTTTCAAGTGGAGGAAACATCCATTCATGTACTGACCCCGACTGTACTGGGATGGTGCAGCTGGGAGTGTGAGCTTCACTTGAAGGTACTACTCACTAAAAAACCTCCACCGGAGAGAAGGCAGGAGAGGAATTCCAGCAATACCACCATAAGCACCTGCGGATACATGGAGAGGGTGTACAGGTTGGCCGTATGGCCTAACCGAGGTGAGGTTGGGTGCTAGGACATAAGCATGACCGAAGCCCTGAATATGCCCTCGCGGATTCGTGGTGAGGGATGTAGTTGGGTGTAGTGTCGTTTCCAATGGGAAACACCGTCGTAACGTAGTGGTTGCATCCTCAACGATAGAGGAAATAGTCTTGTGTGAGTTATACTACTTTATTTGCATTAGTTTTTAGTTCTTAGTTAATGTATTATCTACCCTGAGAGGGCAGAACGTGTCATTAATGTTAGTGGTGGTCGCTAAGATAGCGTTAGTCATGCATTATCTTTACATGTAAAGTTAGTGTGTATATATGTATGATTATTAGTTCTGCGCGTAAGCTGCGTCTAGTATGAGGTTAATTCTAAGTTAAATTTTTTCGCATTAGATTGATCATAACCATTGTTCATAGCAATTGTCGTGTAAGTGTGGGCGGCGTGGGTTGCCTCCCCACTAGAGCCGCCTCGACTAAGAGCAAGGACTTGTGGAACTGCCAAATGTCAGGGCAGGGTGTATAGTCATGGGTGATCTTACTACTTCTATGGAAGTCTTACGAGAGTGTTGAGATACTCTTGGATGTCTATATCTGGGTCTCCCATCCCTATGGTCCTATCAAATATGGACAGCGGTCTTTTATGTTTATTCTATTGTGACTTTATGGGTTCGTGAAATAATAAAACGAGGTTCCAAAACACAAAAACTACAATTTATTCTCCTCGAAATACACTGTTCAACATTACAAAATTGCTAGAACCTTAAACTGTTTATTTTTCCAACTTTACATTCAACTGCCTCTTACTTCCGGTAACGATCGGCCATCATTTTTATCGGCTTCGCGAGCCTACCGACAGGGTGACACTGCTCCCTTCTCAAGGCTGGTCGTCCCGAACAGCGCCTTCGTAGCGGGCCAGGCGCTCCAGGTGTACCACCATCTTTCCTCGGGGCACCTTCTGGATGCGGTAGACCACGTCGTTAATCCTCTTCACCACACCGTACGGTCCTTACCATGACTGCTGAAGCTTCGGGCAGCGTCCCTTGGTCCGGGTTGGGCGGTACAACCAGACCAGGTCACCTTGCTGCAACCATTGGCTGTTGGCTTGCCTGTCGTATTGGGTTTTCATGCGGTCACTCGCCTTCTGGATGTTCTGGCGAGCCATCTCGTGCATGCCGTGGAGGTGGTCCACCAAGTTCTCCACATACTCGGTCCCTGGCTGTTTCACTTCCCTCAAGACTGGCCCCAAGTCTGCGTCCGCCAGCTGCTCCCTCCTCAGGCCTGCGCTATCCCAGCCATCCGCAGGCATTGCGGTGACTACTCGAACTGCTGCGACACGCTCCTTCCCCTCCACTCATGTGCATTGGCCGCACTCTTCTCGACAGGGTCTTCGGGACATAGCGTCCGCGTTACCGTGACTCTTCCCTCTGCGATGTTCCGAGGTGGAGTCGTACTCCTGCTGCCTCTGGATCAAACGTGCTGTCTGGCCTTCTGGTCGTGCCGTCACTGTCACTTCGCTCCTCGCGGGGACAACCACGTCTTCGCTCAAGACGACCCTGCCAATTCCAAGGCGCTCTTCTGGTTGACGGAGTATAACCTCTTCTCCGTTGAGCCTAAGGACCTTCCTGCTGACGTTGACCGTCGCTTCGTGGCTCCTCAGGGCTTCCAGTCCCAGAATCACCTCTTCAGCCACCTTCGCCACGAACACCCACAGACGCACGGCACTCCGTCCCAAGTTCAGCTCCAGTAGGGCCTCCTTCTCCAAAGGCATGGTGTCGCCCGATGCTGTCACAAGCTCGTATGGTCGGCTCGGCTTCCTCGTCGGCAAACACTTCGCCACGTCAGGTCTGATGATGGTCATTGCCGCCCCGGTGATCACCAGCACGCGGCACGGCTTTCCTCTTACCCAGCCTTCCGCGATGATGTTGTCATCTATCCGCGTGCTGACGGCGCGGATTGTCACTCGAGGGGATGGTGGTAATGGCGCCGACGTGCCCCTTTCCACGACGGTCCTTACTCGTTTTCCGGCTGCTATTCCTGGTGTGGGCAGTCTCTCCTTAGGTGTCCGGGCTGTCCATACCCCCAACACAGGCCACTGGGTGTTCGCCGGCGTCCCACAGCTGGTCTTCTGTCTCCGGCGTAGCGGACACTCCTCGTTCTCGACGTCGGGATGGATGCTACTTTGGCCGCCTCCATCCTTAATGCCGCTGTCAGCTCCTCGTGGATGTTTTTATAATCGCCGAGCATTAGGCGCTGACGAATCTCCGTGTCCCGTACCCCGTCGACAAAATTGTAGGCGGCTTCCCGGGATACGAACTCCAGTGGCAGGTCAACCAAGGCATTGCTAGCTAGCTGCTCAATCGCTATGGCTAACTCCTGCAGCGTCTCTCCCGGCTGCTGTGACCTTGCCTTTAGTTGGCTGCGGTACGCTGTGGCTAAGTGGTGGTTCCCGAAACGATTCTCCAGGGCCCCCCAGATGTCCTTGGGCGCCGCCGTTGTCTGCACCGCATTTAGGATTTCCACGGCCCTGGAGGCTGGCATGTGTGGCCTCCTCCTCCGGTGACCATCTGTTGTGCCTGGCCACTGTGTCGAACTGGCGGCGGAAGACTTCAAACGTTGACGCGCCGTCATACTTGGGAGGTTTGACGGGCGCAGATGTTGTGTCGCGTCCCAGCGCGTCAACCTTCAAGTCCTTCGGCTTTCTGCCGACGACGTCCTCCACCATTCCGTTCAGGGACTTGACGCTGCTGTCGTCCTTTCCCTCCAGGTAGTTTACGCGGTTCGCGAGGTCTTCGACGTCTTCAACTATGACGTTCAGGGACTTGGCGTTATTGTCGGCCTTTTCCTCTAAATCATTGAAGCGCTTCGCCAGGTCCTCGACGTGCTCGTCCACTTGGCCCATCCGCTTGCCCAGCTCCGTCATGTTATCCCTTACGCCAGCTAACTGTTCCTCAAATTTGGCGGTGAGGACCTCGTTCACCTCCTTCATTTCCGTGGCCAGACTGTCGTTCGCTGCCTTCATTTCTGTGGTCAATTCGGTCTTTATTTCCTTCAACTCTGCGGCCATGTTGTTATTTGCCGCTTCTGTTTTTGTTGTTAACTCGTTCATCTTCGCGGTCAAGTTATTTGTCGCTTCCGACTTCGCTGTTAATTCGTTCATCTTCTGCAAAAGCATTTCCAATGCCGATTCCATGGCCATAATGTTCCGTGATGTTGTTATCCCGCTTCCTGACACCAGTTGAGACTTTGTGGGTTCGTGAAATAATAAAACGAGGTTCCAAAACACAAAAACTACACTTTATTCTCCTCGAAATACACTGTTCAGCATTACAAAATTGCTAGAACCTTAAACTGATTATTTTTCCAACTTTACATTCAACTGCGTCTTACTTCCGGTAACGATCGGTCATCATTTTTATCGGCTTCGCGAGCCTACAGCCAGGGTGACAGCATTTTGTTTCGTAATTGCCTAGTTGCTGCATTAGTGCGTTAATGTTTTTATCTTTGCGCTTATATAGGTTGAAGCTGAGTCGTTTGATAAATTCCTCAACTGAGTGTAGTCTGAGTTCTTAGCGCAACAGATTGGCCGGTGCTACCGGCGGTTGCTTTGAACTTATTCGGATTATTCGGTTTGTAGCGTTTGCAATTTTTGTAAGTGTGTTTTTGCAGCTTAGCCCTCACGGGGACTGCATACGTAATAATAGGCCTTATCAATGTCTTATATAGGGTAAGGCCCATATTTACTTTAAGTTGGCTGTTAATATTAATTATTGGAAATAATTTATTTAGCTGGCCATTGGCCTTGGCTTTGATCCTGGTAATGTGTTTGCGCCAGGTGAGGCCCTGGTCCATTACAAGGCCTAAATAGGTAACTTGGCCCTTCCAGTCGATTCCTTCGCCTTGATATATTAATGGCTGAAGGGCACGCTTGTTTTTCCTATGCAGGAGTCTTTTCGTGAAGATTATAGCTTGCGTTTTTTGTGCATTTACTTTAATTCTCCACTTGGCGAACCAAGGTTCTAGTGTATTTAGGGCGTTTTAAAGACGTTGATGAATGATTCGCGGTTGGGTTGACTGCGTTACTAGAGCGGTTTCGTCGGCATATATCTATTTGTTCGTTCTTACTAGACCGGGCATGTCATTTATGTATAAGTTGAATAGTGTCGGTCCCAGCAGACTTCCTTGAGGTACGCCTGTTTTGATTGGCTTAACGCTGGATACTGCATCCTCTACCGTTGTTCCTATGAATGTGTTTGTTTTTTCTCTTCAGTATTATATTTTCCAGTACTTTGCTTATTGTGTTTAATAGGCTAATTGGCCTGTACTTGACTGGAAGTGCTAGATTTTTATTTGCTTTGGGGAACAGGAGTATTTTGGCATCTTTCCAGCATGGAGGAAACCTTCCTCTTTCGAGTGTGAAATTAAAAATGTTTGCTAAGAGCTTTAGTGCTCTTGACGATAGCTTCTTTAGTACCACATTTGGTATTCTGTCTGGCCTAGGCGCTTTTCTGTTTGGTAGATGCCGTATGATCCAGCCTATTTCGCCTGGGTTTGTCTTGGGCATCTTATTGTGAGTCGGTCTTTGCCCTAAGTCTCTAACTTCGTTTTCGGTATCTGCTATGAAGTCATCTTGCCCAATTACTGGATTGGCGGAAAAGACATTCTCCAAGGTGATCGCAAAAGCTTCAGCCTTGGCCTGGGGTGTTTCGCCTGTTGTATTATTAATTTGGAGGGGAGGGATATTCGTTCGTGTTTGCGTAAGGCATTTAACTATTCGCCAAGTTGAGTTTTGTTGGGGATTTAAATTTTCCTGCGTGTTATCCCATTCATTTTGGGTGTAATTTCTAGCGCGTGTGTTAGCTAAATCTCTAGATTTGTGGTAATCTGCGCGATGTAGGATGTTTCTTGTTCTTTGCCATTTGCGTCGGGTTTTGTTTTGCGCTTGCTGGAGAATCTTAATGTCGTGGGGAGATCTAGTATTGATAGCCCGCTGTTGTCTTAAGGGAACACAGGCAGTAGTGGCTATCTTTATGGCTGTTTCGGGTTTATTTATTGCTGTGTCTTCTTGGTAAATAATTGCATATATTTGTCCTTAGTATAAGATATTACCTGTGGAGCCATCTCTGGACAGCGATTCCAATTCAGTTGGCAGTTCCGGAATTACTCTCCTGGCGGACAATCACTATAACTAACAGATCACCTGCTGCAGACATTTAACATGTTACACTCTCAATCCGTCCTACCTCTAAGACTCATTATTCTGTCTGCTCCAAATAAAAAAATAACAGAAGTAGTTTCATGAAGCATTTTGTTGTACATATGAGAAGGGCGTAGTTAAATGTTAAGAATGGGGTCAGCTCATGCTGTCTTCTAAACTGTGGTGCTATTATTACAAATTTACAAGAATAGAATTAACTTCTCTTAAGATACAAATGTATTTTATATTCAAATGGAACAAGTTCACCTCCATCGTAGGACGAATAGTTCGCAACCTCACCGTTCACACTCCAGCACCTCTACACCCTCACGTCATCCCGCTAGACATCCATCTTCTCATTCGCCGCTCTTGGGCGGCTCGCAGACTATATCAGCGACACCGCACTCGTCATAATCAGGTTCTGCTCGCGCGCTTGCGCCGAGAGGTTCGACTTCGACTACGCGAGCACCGTGTGCGCGCGTGGGAGGAGTTGATGTCTCGAGTGAATTTTGAGAATGACGAGGCGTGGAGGCTTGCACAAGGACTCCGGAATCGTGGAGGAGCACCAAACACCCCTATCCAAGGCACCCAGGACCTGGTGTATGTACCCCAAGCTAAAGCAAATGTGTTTGCCGACTACCTAAAGAGGACCATGAGGCCACGAGATGACCCCCAGGACCTAGACTTCACTGGCCGCGTCAAGCGGGAGGTTCGTCGGTACCTTCGACGTCCTCTTGCTGAGGCGGACCGACTACCTGTCATTAGACTCAGTGAGCTCCAGGGCGCACTCCGGCGTCTAAATCCCAAAACAGCGTCGGGACCTGATGGGTTGACACCTATCATGCTCCGCCATCTTCCATTCAAAGCCGTTCTTTTTCTTACTCGGGTTTTTAACATGTGTCTCGCCCTGGGTACTTTCCACGACAGTGGAGGGAGGCTCGGGTGATTTGCATTTTGAAGCCCGGTAAAAATCCGGCTCTCCCTGCCAGTTACCGCTCCATTAGCCTCCTGTCAGTCCTCTCGAAAGTTTTCGAGAGGCTTGTTTTAGCCCGCTTGTCGCCCCTACTGGGGGACATTCAAGCTATTCCTCCCCATCAGTTTGGTTTTCGTCCTGGGCACTCGAAATCACAGCAGTTGCTCCGCCTGGTGGAGGCCGCTGCCCTGGGTTTCCAGGAAAGGGCATTCACTGCGGCGGTATCTCTGGATGTCGAGAAGGCCTTCTCTACCACCTGGCATGCAGGCCTCCTACACAAACTAATCACCCTGGGGCTTCCTGCACACATGATACACATTCTACACTCATTCCTCAAACACAGACATTTCACAGTTGTTGTGGCGGGAAAGCTTTCTACCAGACGACCCATCAGAGCAGGCGTTCCAGAAGGCTCTGTCTTATCCCCTACACTCTTTAGCGTGTACGTGGCGGATCTCCCCACGGAGCTACACGTCAACATAGCTCAATATGCAGACGACGTGCTACTATACAACACAGAGAGAAACGCACGCAGAGCCTTCAACCCAGTACAGCGACACCTAAGCCTCATTCATGATTGGTGTAGGCTTTGGCGATTGTCTATCAACCCAGAGAAAAGCCAAGCCATAGTCTTCACTAAGCGTCACTTTCCCGCCAACCTTCCCGCCTTTAATTATTCTGGCAGAAGGATAGAGTGGACAAATTCTCTAAAATACTGAGGTGTAAAGCTGGACAAGGGCCTAACTTTTCGGGGTCACATCCAGGAGGTAACTCATCGGGCATGCGGAGCTTCGGCTTCGTTATACCCCATGATGCGCTCAGGAATGCCGACACCCCTTAATTTGCGCCTTTTTCAGGCTTTAATTCTTCCAATCATGCTTTATGCTTGTGAGATCTGGGGCATGGCCGCAGGATCCAATCTGCGACAAATTCAGCGTGTACAAAATAGATGTCTTAGGCCATCTATTCTGTTTGCTGGAGGTTTCCCGTGAGATACCTTCATGAAGCCTCATCTCTCCACTATGTGGAAGATGTCATTAGGCGCCGGGCCACAAAATTCTACGCGAGTATGCCTCAACATCAGAGAGCCCTGGTTAGGTCTCTAGGGAACTATAGAACCACCGAAAGACGCTACAAGCTATACCGGCTTCCCCGCATGGCATGCGGGCACACCCGGTAACAATAGATTTCTTATGTCAACCTAAAATTATTACTGTTTGAATTTAATAGACTTTCTAAATTAAACTCTTCCTTAAAATTATCACACCAGCGGTGCTAACATAGCGTTGCACCCTAGTTGGCTACCATGAGGAGCTACGGCTACCTCCCTTCTTTTCATCTACATTATCTTAAACCACCAACCTGCAAAACCCCACATTTCCTGTCATTAAGTGGTTAAGTCCGTGTAGGACAGGTACACGAATGACACACATCGTGCTGACCCTCAGTCAGCCGCCAGCTGCTTGAATGAATGAATGGAACAAGAATAGGCTTCAAAATCATTAATTAAATATAGTTGTATTACATTTTTAACAAGATTTGGCTTTGAATGAATGTGAGCCTATTTCTACAATATTGCAATTGTACATTCTGTTTTTTGTCTTGAACATTAGGCAATTTGATCAAATCATTAGAGATAAATAGAAAAATAATATTTTCCAACAAAATAGGGAAAGACTTTGACAATGTATCTTATGTAAAGTTAATTCACTGGAAGTTGTAACCGCAGTATCGGCAGCGATTAGGAGGCGGCGAATTAATTGAAATCACGATAATTAAAAATCAGATAAATTAAAGAACATGCTTTGCCAAACTAATATACAAATCTTGTTATATTCATAAGAAATTAGAAAGGATAGAGTAATGATTAAAATAGTGGTCAACTTAAAGAATAAAATGCGAAGAATGTAATTTAATATAGCATATTACTAGCTTCGAGGAAAGTAAGAGAAAATATTCTTGTAAAAATATACACACTTCGGAGAGACAGGAAGGCAGCACCGTTACTCTCTTTGTGCAAGGACAGGTTCAATGTCTGAGAACAATAGAATAGTCGCCAGCCAGGAATATGTTGGGACAAAGGGGTTTCCAAAATGCGGCCGGGCATGAATGCTAAAGAGATTTACTTCGCTGATTTGGTAACGATGTATACCGTTACAAACAACTCAGGGTAGGCGTTCCCCAACTCAGAGTGGCCTGAAAGTCAATGAGTTAAATGAGTTTTGTAAAAAATGCGAAAATTCGAAATAAATGAGAAACCAAAGATAATGTAAGATTTGAGAAGGCTGAGCTATTTTGGTCATGTGATAAGTTAGAGAGGGGATCAGAATAAGGTTTGAACTGAGTCGCAAAGTAAGAAAAACTTACTTAAAATGTGATAGTACTACAGGAAGGACGTGTTCGTGCGGGTTAGGAAGGAGAAGCGAAAGGAAATGAAATGTGTAGTGTTTAACGCCCGCTTTTACTACATACGGCACCGCAGGCGGTAAGGAGAATCGAATATTTATAAGTCTGAAATGAAGGGAAGTTAAGAATAGTGCAACCAGTGTAAATGGAAGCAGCATTAGAAGTTTATTAGAGCAAAGTAGTCACCGTAGAAAGAAGTGGTAGAAACCGCGCGGAAGTAACTTTAAATAAGTAATCCAGGGTTAGTAAACTAAATTTATATTAGAAAATGTACTAACAGGTGGTCACCGATACAAGTCAATCAGGATTAATCAAATTTAATAAGAACTAAATTAAACAATTTTGCAATGACCAAATGTTATTAATAGAACTGAGTAGCTAACAACCACCAAAATCCATTTCCTAAAACCATTCACCTGAGGATAAGAAAACTCATAGCTCCATTAGAACGCAAATTAAATAAGAGCCCAGTCTGGTATGCGGGTTTGCCGCCAGGTAGGAAGTTTGTATATTTTTTATCAACTTCTATTTTATAATGCTACAATACTTTGACTACATGATTTGTACCAAAATCAGATCTAGGTACAAGTATCACATTACCTAATACGAGATTGTTAAGTAAACAGTTTGTAGAGAGAGAAAGGAAGCTGCTCAAATGTGATATGACAATAAAATAGCTGGAAATGTGGCTACAAGGATTAATACTGAATTAACAGCAAAATATTGTCACCCGAACGTCGGAACTCCGTATACAGCCGACCGGCAGCAGCAGGAGACGGTAGTGTTCGCCACGCCCAGTCATTTGTCTTATAGCGGTAACGAGGGTTGGCTGGAGAAACATCACTGTGTCGTCTCTTTTCGCTCCACCTGAGTTCTCGAACTTACGGGATACTTCATCTAATCCAGAACCTTCTAGATTGGCCAGCTGACTCTATATAAGCAACACGTCGGGTTGGAGGAAAGTCAGTGCTTGACGTGGTAGCGAACGGACGAGAAGACAGTGTGCGTGCATCGGAACGGTAACGGAAGACCTGGAGAATCGTAATTGTGTGCATTACGTAATTCCATGTAATTGGCAAGTGTTCAACTGTAAGTCGGTGGAAAGAAAGGACATTGTTGAGTTTGTGTAATTGGACTTTTTATTTCACGAACTCACAAAGTCACACTGGTGTCAGGAAGTGGGACAACAACATCACCGAACATTACAACCATGGACGCGGCATTGGAAAAGATTTTGGGGAAGATGATGGAAATGAAGGCCAAACTGACATCGGAAATGAAGACGGCAGATGACATGATCACCGAGAAAATGGAAAAGAAGTTGGAGACGGCAAATAACAACTTGGCCGAGAAGATGAACGAGTTAACAACAAAAACAGAAGCGTCAAATAACAACCTGGTCGCAGAGTTGAAACAAATGAAGACGGCCAAAGACAACCTCACCGCCGAGTTGAAAAAATTAAGACGGCCAACGACAACCTCACCGCCGAGTTGAAACAAATGAAGAAGGCCCTGCTGGAGCTGACCTTGGGCGGAGTGCCGTGCGTCTGTGGGTGTTCGTCGCGAAGGTTGCTGGGGAGGTGATTCTGGGGCTGGATGCCCTCAGGAGCCATGAGGCGACGGTCGACGTCGGAAAAAAGTCCTGCAGCTCAACGGAGAAGAGGTCAACCAGAAGAGCGCCTTGGAATTTGCAGGGTCGTCTTGGACGAAGACGTGGTTGTCTCCGCGAGGAGCGAGGTGGTGGTGACGATGTGACTGGAAGGCCAGAATCAGGAACATGATGCTGGACCAGAAGACGCCTGTGCACGGAATATGTGCAGCCAGGGAACTACTGCCGTGCCGAGAGGAGGTGCCAGTGTGACTGCTAAATTCAACGGACACCGATCACGACGTCCAGGCCGGAACGGAGTTGGGAGCGTGCGAGTCCGTGGTAAGCCTGACAGCAATCGACCAAACGCAGGAGCCGGTGCCGACGCAAAACCTGGGGCCCCGGCTAGAAGGCTTACTGGAGAGGGCGGCTGACCACCTGACCGCAGAACAGCTGGGGAAGGTTCGACAACTACTAAGACGATACCAGCGCGTCTTCAGCCAAGGTGATAGTGACTACGGCCGCACGGACAACGTGCTTCACCGCATCGACACCAGGGACGCCCGGCCTATTCGGCAACCACCTAGGCACGTTCCGCTGGCGAAGTAAGGGTCGGTACGAGACGTGCTGGAGGACATGAGATCAAGGGGAGTGATTGAAGAGTCCGACAGCCCTTGGTGTTCCCCTGTGGTCTAGGTGACAAAGAAGAATGGTGAGCTGCGCTTCTGCGTAGACTACAGAAAGTTGAACGCTGTCACCCGGAAGGACTGTTTCCCCTTACCCCGGATTGACGACACCTTGGACAAGCTAGCTGGTGCACAGTGGTTCTCGACCCTGGACCTGAAGTCGGGATACTGGTAGGTAGCTCTAGACCCAAGAGACAAGAAGAAGACCGCATTCTCGACAGGCCAAGGGCTCTGGTAGTTCACGGTTCTGCCTTTTGCCTCTGCAACGCACCAGCTACCTTCCAACGCCTCATGGAGTCAGTGATGAGAGGGTTGATTTGCGATGCCTGCCTGCTATACCTGGACGACATCATCGTCGTCGGGAAGACTTTTGAAGATCACCTCGAGAATCTGAGTAAGTTGCCACAGAGACTACAGGCGACCAACTTGAAGCTGAACGCGAAGAAGTGCCAGCTCTTCCGCAAGGAAGTTAACTACTTAGGCCACATAGTCTCAGCAACCGGAGTAGCCACAGACCCGGAGAAGACACAGGCTGTGAGAGATTGGCCTCTCCCAAAGGATAAGAAAGGGTTGCGCAGCTTGCTGGGGCTGTGCAGTTATTACCGCCGGTTCATAAAGGGGTTCTCCAACATCGGAAAACCCCTCACCCGCCTGACAGAGGAACACCGGCCTCATGTGTGGACAGAGGACGCCGAAAACGCTTTCCAGCACCTAAAGGAGACCCTGTGCAGTGCTCTAATTCTGGGTTTCCCACAACCGGGTGGCGCCTTCATTGTGGACACCGACGCTAGCGACCATTGCATTGGAGATGTCCTCTCGCAGCTGCAGGTCGGCCATGAGCGGGTGATAGCCTACTACAGCAAGACGCTATCCAAGGCAGAAAAGAGCTACTGCGTCACCCGACGAGAGTACTGGCGGTAGTAAAAATCTTGGAGCACTTCCACAAGTACCTATAAGGCCAGCCATTTCACCTGAGGACTGGCCATTCCGCCCTAACCTGGCTATTGAGCTTTAAGAACCTGTAAGGCCACACAGCACGTTGGGTCCAGAGGCTGCAGGAGTACGACTTCACCTCGGAACATCGTAGAGGGCAGAGCCACGGTATTGCAGACGCCATGTCCCGAAGACCCTGTCCAGAAGAGTGCGGCCAGTGCACAGGAATGGAAGAGAAGGAGCGTGCCGCAGCAGTCCGAGTAGTTGTGGCAGTGCCTGCGGAGGGCTGGGATAGCGCAGGCCTGAGGAGGGAGCAACTGGCGGACGCAGACTCCGGGCCACTTTTAAGGGAAATGGAGGCAGGGACGAGATCAACCTAGGAGGACATCACACCGAGGAACGCTGGGCCCAATGGGACTCGTTGAAAACCAGAGAGGGCGTGCTGTTACGGGTATAGGAATCACCCGATGGGAAGACGCAGAGAGAACAGTTGGTACTTCCCCGGAGTAAGGTACCGGAAGTCTTGGAAGAGGTGCACGCCGGTACTTTGGGAGGACACCTGGGAGCGAACCAAACGATTAACAAACTACGGCAGCGCTACTACTGGCTGAGACTCCGAGCAGATGCTGAGAGATGGTGCCGTCACTGTCACGTGTGCGCGGCGAGTCGCGACCCCCAGACTAGGAGCTGGGGTCGCATGCAGCAGTACAAGGTTGGGGCGCCATTCGTACGGATCGCCGTGGACATTGCTGGACGTTCCCAGTTTCCGACCGAGGCAGCAAGTACCTAATGGTGGTCGTGGACTACTTCACCAAGTGACCGGAGGTGTATGCCATCCCAAACCAAGAGGCAAAGACAATCACAGAGTGCGTCGTGGAGCAAGTGTTCTGTCAATTTGGGGTGCCGTTAGAGCTACACAGTGACCAGGGTACCAACTTTGAGTCCAACCTAATGAAGGAGGCAATACAAAGGCTTGGGGTGAACAAAACTCGCACTACGCCTCTACATCCCCAGTCGGATGGCATGGTCGAAAGATACATCAAGACCGTAGGGGAACATCTGAGGAAGGTCGTGGCCAGCCATCAGCGAGACTGGGACGTCAAGGTGCCACTGTTCTTGCTGGCCTACCGCTCGTCTACACACGACACAACTGAGATGACGCCAGCCAGGTTAATGTTCGACCGAGAGTTACGCCTCCCTTTTGACCTGGCTTTTGGAAGCCCTCCGCAAGCGAAGCAGCCGGTGACCGAGTATGTGGAGAACTTGGTGGAGCATCTCCACGACATGCACGAGATGGCTCGCCAGAACATCCAGAAGGCGAGCGACCGCATGAAGACGAGGTATGACAGGCAAGCCAACAGCCAAGGGTTCCAGCAAGGTGACCTGGTCTGTTTGTACCGTCCTACCCGGACCAAGAGACGCTGCCCGAAGCTCCAGCAGCCATGGCAAGGACCGTACCGGGTGGTGAAGAGGATTAACGACGTTGTCTACCGGATCCAGAAGGTTCCCAGAGGGAAGATGTTGGTGGTACACCTGGATCGTCTAGCCCGCTATGATGGTGCTGTTCGGGACGACCAGGTTTGAGGAGGGAGCAGTGTCACCCGAACGTCGGAACTCCCTATAGAGCCGACCGGCAGCAGCAGGAGACGGTAGTGTTCACCACGCCCAGTCATTTGTCTTATAGCGGTAACGAGGGTTGGCTGGAAAAACATCACTGTGTCGTCTCTTTTCGCTCCACCTGAGTTCTCGAACTTACGGGATATTTCATCTAATCCAGAACCTTCTAGATTGACCAGCTGACTCTATATAAGCAACACGTCGGGTTTGAGGAAAGTCAGTGCTTAACGTGCTAGCGAACGGACGAGAAGACTGTGTACGTGCATCGGGACGGTTACGGAAGAACTGGTGAATCGTATTTGTGTGCATTACGTAATTCCGTGTAATTGGTAAGTGTTCAACTGTAAGTCGGTGGAAAGAAAGGACATTGTTGAGTTTGTGAAATTGGACTTTTCATTTCACGAACTCACAAAGTCGCAATATTCAACCTAATTGATGAAACACAATTCAAATTAATATAGCTGAATGTACCATGTTTTATAAACATTTTATTGCATCTGTAGATCACAATAGTCATAATAATGAACAGAAATGTTAAATATTGTGTGTGGTTTCTTGATTTGTGGAACTCCTTCTCTACTTCAAAGTTCTATTTTGGAAATACAAAATAATACATAATGGAATATTTCATTGTGTAATCATATCTTAAAAATAAATAATGTTTCCAAACTTTGTAAATTTCTCTTTCTATGCTCAGTATTGAACATTATAACAATAGCATGTTACTATTATACTTGAGTACAAGTATTGAAGTGATGTCGTATTAGTTCTATAGAAACACTAAGGAAGTTACTGTACATGTTTCAAGGACTGTGGGAAGATAACGACTTTCAATAACTTGATCTCTGCTATAATTGTATGATTGATAAAACAAACATTTCTGTCAACTCCTTAGGACTTCTCTTCATTACTAATAGACCTTTGTTTAACTGTTAAAAGACAACAGACAGATAAACTATTATAAAACAAAAAAGTGTATATCACTTTGAAATATACAAATTTAACCAAATAATTATACAATTATTAAGAACATATAAATTGAGAATTATGAATAAAAATGATATAAATATATATATATATATATATATATATATATATATATATATATATACGAGGGCTATCCAGAAATTAGACTACGTTTTGGAATAAAAAGTAAACAAAGTATAGGAAACAAATTTTATTATATACAGGTAAAAGCCACACTCAAATACTACTTTTTGACATAGTCACCATTCAAATTAAGGCATTTATCGTAGGGATGTACGAGCTTGGAAATTCCTTCGTCGAAAAATTCGGCCGCCTGCGCCTTCAACCACTTCGTTACCTCTTCTTGCAGCTGTGCGTCATCATCAAAACGCTGCACAGCCAGCCACTTCTTCACTGCTGGGAATAGGTGGAAGTCGCTCGGTGACAGGTCGGGACTGTACGGCGGATGAGGAAACAACTCCCACTTAAAAGATTCAAGAACTTCACGAGTGATATTTGCCGTGTGGGGCCGGGCGTTGTCGTGAATCAACAAGATCTTGGAGCTCAACATTCCTCTGCGCTTATGGTAAACGTCCAAAAAGTTCAACGCTGTAGCCATTCGCTGATTTTTGTGGTCCTCTGTCAAGATTTTTGGAATCCATCTGGCACAAAACTTGTGGTAACCAAGCTTTTCGCTGATGATTTCGTGCAACAAACTTCGCGAAATTTGTGGAAAACTCAAAGAAAGTTCCGTTATTGTGAACCTTCGATTTTCACGGACTTTAGCATCGACTTTTTCGACAAGTTCGGCAGTCACTATGCTGGGTCTCCCACTTCGATCTTCGTCGTGAACATTGGTTCGGCCATTTTTAAATCTGATGACCCACTTACGCACTCCACCTTCGGTGATAATGTTGTCCCCATACACTTCACAAAGCTGCCGATAGATTTCTATCGGATTACAGTTTTTTGCAGTCAGAAACCTTATTACTGCACGTACCTCGCAGCTCGCGGGATTTTCAATTAACGCAGACATTTCAAACCGTCACAGTATCTGAACGGAGCACAGCACGAACCTCTCACTAGCACGGCTAGATGCCAACTGAGCTGCGCAACGCTCTGACCCCAAGATGGCCGCGCTAGCCCCGCTCCTAGCGGAAACAGACGAAAACGTAATCTACTTTCTGGATAGCCCTCGTATATATATATATATATATATATATATATATATATATATAATAACAAATATTCAGAAGTAGTGAAAGACAAAACGTTTTTATATTACAAAATTGTATGTGGTATTGGTTGATATGTTTTTATACCAAGAGTTACCCTTTTATGGTTAACATACCACAAAAAATATTCAAAATGTAATGAGGGTTTCAAGGCTATTACCAAACCGAATTGTCCAGTTCTTGTTATTTAGAATGTACATCTGTAAAACATTTGTCGCGAGCCGTTATTTACGATCGCGCGGCTAGTGCTCACAAAGATCCGACAATTAACGATAAACAAGATAAGCACCGATAAACAAGAGACAGATAGTTTATCAGAGATGTAAAACACTTGCCGGCACCGATATAGTCACATTCTAGAACATTCGTGTTGTTTCTAAAGACATGTTAGAGAAAATTTGATAACAGTCTGGAATTCATGAATGGATGTATAAAAAGAAGCCATGACTAGTGATGAGTTTTGTAACAAGAGTGCTGTTGTAACGAGAGCTGTTAAGAACGTTGTGTGTATGTGACGTAATGTTGTTACGTGAGAATTTATCAGTGTATTTCTACCGAAATAAACAACATTTACAATTTCTGCAAATTGTATTTCTAATACTACGAACCTACAAAGTCACACATTCTTCTTTATTGAGGGTATCAGAGCAATACTTTGGAAAAATAATAAGAAGAAATTGTTTTACCTTTGGTGTTCTGCACTAGTTCCTGGAGTACAGGATTTTGCTAAAAATGTTTGTACTGTATCCTTGGAACAGTGGCGGGTCATGTTTTCTATACCTTGGGGGGGGGGCGGCTACAATGGTTCCCGGAATTTTAGCTTTGCTTAACTATTTGAAGATGAACGGCCATCTTTCTTTTCAGCAAACTTATTAACCACTCCCTCGTTGAACTTCGGGAGGTCTTCTATCAGTTACTTTTCTATGGAGGTTCTTTTTCATAAATAGGGAATCAAGTTCTCCTGTATATTCAATCAACCCCCTGCGGCGCTATATTTCTCCAGCTTAATCCGCCACACGTTCGGGCGAAATATTTGTGGCGTTTTCCTCCACTCGTAGCAGATAGGTTGCACGTAGACTGTTTGGAAGATCCAGGTCCAGATATGATTAAATAAGAGTCATGAGATCTATCTTCAGGTGTGGATTTTTAGTGACAGAAATAAAATATTATATGGCCCCGATTTCGTAATATATTATTTAATGGTATAATCTGGATTGCAATTCAGTCGAACTTTCTTTCTTAGTCAATCACTGTAGGTTAACTCCAACACATCAATAAATCCTTATTTTCAAGTTAATATAATTTCTATTAATTACTTAAAATTCCTCTTCTATACGTCCACTCATTACTATTATGAATACCGAATAACTCTTTTTGACGATTATTGTTTTTCCGTTACAAAACTCTCAAGATTACTGATTTTCCGTTATTGATTTGTTATCCACAATTAATTTTGCGAATGGCCGATTTACTGCTACGTCATCACAATACGTAATACAATTATTACTACGGCCATTCACAAAATTACACGTATATTTTTATATTGTCATTACATGGCTTATTCAGTCATATCAGAAAACAATATTCATATAAAAAATTCTTACTAAAACATATGGTTACACCCCTGAATACTCTTTGACTTTGTGGCGCTTCATACCCTTCTTGCCCTCTTAGGGGTAGCTCGTGATAACCAGAATATGTCACACATTTGATTATCTTTATAAGAGTGTGTCTATTTATTTGGAGTTGATCGTCGTGACAATCTATTTATACTTTATAGGCTCGGCTTAAACATGTCTGTACATTTTCTGTCCCAAGTGTAGAAAACCTAAGCATGTTATTAACATGGTGTTTCGACATTTCATGCATACGGCATTTTTCATATAGTCTCTTCGAGTCTGAAACGTCCTTTTGAACCCAGCTAATGTTGGCTGCGTCGTCTTTAATTCCAAATAAAAGTCAAGGAACAGAACAGGGAATTTCCACATATCCACTCATTGTTGTGACAGTTTAAGGACTGAAACACCTGCTATATTGTTTTTGGCAGCTTGTTGCACTATGAATAAAGTTTAACACAGTAATCGGTCTTCCTCGCACTTTAATGTCACATTTCTCTTGCAATGTTAAAACGCCAACACGAAGTGACTTTAAATACTCGACTGAATTTCTCATTGTTACAATCACACAATTGATACCAGTTTAAAAAGTCAGATTTGATTATACTTTACTGTCAGGAACAGACATTGTATTTGAATCACTGTGAAAATGTTAAAAAAAACATCGATTTCACGTAAATCGCATGAAAATGCACTTACAGCGCTCTTGGGACTTCAAGCAATGCAGTCCAGTGAGTTCACTAAGCTATGGGGCGCGCGGTAGGTCGAAACGTCAAGCGGAGGGGGAAATAGAAGCAATATGCACGTTACTGAGTTTGCCTGGCAGTCCAAGTGTCTCCCATATGAAGTTGCCACTATCAAATTGTTCTAATGACTTACAATATTACGGATGTAATCTATTCAATTTAAGCAATTAAGGCAACAAGAGTAAAATTAAAATTCGCTATGGGTGGGGGCTGCAATCGCCCACCACTGCTTTGGAACATATTCAACTGAAGTTTTTTGTCCAGTATTTTATTAGTTTTGAGTTCTGTTGTTCAGCGGAACACGCATTTGTATAAAAGTTCTTTTCCTGGACTCAAATAGTGTCAAAATATGTATCTCTGTCAACTTTGATATTGGTATGGAATAGTTCTATGTATATAAAATTGGTAACTATGATATAAATAGAACAGTTAATGTAAAACAATGGAGAAAGTTAATGTAAGTTAAGTTCAGATATCCAAGAACATCAGGTCAACTTGACAAAGTAACCAGACATGGAATACGTGAGTCATTACAGACTGACCATTTTTAACAGAAGTTGTTAAGGAAACAGTTTGTAGAGAGAGTGAGGCAGCTGTTCAAATGTGATACGACAGTAAAACAACTGGAAATTGCAGCTAAAAGTATCAAGTGAAAAGTATACAAACTAAAATTAATGTAGCTTATTTTTAACAGCTTTATATATACATTCTATTACATTTGTAAATCAAAATTGTTAGAATAATGAAAAAGACAAATATTGGATGTGCTTTATTGATTTGAACAGCTCTTGTTGTGTTTTATTGTATAATCACATCTTCAAAAAAATATTATTGTCTCCAAATATATAAAACACTTGTTTTTCAGCTCAAGTTTGAACATTATGGCAATAGTATGTTACCTTTAAGTATAAGTAAATTTATTATAAACATTGATATTATTAATTTATGAAATTATCTTTGATTATGAACAATAAACATTACAAACTGAACATGTTTCAAAGACAAAGGCCTTTTCGCTATCTTTAGTGTACGTACAACTAATTTTTGGTGTCTTTGACGTTCTTGGCTGGGGAATCTAAACTAGTGGCATCTGTTGGGGTAATAATGAACTACTAATGGTTGGTCAGAGATAGAAAATTCAAAATTATGGGCTGAGTTTTGTACTTTGTTGTATATATCTCTTGCCATTAGATCAAAAACAGCATTAGAGTCTTTAAGGTATAAAAGAATTGGAAAATACAACTATAACCAAAGATTATCTGGAAAATCGTTAGTGATAAAATATGTTTACATATATTACGCAATTTAACGATATCTCAATTTCTGTGTGCTAAGACCTTGACTGTATCTCTTGTAGAGAATTCAATCAGAATAAATAGATGTTCGGAGTAATTCAATAATACGTTTGTGTTTTATGTAAATATATTTAGCATTTTGTTCTATGATCAAACGTGACAGAGTAAAGCTATAAACACTAAGAAAGGAAGAGAAAAAAGTTGTCATAATTTAGTTTATACAAAAGAGTGCTTCTCCAGATAAGAAGTTGCATCCAATGATTTTTGCTCGACTCCTATTATATTATAGTTATTGTATTGTATCAGGAATGTACTAGAGACTAAAGAAAATATACATTTTTGTCAAAGAACCATGTCAAAGAACTATGTATATGAATTTTATCATGGAGGGAGAGTTACTTGAATAGGTTCTTGGGCTACTATCATTTTACATTTAGAAATTTAGGAAGCTATTTATTCACCTTTAATGACAGATCTGATTTCTGACTTTCTAAGGTTAAGATAGTCTTTCCCTAAAATACTATTTCACTTGAAGTTTGCGGCAAATGGATTATTATTATTATTATTATTATTGTTATTATTGTTGTTGTTGTTGTTATTGTTATTATTATTATTATTATTATTATTATTATTATTATTATTATTATTATTATTATTATTATTATTATTATTATTGTTATTATTATTATTATTATTGTTGTTGTTGTTATTATTATTATTATTATTATTATTATTATTATTATTATTATTATTATTATTATTATTATTATTATTATTATTATTATTATTATTATTATTATTATTATTATTATTATTATTATTATTATTATTATTATTATTATTATTATTATTATTATTATTATTATTATTATTATTATTATTATTATTATTATTTGATATATATCAGGGCACTCAACTACAGCGGTCATCAGCGCCCTTTAAAAAACTAATCATGGCAAAAGCCTGATTAAAACTTTCTGAAAACTATACAAGTGTAAAAAAAACTATTAAAAATAAATGTCCATAAAAAACATCAATCAAAACCTACTAAAAATTTTGTTCACTATATCCTAAACTCTAAACTAGACAAGTTGCTGTCACGACCAGATAGGTCATAATCTCGGAGGTTGGTAGCACTAATAAGACAATAGATTTCGTCTGTTTTTAGTGTCAGAACATTGCAAGGTGGATAGCTTTGTCCTGCAATAAAACAGAATTTGGGTAGAAATGAAATGTATCTGTATATAAAATGGCAAATTGCCATGATGTGGAGAAGTGAATTGAGCTACAGGAAGATAACAGAAACAGCGGGAGTGTCAAAAACATGCATGAAGGTCCTGGAGAACTGTACATCATTAATAGTTGTGTTAAGAGCCAGAGATATGGGAGATCTTGGAGGAAGTTATGCTTCTCTCTGTGACAAGGTTAATGGGAGAAGAGTCTTTGTTCAAACAAGGCAATGTACACTGACAAAGAAGTTGCTAAACAAGAACACTTCACTTGAATACTTACAAAACAAAAAATTAGACTACATTGAAATATACAAATTACATCAAATAAATTTTTGTAGAGTTAATCAGTTATGAGATATTTCTTGTTATTTGTTTTAAATTTCCAATACTTATACTTTCCTAAACTGGCAGGTCTTTCTTTTGTTTTCCTCTCTTGTTTATGTAAACAGAATATTATTTCAGAGTTATCACATAACGAATGATCCATAAAATACCTATCACTTAAGCACTGCTGTATTGCCCTATTGCCTTTGTACTTACAAGGAGATATGTAATATGAAAATGAGTAGAGAAAGTCATGTAAATGTAACACATGTTTTATTTAGCAAGTCTCAAAATTAGTTTTGACAGTAAAATCTTGTTATCAAATGTTTGGTGTAATACAATATATTCTCTATCTGCTATGTACGTGTTAGAAACAGTTGAAACAGTCTAAAGTGATCAACAAATACTACAAAAACTGTACACGTTAAATTTGTGATTGACATTACCATATTTACAAATTAAAAGTAATTTAAAATGATGAATGTTCAGTAAAACAGTAACTAAATATATTAGTAGACAAAATGAACAGTGAATGATGTAAATTACTTTTGTTGTCTGTACCAAGTACATAATAAGCAGAAAATACACTTACTGTACCTGACTTTGTATCACATATTTATCAGTACTATTTATTGTTTTAGATCAACTGTGAAATTTTGACTAGCTTATGAAATATTTAATCTGAATTGATTACAAATGAAGTGCATATCTTGAATATTTTAACAATATATTCGTAAGTTCTCTTCATTCTGAATGTTCCTTTATATCTCTAAGAGACAGACAAAATGTTAATAAACAAAAATGTAGATGTTGGTAAAACACAGGATGTATGTAAGACACAATCCTTGTTAATTGTTTGTATTTACCAATATTTACAGTTTTCTCCAAAATCAATACATTACTTGGTTTACTCCGGACATATACTGATTAGCTCTTTAAACATTTGACTATCACTTTAAGTCAAAATACACAATCGCACTTTTTATTTGTTTATTTCAGTATCTGTCAACAACAAAGCTCTTAGAACAAAAGCCAGCTACATTCTCAGTATATTTAAAGGATGTGACACGTAAATATTCAAGGAAATCTCGATACCAGATCTCCCATACATAGAGCATTGTCAAATATTTTCTTAAAAATGGTTTTAAGGATTTCTATGAATATACCTTGTTTAAAATACTTTCGATGTAAATGAAATAAACATCTTTACTGAATTCTGATTGTAGTGAGAAGTCTGTACATTCCTAGGACATTACCATAATGGTAAACTGTAAGAGACAGATAAAATCTTACTGATCCAATATAGAGATCTCAAGAAAACAAATGATTAATTCAAACATACTTTTGGTGGAATAAAGCCTTCACGAAGTATTTGTTGTTAGTTGTTTGAATTTTTCAATTACTATAGGTTTCAAGTGAAAGGTTATTAATAATTTTTAAACCCTAAATTATAAAAAGATAATCACATTTAAAATCAATTACCTAACGTCCAGCTTTAAAATATTTAACTATTGCTAGAAGGTAACCTACTTGCTACATTCTCTTATTTTCTTGCAAGACAAAGGTTATTAACAATGTATATTCCCATTAACATGAAGTACATAAATATATAAGTACTTATTAAGATCTTCACATGGTGAGGAACAAATCATCACATCGTCCATCCCACTCAATTTGCAGCATTCCCATTGCAAATGATCGCCACAATGTGGAGCTCCTAGAACGACATCTTCAGTATTTTCTTTTACTTATTTTGTTGCAATGCTATCTGAAAAGAATTGCAATAAACATTTTCTTTATCACAATTGATAAACACAGACGATGTGTGGATGGCTTTCCGCACAATACTAGAAGTCACAATATTAAACACATCAGCTAAATATAACAGGAAGAGTGTACCTTACCATTTGTCTCAAGCATACGTTAAAAGAATAACATTATTTTACAATAAATCTTATTATTGGTAATGTTCAGATACTAAGACTAAGATACTAAGTTGTCTACTGTAACGTACTCTATTCATCACATCATACCCACAGCAATCAATTTATGGCTTTGGATACCTGACAATGAGTGGTTATCACATTATTGTGTCTGTTACCCTCATATATTAAACAATGCATTTTCAAAAGTAACAACCGACTAAAATTCTTATCACAAGCGATACACTAGTGTGGCTTCTTCCATTCATGAACTGAATTATGTCTTTTCAACAGTGACAACTGAGTAAATCTCCTATCACAAACTTTATATTGGTGTAATTCCTGCTTTGATAAACTAAATTATGTCTTCAAATTTGACAAATCATTAAAGCTGTTATCACAGATTTCACATTAGTGTGGCCTCTTAGCTTCATGAACTAAATTATGTCTTTTTAAAGTGGACAACTGAGTAAAGCTCTTATCACAAACTTGACATTCGTGTTGCTTCTTACCTTCATGAACTAAATTATGTCTCTTCAAATGTGATAACTGAGTAAAGCTCTTATCACAAACTTTACATTTGTGCGGCTTTTTACCTTCATGAACATAATTATGGCTTTTCAAATGTGACAACCATGTAAAGTTTTCACCACAAACTTGACATTGGTGTATCTTCTTACCTTCATGAACTAAATTATGTCTTTTCAAATGCGATAACTGAGCATAGCTCTTATTACAAACTTGACATTGGTGTGGCTTCTTACCACCATGAACGAAATTATGGCTTTTCAAATGTAACAACCGAGTAAAGCGTCTACCACAAACTTGACATTGGTGTGACCTCTTAGCTTCATGAACTAAATTATGTCTTTTCAAAGTGGACAACTGAGTAAAGCTCTTATCACAAACTTGACATTCGTGTTGCTTCTTACCTTCATGAACTAAATTATGTCTCTTCAAATTTGATAACTGAGTAAAGCTCTTAACACAAACTTTACATTTGTGTGGCTTCTTACCTTCATGAACTAAATTATGTCTTTTCAAATGTGACAACTCAGTATAGCTCTTATCACATAATTTACATTTGTGTGGCTTCTTACCTTCATGAACTAAATTATGGCTTTTCAAATGTTCCAAGCGAGTAAAGCCCTTATCACAAACTTTACATTTGTGTGGCTTCTTACCTTCATGAACTAAAATATGTCTTTTAAAATTTGATATATGAGTAAAGCTCTTGCCACAAACTTTACACTGATGTGAATTCTTAGCCCCATTCACTAAATTATGTTTTTTCAAATTCGATACAGAGCTAAAGCTGTTCTCAGACATGCTACGCTGTTGTGTTGTATTGCTCGCATCACTTAAACTACTGTGTTTTAAGTATAAAGGTTCTATAGATCTGTCTGCCCCATCATTAAAATGACCATACTGATCGGAGTGTACGTATTCCGTTGCAGTCACAATATTACATTTAACACTACAGTTTTCATTACTATAATCAAGACGATCGATTCCATTACAGAAGCTTGTGTCCGTTGTTTGGACTTCAGCAGAGAAAAATGCTGACTTGCCAAGAGTAGCGACAGGAACTGCTTCTCGGTATAATCTGAAATGTTTCGGAACTTAGTATCATTTAATGTATTAACGAGATTGTAAAATCTGAAGACTGAATCAGTCAATGTATGCACAGTAATCGGTGACAATCATAGTTAAGTTAATTCATGTAAGGTAACAATGCTGCTCATTATAACTAGTTATGACTTTTGCTAATCCACAATATCTTCAAATAAATAATAAAGTCTTTCTAATGATCACAGTGTTTTGTATTTGTGGCATTACTAGAGATCCTTGTTATATGAACTCACAGTTACATCAACACCACTGTTTATTATAAAGGCAACTATTCAATTTATTTGTAATTAATTTCTATGACTATGAACATGGCACTAAAAGTATTTGTAAAAAGCGACCACTATCCGCAAAAGACACATTTATAATCATATAATCATTTCAGATGATGGAATTCAATATTGATCCCATAACCACAACAAGATACTAATGAACATATATGAAATATGACCCAAAAGTACAGGAAGGCTCTAATGAATAAACAATCAGAAATAATTGTCATCAAAATGCAATTCTCAAATTGTGTGCTTGATTAACATTACATATTTAATTCCTGTAGGGTTGCATCCTAAGAATTAACACTAACTTTGTTCCATCTGTATGAAGACCTCAGAAGCCCCTGGGTAAAATACCACTTGGAGTCACATAATTTGCGCGAAAATGTATTAAAATATATAATAAACGTTGCATCAAAAGGACATTTGAAAGTTAATTAAAACAAGTACATTTTAATGCAATAGCGTACAAGCACTTTCACTGTTTTTACAAATGCGTGTCGCTTTTCGGCTTACAGAAAATGCTTGGGTAATTGTCAATTTTATATTGCTCTTGCTGGTGAATGGTAAACAAATATGATACTCAACGGACAACTAACTACTAACAACTATTTAAGGATGGCGACTGATATCCCTGGTGTACCCTGCCGGTCATGGAGGAAACGTTCTGTCAAAGGAATGGCACCATGTCCAACTCCAACCTTTTATGTGTTCCAAAATCGAATGGTCTGCAACATACGAATGCTGTACAACAATCAGTCACATACTACACAAATATAACAAAACATCACTTGGCTTTGAAGAAACTGATGAAAATATATTTAGAGATAAGTGAAGCTTTTATTACAAATAATTATATCTGTGTAGCATTTCTTGCTTCAATGTTACTAGCTTTGCTTTTTACGAAATAAATACGTAATTCCCGTATCCTCAGCTTCATTATGTCAACTTATAGCTCTACATTAATTTTCCATATTATTTCTTTCATTGTGGCAAACAACCAAAATGGTGGAGTGGTGTAAATTCACACTTAATACCTTTAAATTAGGTATTCACTCGCTTTGTGGATCTGGGGTTCTCATATATCATTGTTTTGTCTTCATTTTAACACAGCACTCTTTCTGGACAAAACTTCATTATTGATTCACCTCTCCACGCATTCAATGATCGCTGCACTGTTTGAAAGTTGAAGAAACGCATGTACCAGATGTAGTGTGCTTTCTCACTTCAACACGTTCTGCCGACACTTCTTTCCTCCCTGCTTGTTCACTTGGTCGGTGACAGTTCTTCACATGTTCTAGGTAGTCTCTACCACAACACGATATCGGCCACAAAATTGATCTGTTCCTTTGTTACCAATGTATCGAATACTAATTTGCAGTTTTTTTACAAATACGCGTAAAAACGTATTTCTTTCCGTAGCACAGTCTAGTTTGTGTCTTTGTTACAACACAACTTCATGTCGCTTTTCAACGCTCACCAAACCCAGTGTTTGCAGACTTACATTACCTGTCGATTCTTAGACAACTCACTTTTCACATTTACACTGCCGAGGTTCACCAATTCATTTTAACTATACAACTTCTGAAAAGCTTCTGAAAACACAGATATTCTCAATTGGAGAAATAGATTCTTGTACATCTGCTGTAATGGAAAGGTATGGAGCACAGCAATAAGGCCCGCACTTCCGGTCTCAACGTGGTGGTAGCTTGTCTGCCACTTGTTCAAGAGGTCCCGAGTTAGAATCTCGATCAGGGTGAGTTACTTGGATAAGGGTTTTCCGGGGTTTTCCCTTATCCTGTAAGACGAATGTGGGGTAACCATAAGCTCTATGGACCCTGGGCTCATTTGAGCATCATTTTGACCCATTCCATTCATCATCCGATAAGACTTAACGGTGGAGGACGTAAAGTAAAAAAAAAGTATCTCAGCTATTGAATCTTCTTGTATGTTGATCTTTCGCTCTGCATGCGGCAAATGAAATCCCTAAAATTGCATTACACACTTAATTTCTTTGCGGTAAAAATTCACTGTCACCGTAAAAATACTAATTTCGGAATCTGTTTTAAGTTTTTCTGTCATTAGCTCTATCAGTTGTCTTTGGGAATGGTAGGAAGAAAAATAAGAAGATATACATTAACATATACTTAAAACGTCACAAAACACCGCACTCATATACTTTGCTTTCACCTATCAATAGCGAGTGAAGGAAGCTTTGAGTAGTGCTTTCCCTGAAGAAGCAGAACTTAGAGGTTCTCATATTCCTTTCTCGCGCCTTTGAGGAAGAAATAGAGATATGAAAGGAGAGAATATGGTCAGACTGATTCAAACAGAGGAATCCCATATCCATAGCTGTGTCAATGACATCTTAGAAATTATTTGCTTCAGTATTTTGTAAATGTTACACGAACCACAAAACAGTAAGAACCTGAAAGGACATTTGCTCTTGCGTAGTAAGGATGTACTTAGTGCTCTAGCACTAAGGGAGTTAAAGCAGAAATAATCATGAACTGCTTCAAAACAATGAGATGATGAAAAGGATGCTCTTGCACTAACTGAAGTTGAAGAAAATGCAGAAAAAGTGCTGACTTAATTAGAATGTGTAACATTTCATATAGTCTGAAGTGCTGCATTAGAAATGATTAACTCCTGTAAACCAAAGTAACTTTAACTTTGCCAACAGATCCAATAGATATCCATAATGCTGCTGACAAAAAACAGAATGAAGATGTGCAGAACTAAGATACAAGAAGAAGTAAACACATGCCTAAATAAAATCAAGGATTGACATTGTGTAACAGTTCTCCAAAGTTATTAAAACTATTTTGAAGTGCAAACAAATATCATAGAGAAAAAGAAATGTGATCAGAAGTTTCAAACACACTTTCCTCCAAGTAGCCAAAACAGCAAGTAACATATAAAGCAATCAAAGATAGCACTAACAACACAAGAACTGCATAATGTAAGTTACAACAGATGTTCTTATATGACGTTACTGCTAGTATGATATTGTAGTACTTCATAGCACAAAATACCTGCAAATAAGTGAACAGCCGTTGGAGTACATAGTTTTGTATATACATAATTACAAATATAATCTGTTTATTTTGTGGACAGAAACATGTTCAATATGGAAATTTGTTTTGTCTCATATAATATTGCTTAGAGCAAGTTCTACAGTATATTTGTATTAGTTCAAGAGCTCCATGGCACATGTACTAAAACATAAATGCTAGAGTAAACATAAGGCTTATAACTGAAAACAGTCAGGACTTACCTTGAACATTTTATTGGAGGAAGGACCGCATCCTGTAACAGAATAATTCAAATTTAAATTTTTCAAACAAATATCTACACAGTGTTTACTGTCCTGCTAAGATATTTAGAAGATATGTAGAGACAATATTTGATAATTGATCTTGCAATAATGAGTACGAAATCCAAGTGGAGAAAGTATAAGTTTGATTTAGAGAACACAGTACTGGAAACAGAAATGTTTAATAAATCAGAATATATGATTAAAGTGGTCAAGCACTTACAAATATTAAGGCAGCAACACAGACAGGAATGAAAGGTTAACATGTTAGATTCATTTATACCTATAACACCTTTGGTCATGACATCAAAGTAGCCAGTAGATTCCTCACTACAACCTGTACCTAGATTAATAATGATAATAATAAAGCAGTAAATGCAAATTGCTTTTAGTATACAGGTCTTCTCAAAAACACAATCATATCTGAACATACTTAAACATAGATACTGTATTGTATTTAAAATGTAAAAACCTGGAAGAGTGCCAATTGCCATTCTTTTTGTATACATACTTTTATGAAATGATATCCAAGATATCTATAAGGTTTTGGATCATACTCCAGAAGCTTATAGCTATGAGAGTCAGCTGATATGTCCTGGGCATATGTTTAAAGGTTTATGACTGAGTCGACTGTTGTCTTTGAATCAGTGACTTCAGTTTACTCTTTATTTAAGCACAAAAGATTATAATATTCTGCAACAGTACACAATATATTGGCGACATTACAAAACACTGCTCAGTCAAACTCAGCAGGTTTCTACATAACTTACCTTAGTATTATCACCAATTGATGAAGTTTCTGTTTCCAGCCACCAAGGTTCTTCTTTAATTTCTATTTTATTATCAATTTCATGAATACTGTGGTATTTCTTGTCAATCATTACAGGATCCTCTAGAAGAAATTCTTCCTCATTCTGTGAACCAATGTCTGAAAATAGAGTCTGTTGTTCAATTTCTGATTTCCCATTTATGTTGCAGTTGTTGCTCCATGTAGTAGTTTCGCTCTTAATCTGCTTGACAAGATCTTTGATAAAAGGAGTCTCTGATTTAATTTCTGTTTTGATGGTTATCTCACAATCAGTGACATCATCAATATTTGTGTTTGTTGTAACAACTTTATGAAAGAATTCTCTCTTGTTCTGTGAGGCTGTGTCATCTTCAAGGGGATTCTCTTCTTTGATTTCTATTTTCTTATCCATTTCAAATAACTGTCGAATTGGATGTTGCTGTTATTTCCAGAAATAAATCTGTGAAGGAAAAATCATATTTCATATACCAAAAACTATAAGTAACTTTAGCCATCAGCTTCATGAATCTATCAATAATTGTTCAAACCACACTAAATAGCACTGTTCTCTTATCATACAAACAACTTCTTGAAAACTTGAACCAGACTTAGGAAACTCAAAGACATGTGAAGATCTCAAACTACTGACAGTTGTCTGTGTATGTCAATGCTATTATCACTCTAGCTAGGTTACTGTGATACTGTATCAACATTAAACCTCCTAATCTGTTTAAAATGTCACGGAAAAATATCAAAGCAATCTCAGGTATACATATAACTAAAACAAATTGCTATGTAACAATTACCAATATCATTGTTTGTATTCTGCTACTGTTTTTCTAAGGTTTGCTGTGATATTTAATTAAGCAAGCATGGCATAACAGTTCTAGTAATAAAACATCCACAGAGGGCAACAAATCATACAGTTTGGTAAATAGTGTCATACAACTTTTTAATTTAACACAACAAGAACCAAGGATGCAAGAAAAGACTGAAACAATTTTCCTTAAGATTAAACAAGTGATGTATTGTTATTTATTAACTCAATGGTACGAGGGCATATCATATATAAATGGGAAGTTTGATGTAACACTATTGTTGGTAATAATTTTGAGGAGAAACTTGGTCAGTATGTTGGAGGGGGGGGGTTATCTACACAGAGGGTACAGTGTGTGCACGCACTGAGGAGAATGGGGCTGGGCCATGACTGAGTAAGAACTGCACATGTCTGTTACACAACGCATCATCCTCCGTTTTCTTGCAAAAAAGGGCACCAAGCCTTTGGAAAGTTTTAGGCAGCTCTGCACACAGTTTGGGGAAGAAATAATTTGGAAGACTGGAGTGTACGAGTGGACTAAATATTTTGTGGTGGGAAGAGAAGTTGTAGAAAATGAACCTCATAGGGGCAGATCGGACACAAGCATTACTGCACATAACATTGTTCCCATTTGTAACATTATTAAAGAAGATGGACGCATAAAGGAATCTGAAATTTGTTCTTTTTTTCCACAAGGACAAGTTATGGAAGTATTTTATCATCTGAGATGAACTCCATTATAGAAAACTGTCTGCCGGATATGTGATTTGTGATGAAACATGGTGCATTTATACACAAAGCAAGCAAGCATGGAGTGACAGCGAGGAAACTGAGCAAGTCCGGTCGAAGTCAGAACACGCCCATCTTCTGGAAAGGTGCTAGCATCCGTTTTCTGGGACTCTGTGGGCATTTTGCATTTCTTTACTAATGAAGGACTATCAATGCAGCCTATTAATGTCACATTATGGATTCAGCAATAGCTGCATATTGCAACGAGTGATGCCACATACTGCATTGGACACCTCTGGAACACCCTCCTTACAGTCCTGCGACTAGCATATGTTTGGACCACTCAAATAAGACCTAGGAGGACAGCGGTTTGAAGAATCTACTCTACCGACAGCCAAAACGTTAATTTCTCCTAAATCTCCTGTCTCCTGTTTGATTCTCTTATGTTTTCCTAGTGTTACACTAGCACTTTCATGTAACTGTTTAAAGAGGTTCATAAATAAATGCAGAGATGGTTGATATATATTGGGATATCTTTCCCTATACACCATAAGCCTTAAGGCTGGACCTCATTCGGAGCTTAACAGACGGAGCCTTTGGAATGTAAAAAAAAAAGAAAAACACCATACAAGAACGAACTACATTCTTCTACTCTCTCCATACCCTATGGGCATGTCAGCTGTTTCTGCATTGGTAAATCCTATCATCATTCACAACCTACTGCTTGAACTATCACTGACTAGAATGTGGCAATGTACAAATGAACTGCAAACATCTGTAAACAAACCATAACAAAATCATATCTAGCAGCTAAGCAGGTTGAATGGAACACATAATTGTCGCTGTGTAAAAGTTACAAAATAGATATCTCGTGAGCTATTGGCATTACAATTCTGCGGAAAACATCATAAACATTCTAATTTACCATACTTTGGATCTTTTATGTCATTAGGCATTGTTCTATTTTAAAAAGTGCATGTTTGCTATAAAAATACACCTAAGTGTTATTAAATTCTATTTATAGGCTAAAACTATGAGCCCCTGACTATCAAACACTGTGAAAACTGCACACCAATAACAGTGTCCATTTCAGAAATATTGGACCTGCAAGTTTTAGATGATTCAGCCTTTATTTTACCGGGACATAAAGACTTAGCCCATATATGATTCATGTTCATTTGCCAGGAATATTAAAAAAAAAAAAACAACTATTGAACCTCTATGCTGACTTCCAATAATAGGCTCATCTCACTACTGACAGAGCTTTCTAAAATAATGAAGTATACAATGGTTAAAGCATACATGAAGCTAAACAATATTCTCCTATCATCCTAGTTCGGTTTTAGTTATACATACATGCAAACTTTAGAATTAGTAAAAGCCTTGGATAAAATAGAACTACCGTTACAAACTTTCTGTGATTTAGCTATAGTATTTGACAACCTCCTCCTCAATAGTTAGAACTTTATGGTTTTAATGAGATCTCTATTAAGTAATATAAATATTTCATAACCTCCAAGAAACCTCAATAAATTAGATATGATTTGAAATCTAGCATAAAGTTGTCACTAAGTATCTATGTTTGAGCCATTGTTATGTTTTAACAGCTATTCACATTTAATTTCAGTAAGGAGCCAACAGATGTGCTCTTTGCACATGATACTAGGGTACTTATATCAGAAAAGTGACATCAGCAAATCAAGAGACATTGTAAATAACACATTCAAAAAGTTCAAATTTGCTTTGAAGATATAAAACTATCATCTTTATTAAGTTTAAAAGAAAGCATAAGTGCGAAATGGAGTTAACAATTAGATACAGCAGTCTCACTAATGTATTTCAAACAAAATTTCTTTGTTTCTGAAAAGAAGATCCAGTTAGAGAAAACAAATAAAAGTCATGCAATGAAAACTTAGCTGTGATTGCTTTGTATTAAGAAATGTAAAAGTCTACTGAAGCAAAATGACTAATTTTAAAATAAATGTGTTGGCATAACCCTCCTCCTTTTCTGTCTCTTTCCAGCTCCTATATTCAGTAAACTTATCGCTCTTGTTGCATGATGCAGTATGCCATGTGAATCGTCTGTCCCCTGAGTACAATATGCTGTAAAGTACTGTGATGCTGTCATATGTATATCTGAGTGTTGTGATAGTACCTCCTGTAATTTCTAAGTTAAAAGGAAACTCTTCATATCAAACTTATGAGGTGATTGCTAATCAGTGAAACAGAGAGGACAGATACAAATTATTATGTAGAGGAGGAAAGATGATAACCAGGATATCTGGAACTGTCGGACTAGCTCCATCTACTGATGCCAGTCCCTTTAGCAGATGATGCCAGTTGTGGAAGAGGAAATTTAAAATTGTAGGAAACAGTGTTTCTTAGTTGGAGTAGAAAAAAGTAAAAAAAGACTATTTTGTGATAGATGAGATGTAAGGTTATGGGAATCCAGTAATCTGTGGGTTTAGTTACTTTGTTATGGTAGCAAGTAGATGATATCTGCCAAATTTGTAAATTGATTTGTGTAATTTGATTTAACAATGAAGTTTGCATAATAATGCTTGGTATAGATTCCAGAAACCCAGATATTAGATATGCAGAGAAGCTGAAATGAGACGTCTGTAACTGAGGTAACTGATGGCAAATGTACCATATTTAAGAAGATATTGTTTGTACTGGCTTAATTCTAAAATCATAATTATTGTTGTTACAAGAAAACGAGACAACAACTGAAAATTATATTGCATATCCGTATTCAACATGGAAAAAAAAAGACATTAAAGTCCAGTGGTTTTGTTTCCATAAAGGCTAAATTTTGTTGTTCAGTATTTTCTGATATTCATTTACATAAGTGTACAAGGTCCAGCTGCATTAACCTCATGGGAAAAAATCTTCATAAAGAAATATGAAAGAAAATTGTTTAATTTAAACAATACCTTTGAAGAAAACCCAAACTTCAACTTCATCAAGATACCGACCGACAGAGGCACCTATCTCCTCCAATGAGTACACCAAACCAACATTGACAACAGCTGATGTTAGGAAGATCCTAATGAAACGCATTGAGTATTAGTTCGAATCAAAATTATATTACTTTTGTGCTTCATTGTAACATAGTCCTTACACATTGGAATCATTATATTGACACCCAATTATCAGAAGCCGCGACCAACTGGCGGCTGGGTGAGGGCCAGAAGAATGGCGAACTACGCTTCTGCATGGACTACAGGAAGCTGAACGCTGTCACCCGGAAGGACTGTTTACCCTTATCCCGGATTGACGACACCCTGGACACGCTAGCTGGCACACAGTGGTTCTCAACCCTGGACCTGAAATCCGGCTACTGGAAGGTAGCTCTAGACCCAAGAGACAAAGAGAAGACTGCATTCTCGACAGGCCAAGGGCTTTGACAGTTCACAGTTATGCCCTTTGACCACTACAACACACCAGCTACCTTCCAACGCCTCATGGAGTCAATGATGAGAGGGCTGACTTACGATGCTTGCCTGCTATACCTGGACGACATCATCATCGTCGGGACGACTTTTGAAGACCATCTCGAGAATCAGACTGCAGGCGACCAACTTGAAGCTGAACACGAACTGGCAGCTCTTCTGCAAGGAAGTTAACTACTTGGGCCATATAGTCTCAGCAACAAGAGTGGCCACAGATCCGGAGAAGACACATGCTGTGAGAGATTGGCCTCGACCAAAGGATAAGAAGGAGTTGCATAGTTTCCTGGGGCTGTGCAGCTATTACCGACGCTTCATAAAGGGGTTCTCCAATATCACCAATCCCTTCACCCACCTGACAGAGGAACACTGGCCTTATGTTTGTATGGAGGATGCAGAAGACGCTTTACTGCACCTGAAGAAGAACCTGTGCAGTGCTCCAAATTTGGGTTTCCCACAACCAGGTGGCACCTTCATTGCGGACACCGACGCCAGCGAGCATTTCATTGGAGGTGTCCTATCACAGATCCAGGACAGCCATGAGCGGGTGATAGCCTACTACTGCAAGACGCTATCCAAGGCAGAGAAGAACTACTGCATCACCCGACAAGAGTTACTGGCGGTAGTAAAGACCTTGGAGCACTTCCAGAAGTACCTGTACGGTCAGCCATTCCACTTGAGGACTGACCATTCCGCCCTAACCTGGCTATTGAGCTTTAAGAACCTGGAAGGTCAGACAGCATGTTGGATCCAGAGGCTGCAGGAGTACGACTTCACCTCGGAACATCACAGAGGAAAGAGCCACGGTAACACAGACGCTATGTCCCAAAGACCCTGTCCAGAAGAGTGCGGCCAGTGCACTAGACTGGAAGAGGAGGAGCGTGCCGCAGCAGTCTGAGTAGTCACGGCAGTGCCTGCAGATGGCTGGGATAGCACTGGCCTGAGGAGGGAGCAGCTGGCACACGCAGACTTGGGGCCGCTCTTGAGGGAAGTGGAGGCAGGGACAAGACCAACCTGGGAAGACATCTTACCGAGGAGTGCCACGTACAAATCGTACTGGACCCAATGGGACTCGTTGATGATCAGAGAGGGTGTGCTGTTCCGGGTATAGGAATCACCCGATGGGAAGACGCAGAGAGAACAGTTGGTAGTTCCCCAGGGTAAGCTCCTGGAAGTCTTGAAGGAAGTGCACGCCAGTACTTCAGGAGGACACATGGAAGTGAACTGAACAATTGAGAAACTTTGGCAGCTCTACTACTGGCTGAGGCTACCAGCAGACGCTGAGAGATGGTGCCATCAATGTCATGTGTGCACGGCGAGTCGCGGCACCCAGTCTAGGAGCCGGGGTCGCATGCAGCAGTACAACGTCAGACCACCATTCGAACGAATCGCCATTGACATAGCTGGACCGTTCCCAGTGTACGACCCAGGAAACAAGTATCTGATGGTGGTCATGGACTACTTCAAAAAGTGGCCGGAGGTGTATGCCATCCCGAACCAGGAGGCAAAGACAATCACAGACTGCCTCGTGGAGCAAGTGTTCTGCCAATTTGGGGTGCCGTTAGAGCTGCACAGTGATCAGGGTACCAATTTTGAGTCCAACCTAATGAAGGAGGCACTACAAAGGCTTGGGGTGAACAAGACCCGCACAACGCCTCTACATCCCCAGTCGGATGGCATGGTCGAAAGATACATCAAGACCTTAGAGGAACACCTGAGTAAGGTCGGGGCCAGCCATCAGCGAGACTGGGACGTCAAGGTGCCACTGTTCCTGCTGCCCACCGCTCATCTACACACGACACAACTGGAATGACGCCAGCCAGCTTAATATTCGGCTGAGAGTTACGTCTCCCCTGCGATCTGGCTTTTGGAAGTCCTCCAGAAGCAAAACAGTCAGCAACCGAGTATGTGGAGAACCTGGTAGATATGCACGAGATGGCTCACCAGAACATCCAGAAGGCGAGAGGTGAAGAGGATTAACGACGTGGTCTACCGCATCCAGATGGTGCCCTGAGGAAAAATGTTGGTAGTACACCTGGATCGCCTGGCCCACTACGATGGTGCTGTTCAGGATGACCAGCTTTGAGGAGGGAGCAGTGTAACCCTATTAACCCAGTGTAACATCTCCGGAATGTCTTTTCCTCCTCATGGTGAAGAATTCTCCAGAATCATTTAGCCACCTATAAATAGAAGCACGATTCGACGGAGAACTCAGTTCAGTTCTCGACGAACAGCCAGAGGAGCGCCGTGCTAGTGAACGGACTGGAAGACTGGGTATGTGTATCAGAGGAGTTGTAAGTAATTGTGAGTGTAGAGTGGACCTGTGACAGACGAACTGGCGAATTGTAATTGTGTGAACTACATAATTCTGTGTAATTGGCAAGTGTTCCAACTGTCATTCGGTGGAAATAAAGAACATTTTGAGTTTGTGCAATTGGACTTTTAATTTCACGAATTCACAAAGTCACAATATTTGCAGCAGAATTCTATTTTATAGAATCATTAATAAAGGTTTAAAGCCAGGTTGATCTATGTTTACAAGAGTTATTTATGGGATAAGATGAAAAATAAAGTACTAAAAATTGATTTACACATTTTTGAAGAATTACAACATATCAGGATAGAAACTAACATTATTTTAGAATATGAAAAAAGAGAAGATAATAACAGTAAAGAATACAAAAATTCTAAAACTCAAATAATTATTATTCTTACTGGTAAATACGGTATGCGCCAAAATATACAGTACTCATTTTTGCTCAGTATGCATGCGTATACCTGAGGGTCTGCATGTTGTTAAATTGCCAAGATGTATAATTAGTTGTGTAAAGAACGTTCTGTTTTGTGACTGGAAGTAAGAACGGATCTTGTGACAAAGAAAAAGTGTTTATAGTGGAGTATTATTTTCGCTGATATGGAAATGGTTATCAAGGCAAGGCAAGTTTAAAGTTAGTGGTGGAAAACTATCATGAATACTTCAATAAGCCACCACCTAGCAACAGTTATGCAATCTGTTATTAAAAAATTTCATCGTTTGGGTAGTGTATTGTGTCAACACAAGGGAAGGTCCGGTGGGCCTGTAACATAGGAACATAGTAATTGTGCCATTTATTGAGAATCTAAGAAAGTTTTGTCATGTCAGAAACATGCAAATGAATAGACAGTGGTCCAATAAGATGGGGTGACCTGCCACACTACTCGACAGTCTATGGCTATGCTGCACGAAACCTTTTCAGGACGAGTAGCTTCCCGAAGGGCTCTGTTCCCTTACCCATCATATTACCCCGCTGTCACAGCACCTGATGCTTACATTTGGAGAATGTTAAAGGAGAAAGTTCTCAAATGCTCAGATCTATCCCAAACTGTGTCTGCATTACGTCAGAAGATTGTTTCATTCTTCGGGACTCTGCAGCAAACTGTGTTCCAGAAGATGTTGGAAAATCTCTGTGATCATTATGAACACTGCCTACAGTACAATGGGGCACACTTTGAACATTTACACTATCATCTTGATACATAAGGTAATGACCATAAGAGTAACATAGTTTCCAACCAATATGAGGCCGTAAATTAAAAAAAAAGCATAATATCCAGTACTCTATATTTCGTTTAGCTATTTTCCTGTTCTTCATGTCTTAAAGCATAAATAATGCAGGCAGTGTACCTAGACCAACAAATGGTACAAAACTGTTCCGACAGTATTAATATAGTGCAATAAAAATTTATAGTGATCTTCCATTCTACTTGAAAAAAATTAAGTAATCCCAAACAGGAAATTTTTAATGAGGATCTAAAGTAATTCTTACATACTCAATTTGCATATATTTAAATATTCATTAATGCCCCATTAACAATATTTAGGTCAGATATAAGGTATTTTGATTATTTACATATTGACCTACAGTAATGGCCTGAGATTAATGCTTGAAATGTGGTGGTTCATAGTTTTTAATTTTTTAATATAAAATGTAACAAAAAGACAATAAAGATACCAGAGTACTAGTAGTGGTAGATGTATTATGAATATGCTGCATGTGCCACAAATATATGACATGTTGAACGTCCATGTACTTTGCTCAGGCTGGTACCTGAGATATGAACAAAGAAACAAAGGAAAAACAAATGCTATGAATGTGTGAACCAGATGGATAAATCTGAATGAAGATGTACATGATAATTATTTGATTATGCATTTGCTAATAATAATTTATTTAATATGGCAATTTTCCAGCTAAATAAAATACTTCTCCCAATATATATTATAAATAATCTATATGCTTTAATTTAAGTTACATATATGTGTACGTGTAATAAAATGTGTTAATCTGAGTAATTGTGTATAGAGTAGAATTTAGCAGTTGAGAAACAAGTAGCTGACTCAGTAGTAATAAAGTGAAATACAGTTGATGTTACATAACAATAAGGATGTAAACATGTGTGTAATGAACATGCTGACCAACTAGCAGAAAAAGGTGCAATACAAAATATAAAACCCGTAAGACAAACTGAAATTAATAAACAATTAAAGAACATTAAGCTACATTTGAAAAGACAGCAGAAACTTGATGAAGAAGATAAACTAAAAGACAAGGATTATAACATTGGAGACAAAACTGACATACAAAAACTACCAAGAAAAACTGCAGTGGTCCTATTTAGAATGGAAACTGGCCATGATTGTCTTTCAGAACACCTTTATAAAAAACACTACATACCTACACCAAAATGTATCTGTAAAGAGGATGTCATCATGAACAAACACCATTTGGACAAATGTAATGGTCTCAAAAGTGGGAACCTACAGGCTTTATATTGGGAAGCTAGGGGGAAAATGATACAAATCAACTAATCCCCAGTGCCATTAGTCAACAACAACAACATGTGACACTTCTGAGGCAAGAGGACACATCGATGTCTCCTTGTAGAGGAACTGAAATGTAATGTTTATGAGGGGGTCATGTGAGGGTGAGTCAATAAAGACTGAGAGCAACTCTTTGTTGTTGAACACAACAATGGCAGAACTGCAGAAACAACTTCACATGATGACAATGGATTAGCTCTGATTGGTAGACAAAGCACACACTCACTTGCCCATGCATTTGTACATAGAGAACAAACGACTTAGGTCAGTTCGTCAGAAGCCTACAGGGAAAATGGAGAGTTACGCAAAGAGCAACACACTGCATTAAAGCTTTGCTTTTGTTTGCAGAAATCTGACAGGGAAACTTAGAGAATGCAGCAGGAGACATATGGTGATAATGTTCAAGATATTGAGCGAGGGCCGTGATTCTATAACAAAGTAAGATGGACTAGGGACTCTGGCAAATATAACAAGGCTGGCATTATTGTTTGTGAAGACCTGACGATTAGAACTGACAGTCTTGTAGACATGTTACAGAGTTCCCATAGCAGGGTTTTACCAATTCTGCATAATCACTTAAACATGAGACATGTCTGTGTAAGGTGAGTGCCAAGATTATTGACTCCAGTACAAAAGATGATGGAGGTGGGAGTGTGTATGGAACTACTAAGGCTGGTCGAGATGCATACCTCAATGTCATCATTACAGGTCTTTACCTGTCTGTAAAAGGAAGTCAGGAAGAAGTATTTTGCTACTTTGGAGGCTGTCGTGAAGAAGTTGAAGGATGGCTTCCAGTGTGTGTCTAAGGATTGGCAGAAGCACATGCACATATAGCAATTGTAGCCAATCTCTATATTTGCTTGTAAATTAATTCCGGGAGGCAGAATCGCTCTTAATAGCAAATGAGGCTTAAATCCTCATGTACTTAGGCAGTAACATTTAGACACAATCAGCAAAATTTAGAATAGCTACCACAAAAATCTCTCAGGTACCTTGTACAAGAAACTAACATTTCAGAACTTTTGGTACAGAAACCAACAGAACTTTTAAAACTCAAATCATATAAGGTTACAGTTGTCTAGGATTTACTCAATGACCACTAACTCGGGTAAGTTTGTGTAACTGAAATATAAGAAATGTTGATAGAACCATCAATTTATGATTAATAATGTTCAACGACAAAGAATGGTTTCATTTACATGGACACATTTCATCACAACACAATTGATAAAGGAAATTGTGTTCATGAGTATCCCTTAGATGATACAAGAATCAGCGTATCGTGCACAGTAAATGAATGCTGAATAATGTGTGTCCAACTTTTGCAGGAAGGTACAAAAATAATATACTGGTCCCATGTTTCCAACAGCTAATGACATATAATGTCCATCTGGATACTTCCAGCAGAGGTCTACCACAATGGATTCGGCAGATGTGTCATTTATGTACTGTAGGAATTCTTTAAACAATCATTATTAAGGTTTAAGTCTAACTTGGTCCTTTGATGTTACAATGTTTTGGTAATATGCAGCCAAAACTGCATAACAGATTCTTCATCATGAATTATTGCACTGTCATTTACAGTTAGTTATCTGCGGGGGTATATAGACCACTATTTCATTACGTGTGGCAGAATGCTGACTGCGATATTAGTGAACCAGTGGACAACTTCAACAGTGTAATTGACGTGGTGTTATAGAATGTGCAAATATAAAATGTGTTCTGCTTTTCTTCACTGTGCATTTTGTAGTCATCATATTGCCGAGAGCATTTTACTGAAAGTCCCCATGTACATTTATACTAAGATATCCACATTATGTATGGAACCTAGAATGGAGCTAGAGTGATATATAGAGCATGATTGTAGAGTTTTACAGAAAAACACCCAACAGCACATTGAGAGCCAAGTAATGATCCTGTAACCAACCATTCATGTTTCATACAAATATGTTTATCCCAGCTCAAATACTTCACTTGTTAGTTGAACATAAAGCATTGTTGAGACTTGAAATCAGACATTTGAAGATGGTATTATGAAAATCTATAAGGAAGCACATAAGACAAGATACTGTTAACAACATTGTTAACATATATGTGTAATAAAATGTATTAATATTACCTGAGTAACTGTGTATAGAGCATACTTTAGCAGTTGTGAAACATGTAACACAACCAGTGTTTGAGTCCGAATTATTAAATCTATTGAGTTAGTTTTCACAGATCAGAATCTGATGCATAACATTTTATTTGCATGTTTTTGTTAAGGATAAACAGTGTTAAACAGTTAAGGATAAACAGTTTTCAGTGTTAAAAATACATACACGAGTAATAAACTGACACACAGTTGATGATATTACCTAACAATACGGACAGACAGCACTTCCGTGTCCTCAGTAGAGGGACTGAGACATCATGATCATGAGAAGATTGTTACAGATCACACAGATAAAGTTTATATCATAAATAGAAACTGATGCCTTCCCTTCACTATCAAAAGATACATTCTGCTTATATCATCAAAGCTTAAGAGGGTTACACAATAAAATGGAGGAGCTAAGTGTACATATACAACACTTAAATTGTAATATGTTCGTAATTTGCTAACTGAGCACCAGATAACACAAGAAGAGTTAAAAATGTGTTAACCATAGGTCCATATTATGTTCCAGAACTAGATTATGTTATATAGATGCAAGTATATTTGTTAATAGTTCAATAAAGTTCACAATCATACATGATGCATCTTTCGGTGAAAAACACAATTTGAATGCAATTCACAAAAGTAGAATTTGGTACAAACTGATGTGTAACTTAAAGAAAGCACAGGACACCTTCAAGTATTTATAAAGATATTGCAAAGATTTATATTAAAAATTATTACCCTTATTGTTGAATAAATATATTTTGTTTTAAGCTATCTTATTAATAATTATAATAACTTTACAACAAAAGTTGCTGTGCATGACCACACTACAAGAAATGCAGGGAGTCTCATCGACAACAAATAACTTAGAACTGTTACAGAAGGAATGTTACTACTGCACAATAAGAATTTACAACAATCTTGTACACTACTTAAAACTATTAGGTAAATCAAAAGTCTTTAAGAAAGTTTTAGTCATTCTTATATACTTACTGCTTGTAAAATATGGAGGAATTCTTTAACATTCCTTTCAGCATTTAAATTTGTAATACCCACGACAGATGACATACGACTATGATTTGATGTTCTACTTTATTACTGACCTACTGTAATCTATGTCCTGAAGTAATCTTAAAATGTTGGTGATTCACTAATTTCCAATGTTATTACATAAAGTTAAAAGAAAAACAAACTTATAGATGCCAGTGTAGTTGTGGTGGAGGGTATATTACTAGTAATAATGCATGTACCATAAATGTAAGACATGTTCAATGTCTCTCAGTTTTGTTCTCGGTACGACCCGACAAGCAGCAGACATTGTTTACATTAGAAATGGGAGATACCTATAGCACACGATTTTACACATTTGTCGCACTCGTCTAGTCCAGACGCGGTCAATATAAGGTCAAATAGAAGTTAACATTTATGAAGTTACCTTAACAATTAGTAATAGTCTAAAACGTTATCACTTCGTAAACCTGCTACCAACGCACCCGTCTTACTTATACGGTTAACTTTCATAATAAAATTACGTTTTGAAGACTTAAAACCATGCCATATGTAGGAATTACAGCTGCGAGAGCCCTTTCAATAACACAAAAGATACAAATTTCCAAATGATAAAAAGTACCGTTACACCACAAACCTATGATTTGCATTAGCTTTCCTCATGGTCAGTAACCATCAAACAAATAAATGTCTTACCTGTGAAATTACAAGAACCTAAATCTTTCAATTCATGAACTGCTATTTCGAAAGCAGAAACTTGATCAAGTTCAATGTAAATAACTACAGCTCATCGTCCTTTGAATCATTTATCTTAGGTGTGAACTATTTGATTTACTAGACAGTGATATGATCAATTTGGCAGTTGTTTTAATTTAGTCTGGGTACATCATGCTAAACTGCGTTCTCAATGGGATTTTAACACAAGAAATTAAGGGACACTGAGTAAAGAAGAAGAAAATATATATGTGGAAAATATCAACAGTGTGAGGGAAAACGCATCAATAAGAACGGCCATTCAAATTTCTAATAATTTTGTTTGAGTGGTCTGAATCCAAAGTTATACCTCAGGTTAGGATAATTATTGATGTTATATGTTTGGTAGTGGGGATAAAAAAAAAGGCATGTTTTGATGTATGGTGGTGTAGTTATAATTATTTATGTTGATTTGGTGAAGTTATTTTGTGTATTAAGTGTCCAAATGAACAAAACAAACTGATTGTTAGCCTCATTGTCCTGAACGAGTTTCACAAACCTTGTTAGAACAAGTCTCTTCTTACATGTCCATGTTTCAGTGAATGTTGGAAGAATAAACTCTCAGATTTTTAATTAAATTTTTCTTTCCAATGTAGCGTAAAGCATTGTGACGTATTTAACTCTGTCCGCATTGCCATCTCTGGTAGAGATGTAATGGTCAGGGCCACCCGGATTACGTCCATGAAGGTCAGGTACAACGGCTACTCTCGTATTTAGCAATTTTTTAGTGGATGTGCGAAAGGTAACAAATGTAGAATATCTTGTTTTCCCAGACGTGATATAACAGTACTTGGTAAAGGTGTACTTTAACGGCGTAGCAATATGGTGGTCGTGTCTTCATGGCTCGAGCGTTGCCAACATCCAAAGCATGCTCTCGCGAAAAATACCAACACTACATAAGCAAACTAGTGATACTTATTGATGATAGAAAGTTGCACATTCGTGCATGTGAGTAGTTATTAAGCTTCTGTGGCATATTCCACCAGTGATTTTGTCCTCTACTTACACCTCAATATGTGATATTTTTCGTAGGTGTCCTTGCACAACAAACATTTATACTTCACATGTGGTTATGTACATTTGTCTGATTGCACACTTTAAAATGGAAGCCATGTACTACCATTTTAGTTATGAGGTGCCTTAGTTGGTAGTTCGTGCCTTTCCAGTTCTGGTTGGTCATTGCTCCTGTGTAGTAAAAATCTTTGCATATTTCTTCCCTTTGCTGTTGCAGACTTCCAATCGCTTAACTGCAGCTGTGTGTGGTCCTTAGTATTAGTTGATATCCTATATCTTCTATGAGGAAGCTTTCTCCTGTTAGGACTAAACTAGTGATACTGTAATACATAAGGAAATGGAGACAGTGTAATATTGCTTACGCACTCAGCCTCAGCGGCTTCACGATAATAATGATAAAAATTGGTTATTTTTAGTATTATTATTATTGTCATTATTATTGTTGCTATTTGTTTATTGGTTATTACTTATTATTTAAAAACTAAAAAATTGTAGCGCATAGGTTTCGGAATATTAAATATTTCTTGTAGTTAAACATTTTACTGTATTCGCATTTCAGTATTGTTAGTTTATAATAATGAATAGAAAATTTGTTCATATTTATTCTCTGTGTTCACATATTCCAGAGCTTTGCAGTTGGCAACAACTTGTTTCCATTCGCGTCATTCCATCCCAACATAACTGTATGTCATGAAAGAGCACCTTTACACAGTAATTTTATGTTAGGTTCCCTGGAATTCATGTTCCTAATTTGTTATTCAAAAACCTGCAACAGCAATCCTACATATGACATGGTTGTTTTTGATTGGATGTGTAGATGTTTGAATGTTACAGTAGTGTAGATAGTAGCACCTTCTCTGTAGAGCCATTGCACAAATTTAACATTCAACTTAAAATCATGCAGATAACATAGCCAGATGCAGCTCTGGGCGAATTGATTAGGTGACTCAGAAAATTCACTAACCTAAATTTGTAAAATCATTAATACTGTCATATGATCAATGCAACAAGTTTAAAGTAGACTAATGATTGTGTACAAAATTGTAATAGGGACAGTATTAAGTGGCTGATAAACTTCTACCAGGAGGGAAAACGGAAAACAAAATTTACAATACTGAAATAAAAACAAAAGAAAGGTGCTAATGCCTATTGCTTCAATTATTAGTAAATTTAAATAAGACTCACCTTACTGCATATGTATCAAGTCAATTTTTCTGTTTTTCATCCTGATAAAAGCTTCTATGATATCTTCATAGAAGGGGCGAGTTTTCATCAGTTCAATGAGCATGTCCTTGTGAATGTAACTTGTAGTCAACGATGTTAATCTGCTATTGCCTAAGCTGTTTTGGAGATAAGTTTTTATTCTCTTTAAGAATGAAAGACTTCATTCTGCAGAACAACTAGTGGCCGGTATTCTAAGAATGAGGCCAGTAGTACTGTTTTGTATAATAGTTACTTCTGCACAGCCATTTATGCTCATACCAACGATTCTTAAATTTTCTGGTGTATTTTGAACATGCTTCGCCACAAAGTTTTTCTAAAGATGCCACTGGTATTGGCCTATGGATATTTACCATGTCACGCTTGTCATTTTTCCATAAAGAAAAGAATGTTTGGAGAATGGAGCATACCAAATCATGTGTTGGATTCACTGCAAGTTTCTTAAATAAGAATAACCAAACAGTTCTCGTATCACACAGTAATCATTGGTCACACAGAAAAAAAAATTATGTTTCATTTTCACACTTCATGCAAACTGATGATAAACAGTAGCACATGAGCACACTAGCACAACATGGGGGGTTTGCTTTGAGAGGGTTACCACTTCTTTAGTTCGAACAATGCTTCTTGAACATGAAACACTCAAATGAAAGCTTTGATGTGAGTCTCTTATCTGTTTTCCCTGGCCTACAATGGCAACAATATGTCAAAGCGATGAATTCACCCTCTCACGTATCACTGAATTGTCTATTTTACTCACTGCTATTCATGGAACTGAGAGAAGAGACTGAGGTACAGTCTCCAACAAATTAAATAGAATAGTTCCTGAAAAGTTTCTCATTTACACACAATAAGCTAACATAGCGTTAAGAAAGTATATCTCTTCTTAAAGAGTTTGAAGTTTTAGTATTATGATAAGAAGTATTATCTATAACTAGCACCGAGTTCCGTGGTAAATTTGGATTTTACAGTTTACATAGCTATATAACATAATTTGCAGTATTCATTTCTTTATGAAAGTCTCCAGTTTTCTGCCATGATTTAAAACTGTTTCTTGCACTTCTTTAATCACTGTGAAATGCTCAGAGAGCAGTGATCCTTATGTACTGTCTCTTCTTTAAGGTATTCATATACATTAGCAATCTCCTCACAAGTTTGAGGTATTATCACAACACTCATATATGCATATAACAGCATCACAGTACTTTATCATCTACTGCACTCAGGGGACAGACAATTCACATGGCATAGTGCTGGCTCCACCAACTGTCATGCACAATGTGCCTATACAGTTCACATGGTGCCGGCGTGCCTGGTCGCTGCTGGCAAGTGCTAGGGAGATACGACTTGCACAGTCTGCGAATAGTGGTGGGAGCCGCTGATCCCCAGACTTCGCAGCCGTACGGAATCAGGGGCGGTATAATCGCCCGATACAGGTGTAGTTTGAGGTGCGTTGGCATGGTGGATTTGAGAATAGGGTATAACTGTGTTAGCGCTTGCGGCATACCCGCATGTCAGATTTCAATTGGTTGGTGTTTACTTTTGATTTGGGTTCTAATTGGAGCTATGAGATCTCTTATCCTCAGGTGAATGGTTATAGGAAATGGATTTGTTGTTTGTTGGCTGCTCAGTTGTCTCAATAATACACTGGTTCGTTGCAAAAATGATTTAATTTAATTCTCACTAAGTTCGTTGATTCAGATTGATTTGTAGCGGTGACCACCTGTTACTAAACTTCCTAACAGAATTCTCTTACTTCTTTATACGGCGAATACTTTGCTATTGTAAACTTCTTCTGCTGCTTCTCTTACGCTGGTTGCGTTATTCTTGACTTCCCTACATTTCGGACTTAGAAATCTTTACTACTTCTTCTTCACGAGCACTAACACATCCTTCCCCTCGTAGTATGACTGTTGAAGTGATTTTTCGTCTACTCTGCGATTCAGTTCGTACCTTATTCTGATCTCCACTCTAACTCTTATCACATGACCAAAATAACTCACCCTTCTCCCCATTTCTCAAATCTTACATTATTATTGGTTTCTCATTTTATTTCGATTTTTCTTTATTGGTTAGCAAAACTCATCGAACTCATTGACGTTATATCCCACCGTGAGTTGGGTCACACCTACCCTGGGCTCTTTGTAAAGGTATACATCGTTATCACCTCAGCAAAGTAAATCCTTTTAGGTCTTATGCTTGACCGCATCTTGAAAACCTTATTGTTCCTACACATTCCTGGCTATAGTTCTCAGACATTGAACCTTTCCTTAAACAAGGAGGCTAACGGTCACCTCTTCCTGTCTCTCCGACTTGTGTTCAGATTTTACAGAAATATTTTCTCTCCCTTACATGGATTCTAGCATGTTAGTTGTCTTAAATTATATTCTTCCCATCTTATTCTTAATTAAACCGCTATTTTAATCATTACTCTAATTTCATTCTAATTTCATATTAATATAACAATATTTTATATTAGTTTAGCAATGCATTTTTATTAATTTATCTTCTTTTTTAATTCTTGTGATTTCGATTAATTCGCCACCTCCTAATCGCTGTCTGATACTGCGGTTACATAATGCCCGTTTGACAAAAATGAAATACCCATTATTTAAATTTTGTCAAACCCCCGTCATGACATTTCCTCCTTATATATCTTATAATTTCTCATTCCCTACTTGAAACATTTTTCGGTGGTCACCGTTCCCTCATCTTTATCAACATGGTACATTACATACATAGAAAAATACACTGTTATACATGGTTAATACTCTAGAAACAAAATCACATTCATGTTATTCCCAATATTTACAATTCACTAGCTCAAATGAGCTATGTGTACTTGACTGAATTACTTTTGTCTCACTTGAGATCAACCTGATTATAATCTATCACACTCCTTAAATACTAGTACATTACTACTTACAATGTTACGTTTACATTCAATGATTCATATATATTTACATTTCCTTATTGGGACGTTTCTGTTTTGCATTTTTCACTGCAAGAACATACGTCCGGACGCTATTCATGTTTGTGTTATGAAGTACAAATACGGTTACCTCTCTTGTCTACCTGGAACGAGTTGTGTCGTTTACCTGCCTGTTGGTAAACATTTGCAGTCTATTGTCTTGTCTTTCCGCACTTAACACTTCACTCAATTTTCCTCCACATTGTCACGGCGAAAGTCTGTGACCTTTACAATAACAATGACTATAGGTATTTACCTTTTGACACATTAATACACCTGGAGTTTATGAGATATTTACATTTCACAAACTACTTTAAAGTTATCTAAAACATTTTATTTAGCTGTAGTTATTAATAATATAATTTCGTTTGTGCACAGGAATTTTGGAACTTGCAACTCCCACGCAGTGTTTGAATTTCAAACGAAAACTTTACCCGTACTTCTTATATAACTTTTACTTGGTATTCTTTACATCTTCGTATATATAATTTCAATCACATTCACACAGGTGATTCTTGGGTCTGCTCTGTACTGTTTACAACGTTTTTTTGACGATATGACCTTATTAGGGAGATGTTATATCTGCCTATCGGTTTACCATTTCTTGGGTGTATTAGAGCATACGCTCTGTCACCAAATATTTTCTCAATCCGGTATGGGCCTTTCCATAGCATATATAGCTTTTTAGTCTTCTTTCCTAACAAATCTGACTTGTCGAACGATTTCACTAGAACTAAGTCGCCGACCTTTGGTTCCCAATTCTTCTTATACCGCAGTTTCTTTGCGTTTCTTTTCTCTACTTTTTCCATTATTCTTTTAACAGCATTCTGGATCCGTTCTCGATCTGTCTCAGTCGTCACTTGTATACTTTCCGGAACACCCTCTATTAGTGGTTCCGGTGTTAAATTCCTATGCAATTGGATAGGAGCATATCCTGTGGTTAGATTGACTGAATTATTGAATATAAACTCAATATAGTTGATGTGGTCTGGCCAGGTAGTCTGTTTCAATGAACAAAGGACTCGGAGATGAACACCTAGGTCTTTCAGTACGTGCTCGCATGGATTAGAGCATGGATGGTACGACGTTGTATTATAGATGCGAATTCCGGCATCCTAAATGGTGTGCACGAATCGTCTTCCATGGTGTATGGACGCGTTATCTACTAATAGTGCTTTCATCTTCCCGTATTTGACTATATAGTCTTTCACTATTTTATTCGCGCATGCTGCACTTGTTAATTTCTTGAGAGGGTATATTTTCACAAATTTCGACATCACGTCGATAAGTACAAATAAATATGTTAATCCTCCTCTTCCTACAGGGAGTGGACCATATGCATCCGCTGCAACTAATTCTAATGGTTCCTTCCTGGTGATGGATACAGGGGGTCCATCTATCTTATAATTTAATGATTTTGCCCTCTGGCAGATGTCACATGTAGATATAAAGGTCCTAACTTTCTTGCCTAATCTAAATATGTATAAATGGTTGCTTATGGAAATCATTGTCTTCTCAACGCCAGCATGTATAAGAGCTGTGTGGTAAGCAGAAATCACTAACTCTTCCATCGCTGCGGGTATATATGCTTTCCAAGCAGGTTTGGAAACACCCTGTAACTTATACAATACCTTATTTAGCACTCCGTATTTCTGTGAATTTGCTTTATCTATGGGCTATGCCTTTTCCATAATTTGTTTTAATTTCCAATCCTGGCGTTGTAATTCCGACAATCTTCTCATCTCCTTTGTTAATTTTATACTGAAGGTTACATCCATCTTTAACACTGGTAATTCTGTACCATTACTACTGATATTTTCTGGAAGATTCCCCTGTGGCTTTATACGTGAAAGCATGTCACTAAAGATGTTAAGACTTCCCTGTATATGTTTAATCTCTGGGTTGTAAGCCATGATCTCGTGGATATATGTCGCAATTTTTGTACTGGTCAATTTGCAATTTCGTATAAATGATAGGCTGATATGATCGGTGAATATCACAATCCTTTTATTATATATATATATATATATATATATATATATATTGTCTAAATTTACAAATGGCATAATAAATAGCCGTAATTTCCTGTTCTGTTATGCAAGCAATTTTTTCTGTTTTCGTTAACCCTCGGGAGGCTGTGGTTATGACCTTTAATTCTCCAGTCGGTGTCTCTTGGGCTAAAATAGTTCCTAACGCCACATGGAGGCATCCGTGTATATGAGATAAGGTAAATCTGGATCAGGCCATGTCAATAATACGGATTCACTGAAGAGTTCTTGTAATCTTTTAAAAGCATTTTCTTCTACCATAGTCCATCGCCATTTTCGATTTTTTTCCAGTAGTGTTCGCAACGGTGCGGCTTCCTTTGCATAGTTTATCAGGAACCTTGATTGGTACCCAAGTACACCCAGATAACGTTTTACTTGTTTTGGTGTCTTAGGTCGTGGTATTTTCAAAATGGCTTCCACTCTTTCTGGATCAGGAGATATATTTTCGCCTGTTATGATATATCCTAAATATTTAACTGATTCCTGGAAAAATTTACATTTTGCCCAATTCAGTGTTAATCCAGCATTTGCTAGCCTCCCGAGCACTAAATCCAAATATGTAAGGTGATCTTCCACTGTTCTACTGCATATCAATAAATCATCTACATACTGTGACACATATGTTTCCCTTTGCGTGTTGAGTATTTTCTGCATCGCCCGTAGGAATGTGCTTCCAGAATTATTTAGTCCAAAGCAATTTCTTGTAAACTGGTACTGATATCCTCCGTGCAAAAATGAGGTATATTGCCTTAACTCAGGTTTCAACTTAATTTGCAAAAATGAGTTGGTCACATCTAGTGAAGTAAAATACCTTTGTGCCCCAATACCGGCCAAAATTTGCTCTATTGCTGGGGTTCGAAAATTATCCGGAACAATGTATTGGTTAATATGACGTCCATCTATCGTCAGTCGTACTGTTCCATTTGCTTTTCTGACTATACATAGGGGACTTATAAATTTTGATGTAGATATCTCCAGAATTCCATCTTCCAACATTTCCTGTATTTTAAGGTTCACTGCCTCCTGTAAATCCAATGGAATAGGTCTGCACTTATATTTGAATGGGGGAACATCATGTATCTCGAATTCATACTCAAAATCACTATAGGTCCCAGTGTGTTCCGAAAATACATTTCTATGTTTACATAAAATGTTATAAAAAATCTCTTTTTGGTGGTCGTTGAGAAGGTTTGAGTTTGCTACTGTTTCTCTTATTTTGTAGCTCATGTTTATGTTATGTTCAGCTACCTGGAAATCATCTGTTTGGGTAATCACTTCTCTCCCACTTGCTTCTTCTTGCCCAAGTCCGTATGACGTCATCCCTAAAAGCCCTTCTTCTCCAGCTATATACTCATCCTTATCATAGTTTCTCATCTCTTCTGCTTCTAATGGATTCATCTTAACTAGCTCCATCCCTCCTATTCGTATAAATTCTACAAAAAATGTTTCTCTATCTATTTCTTTTTCTTCATCTGTCAATCTTATCTCATTTTCTGCTTCCCTTGAGCTAAACGGAACTTTAACTATGACGTCTTTAATTTTGATTTCCAAGGCTTCCATTTGATAATTCAACTTAGCTTGAAGCGCATACAACACGTCATTTCCCATAATAATGTCTACAGATAGCCTATTAATAACAAAACATACAAATTCTATTGTATCCTCCCCAATGGTGACTTTCAAAAGCATTTGTGTATTAATCTTTTGTTTGGCGCGACCTACCGCCAGAGTACAATATGCACTTTTCACGGGCAATGTTTGCAATTTCATTCCATTGTTTTTTAAGTGATAAAAGAATGCTTGACTTATAACTGAAGCTGAGGATCCTGAATCTATGGTAATGTGCCATTTTTCTTTGTTTATTATTGCAGCAATACGTGGAGCATCTCTCACTTCTTGCAATTCTGTTAAGTGATTGTTTATTTGAGTACCGTTTACTATTTCTGTTTCTGTTTTATTCTGTACCACCCTACTCAGAGCTGTGTCCCTGTTCAAATTAAGAACTAGCGTGTTCATCCGGGTCCGATGCGGGACGTCTTCTATCGCACCCTGGAGTCGCTTCCCGTCTGCTGTGTCGTATCTGGCCTTTCATCTACCTCGGGCGCTGCGTCCCTCGGTGTGGGTGGAGGAGAACGCACCCATTCTCTTGAGAGAAGTTGATTCCTCTGTCTTACTTCAGGTCTGTCTGTATTGTTCTCTCTACCAGCGTCACGTGGTTGATACTGTCTATTAGCTTCTGGTAGTCGGAACGTCGGTCTTGCATTCCCTCTTCAAAGAAATGGGGGGTGACCCCTATTTCCATTCCTAGTTACATGTACATATCTTATAGGGAAATTATTTGGTGGTCCCTGTCTCCCTCTATTGTTAGGGAATTCCCTCGGGACGTGGGCATCGTATCTTTGACGAGTAGCCATATGGTTTGTGTTAAAATTTCGGGGATTGTGTGCCCTTTCCCCGTCATGATTATTATTATTCCACGGTCTGTGTGGATTTCTCACTGGCATTCGATTCTCATGTCTATTTTGTGAATTTTGCGTCCCAACGCTTTGTAAAGCTGTTAATAATGTAGTTGCCTCTCTCAATGTCTGAGGTCTTGCTACCACCATGTGATTTCTAATGTTCTCAGGAAGGTGGGGCATGAGAAGAGAAATCAGTTTGGCTTCCTGTAATGGAGGTTGTAGATATTTACTCATTTGCGAATATCTCAGGAAATAATCAGTAAAAGACTCTCAATTATTACCTTGGTATCGGCCATTTGTTATCTGATTCCATTACTTGGTATTGGACATTTGCGTTCCAATACTTTTCTAGGAAAGCTGTTTTGAACAACTCGTGGCTGCATCCTTCTCTCACAGTTACTCGTAGCCAATTAAGTTCGGCAGATTGTAACGCCCTTTGAACTATTATCATCTTATATTGCTCGGGTACACCTCTGATGGCAAAATACTTTTCTAAGTCGGCCAAAAATTGTACTGCGTTGTCATTGCGACAATTAAATTTCGGGAGGGGCAATTCGCTTAGAAAATTCATGTGCACTGGTGGATACATATTTACGTTTTGCATATTTACTTTGCTATTATTGCTGTTTTGAGGAGAGACAGAAGGGGCGCTAACCTGTTCGTTCTGCCTCTCTCCATTGTGTGTATGTATAGAACAATTAGAACTCTCAGGTACCTGCCCTTACTGTCCCAGCTGTAAGCCAGTTACAGTATCTCTGATTTGAGATATCTCGCTTACTGTCTCCCTCAACATTTGTGTATTTTCTGATTGAATATTTGTTACACGTGCTACCTTTTCTTTTAACTTCTCCATGTCAGCTGCTATACTATTGTTTACAGTGTCAAACCGGTCATTTATCTCTTGTACAAAAGTTACCTGTGTCGTGGTCAGTTCATCTAATCTTATTCTCTCCTTATTTATTTCCTCCCCTATTCTATTTTCTACTCCTGCAACAAGAGATTTGGTAGCTTCTAGGTCACTTCTTATAGTACCTACTTCTCGCTGCAGGGCCTCTTTTACAGACTGGATTTCCCCTGTTATTCCTTGAATTTTGACAGTGATTCTAGCTTCTGTTTCTTTCCCTTGGCTTGTAATTTGACTAAATATTTTGTCCATAGCTTTGCTCTGATCTAGTAATTTAGCCTCTAGTGATTGGTTCTGTTCTACTAATTTAGCCTCTAGTGATTGACTCTGAATAGTCATTTGCGCCATGAGTTTCTGGAACATCTCTTGTAGATTTTCCATTACCCCAGGATTGTCACTTCTCCTATTTACATTTAAGCTACTTACACCATTTACACCCTCATCTACTGATCCTATAACACTACTTTCCATTATCTCTTCATTAACAACTTCTAACTCTTTCTCTGTCTCCATAACTATTTGTTCCCCAGAATTTTCCATTTTAAATTTATTCTGTACGATCTTCTTATTTCTTAAAAGCATTGAACTTCCCCTTTAAATTTTCTAATTTCCCTTCCACAATACTTATTACTAAGACATTACATAGATATTGATCTCAATGAATGATATTACATTTACAAGAAATATAAATTGAGTATGTGTAACCCACAGTTCTGTTGTACGGCTGTGGTGTTTATGTGATGTCTTTACCAATTTTTGTCGTGCTGCTCGTCGTCTAGTAGGCTCAGTTGATGTCGAAAGAACTTGAACTTCTCTCTTGGTTGGGGGAAAATTTTACTTGTTAGTTGTTTTTGCCGTCTTCTTCGTAGTCTCTGCTGTCCTCATCGTTGTTGTCGTCGTCGGTCTTCTCACTTCTCCTCGTAGTCGTCCTTCGTCGTCGTTCTTCTCACTTCTCCTCGTCATTGTCGTCGTTACATTTCACCCATTTCCTACAATTCGAAGCCCCAACGTGTCGGCGCCATTATGCGGCATACCCGCATGTCAGATTTCAATTGGTTGGTTTTTACTTTTGATTTGGGTTCTAATTGGAGCTATGAGATCTCTTATCCTCAGGTGAATGGTTGTAAGAAATGGATTTGTTGTTTGTTGGCTGCTCAGTTGTCTCAATAATACACTGGTTCGTTGCAAAAATGATTTAATTTAATTCTCACTAAGTTCGTTGATTCAGATTGATTTGTAGCGGTGACCACCTGTTACTAAACTTCCTAACAGAATTCTCTTACTTCTTTATACGGCGAATACTTTGCTATTATAAACTTCTTCTGCTGCTTCTCTTACGCTGGTTGCGTTATTCTTGACTTCCCTACATTTCGGACTTAGAAATCTTTACTACTTCTTCACGCGCACTAACACATCTTTCCCCTCGTAGTATGACTGTTGAAGTGATTTTTCGTCTACTCTGCGATTCAGTTCGTACCTTATTCTGATCCCCACTCTAACTCTTATCACATGACCAAAATAACTCACCCTTCTCCCCATTTCTCAAATCTTACATTATTATTGGTTTCTCATTTTATTTCGATTTTTCTTTATTGGTTAGCAAAACTCATCAAACTCATTGACGTTACATCCCACCATGAGTTGGGTCACGCCTACCCTGGGCTCTTTGTAACGGTATACATCGTTATCACCTCAGCAAAGTAAATCCTTTTAGGTCTTATGCTTGACCGCATCTTGAAAACCTTATTGTTCCTGCACATTCCTGGCTATAGTTCTCAGACATTGAACCTTTCCTTAAACAAGGAGGCTAACGGTCACCTCTTCCTGTCTCTCCGACTTGTGTTCAGATTTTACAGAAATATTTTCTCTCCCTTACATGGATTCTAGCATGTTAGTTGTCTTAAATTATATTCTTCCCATCTTATTCTTAATTAAACCGCTATTTTAATCATTACTCTAATTTCATTCTAATTTCATATTAATATAACAATATTTTATATTAGTTTAGCAACGCATTTTTATTAATTTATCTTCTTTTTTAATTCTCGTGATTTCGATTAATTCGCCACCTCCTAATCGCTGTCTGATACTGCGGTTACACGCTGCATGCCCTTGTCCGGCTTTGACCCGGACATGAGGTGTGTAGGTGAGAGCGCGATCCAGGTGGATGCCAAGGTATTTGGCAGTGGGAACCCAAGGGATTTGCCTATGCCTTAACCTCAGCGACTAATCTGGTCGCCTAGCTCGGACGTCAGCCAGGAGAACAGCAGAGCTCTTCTCGGGGCTAATGGCCATCCTCCACTTCTCACTCCAATGGCCAATGGCTCGGAGCTGGTGCTGCAGCGGATGATGACAATATGTTAGGTTTTTGTTACGCGCCATTATGAGGACATCGTCAGCATACTGGCACGTAACAGTCTGTGGTTCTAAGGGGAAGACAGACATGTATGCCGCAAAGAGTAACGGGGACAGACACTGCCCTCCGGGACACCCGCGTCTATTGGTCTGATAGATGACAACCGTCCTTCCACTCTCACCCTGAACGTGCGGTCTCTGAGGATACCACTAATCAAGGCGAGATAGGGAGGAGGTACATTGGCCTCCCTGAGTTTGTACAGTAGGCCTTGGTGCCAGGTTGTGGCAAAGGCTTTCTCTACATCTAGCAGCACCGCGACTGTCTTGAGGTTTTCCTGGAATCCCAGGGCTGTCCTCTCGGTCAGACGCAGTAGCTGCAGGCTCGTGGAGTGTCCATGACGAAAACCAAACTGGTGATAGGGTAGGAGCTGCCTTTTCTCAAAAAGAGGGGTCAGGTGGGATAGGAGCAACCGCTCAATTAGTTTTGAGATAATTGGGAGAAGACTTATGGATTGGTAGCTACACGGAAAGACCGGATCCTTGCCGGGCTTCAGGATGCACACCACTCTCGCCTCCTTCCAGCAAGCCGGAAAGTGGCGGAGGTGGAGGCATGCATTGAAGATCCGCGTCAAGTGGATGACAGCCTTTTTGGGAAGGTGCTGGAGCATGAGAGCACTGACGCCATCATGATCAGGGGATTTGTTGGGTTTCAATTTGCGGATTTGAGCAATCACCGCCCTAGGGGTGACTATACGGATGTGAATCGCCTCATGGCATCGCTGTGGCTCCTCATAGAGGTCTTCCACAGCAGCCTCCACGAGGTCAGTGAATTCTTCGTCCTGGGGATCCTCCCTCGGCACGAATTGGCTTTCCAAATGATCCGCAAAAGCCGTGGCCTTATCTTGGGGCTCATAAGCGAGTCTCCCGCGAGTGCCATGCAGCGGATGCTGGTAAAGAGTTTTGTCCCTTCTGAGGGACTTGATGACCTTCCAGGGGTGCTTTTCCTGGAGGTCAACGTTTCAGAAAGTGTTCTCCCAGGCCACCTTACGGTGGGCACGGAGCAGCCGCCTTGCCAGGGATTTGAACCGCTTGTAAAGAGTTTTGTCCCTTCTGAGGGACTTGATGATCTTCCAGGGTTGCTTTTCCTGGAGGTCGACATTTCAGAAAGTGTTCTCCCAGGCCACCTTACGGTGGGCACAGAGCAGCCGCCTTGCCAGGGATTTGAACCGCTGGTAAACTGCTCCTATCCTGGGATAACGGAAACGCTGCCATAGCTTCCGAACAGCTGCCTTGGCTTTTAGCAGCTGCCGGATCTCGTTAGGGATGGACAAAGGGTTAAGTGTGTTGGTTGGGATACGGTGAGTGTGTGCACTCACCGCTTGACGGACTTGTTGGGAGAAACTCATCGCCGCAGCCTCCAGCGCCTCGGATATTTCTCAAGAAATATTCTGCATATTCCCTGGAAAGATGTGACAAATTAAAATGACCACAACATTGGCCACAACATTAAACTGTTAAAATCTTTAAGTATACCCATGGAATTGGATATTTGGGAAAAAATATTCATAACCAAAAGCGATGATAAAGTTATAAATTTTGAAATCCTGGCATTAAATGAAGTATTAAAACTTAGTGCACCTAACACCAGATGGCAGAGTGAACGGAGCTCCATATTAGTGGAGGAAGAGGAATATACATTTAGTCACCAAACAGCTGAGGATGAAATCGACTAATCTTGAAAGCGTTTCAATTATACAAGTACGTTTCGTCTTTCCTATATCAGCCTGATCAACCCGATTTTTAGAAACCAGAAAGAAAGAATATTTTCGTAACATTAGATATAAACAAATTGATAAATCGGCCGTAGCAGATCATTTTTGGTCATTTGACCATGAAATAAATCCTGAAGTTAAATTATTAAAACAGTTAAATGATCCCATAGACTTAATAGTTTGGGAAAAAATATTTATTTTAAAAAATAAAAGTTGTGTAATGAATTTTGACCTATCAGCAATTGATTCTGTTTTTAGGTCTGTTTCATCTTCAGGTGTTAGTAATACGTAAATACATAAATGCATGGTATCCTTGACAATGAAGTGTGTTGACTGAAGATGTGGGCAAGTGTCCATGAAATTAATTTCTCAAAAACATAATAGAAGTATTGTCATCGTCTTCTTTAGTTAAGTGGAGAATATTTACTAAATATATTTATTTGTTTAGTGTTTGTTACTCCACTGTAAATAGCCTCATTTTCTGTGCAATTAATGGTATCTAGTTTAGAAATTTATCAAATTTCCCTTTTACTTGAGTCTACATAAGCCATTATGTCATATTTTAACACTAATGTACTTTTACAAAATGTGTAGCTATAGAAATGTACAGTTTTAGCTCTTCTTATGTCATTTGGTACTTTGCTATGTGAATTATAGAGAAAACAATTTAAATTGTGAATATGTATGCATGGATCCTCTACTGCTTTGTGTAGCCATCTTATGTTTTTATGAGATAAGCAAAATGCATTTTTTCATTATGAGGCAAAGGTTTTCTGTATTTATATATGAAATTTTAGTTATGAAAGCTCAGCAGTCTAGGCGTTCCTACACTGTGAAATTGTGAGATCTGGTACCACAATTAAAGGTTCAAGTCTCTCAGGGTCATTTTCGTTTCAACTCCGGAGCAAAGAGACATTGTTAGAATGTTTACATCCCTGGTAATGACAAACGCTAGTCAACACATTCCGCTATCTTAATACTTGTCATGGAAGAAGGGAAAAATGCAATCTTTGAGGACAGTCACTAATGACAAAGTAGCCTTTATCTTTATGTATTGTGAGAGCATTAGATTTCCTAAGAACTAGATGATTTTACGTGGGCTCAAGTAATTTTAGTTTCTGGAACATTTAATTTGTGAATGGAAGGTTGTAAACGCAGTGTAAAGTCAGGTTCAGTTGAGTTGCTAGTTATGATTGTACCAGTGAGTATCGGAGTTGTTAAGAATCAGTTGGCTGTAGCAGTTGTGTGGTTAGTATTGGGTATTCGTCGTCAGTAGTGAATGTGTAGGAGTTCCATCAACACAGGTTAATGAGATATAACAGAACATTTGATTAATGTGCTCATTCTGTGTATTTGCAAATAGTAAAAGTGTTTGTAAGTCAACATTTGGATAAAAATTCTAGTGACAATGTGAGTTTCTTACACTTTACATTGTCATTCAGTCAACCTACTTTTGTTAGGTAATATCATTAACTGAATCTCAACTTAGTACAAGGGTGGATCAAATATAAATGGGAATTATTTTTTAAAATATATTTATCAACAAACAAAAATGCTTTTATACATAGTGTCCTGCCTTCGATACACATTCTCTCCATTAGATTGGCAAGTTTTTTATGCCATACTTATAGAAAGAAGAAGGATGCACGCAGAGCCAGTTGCCAGTACGAACTCTTGTACACTTGCATCATCATCAAACCGCAGTCCTCCTAAGTCTTGTTTGAGTGGTCCAAACATATGCCAGTCGCAGGACTGTAAGGAGGGTGTTCCAGAGGTGTCCAATGCAGTATGTGGCATCACTCGTTGCAATATGCAGCTTTTGCTGAATCCAAAATGTGACAGTAATAGGCTGCATTGATTGTCCTCCATTAGTGAAGAAATGCAAAATGCCCGCAGAGTCCCCAAAAATGGATGCTAGCACCTTTCCAGAAGATGGGCGTGTTCTGACTTCGACGATACTTGCTTAGTCTCCTCGCTGTCACTCCATGCTTGCTTGCTTTGTGTATTGATGCACCATGTTTTATCACAAATCACGTATCTGGCAGACAGTTTTCTATAATGGAGTTCATTTCGGATGATAAAATACTTCCATAACTTGTCCTTGTGAAAAAAAGAACCAATTTCGGATTCCTTTATGCACCGATCTTCTTCAATAATGTCACAAATAGGAACAATGTTATCTGCAGTGATGCTTGTCCCTGATCTGCTCCTATGAGGTTCATTTTCTACAGTTCCTCTTCCCACCACAAAATATTTAGCCCACTCATACACTCCAGTCTTCCAAATTATTTCATCCCCAAACTGTGCGCAGAGCTGTCTAAAACTTTCCAAAGGCTTGGTGCCCTTTTTTGCAAGAAAACTGATGATGAGCTTTGTGTAACAGACATGTGTAGCTATTACTCAGTCATGGCCCAGCCCCATTCTATACAGTACGTGCACACATTGTACCCTCTGTGCAGATAACCCCCCCCCCCCCAACATACTGACAAAGTTTCTCCTCAAAATTATTACCAACGATAGTGTTACAACAAACTTCCCGTTTATATTTGATATGCCCTCGTACCATTGAGTTAATAAATAACAATACATCACTTGTTTAATCTTCAGGAAAATTGTTTCAGTCTTTTCTTGCATCCTTGGTTCTTGTGTTAAATTAAAAAGGTGTATGACACTGTTTAACAAACTGTATGATTTGTTGCCCTCCGTGGATGTTTTATTACTAGAACTGTTATGTCATGTAGTACTAAACCTTCTTGCTTAATTTAAATATCACAGCAAACCTTAGAACAACAGTAACAGAACACAAACTAACTATGATATTAGTAATTGTCACATAGCAATTTGTTTTAGTCATATGGAAACCTGAGATTGCTTTGATATTTATCCGTGACATTTTAAACAGTTTAGAAGGTTTAATGTTGGTACAGTATCGCAGTAACCTAGCTAGAGTGATAATAGCATTGACATAAACAGACAACTGTCTGAAGTTTGAGATCTTCACATGTCTTTGAGTTTCTTAAGTCTGGTTCAACTTTTCAAGAAGTAGTTTGTATGATAAGAGAACAGTGGTATTTAGTGTGGTTTGAACAATTATTGATAGATTCATGAAGCTGATGGCTAAATTTACTTACAGTTTTTGGTATATGAAATATGATTTTTCCTTCACAGATTTATTTCTGGAAATAACAGCAACATCCAATTCGACAGCTGTTTGAAATGGATAAGAAAATAGAAATCAAAGAAGAGACTCCCCTTGAAGATGACACAGCCTCACAGAACGAGAGAGAGTTCTTTCACAAAGTTGTTACAGCAAACACAAACATTGATGATGTCACTGATTGTGAAATAACCGTCAAAACAGAAATTAAAACAGAGACTCCTTTTATCAAAGATCTTGTCAAGCAGATTAAGAGCGAAACTGCTACATGGAGCAACAACTGCGACAAAAATGGGAAATCAGAAATTGAACAACAAACTCTATTTTCAGACATTGGTTCACAGAATGAGAGAGAATTTCTTCTAGAGGATCCTGCAATGATTGATAAGAAATACAACAGTATTCACGAAATTGATAATAAAATAGAAATTAAAGAAGAACCTTGGTGGCTGGAAACAGAAACTTCATCAAATGGTGGTAATACTAAGGTAAGTCATGTAGAAACCTGCTGAGTTAGACTGAGCAATGTTTTGAAATAATGCCGTCAATATACTGCGTACTATTGCAGAATATTATAATCTTTTGTGCTTAAATAAAGAGTAAACTGAAGTCACTGATTCAAAGGCAACAGTCGACTCAGTCATAAACCTTTAAACATATGCCCAGGACATATCAGCTGACTCTCATAGCTATAAGCTCCTGGAGTATGAACCATAACCTTATAGATATCTTGGATATCATTTCATACAAGTATGTATACAAAAAGAATGGCAATTGGCGCTCTTCCAGGTTTTTACATTTTAAATACAATACAGTATCTATGTTTAAGTATGTTCAAATATGATTGCATTTTTGAGAACTGTATACTAAAAGCAATTTGCATTTACTGCTTTATTATTATCATCATTAATCTAGGTACAGGTTGTAGTGAGGAATCTACTAGCTACTTCACTGATGTCATGACCAAATGTGTTATTGGTATAAATGAATATAACATGTTAACGTTTCTTTCCTCTCTGTGTTCCTATCTTAATATTTTTAAGTGCTTGACCACTTTAATCATATATTCTGATTTATTAAACATTTCTGTTTCTAGTTCTGTGTTCTCTAAACCAAACAAATACTTTCTCCACTTGGTTTTCGTACCCATTATTGCAATATCAAATATCAAGCATTGTCTCTACATATCTTGTAAGTATCTTAGCAGGATATTTAACACTGTGTAGATATTTGTGTGATAGTAATACATTTGAATTATTGTGTTACAGGATGTGGTCCTTCCTCCAATAAAATGCTCAAGGTAAGCCCTGACTCTTTTCAGTTATAACTCTTATCATACTAGCAGTAACGTCATATAAGAACATGTGTTGTAGCTTACATTCTGCAATTTTTGTGTTGTTATTCCTATCTTTGATTGCTTTATATGTTACTTGCTGTTTTTGCTACATGTTGTCTGACAGATACATTCTATTTGCTGCCAATGCATACAAATGTTCTCATAAAGCTGGAGCCAGCATATCCATAACTGAGAGTGGCATTCAGAACATGGAGGACATCTAAATGACCTAAATAACAGTAATTTATAAATTACGGAATTTCTGGATGCACTATAAATGTTAATGTGCTTTTTCATTTTGTGTTTATGCTGTTCAAATATTATGTTATTCAGTTTGCTGAACATCAATATTGTAGTAAAAAACTATATTTTTAAGTACATAATGAAATTTAACTCCAAACTTATCAAGTACAGAAACAAACTAGGTGCATTTTTATCAAATTCAGTTTTTTCAATAATTAGTAAGAATTAATTGGGTGCATTTATATATATTTACTGTACTGTAATAAGAAATACATAAAACAGAACGTTTGGAAAATAAGTTTATAACTAAACTTTTTTGTCTATCCTAAAAAGTTAAAGAAATGACATAGTTCCTTTCTCCACTAAACAATTCATTTGAATTCTGTGTGATTTTAGCAATGCAGAATGTTTGCTTAGAAGATCCACTTTCTTTTCTTTAATCATAGAGAGGATATTGAATTTAAATTTCAGCTCATAATCAAGCACTTCTAAAAATGTTACTGTTGTTTCAACATTTTATAAGCTGCTTTTACCTACCACAAGATATGTGGTAATACCTTTCTGTTTTCATATGACACTAAGCATTTAGTAATTAATAGTATAAGAGAGATAAAAGTAACCAGTTAAGTCTAAAGAGGATCAGTTTAATCTTATATCTAAGATTCACCTTTCCGTTATTAAACTTTTGAACCAATACCTACAAAGGTGCTAAATCTATTTTCTCTATAGGTCTGTAATTTAAAGTCTACGTTGGTATATCCTTGTCTCTCCTGTAGAATGTCAAAGGTAAGTAATATTAAAAAGATTAGCTACTTAGTGTACTTAGGAAACACCAGAGTATCAGGTATAATATTTGAAAAATTCCTGAAAGTTTGCTATAAATATTTGACAAAAGACAAGATAAAATCCTAGAGGTGTATATAAATTGACAAAAGAAAGTAGGGAACAGGAATAGATAGAGGTCAGTAGTGAAATGAGCTATGGAAGAAATATGAAAATGGAATATAGAAAATAGAAAAGAAGACATTTTATGGAAAATAATTATAACCACAATGGAGGATATAGAAAGACAGATATGGGGAAGACTAGAAAATAGAAAAATCTTTAAATTTTATTGTGATCTAAAAGGGAATAGTATCAAAAGGATATGTAAAGCTATGCAATAGACAGGAGGGGGAAGGAATGTCCTGGATAAGAATGGGATCAATATACTTAAGAAGCACAATAGGAATATGTGAATTATGTAGAGAAACAAAAAGTACAGTTCATTACTTGACAAGAATAGAGAACTAGTGCTATGGGAGGAGAAACATCAAAAGATTTCAATCAAGTTAATAGCTTTAAGAATTGTTGCAGGAGGAAATAAAAATATCTGAAAGTTGTTTTGGAAAGTTAAAAAGAAGTAGTTAAGAAAAGGATGATTGACAATGATAAAATGCTGGGTCAACAATGGGAGGCAGATAGGAAATTTCATTAGTGTGCAGAGTGGATGCTGTGCTACTATTAGATCTAAATGTTAGTTAAATTGTTCTGTCACACCAGCCATGTATAGGCCAAATTCTGAAAAGTAATAGTAGTTGTTTATAAAGCCTGGACTTAGGTTCTTGCGTGTTATAAGTCGCCATTAAGGTGTTGTCTGATATGTATATGAGAATTTCCTAGTTGTTTACTGGCATAATGCAAGTCAATTGGAGATAATGGAATTAATTTCATAGCTCAATATTTACAGCAACTGATGCAGACTGGGACAACCCTGTTCAAATCCTGGCTATGACATTGAATTTTTCAGTCTGACCTATTCTGTCCAAATTCTCTTTTTCATATCTTTGTTTCTTCCTCAAAGGAACAAGAATGTAATATGAGGACTTCTCAGTTCCACTTGTTCAGGTTAACCAGTATTCAAAGCTTCCTTCACTCGCTATTGATAGGTGACAGCAAAGACAAATGAGTGCAGTGTGTTGTGACACTTTGAAGATGATGATGAATAAAATTTAGGGGCGCTCAACTCGATGGTCATTAGCGCCCTTTCCAAGGCTGTATTTCACTTAACAATTATTCCTTTCAATTAACTTATCTTTAACTTTCCTTTGGCTTTGCTGTGCCTTAGCCTTTGCTTTGCATGACACTTAAAGTACCATTACTGTAATAGAATAATCAAATCTTTGAATGGTATAGTTGCTCACTTTGCTGTGGGCATTAACTGATAATGGAGTTGTTTACTTGCTCTTTCTTCACCACAATCTAGAGCAGAACAAAGGTTACAGTACTGGGCTGCACACTTCCGGATTAATTGAAAATAATTGTAGCTAGATTCATTATATGTAGTTTCTTTCCACTTATCTCTGAGTTTCATGTCATACATTTTAAAAATGACACTAAATGGTACTAATTTCTGCAACATTTCAGATTATACCCAGAAACAGTTCCTGTCACGACTCTTGGCAAGTCTCCGTTGTTCTGTGCTGAAGTCCCAACAAGAAACACAAAATACGATAATCCAAAGTATGATGTTACATGGGATGTACTAGCTGCAAAGGACTACGTATATTCTGATCAATATGATAAATGTAGTGATGGGGCAGACACTTATATAGAACCTTTATACTTAGAAAACAGTAATTTAAGTGATATGAGCAAAACAACACAATGGTGTAGCACGAGTGAGAACAGCTTTACATCTGTATCAAATTTGAAAAAACATACAATTAATAATTCTGGTAAGAAGCTACATCAGTGTAAAGTTTGTGATAAGAGGTTTACTCGGTTGTGGCAGTTGAAAATACATAATTTAATTCATGAAGGTAAGAAGCCACATCAATGTAAAGTTTGTAACAAGAGCTTTACTCATTTGTCAACTTTTAGAACACATACTCTAGTTCATGAAGGTAAGAGGAACCACCAATGTAAACTTTGTGATAAGAGGTATACTCGGTTGTCAGATTTGAAAAGACATAATTTTGTTCATGAAGGTAAGAAGCCACACCAATGTAAAGTTTGTGATAAGAGGTTTATTCAGATATCACATTTGAAAGCACATAATTTAATTCATGAGGGTAAGAAGTCACATCAATGTAAAGTTTGTAATAAGAGCTTTACTCAGTTGTCACATTTGAGAACACATCATTTTGTTCATGAAGGTAACAAGCCACACCAATGTAAAGTTTGTGATAAGAGCTTTACTCAGTTGTCACATTTGAAAACACATAATTTAAATCATGAAGGTAAGAAGCCACATCAATGTAAAGTTTGTAACAAGAGCTTTACTCAGCTATCAAATTTGAGAACACATACTTTTGTTCATGAAGGTAAGAGGGATCATCAATGTAAAGTTTGTTATAAGAGGTTTACTCGGTTGTCAGATTTGAAAAGACATAATTTTGTTCATGAAGGTAAGAAGCCACACCAATGTAAAGTTTGTGATAAGAGCTTTACTCAGATGTCAAATTTGAAAACACATACTTTAGTTCATGAAGGTAAGAGGGACCACCAATGTAAAGTTTGTGATAAGAGGTTTACTCGGTTGTCAGATTTGAAAAGACATAATTTTGTTCATGAAGGTAAGAAGGCACACCAATGTAAAGTTTGTGATAAGAGCTTTACTCAGATGTCAAATTTGAAAACACATACTTTAGTTCATGAAAATAAAGAGCCACACCAATGTTAAGTTTGTGATAAGAGGTTTACTTGGTTGTCAACTTTGAAAACACATAATTTGGTTCATGAACGTAAGTAGGCACACCAATGTAAGTTTTGTGATAAGAGCTTTAGTCGTTTGTCACTTTTGAAAGTACATAGTTTGATTCATGACAGTAACAGCACACAATAATGTGTTAAATATTCATTGTCATGTTTCCTAACCAATAATTTGATTTCTGATAATGATTAGATGCCGCATTTCTGTTGAACAGAACTTGACTTTTGCTATTAAAAATTACAATGAGTGTTAGCTAATGACTCCTCTGTTTTGTAAATCGTAGTTCATGCTACGCATTCAGTCTCTGGTTTGTCCACATGAGCTTTCTTGTGGTTGCTGGCAGCTAATTGTTTTGAAGGAAGCATATAAAAATTGCTGGAGATCACACATCCAAGTATAGCTGAGGCCATCTTGCAAATGATTCATATGTTCCAAAATGGTAAAACAGTAGTTTTTATCTCAGGTGTACATGTTTCGTCGGACCAACTGTTGAAGTGTGCAAGAAAAAGTCTGAGATAGTCATGCATTACGATAATAAATATGCGGTTAAAATAATACATGCGTTGTTGCTATGTGGTAATTTTAGCCATATGTTGAATATTATAGGTATTAATTCTAGCATTATCCTTGTCAAACGTTTTGACAATAGAGACGAAAACACTAAGGATTTTCCACGTGCTGGAAGACCTAAGGTATGGAATATTGAACATACTCTAGCTTATGTTCTTGCATAAGAACTGTTGCTCCAAATGATAACATACACCACACCGTATTAAGACACTTGTAAAATCATACCGAGAGTGTAGATCTGTACCTCATGAACTGACACCTCATTAGGCTGAACTTAGAGCGGACATCTGTCATCAGCTTATCCGTAATCGTATGGGTGATATATTTGTCAGTCTAATTGTTACTTGCGATGATAAACGGGAGTATTACCGAAACCCTGATACCTCGAAAGAGCAGCTTGATCCCCCAACCTGCCACATTCATCGTTAATAAAATCTCAATTCGGTACAAAAGTAATGTGTGTCTGGTGTAACTTTGAACGTTTGAATCACTTCAAGTATGTACCAAATGTGTGGGCGATTGTTGCGGAACTCATTCTCAACAACTTGAACGAGTTCATGAAACTTTTAGACGGAGATACCCAGCATTAGTTAAACGAAATATAGTTCTATTGCAATAGGACCGAACTACACCTCATACTGCACCAAAAATCATTGAATAATTCAGCAATTGTGAGGAATCAAACTACTACCACACCCATCATGCAGCCCTGTTCTTGCACCATCAGATTTTTTTTAATGATCCATTTTCTACGTGGAAGAAATGTTGATAACTTTGAAGCAGTTCAAATGGATGTCACCGAATTATTGGCATCAAAACCAGAGACTGGTGCCATCATGTTATAATAAACCTCGCTGAACTATGGTGAAAGTCAATAGAATATAATGGCCTGTACTTTGGAAATTAGTTAATTGCTTGTCAGATCACATTTGAAATAATTGTTTTTCTTGAAAAATGACACTAAATATGATACAGTGTCTATCTGTGTGTGTGTGTGAATGTTGTTTACGCTTTCAGTATTTGACTGAACTAAATACATTAGCATTTTTAAATAGAGAACTCAAAACAACTAATTGGTTATACGTATTTATGTCCTTTTAAACATGACACTAAGAAAAGTCTGAAGACAATTGCTCGATTATTCATATCAAATTATCTTGCGACCGGTCAAACTTAATTTTATAAAGGTACTAATAGTAGTTTGTCTTCCGCCGTGACGTAGTGGACTGGAGGGTTGTGCTTTGGTTCCCTGTCACGGAATAAAGGATATAGGACCTGTGACCACTCAGGATCATCAGGAAACTGATTAACTACGTTAGGTAGCGAATCGTGGTCTGCAAAGCCAACATTCTGACTGCGGGTGCCACAACTCCTCTCTGTACAGGTTCTAAGATCGTATGTGGGCGTGAGGTCGGTAGACGGGTTGTCAGACTCAGGAAAACTTTGGGCAGACACGTCGTGTGTTTACTTTTATTTATAGTAGTTTATATGACGACATTTACCAAAATATTCCACAGCAAACTTTACGCAGTAGGAAATTGTTGATGGCATTCCCAGGAGATGAGAGCCTTTCAGCGAACGTAGTCGAGCTAACAGAACATTTTCCAACAAATCAACTTGCTAATAAGGGAATAAAATTAACAAATTACAAACAAAGTTTGGTTGTGTACACATTTGACGTGTTGTACTCTTGTAAAAAACGCGAAGCCCTTATCTACGATAGCGCGACTTGTGTACAGAAAGAGCCGGAAAATAAATATAGCTGAGATAAAGGACTTGCCGGAATAGATTAAGTTACGCTTCTGGAATGTGGTAGAATGTTCGGCTTCTTTATTGTTCTTGAACATTCTCGAATTTATCACTGAGGTATCTAAGAAGGCGACGACTCAACAAGAGTCAGTTGTGAACAGATGTTGTAACAAGAGTCGTAAACAGAGAGGAGTAAACAGCTGTAGAGAATTGTAACGGGAGCTGATGTTGTAACGTGATGTAATCAGAACGCTGTTTGGTCATTGACCTTGGTAGACTGGGTGTATGTGTCGTAATGCTGTTACGTGAGAATTATTCAGAATGTATTTCTACGGAAATAAAGAATATTTGGAATATCTGTAACTCGGACTTTTAATTCTACTAACCCAGAAAGTCACAACTGGTGTCAGGAGTGAGAGAGACATTCAACAATGGAGGCAGCATTGGAGAAGATGTTAGCAGAGCTGAAACAAATGAAGACGGCTGACGACAACTTCACCGAGAATATGGAAGAAATGAAGCCTGAATTAACAGTGAAGACAGAAATGGCAAACGACAACCTGGCCGCGGAACTGAAGGAAATGAGAACGGCGAAAGATAGCCTGGCGGAGAAGATGACCCTACTGACCACGGAGGTGAAAGCGGCAAACGAATCCCTCGCCAGGAAGTCCAAAGAACAGTTGCCCGGCGTGAGAGATGACGTCACGCAGCTGGGCAAACGGATGGGTCAAGTGGACGAGCGCGTCGAAGACCTGGCGAGCCGCGTTAACGAGCTGGAGGGAAAGGCCGACAGTAACACAATGTCCTTGAAGCCATGGTTAAGGACGTCGTCAGGAGGAGGTTAAATGATTTAAGGGTCGACGTGCCGGGACGCAACACAAAATCTGCGCGCGGCTTATTGTTGTATCGGTAGCCATAAACTCGCACAACAATACACCTTTTCTGTCCCATCACTTCCATCACTGGCCATCACTTCGTCGGTAGCAAATGTCTCCTTGAACATTCGTGGCTTCCGCGAATTCGAATGAAGCCACTGACGAGAACGTTCTTTAGTTTCTGGAGTTGTGTAGTGCACCCAGATTTTATCGCCAGTGACAATTGAATCCAGCAATTCCTCGCCCTGTTCTGCATAGCGCTCTAGGAATCGATGGGCCGCTACAAACGTTACTGTTTATGGTCTTCGGTGAGCATTTTGGGGACACACCTCGCACACACCTTGCGATAATGCAAACGTTCGGTCAAAATCTTGTCAATCGTAGTCTTACTGACTTCAGGGATCAGTCCGCACAGCTCGTGAATTGTCACAGGCCGATCTTAAAGTGTTTCTTCTTCCACTTTTGCAATTGTTTCGGCTAAAACCGAAAGCCGACCAGAACGCTGTTCGTCAAGGACGTCTGTGCGTCCGTCTTTGTACTCTCTTACCTACTTTCGAAAGTTTTGTGGTCAATAAGCTGTGGCCCATAAACTTCGCATAACTGAAGATGAACGTCAGTGGGTTAATGTCTTTGGCACTCAAAAAACGGATCTCTGCACGCAACTCGCACTTAACGGAGGAAGTGATAGGCAGCTCCATCGCAAACGGCTGCCAAGCCAGGACTAATAGTTGTAACGGACTCGTTGTGGTGGGGACTTGAAGGAGTGAAACCAACCCACACGAGAGTTTTGTAATAGCGGTTCTCATGGCTCCAGCGCCTTGCAGACCTTATTTTACGAACACGCCTGGTATAACAAATTACCAATAACCACACAATGACAACACCACGATTCAGGAAAAAGTGTGCAAACATTACAACAAATTAAAACAATTTGGCATTAATTTTACTCATCAGCTTCCACATTTTGTTCTCTTTGTCTTTTAGTGGTGCTAAGTTTAAATGTCTACACGGAGAACAAATGGCAATCGTCTTTAAGCACTTTACAATGAGTGCAAATGCAAAACATTTACAAATATTACGTTTTGATCTACGATTAGATACATTAAAAGTTTTTTTCTGATTTCCAAACTGACCTATGAGTATATCTACAACTCTGATTGTCTCTTTATACATTCATTTTTAACAGAGACATTTCAGTTATCTATCTTCCTACAGAGCTGTTAATACTCTGCCTGAACTATTTATATTTCAATACTAGACAACCACACCGTCTAAAGTGACATTTTAGGATTTATGGCTCTAAAATCATTCAGAAAGGTAACACGAGAGTTGTACAATAGAAATGACCATTCTTCTTTACGGTCATAATTTTTCGCATTGAAATTAAAACTTATAATCTGTTAGCTTAATGTGAAACAAAACACGCCGTAGTAGTTTCATTGTTGGTACTACCGACTCCCGCCTGTGAGAACAACGTAAGCTCAGGCATGTTCAGTATCGTCTACCAGTGTAATGGAGGTAACACGGAGGAACTATATGCGGCATTGAAATTCTGCTTTCGTCTCAACAAATCTTCAGTTGAGGCCTATACAATGTTACAGATGGCCTAGAGAGTCTGCTTTTCCCTACAGCACGGCTCGAAGGTGGTTTAAAATATTTAAAGAGGGGAGACAATCAATTTCAAAAGAAGGTGGACCCGGTGTTTCGGTTACTGCTCTTACGGAAGAAAACATCAATACTGTTGCTGCCATTGTGAGAGAGGATCGACGATGTACCTTAAGATCATTTTCTGAAATACTGGACACTTCATGGGGTGCCACCCACACGTTGGTGACAGAAACATTACACATGAGACGTGTTTGTGCGTGATGGGTTCCAAGACTGTTGATTCCCGAAGAAAAGGACATTCGCATGCAAGTCTGCATGCAGTTAAAGTTGATGTTAGAGGAAGATCCGGAGTTTCTTCGAAATGTAATCACTGCTGATGAAACTTGGCTACATTATTTTCATCCTGAGAGCAAACAGCAAAGCTCAGTGAGGAAATCTCCTTCATCACCAACCCCCTAAAAAGCATAAGTGGTTGCTTCTGCTGGGAAAATTATGGCCATGTCATTCTTTGATATTCTTTGAGTGTTTTATCAGCATGTTGTACCTGCACACACATCAGTAACTGAAGAATACTACAGGGATGTCATTAAAACATTGCAAGTCCATACCAGGCTATGGAGATGATTTTGAACTATCTATGAAAATTGGTTTCCAGCATGTCTTTGAAGACTGACAGAAACACTGGGCCATATCGCATTCAGGGGACCCTACTTTGAGGAGGACCACCAAAGATATGAGGATGAGTAAGGTACGTTGTGAAAATAATGTTATCATTCTTTATTGAACGGTCCCCGTATACATAATGCATTTATAAGCCATTTACTTATTTAACCACCTAAATACAAACGTTGACTACAAACCGGAGAAGTTTGAATAGTAATTCAAGGATCGCCAGTAAAAGTTTGTAAAATTGATCAAAAGGGATGTCATGGTGACTACATGGGTTAGTGCCAGTTTGTACACCATGGCTTAGTGTTGCATTTCGCGCCAACTTTCTCTGCATTGCCATATAAGAGTTAGTAAAAGCTCGTAAGAGCGACCCTGTAGCATCGGACCTCCCCACTAAGTTGTCTTTTTTTTAAGTGGAGGAAAAATCCATTTATGGACTTACGCCAGCTGTACTGGGATGGCACAGCCAGGAGAGTGAGCTTCACCCTAAGATGCTACTCACTAAAACACCTCCACTGGAGATTAGTTTGGGGAGGAATTCCGGCAGTATCGCTAGATGCACCTGCGGATTAATGGAGAGGTTGTGTAGGTAAGGCCGAATGGCGTTACCGAGGTGAGACTTGTTGCTAGGACATAGGCACGGCCGAGGCCCTGAATATGCCCTTGCGGATTCAAGGTGAAGGATGTGTTAAGGTGTAGTATCGTTTCCTGTAGGAAGCGCAGGCTTACCCTAGTAACTGTGTCCTCCAATAGAGGAGAAATCTTTTGTTTTGCGTGCTTAGAATTTGTGTGGTTAGTGTAGTCATTACTTTGTAATTATGATCTAATGGTCTTCATCCTAATACAATTAGGGTGTGTCATTAATGTTAGTAGAGATCGCCAAAACAGCGTAAGTCACTCGTTTTTTATATTTCATATAAGTATATTGTGACTTTGTGGGTTCGTGTAATGAAAAGTCCAATTACACAAACTCAACAATTTCTTTATTTCCACCGACTTACAGCTGAGCACTTGGCAATTACACAGAATTACGTAATGCACACAATTACAATTCACCAGTTCGTCCGTTACCATTCCGATGCACGTACACAGTCTTCTCGTCCGTTCACTAGCTCGACAAGCACTGACTGACTAAGTTCACACACTGCAGCCCTTTTCATAGGAATATCGTCGTTTTTTCGAAGCCTCTAGTTTCCGTGAATCACCGCGAAGGCTCCAGATGGCAGTGGAAGGGGCGGAAGAGGCGGCCAGCCACAAGTGACACTTCTCTAATAATATTCTCGGTTAGTGACAGAGACTAATGGGTGGGTGTGGCTTGGCTGCCCTGGCCCCTTACTCAGTTGTCGTTGGTTGTGCTTTCCGCTACTTGGGTGACAATATGTTAAAATGGTAGTTCCTACTTCGCACATTGTGGGATTGTCACTGGTATCTCTAAGCTTTAGCTGCGTCTGATTTGTGTCTAAATCTAATATGAAATCGTGGTCAAGATTGAGATGTCAATGTCGTACGAGTGTGGAGGGAGAGGAATGACCCCTCCCTCCGGAGCCGCCTTGTCTAAGAGCAAGGACTTTGTGGACTGCCAATTGTCTGGATGCGGTGTATAGTTATGGGTAATTCTTATTACTTCTATGGAAGTCTTACTAGTGGGTTTAGATACTCTTGGATGGCAATTTCTGGATCTCCCATGCCAATGGTCCTCTCAAATATGGACAATGGCCTTTTATGTTTATTACGGTTGGTTTCATAAGTTCCTAGCTGTTGAATTAGTTCATTGTCATTTTTGTCTTTTCGCTTATATACATTAAAACTGAGTTTCTTGATAAACTCCTCAATTGTGTGTATTTTTAGCCCATTGTGCAACAGATTGGCCGGAGCTACCGGCGGCTGCTTTGTAATTATTCTTATTATTCTGTTTTGTAACGTTTGTAGCTTATTGATGTGGGTTTTAGCAGCATATCCGCATACGGGGGTTGCGTACGTGATGATTGGCTTTAGTAATGTCTTATATAGGGTGAGGCCCATATGAACTTTCAGTTGGCTGTTTATATTAAATATCGGGTATAATTTGTTTAGCCGACCATTGGCCTTGGCTCTAATCATGGTGATGTGCTTGCTCCAGGTGACGCCCTGGTCCATTACCAGACCAAATAGTTCACTTGGTCCTTCCAGTCGACACCTTCGCCTTGGTATATCAGTGGCTGAAGGGCCCGTTTGTTTTTCCTATGTAGGAGTCTTTTTGTAAAAATTATGGCTTGGGTTTTTCTAAGATTAACTTTAATTCTCCACTTGGAGAACCAGGGCTCAAGTGTATTTATGGCGTTCTGGAGCCGTTGATGAATGAGTCGTGGCTGTGTTGACTGAGTCACTAGTGCGGTGTCGTCGGCATATATATATTGGTTCTTATTATTTCGGACATGTCATCTATATATATTAAATAGCCTCTGTCCCAGCAGACTTTCTTGTGGGACGCCTGCTTTAATATGCCTCACGGTAGATACTGTATCTTCTACCGCTGTGCGAAAGTATCTATCAGACAGGTAATCCTTAATTAGGGATACTGCCGAATCTGGAAAGGCGTATTGGCTTAGCTTTTTGATAAGGCCTATGTGCCATACTTTGTCAAAGGCTCGTTCGATGTACAAGTATACGGCGCCTGATGACTTATTCGTATTAAATCCGTTGGTGATCTCTTCGATCATTCGCAAAAGTTGGAGGGTTGTATAGTGCTGAGCTCTGAACCCAAATTGCTCTCGTATAAGAATGTTGTGTTTGTGAATATGCTTGTTGATTCTTTTTAGAATTATCCTCTCTTGTACTTTGCTTAAAGTGTTTGAGTGGCCTGTAGTTGATCGGAAGTGCTAGATTTTTGTTCGCTTTGGGAAAGAGGAGTATTTTGGCTTCTTTCCAGCAAGGGGGAAACCTGCCATTTTCGAGAGTGAAGTTGAAAATGTTCGCTAGGAGCTTTAGGGCTCTTGGTGATAGATTTTTTAGAACCACATTTGGTATTTCATCAGGCCCAGGCGCTTTTTTGTTCCGTAGGTGCCCAATGATCCAGCCTATTTAACCTGGATTTGTTTTGCGTATTTTGTTGTGCGTCGGTGTTTTCCCGATATTTGTGACTTCGTTTTCCACTTCTGTTATGAAGTCATCGTTCCCAATTACTGGGTTGGGAAAAAGACTTTCTCCAGGGTGATCGCAAAGGCTTCTGCCTTGGCCCGTGGTGTTTCAGCTATTGTATTATTCATTTGGAGGGGAGGGATATTTGTTCGCGATCGCGTAAGATATTTGGCTATTTGCCATGTTGAGTTCTGTTGGCGGTTTAAATTTTCCAACGAGTTATCCCATTGATTTTGGATGTAATTTCGGGCGCGTTGGTTAGCTAAATCTCTAGCTTGGTGGAATTCTGTGCGATGGATGATGTTTCTAGTTCCTTGCTATTTGCGCCTAGCTCTATTTTGCGCATTCTGGAGAGTTTTAATGTCGTGGGGATATCTGGCATTGAAAACCCGCTGTTGTCGTAAGGGAACGCAGGCTGTGGTAGCTATCTTAATGGCTGTTTCTAGTTTATTTATTGCTGCATCTTGGTCTTTTGCAGAATTAATTTGTACCTCGGGAAGGTAGTGGTTGACTGAGCTTTTAAACTCAATACAGTCTACTTGGTTATGATTAAAGTTTACAGTAGCTGGTTTGAATGCGATAGGAGCTTTGATGGTTATTAATATTGGCAAGTGATCAGAGGTGAGCTCCTGTGGGACTTCAAAGTCCGTGTCGTATGGGATGTTCTTTAGCAGTGCGATATCTAGGATGTCCGGCGTATGGTTCGGCATATGTGGAATGAACGTCGGTTCATCCGGACCTGCGATTAAGAAATTGGTGTTGTTTATATAATTTAGTAATTTTGTCCCTTGTGGGTTGGGATTTGTACAATTCCAGAGATAATGTGTGCAGTTGTAATCTCCTGCAGCGAGTACTCTATGTCCTAGATTTATTATTTTGTTGATGTCTTCCGTGTATAAGTCCCCAGGGGGGTTGTAAACGGAGGCTATCACTATATCCGTGTTGTCGATTTTTAGTTTAATAGCCGTGGTTATCGCACGACCTAAATTGGGAGAGTTAATTCTGTAATGGAAAATGCTGTTTTGGATTGCTATTGCTGTCCCACCTCCTCTGTCTTTGTGGTCACTTCTATAAATTTGGAATCCGGGAACGGAAAATCGATGTTTATTATTTAAATGCGTTGCGTTTAACAGCGCTATCTGTACGGAATAAGTCTGTAAAAAGTCTGCTAGTTCTTTTGTTATTTTCCGAATGCCATTGCAATTCCAGGTGACAATCTAATAGTGTCTGATTTACCCATGACTGTATCTGTTCATGTCTCTGATAATTTCGGTGAGGAAGTGTGCTGTTTGTATGAAGTCGTTCCCTGGTTGTGACAGTTGGTTACAAAATAGGGCGACGTTCTCCTCAAACTGGCTGAGTGGCACCTTATTGGGTGGCAGGCCTAGTGACTTTACTGCTGACCTCAGTGCCGTGGAGGGATGTCGCCTTTTACGGGAGTGGAGCGACTTTGCAGCTGCGGGAGGCACAGCTACCTGTGAGGGACCTGCCTGAACTATTGGAGCTTGTGTCTGTGTGTGTCTTAGAGGTCGCTCACTTCTGATTGGGTTAGCCTCGGGTCTTATCCGGGGCTGCTCAATCGCGGAGGGTTCGTCTATTGGGGCTGGTCGTGACCGTCCTCTTCTGTCCCTGGTGAACCACTCCGCTGGTCTGTGTTGTGCAACAGCCTGGGAATAAGTTACTCTTCTCTGTGTAGTCTGGGGGCGGAAGGCTGAGCACGGGTGTTCATAGCCAGTTTGTTGCACGCTGCGTACCATGCGGTGCAACCGCGCCATGTTGCTCCATGGCCCTGAGCGCCACAAAGTACACACAGCCGTTCCAGGGGAGGAACGGTGCACGTGCCAGAGTAATGGGGCCCTGTTCATTTGGCGCATATTGGTGCTTGGGACCTGCAATCTTCCTTCACGTGCCAGAATTGCTGGCAGCGCGAGCAGTGTTTGGGAGTGGCTGCTGCTCTGTATTCTTCACCATGAATTTTAAAGTGTTCCAGGTATTTTAAACCGAGAAACTTTCGATTCTCCTGTATGTCCTGCAGTTCAATTAAGAACATGGGCAGGGGGGCTCTGTCTCTGATGCGCCTTCTCAGTTGAACCGCTCTTATGGCCTGAAATCCACTGTGGGCCAGGTCATCTTTGACTTCTTCCCCAGTCAGTTCTGCGTATAGCCCTTTTATCACATAGCGGGCTGTTCTTTCCTCAGGGTGGGGCATAAGATAAGGCTGTACGCAGTTGGTTTTGAGGAATTTTACCAAAATCTGGTAGTCCTCAGGAGAAAAGATTTTGAATACAAAGTCCCCGGAGTTACGGGCTGTATCGATTGTGTAGTTGTGTTTAAGTGTGCAAGTTGTGTCAATGAGTTGTGTGAGTTGGCGTATGTTCTTTGCCTGACTTTTGGTGATAAAGATTGGTGCTATGTCAGTTCTCCGGTCCTGGCTGGTGTTAGGTGTAGTGAGAGTGTCTGTAGATGTCTGTGTTGCAGTTTTGGACGAGCAAGGTTTAGGAGACGTGAGCTTGGAAGGAGAAGGTGCTTTGGGTTTGGAAGGAGAAGGTGTTGAAGGTGTTGAGTTTGGTTGAGTAGGAGGTGGTGTCTTGGAGCGGGCAGGAGATGGTGAGGTGGCTTTTGGGCGAGTGCTGCTCGTTTTGGATTGTGATGGTGAGGATTTGGCAGTCTACGCTGCCCTACCTGTCTTAGCCATTTTAAGTGAATATGTTAAATTAACAGATTGAAAGAGAATGGGTTGAGGGGGCCTTACCTCTAATAGAAAAGAGGAAAGAGAGATAGAATAAGAGAAAGAGCTTGCAGTGGGTGCTAATAAGTCCGAGCAGCAGAGGCCTGAACCCAAAGGGGCACCTAGGTACCGGCCGAAAGACCGTTGGCTGTGGCCTTGCTGCTCTGCCCAGGTGCAGAGCTTGGTCGCTTCAGCGGAAGCGAGGCGTCACCCGACGGCCGAGCTAGCATGCGGAGCGTTCGAAGATCTCGCAGGTTCACTCTCCCTTCTCGTCCAAGCTCTTCAGGCTCTTCTTTTTGTCGTCTCGATTATCTTCTAGCGCAGATGTTGACTTTTCGAGCCCGGTGTGTGTCGTGCCAAGTCCAAGTCCAAGTCGTGTACTGACAGGCTGTTAACAGCCAGAAGGTTTTTGCTGCGTACCCACCCAGGTTTTGGGTCTGACCCCAGGTTGTTGATTTTGATGTTTGTAGGATGATGTGATGTTTTTTGTTGAAGAAAATTTTGTTGAGGTAGCTTTTTGCTCATCCTTAATTTTGTACAGGATACCAAACCGCTTTTAAATTTACACCCTGGTGTTTTATTTTTCTAAAATGGGGTAAATTTAGTAGCCAAACAGCTCTTTTGGAGATTTGTAATTTAGCTTATGCTGCTGTAAGGATTAACTCCTTTGTTACCTCGGATGCCCGCAAGCCATACGGGGTACCCGGTAAAGCCTGAATCGGCGGATCGCAGCGTCGTAGTCTCCTAGAGACCGAACCAGGGCGCTTCTATGAGCTGGAATTTTATCGTAAAATTTTGTTGCCCGGCGTCTAATTTCGTCCTCCACGTATGGGAGAAGGGAAGCTTCGTGAAGCAACCTCACGGGAAAAGAACGACCCACAGAATAGATGGATCGGAGTCCTCTATTCTGTGCACGCTGAAGGTATGCTATCCAGCTATCGGCAGCAATGCTCCAGATTTCACAGGCGTACAACATGATTGGGATTATCAGCGCTCGAAAGAGGTGTAGCTTTAAGCGGACTGGCATCGAGCGAGAACCCAGCATTGGGTACAGAGAGGCAATAGCCCCCTGCACCCGTGCCGATAGTTCCCTGATGTGTCCGCGGAAAGTTAGGCCTCTATCAAGTTGAACGACCCGGTACTTGATGGAATTAGTCCACTCTATCCTTCGGCCCCTGAAGTGGAAGTTTGGTCGGTCAGCGGGGGTGTGGCGCCTCGTAAAAAGAATGGCGTGGCTTTTGTCCGGATTTACGGACATCCGCCAACGCCTGCACCATTCTTGTGTGAGACGGAGGTGTCTCTGAATTGGGTTGAAGGCTCTGAGTATATGTCTGTTTTTGCAGAACAACACGTCGTCAGCATATTGTGCCATTTCGACCTGTGGTTGAGTTGGAAAATCTGCCATGAAAACACTAAATAGTGTGGGGGATAGTACAGAGCCTTCGGGGACTCCGCCTCTCACGGGTCTCAGTGTAGCTGTTTTCCCCGCTACTGTGACTTTAAATGATCTGTGCCTGAGAAAGCTGTGGAGGATGTTGATTAGCTGTGTAGGTAGCCCCAGTTGGATAAGCTTGAAGATCAGACCGGCATGCCTTGTCGTGGAAAAGGCCTTTTCGACATCCAAAGATACCACTGCCGTGAAGGCGCGTTCCTGGAAACCCAGGGCCGCTGTCTCCACCACACGTAGCAGCTGATGGGTAGCCGAGTGCCCAGGACGAAATCCGAACTGGTGGTCTGGAATAGCTTGAACATCACCCAAGATGGGAGTCATTCGGGTTAGGATTAACCTCTCGAATACCTTCGAGAGGGTAGAAAAGACGCTGATGGATCGGTAGCTGGAAGGATGTACAGGATCCTTCCCAGGCTTCAATATACATATCACCCGAGCCTCTCTCCACTCGCGAGGAAAGTGCCCCAAGGTGATGCACATATTGAAGATCCTGGTTAGGAAAAGAACGGCATTGAAGGGAAGGTGACGAAGCATGAGGGGTGTCAGCCCGTCCGGCCCCGCCGCCTTGTTTGGTTTGAGGCGTTTGAGTACGCCCTGGACTTCACTGGGGCGAATGACGGGAAGTCGTTCCGCGTCCTCGGGAGGACGTCGAAAAAATCGGCGTACCTCCCTACGAACGCGTTCGGAAAAGATGTCGTCCTGGGGGTCCTCTCTCGGACATAGAGTGCGTTCAAGATAGTCAGAGAACGCAGTTGCTTTGGCTTGGGGTTCATAGGCGAGGCCTTGGGTGCCATGGATGGGTGAGGTGTATTGACCTTTGCGATTCCTGAGGGTCCTGGCGATACGCCACACGTCGCCATTTTCAACGCGCAGTCCGGCCATTGTGTCCTCCCACGCTTGCACCTTGTGCTCACGCAGTCGGACCCTGACCAGTCGACGTAAACGTCGCAAGAGCGCGCGATTATGCGGCGTGCGGTGTCGCTGGTACAGTCTCCGTGCCGCCCAGGAGCGGCGCATAAGAAGGGTCATGTCTAAAGGAAGAGCGTCTGGATGAAGAGGTGCAGGTCCATGAACTGTTAGATTTTTGGCAGTTCGCGTCAGGATAGAAGTGAATGATGAGATGCCCTCTCAATGTCCGGGATGTTTGTAACTTTTGGGTTCGGTGGAATGGAAGTGCGGAGGCAGGTCCTTACGCCTTCCCAATCGACTTGTCGCGTTTGAAGCGAGGTGTCATGACTGGCAACCCTAGTGTTGATTTCTGTCAGCACCGGATTATGGTCAGAATGAAGTGCATTTAGTGACGTAAGAGTGAGATGAAATGGAAAATGCTTTGTGATTGCGAAGTCAATGACTGATGGCAGTCCTCCACCTCGCGGGTAGTGCGTTGGTTGCCAGGGACCCTGCACTTGAAGCTGTGGGTCTCCATCTATTAGGCGAATGATTTGATTGCCTCTTGCATCTGCCCGACGACCACAATGCCAACGCTGATGTTTTGCATTGAAGTCCCCGGCCATGATAGCACTTGGATGAAAGTTTAGGATAGATAGATAGTCGTTTGGAACGAACTGCCGGTTGGGGGGGGGTGATACACAGAGACCACCAGGACCTCAGTTCCGCCAAGGTCAAGACAGATTGCCGTGGCCTCTAGGGTTTGAAGAGGAGGGAGCTGGATGGGTTTGTGGACTACATTTTGCCGGAAAAGTACCGCTGTACCACCGCCAGGGCGGCCTTGGCGATCCGTGCGATGGCAAATGTAGCCCGGGATGCGGAAACGTGTGTCTGGACGGAGATGCGTTACGCTGACTAAGATGACGTCTAGGGCATTTGCTCGAGCGAACTGCAATAGCTCGCCCCCCTGATCAACCAGGCCACACGCATTCCAGAATGCGAAGCGAAAAGAGGTACGAGACCTAGTTCGATTCGCCATTCTGTGATTGCTGGATACCAGTTGACAGTAGGGCAAGTCCCTCCATTGCAGCCAGCATCTTGCTTGCCGGGTCTGAGGCACAGAAGAACTTCACTAAGATCTCACAGATCTTTTGTCCATGTGATTGCAGCAAATTCTGCAACCACCTAAACGTCTCCGTGAGATCCAGGGAAGCCGTTAGTTGGGTTGAGCTTATGGTAGAGGGCACTATGTTGGTGTTGGCTGGGGAGGATGACCTAAGGGGAGCAGGCCTACCTCGAGCCCTTTCGCCCTCAACTGTCTAGGGGGCATATGTTCGCTATGCGCCACCACCACAGTCGGGTTCTCGGGTTGGCGAGATAGTCTCCTCTCATTGAGGTCTGGTTTGGAAGCTGCGCTTCTTGGGGCTGGGGCCCGTGTCTGATTGTGTTTCTGTGTGGGTGTTTGTGTTTTCCCACGAGACTGTTTTGGGGTGTCAGAGGATCTTTGCACAACTTCAGCAAAAGATGGGCGCCGTTCAACCTGCTGACGGTCTTCATTTGGTGGCTGCCTGCTGGATGTCGTAGCCTTGGAGACTGAGGTAGGGAGAGCCCTGTTCTCTTCCCTGGCTGGCGCTCTTTGAAGTGTTCTTTCCTGTGCCGGTCTTCTGGCAGCTATAACCGCCTTCCTTGTTGGGCAGCCGCCATAGCAGGCAATATGCGCACCTTTGCAGTTTGCGCAAGTGGGCGCATCGGTAAGCGACCTCGGACACGCCTCCTTGTCATGAGGTCCTCCACAACGCAGGCAACGCTGCATTCTGCGGCAAAACCTGCTGGAGTGGTTAAACCCCAGACAATGGTGGCACTGAGGAGGGCCGCCAGAACTCCTGACGGCCTCGACCTTTACCCGGAGGTAACAAATAGTTTTGATGCTATCTATCTTTGCCTCCGGGTCGTTGGACCGCTCTACTATCACCAGATAGAGAGGGATGGGGATGGGGCCAGGCTGACCTTGTGGTCCTGGCTTGGTCAGCTGCCTGACCAAGCGCGGTGTTATACCCTGTCGGGTGAGGTCATCGGTGATCTCGCTTACCGGTGTATCCACTGGTAATCCTCTGATCACCCTTTTTAAGTCTCGTGCCTTGTCCAGGCCGAAGGTAAAGTAGGGGATCTTCTTCCCCTCGAGTGCCCTGAGGAGCAGCTGGTAGTCCTCTATGTTTGTCGCCTTGAAAACAAAGCGGCTCTTCCTCCTCGTCACCTCGCATTTATTCGAGAGGGACGGCATTACTTCCTTTAGGAAGCCTACCGACCCCCGGAAATCATCCACGATGATGGGAGGAATATGCCGCTTGGGTGGGGTTGGCTGGCTGGTAGCATCAGTCTTCAGGGCGTTTGACTGTCCCTTCTTCCTCCTTGAGGTTACCTCCTGGAATTCTGCGTCATCGACGTCTGTGGAGACGTCCGAGGAGCTGGTCTGGAAGTCCTCTTCCTCCATCCTGGAGGACGAAATCTCTGGAGCCGCAGCTCCGTGAAAATATTCTCCTTCTGAATCTGAGGAGTCGTTTGATGAATTTTGGCCTGAACGAGAATTTTTATCCCGGGAAGGGCCCTGGTTGGTGGCCTGTTCGGCTATAGCCAAACGTTTTACAGTGCCATTTCCGCCTTCTTTGCGTTGTCGGCGCTGCCTTTTGGTTCCTGTAGCAGTGGTTTTTACCCTGTCTACAGGGAGAGTCACACCAGTGCTGGTGCTTGGTTTGGCATCCTGTGATGGATGTTCCGATGAGGGATGGGTGGTGCGTTGGTCAGAACCCTCACCTGGTGTGGGCATTTTGCCCTGCACCAAGGTGCAGTTTACAGCTAACCTTAGGCTATTAACTTACCTGGCAGTACAGGCTGCAAAACTGCGTGAAACACAGAGGACCGGACAATTAAGCGCCTTTAAAACCACCTTTCGGTGTTGGCTGTGGCCTTGTGTTTCCCTGTCTGCTCTGATGGTGTGTTTTCTATTAGGTTGTCGCTCGCTCGCACGCTGTTGCTGCTGCTCTCCTCTGGAGATTTGCGGGAGCTTCCCGAAGGTCCCTCCCGATGGCGGCAAATGATGACTCCAAAGCTCTAGATGCTCGCAGACGATGTTTCCTCTTCGGCGTCTCGAAGCCAAGTCCTCTCCCCTGCCTGCCTGTGTCGTGCCGCTCGCTCGCTCTCGCTCGTGCTGACTGGCTGTATACAGCCAGAAGGTTTTTGCTGCGTGCCCACCCATTAAGGGTTTTACCGCAGGTAGGATTATAAATGAAAGATGTAGGATGAAGGTGATGTAGGTTTTTGATTGGAAGTTAATTTTGAGGTTACCAAGGTACCTTCGGGTCGAAAGAGAGGATGCAGTACTTAGCACCCATTTTAATAATTTTAAATATTTTGTAATGAAGTTGGGGAGAAAATTTAGATGCCAAACAGCTTGGAAGAATTATGAGGAGCTCAGCTTTAGCTGCTGATAGGTTCAGCTCCTGTGTTATCTAGGGTGCCCGCATGCCATACGGGGGACCCGATGCAGTCTAGATCGACGTCTAGTGGGGTCATAATTTCCCAGTGATCTGACAAGGGCGCTTCTGTGAGTTGGTAAAATTGCGTATAATTTTGAAGCCCGGCGCCTAATTTCATCCTCCACGTATGGAAGACCCGACGCTTCGTGGAGCAACCTGGTAGGGAAATAACGTCCCACAGAATAAATAGACCGCAGTCCTTTATTATGTGCACGTTGAAGCCATGCTAAACAGCTGTCTGCTGCCATGCCCCAGATCTCGCAGGCATATAGCATCACCGGGATTACCAGCGCTCGGAAGAGGTACAACTTCATGCGGACTGGCATCGAGGTAGACCCCAGCATTGGGTACAGGGAAGCAATTGCTCCCTGTACCTTTGCCGAAAGGTCCCTGATGTGTCGGCGAAAAGTTAAACCTCTATCCAAGTTGACACCAAGGTACTGGACAGAGTTAGACCACTCTATCCTTCGACCTCGGTAGCTGAAGTTGGGGCAGTCTGCGGGGGTGTGGCGCTTTGTAAAAAGTATGGCGTGGCTTTTGTCCGGATTTACGGACATCCGCCAACGCCGACACCACTGTTGTGTTAGGCGGAGATGTCTTTGGATGGGGTTGAAGGCTCTGAGAATGTGTTTGTCCTTGCAGAACAGAAACACGTCGTCAGCGTATTGTGCCATTTCGACTCGTGGTTCTGTGGGGAAATCTGCCATAAAGACGTTGAAGAGGGTGGGGGATAGCACAGAGCCTTCGGGGACTCCGCCTCTCACTGGCCTTAGTGTTGATGTTTTCCCGCGACTGAGACTTTAAATGTGCGATGTCGCAAGAAGCTGTGTAGAATGTTGATCACTTGTGTTGGGAGCCCCAGATGGATCATTTTGTGTAGGAGTCCGGCATGCCATGTCGTAGAGAAGGCCTTCTCGACATCCAACGAAACTGCGGCCGTGAAGGCGCCTTCCTGGAAGCCCAGGGCGGCGGTCTCCACCACACGCAGCAACTGCTGAACTGTCGAGTGCCCAGGACGAAAACCAAATTGGTGGTCAGGAATGGCTTGAATGTCTACCAATATTGGGGACAAGCGAGCAAGAATTAGCCTCTCGAGAACTTTCGAAAGGGTGGAGAGGAGGCTAATGGACCTGTAGCTGGATGGGTGTACCGGATTCTTCCCAGGTTTCAATATGCAAATCACCCGGGCCTCTCTCCACTCTCGTGGAAAGTACCCAAGGGCGAGGCACATATTGAAAATCCTAGTCAGGAAGAGAATTGCATTGAAGGGAAGATGGCGGAGCATTAGGGGAGTCAGCCCGTCCGGCCCCGCCGCCTTCTTTGGTTTGAGACGTTGGAGTACGCCTTGGACTTCACTAGGTCGGATGGTAGGGAGTCTCTCCGCATCCTCAGGAGGGTGACGTAAGAAACGACGCACCTCCCGACGGACGCGTTCAGAAAAGTTATCGTCCTGGGGGTCATCTCTCGGACACATAGTACGCTCAAGATAGTCAGCGAAAGCATTGGCTTTGGCTTGGGGTTCATAGGCCAGGCCCTGGGTGCCATGAATGGGAGAGGTGTACTGACCTCTGTGATTTCTGAGGGCTTTGGCTATCCTCCACACGTCGCCATCCTCGACGCGCAACCTGGCCATTTTGTCCTCCCACGCTTGCACCTTGTGCTCGCGCAGACGGACACTGACCTCTCGACGTAAACGTCTTAGGAGCGCTCGATTATGTGGCGTGCGGTGACGTTGGTATAATCTCCGTGCTGCCCAGGATCGCCGGATTAGAAGAAGGATGTCCAAAGGGAGGACATCAGGATGAAGAGGAGCCGGAGCATGGACTGTCAAATTTAAGGTGGTGCGCTTCACGATGGAAGTGAAGGATGAGACGGCGTTATCCAGGGTAGGGATGTTTGTGATTTTGGGATTTGGCGGGATGGAAGTGCGGAGGCAGTTCCTGACGCCTTCCCAGTCGACCTCTCGCGTTTGAAGCGATATGTCGTGGCTGGCAACCCTTGTGTTGATCTCTGTCAACACTGGATTGTGGTCTGAATGTAATGCATTTAATGATGTGAGTGTGAGATGGTATGGTAGATGTTTTGTGATTGCGAAGTCTATGACTGAGGGCAGTCCTCCCCCTCGCGGGTAATGAGTGGGTTGCCAGGGGCCCTGTACTTGAAGTTGAGGGTCCGCATCTATAAGGCGAATTATTTCATTGCCTCTTGCATCCGCCCGACGACCGCAATGCCAACGTTGATGTTTAGCATTGAAATCGCCGGCCATGATAGCACAGACCGTTCATATTCATATATATACACAATTTAGAAATCTTACTTTTTCATCCACAGTTATTTATTTGTGTGATATTTCCTCTGTATCCGTTGTGGCTGTCGATTATTTTAAAGCAGTAAATAACAATTAAATCTAAACTCTATATAATGAATATAATTGCAATTTGTTATGAAACTTTATACATAATTGCACATTTTGTTCGCCGGTATAGGATGCTACTGGTAGAGCCATCTGTGGACAGAAATTCCCATTCGCTTTAATTTCATGACTTTGACATTGAAAATTCTCCCCTAGCGGGCATCTCCATAACTTAAAGATCTAACAAATGCATATAATGTGCTACAATACTTTGTCAATCCTTCTTTCCGCTCGGAGATTTGTTCCAAATTGAAAATAATCTTATACAGAAGTTTCACATACTTTTCGCTGTTCATACATGCCTTTTGAATACAATGTTATTATTATAAAATTAGATAAGTAGCGTTTACAGTTTTAAGAAATAAATGTATTGGAAATTTGAACAAGAAGCACAGAAGGCTTCGAAAATTGTTTATTAGACAGAATAAGTTGAATTAGACTTAGAATAAGTTGTCACAGGTTTTGTATATTAAGGAGATTGAATATTTATTTACCGAAAGCTCATGCATATGTTATGATTTATAAGTTAAAGTACATTATAGAGAATTAAGTCACAATGAACCAGACTATTAAACTAATACTTTATTTTCATTCAGGTGTATTATACATACAGCACTTTGATCAAATTCACATAAGTCAATAGAATAGTTGCCAAAAAGTAATAAAAACGTGTCACAGTTAGCTTGTGTAAAGATTTGATCATACAGATTTGTACCAAAGTCATATCTCGGTACACGTTTTAAATTCTCTACTACGTACTTAGTGTAAGTAGCTCAAGTATTGTATTGTGCCTGATATTAGATCAGGAGAATTCATAAAAAATGCATATTTTAACTACCCGAATAAAAGGCGTAGAATATTTAGAAAAGTTGCCCTGTATATGAATTGTGACTTTGTGGGTTCGTGAAATTAAAAGTCCAATTGCTCAAATTCAAAATATTCTTTGTTTCCACCGAATTACAGTTAGAACACTTGCCGATTACATAGAATTGCGTAGCATACAAAATTACGAAACACAAGTTCGTCTGCCATTGGTCCCTCTGCACTCAAAATTACGTACAATTCCTCTAATACACGCACACAGCCTTCCATTCCGTTCTCTAGCACGGCGCACCTCACGGCTGCTGGCCAAGAACTGAACTGACTCGTCCACTGCAGCCTTATATAAGCAGATCACCGTTTCTGGAAACTTCGCGGCTCGGAATGTCTTCCGATGGTACCAGGCATCCGAGAGAGGTTAAAGAGACGGTAAAATGCCTCCTCATACTTCCCTAACCATCCCCTTCTGCGAACGCCACAAGATAAATGGGTAGGCGCGGCATGAATGTCTTCAGTCGCCCACCGAGCTGCTAGCTGGTAGTGCCTTCCAATAATTAGGTGACACTGCTCCCTCCTCAAAGCTGCTCGACATGAACAGCACCATCGTAGCGGGTCAGGCGATCCAGGTGTAACACCAACATCTTTCCTCGGGGAACCTTCTGGATGCGGTAGACCACACCGTTAATCATCTTTACCACACGGTACGGCCCTTGCCTTGGCTGCTCAAGCTTTGGGCAGCGTCCCTTGTTCCGGGTAGGACGGTACAACCAGACCGGATCACCTTGTTGGAACCCTTGGCTGTTGGCTTGCCTGTCGTATCGTGTCTTCATGCAGTCGCTCGCCTTCTGGATGTTCTGGCGAGCCATCTCGTGCATGTCGTGGAGGTGGTCCACCAAGTTCTCCACATACTCGGTCGCTGGCTGTTTCGCTTCCGGAAGGCTTCCAAAATCAAGGTCACAAGGGAGGCGTAACTCTCGGCCGAACATTAGGCTGGCTGGCGTCATCCCAGTTGTGTCGTGTGTAGACGAGCGGTAGGCCAGCAAGAACAGTGGCACCTTGACGTCCCAGTCTCGCTGATGGCTGGCAACGACCTTCCTCAGGTGTTCCTCTAAGGTCTTGATGTATCTTTCAACCATGCCATCCGATTGGGGATGTCGAGGCGTAGTGCGAGTCTTGTTCACCCCAAGCCTTTGTATTGCCTCCTTCATCAGGTTGGACTCAAAGTTGGTACCCTGGTCACTGTGTAGCTCTAACGGCACCCCAAATCGACAGAACACTTGCTCCACGAGGCAGTCTGTGATTGTCTTTGCTCTTGGTTTGGGATGGCATACACCTCCGGCCACTTGGTGAAGTAGTTTACGACCACCATTAGGTACTTGTTGCCTCGGTCGGAAACTGGGAACGGTCCAGCAATGTCAACGGCGAGCCGTTCGAATGGCACTTCGACGTTGTACTGCTGCATGCGACCCCGGCTTCTAGTCTGGTGGCCGCGACTCGCCGCGCACACGTGACACTGACGGCACCATCTCTCAGCATCTGCTCGGAGCCTCAGCCAGTAGTAGCGCTGCCGTAGTTTGTCAACCGTTCGGTTCGCTCCCAGGTGTCCTCCTGAAGTACCGGCGTGCACTGCTTCCAAGACTTCCGGTACCTTACTCCGGGGAAGTACCAACTGTTCTCTCTGCGTCTTCCCATCGGGTGATTCCCATATCCGGAACAGCACGCCCTCTCTGGGCTTCAACGAGTCCCATTGGGCCCAGTACGACTTGTAGGTGGCACTCCTCGGTGCGATGTCCTCCCAAGTTGGTCTCGTCCCTGCCTCCACTTCCCTTAACAGTGGCCCCAAGTCTGCGTCCGCCAGCTGCTCCCTCCTCAGGCCTGCGCTATCCCAGCCTTCAGCAGGCACTGCCACAACTACTCGGACTGCTGCGGCACGCTCCTTCTCTTCCACTCTTGTGCACTGGCCGCACTCTTCTGGACAGGGTCTTCGGGACATGGCGTCTGCGTTACCGTGGCTCTTCCCTCTACGATGTTCCGAGGTCAAGTCGTACTCCTGTAGCCTCTGGACCCAACGTGCTGTCTGTCACTCTATAGGGTGTTCCGACTGTCGGGTGACAATATCTTTCCACTTTTGCAGTATTGCTGGCTCCCGGAGAAATTTATAGAAGTGCACATTGTTATACGTGCTGTACAGTCCTAGGGGATTATAATAGCTCCTCCAACATTGTGGGAATTTGCAGGAATCCATCAGTCGAAATATGACACGTGAATGTCCTGTTAAGAATAAACAAACAAACGTGTTGAAATATGCTAAACATAATCCTAAGCAAAAGAGATGTCCAATAATAAAGTAATGAATGATAATATAGCCTAGCATGTACAATACTGGCGTAGCTCTTAGCTATATGGACCATGGGCTGCTTTAAACATCATTTCATCATTGTGCTAAGATCAAGTACTCCTAAAAGCATTTGCTTATTGAAGTAGTTGCTTCAGATCTTCTGCATAAACTCAGAAGTTACAAATTTGCAATTTCCAAAATTAACATCTACCTTTTCATTTAAATTGTCAGAAACATAAAATACTAATGAAATTACAGCTTTTATCGGACGCAAATGAAATGGCATGAACTATGGCGTGATTTTGTTGGTGATATTGTAACATATCTGCTGTAAAATATTTTCATGGGCTCTTTCTCCAATTGAACGTTTCCATGGTTTTATGACTACAACCACTCCTTTATTAGGTATGGCATTCATAAATATGTAATATGAATTGATAAAAAATGAAGTGCACATCTTGAATATTTTAATATCTTCGTAAGTTCTCTTCATTCTGAATGTTCCTTTATAACTCTCAAAGACAGACAAAATGTTAATAATCAAAAATGTAGATGTTAAAACACAGGACATATGTAAGACATCATCCTTGTTAATTTGTATTTAACAATATTTACAGTTTTCTCCGAAAGTAATACATTACTTGGTTTAGTCCGGACATATACTATTTAAGTTTGATTTATGAGTCACTATGTTTACACTCAAACTTCACTTGTTGTGGTATAATTGAAACGTTTTCAAGATCATTCGATATTATCCTCAGCTGTTTGGTGACTAAATGAACCCTTCCTCTTCTTCCACTACTACGGAGCTCTGATCCCTCTGCCATCTGGTGTTAGGGGCACTAAGTTTTAATACCCATTTAATGCCGGGATTTCAACATGTATAACTTTATCACGGTTTTTGTTTAGGAATATTATTTCCCAAATATCCAATTCTATGGGTGTACTTAAAGATTTTAACAGTTTAATGTTGTGGGCAATGTTGTGGTTTTCTGTCCAGAAATGGTGTGAAACTGCAGATTTTTCTGTTTGTTTCAACTTAATGTTCCTCTGTTGTTCTTTTTGCCTGGTTAACAAGTTTCTCTTAGTTTTTCCTATGTAGCTTTTTTCACAGGTTTCACAATTAGTCTGATAAATTCCTGATTTCAAATTGTTGGGGATTGTATTTTTCAGTGGTTCCTTAGAATTCATAAACCAACTACAGAAGTACAACATCCCAGAAAATCACATACTAGTTTCTTTTGACGTTAGAGCACTTTTTACAAGCATTCCAGTAGAAAAAATACCTACACTCCTCAGAAAATGGCTAACCGAGACTACAACGGATCCCAGAGAAATAGACGACATTATCAATCTTACAGATTTATGCATAAGAAATAATTATTTCATGTTTAACCAAAAATTCTACAGAAAATTAAAAGAATTAGCTATGGGGAGCCCACTTTCGCCTATTTTAGCAGACCTATACATTAGCTATTTTGAAACACACATAGTAAATGCCTTCCCACAGATTTATTAATTTTGGCAGAGATATATTGATGATGTTTTTGCTATCATTCCGGAAAAACTTAGAGAAGATTCTCTAAAATTACTAAACCTGCAAGATAATCACATCCAATTTACTATGGAAGCAGAAAGAGACAACACCCTACCCTTTTTGGACCTCTAGATAACTAGAAATTGTCATGGTGTAGATTTTGGAATATACAGGAAGCCCACACACATAGATAATTACATAAAGAAAAATGAATACAGCCCAGTTTCACAGCAACTAGCTGCCTTTAGAAGTCTTATTCACTGGCTATACAACATCCCACTGAGTAAGGAGGAATTCTTGAAAGAACAACACATAAAAGAGATAGCGGTATTAAATGGATTCAACCCAGCCATCATAAGGAACATGATGAAGAGAAAAGAAAAACTGAAGATAAGATCAAAAAATACCACTCTCACACCACTTAATAACACAAATTGGCAATGTAGAAAATTCACCTACAGTCCATGGGCTTTTAGAAAATTTGAACAACTCTTCAAAAGACTTAACTTAAAACTAGCACCCCAAAACAAATTCAGTCTGAGGAACCTGCTAAATAAACCACTGAAAAATACAATCCCCAACAATTTGAAATCAGGAATTTATGAGATTAATTGTGAAACCTGTGAAAAAAGCTACATAGGAAAAACTAAGAGAAACTTGTTAACCAGGCAAAAAGAACACCAAAGGAACATTAAGTTGAAACAAACAGAAAAATTGGCAGTTTCACACCATTTTTGGACAGAAAACCACAACATTGACCACAACATTAAACTGTTAAAATCTTTAAGTACACCCATAGAAGTGGATATTTGGGAGAAAATATTCATAAACAAAAACTGTGATAAACTTATACATTTTGAAATCCCGGCATTAAGTGAAGTATTAAAACTTAGTGCCCCTAACACCAGATGGCAGAGTGATCGGAGCTCCGTAGTAGTGGAAGAAGAGGGAGGTTCATTTAGTCACCAAACAGCTGAGGATGAGATCGAATGATCTTGAAAACGTTTCAATTATACAAGTAAGTGAAGTTTGAGTGTAAACATAGTGACTCATAAATCAAACTTAAATATGAAGAATACTTCAGTTAATAATGCTTCCGCTTATAATATGTATATACTGACTAGCTCTTTAAACATTTGACTATCACTTAAATTCAAGATACATAACCGCATTTAATTATTTCTGTACCTGTCAAAAGAAAAGCTCCAACAACAAAAGTCGGCTAAATACTCAGTATATTTAAAGGATGTGACACGTAAATATTCAGGGAATTCTCCACTGCAGATCTCTTATACATTGAGGATTGTCAAATATTTTCTTAAAAATATTTTTAACGACTTCTATGAACATACCTTATGTTTAAAATACTTTCAATGAAAATGAAATAAAAATCTTTATTGGATTCTGATTGTAGTGAGAAGTCCCTACATTCCTAGGACATTACAATAATGATAAACTGTAAGAGACTGACAAAATCTTCTACTACGATATAGAGATCTCAGGAAAACAAAGGGTTAATTCACATATACTTTTTGTGGAATAAAGCTTTTCTTTTTAATTTTTCAATAACTATAAGTTTCAAGTGAAAGGTTATTAATAATTTTTTAAAAAACTAAGTTATATAAAGATAATGCAATTGCAAATCAATTACTTAATGTCCAGCTTTAAATTATCTAACTATTGCTAAAAGGTAAACTACTTGCGACATTCTCTTGTTTACTTGTAAGGCAAAGGATATTAACAATGTATATTCCCATTAAGTACATAAATATATAAGTATGTATATAATATCTGTGGGGCTTATAGAACGCCATCTTCAGTATTTTCTTTTACACATTTTGTTGCAATGCTGTCTGAAAAGAAATGCAATAAACATTTTCTTTATTACCGTTGATAAAGACAACGATGTGTAGATGGCTTTCCACACAATATTAGAAGTCACAATATTAAACACAACAGCTAAAATGTAATAGGAATAGATTGTACCTTACCATTTGTCTCAAGTATACGTAAAGAGAATAACATATTACTGTACAATAAGGTTTATAATCGGTAATGTTCAGATACTAAGACTAAGATACTAAGCAGTGTATTGTAACGTACTCTATTCATCACCACATCATACCCACAGCAATCAATTTATGGCTTCATGAGCCAAATTGTCTTTTCAAATGTGACAACAGACATTAGCGCTTATCACAAACTTTTCTATTGTGTAGCTTCTTGTTTTCATGAATTAAATTATGTCTTTTCAAATGTGATAACAGAATAAAGCCCTTATCACAAACTTTACATTTGTGTGACCTCTTACCTTCATGAATTAAATTATGTCTTTTCAAATGTGATAACAGAATAAAGTTCTTATCACAAACTTTACATTTGTGTTTCCTCTTACGGTCATGAAATAAATTATGTCTTTTCAAAAGAGATAACCGAGTAAACCTCTTATTACAAACTTTACATTTGTGTGGCTTCTTACCTTCATGAACTAATTTATGTATTTTCAAATATGATAACCGAGTAAAGCTCTTATCACAAACTTTACATTTGTGTGGCTTCTTACCTTCATGAACTAAATTATGCCTTTTCAAATGTGATAACATAGTAAAGCTCTTATCACAAATTTTACATTGGTGTGACCTCTTACCTTCATGAATTAAATTATGCCTTTTCAAATCTGACAATCGAGTAAAGCGCTTATCACATACTTCACATTTGTGTGGCTTCTTACCTTCATGAACTAAATTATGTATTTTCAAATATGATAACCAAGTAAAGCTCTGATCACAAACTTTACACTTGTGTGGCCTCTCACCTTCATGAACAAAATTATGTATTTTCAAATACGACAATCGAGTAAAGCTCTTGTCACAAACTTTACATTGATGTGATTTCTTACCCCCATCCACTAAATTGTGTTCTTTCAGATTCGACACAGAGCTAAAGATTTTCTCAGATGTGCTACTTTGTTGTGTTGTATTGCTCGCAGCACTTAAACTACTGTGCTTTAAGTATAAAGGTTCTATGGATGTGTCTACCCCATCACTAAAATGACCATACTGACTGGAGGGTATGTATTCTGTTGCAGTTAAGATATTACTTTTAGAATTACAGTTTTCATAATTATATTCAAAACGATCGATTCCATTACAGAAGTTTATGTCCCTTGTTTGGACTTCAGCAGAGAAGAATGGTGACTTGCCAAGGGAAGCGACAGGAACTGCTTCTCGGTATAATCTGAAATGTTTCGGAACTTAGTATCATTTAGTGCAATAGCGAGATAGTAAAATCTGAAGACAGAATAAGTCAATACAAGCACAGAAATCTGTGACAATCATAGTAAAGTTAATTCATATAAGGTAACTATGCTGTTCATTACAAGTCCTTATTACTTTTGTTAATCCACAATATCTTCAAATAAATAATAAAGTCGTGATTTAACTGTATTGGAACACCACAGTGAAGCGAAATAATTATTAGACAATACACCATCCCCATATACCCATGAGAAGTATTGTAAATAATGTCAACACTCCTACTTACCTTCTGGCAAAATGGCTGTCCAAAAAATGTCAGTCCTTTCCACAATTCTATACTCTGAGCATAAGAAACTCTTTAGACCTGGTAGAAAATTAAAATCTTAAACTAAACCCTCATGACACTTTAGTATCCTTTGTTGTCCGCTGCATCTTCCCTAGCATTCCATTAGACAAACTTTTGATTCAACTTAAGAAATGGCTAAATTCTATTAACCTAGATGCCAATAAAATAGAATAATATTTGGCAATGACTGTCATATGTATACATCAAAATTATTTTGTTTTCGATGGAAAATATTATAAACAATTTTCAGGACTAGCTATGGGAAGCCCGCTATCACCGTTTTTGACCAATCTATACATGAGATTTTTTGAAACACATACAACTAAAGCCTTCCCTCATATTTTTAAAACATTGTACAGATACGTAGATGATATCTTTGCAATAGTGCACTACAAACAAATAGATGATGCTTTGAAACTACTCAACCTGCAAGAACCCAGCATACAATTCACAGTGGAAACTGAAGAGGACTGTACTCTACCTTTTTTAGACCTTAAAATCAAAAAAAGCAATGAAATTTGGTATCCATAGAAAAGCAACACACACAGATAATTACATCAAAGCAAATAGTTTCAACCCAATTCCACACAAACATGCCACCATCAACAGTCTCACACACAGATTAGTAAATCTATCCCTAAGCCAGCAGGAATATCAAAAAAAAAAAAAATACCATCAGATCTTAAAAACTGCAATTACAAATGGATATGGCAAAAACCTTGTAGATAAAAAACTAATATCATTCAAATTTCAAAAGAGATTAAAACAGATCACAGCTCTCACACCACTAAAACAAGAAATTAGATTTGCTAAATTTACTTACCACCCCTGGGCCACAAAAAAGTTCCAAAAAATATTCAAAAAATACAATATAACATTGGCACCAAAAAACAATTGCAACATTAAAAACCTACTTAATAGTAATAATACTGATAAGATAAAACCAGAGGAAAAGTCAGGCAATTACAAGATTAAGTGTATACACTGCAAAAATTTACATAGGGAGGACAAAAAGAAACATAGGGACTAGGATGAAAGAACACTTCAGGCACTTAAGATACAAAAATATTGATAAGTCCGCAATAGCAGCTCATTTCTGGTCTGAAAATAATGAAATTGAAGATAGCACTTAATTACTAAGATATGTACAAAAACATAGTGAACTCGTCATATGGGAGAGAATATACATAGCAAAACCTAAAAACCAACTAATGAACTTTGAAATCCTGCCAGAAGAGAATCCCACATTTAAGTTCATCACTAAATCAACAGATGGCAGCAGCAACTCCAGAATTACCCACACCACTGGATTAAGCTTCAGTCGCATAAGAGCCGAAGTTGCAAACAATGATTTGCCAAATATGTCTTCTTGTGGCATTACAAGTAATCCTTGTTATATGAACTGACAGTTACATCAAAACCACAGTTTATTATAAAGGCAACTATTCAATGTTGTTTATGAACATGATGTTCATGATGTTTATGAACATGACACTAAAAGTATTTGTAAGAAGTGACCACTATCCACAAAAGACACATTTAAAATCAATGGATCATTTTAGATGATGGAATTCAATATATATTGCATATCCAACACGAGATACAAATGAGCAGCAACGAAATATGACTCAAAAGTACACGAAGTTTCTATTGAATAAACAAACTATCAGAAATAATTGTCATCAAAATGCACTTCTCAAATTGTGTGCTTGAATAAAATTTACATTTCGTTTTTAATTCCTGTAGGGCTGTATGCTAAGAACTAACAATAACTAATTTTGTTCAATCTGTATGAAGACCTTAGAAGCCCCTGGGTTAAACACAAATAAGAGTTACTAATTTGCATGTTAATGTATTAAAATATATTATAAACGTTGCATCAAAAGGACATTTTAAAGTCAATTAAAACAAGTACATTTTTAATGCAATAACATACAATCGCTTTGACTGTTTTTATAAATGCTTGTCACTTTTCATCTCACATAAAATGCTTGAGTAATTGTCAATTTTATATTGCCCTTGCTGGCGAATGATAAACAACTATGATACTCAACGGACAACTAGCTACTAACAACTACTTAAGGACGGTGACTGATACCCCTGGTATACCCTGCCAGGAATGGAGGAATTGTTCTGTCAAAGGAATGGCACCATGTCCAACTCCAGCCTTTTATGTGTACCAAAATCGAACGGTCTGCAACATACCAACGCTGTACAACAATCACTCACATACTACACAAATATAACAAAACATCACTTAGCTTTGAAGAAACTGATGAAAATATATTTAGAGATAAGTGAAGTTTTTATTACAAATAATTATATCTGTGTAGCATTTCTTGCTTCACCGTTACTAACTTTGCTTTTTACGAAATAAATATGTAATTCCCGTATCTTCAGCTTCATTACGTCTGTTTGTAGCTCTACTTCGATGTTCCATATTATTACTTCCCTCATGGCGAACAACCAAAATGTTGGAGTGGTGTAAATTCACACTTAATACCTTTAAATTAGGTATTCACTTGCTTTGTACATCTGGGGTTCTCATATATCATTGTTCAGTCTACATTTTAACACGGCGCTTTTTCTGGACAAAACTTCATTATTGATTCACCTCTCCACGCATTCAATGATCGCTGTGCTATTTTGGGATGTTCAAGAAACATGTATACCAGATGTAGTGTGCTTTCTCACTTCAACACGTTCTTGCTGACACTTCTTTCCTCCCGGCTCTTTCATTTGGTCGCTGACAGTTCTTCGGATATTCTAGGTAGCCTCTTCTCCAACACATTCTCGCCGACACTTACTGCTTTTCTCCCGGCTTGTACACTTAGCTGTTGACAGTTCTTCACATGTTCCAGGTAGTCTCTACCCAAACACGTTCTCGCCGACAATTACTCCTTTTCTCCCGGCTCGTTAACTTGGTCCTTGACAGTTCTTCACATGTTCTAGGCAGCCTCTTCCCCAACACATTCTCGCCGACATTTATTCCGTTTCTTCCGGCTTGTTTACTTAGCCGTTGATAGTTCTTCACGTGTTCTATGTAGTCTCTACCCCAACACGATCTCGGCCACGAAATTGATCTGTTCCTTTGTTACCAACGTATTGAATACTAATTTGCACCTTTTTTACAAATATGCATAAAAACGTATTTCTTTCTGTAGCACGATCTAGTTTGTGTCTTTGCTACAACACAACCTTGCGTCGGTTCTCAACGTTCACCAAAAGCAGTGTTTGCAGACTGACATTACTTGTCGATTCTCAGACACCTAACTTTACACATTTACGCCACCGAGGTTCACCGATTCATTCAAACTATACAACTGAAGTGATTCAACACTCCGATACACACAGGTCCACTTGCCACACAAGAAAGTTTCTGAAAACAGAGAACTTCACAATCGGAGGAATGGAGAAATAGATTCTTGTATATTTGCTGTAATGGAAGGATATGGAGCACATAATAATAAGGCTCGCACTTCTGGTCTCAGCGTGGTGGCAGCTTGTCTGTCTCACATTCTAGAGGTCCCAAGTTGGAATCTCGGTCCGGGTGAGTTACCTGGATGAGGTTTTTGCGGGGTTTTCCGTTATTCTGTAAGACAAATGTGGGGTAACCCGAAACTCAATGGACCCTGGGCTCATTTGGGCATCATTTCCACCCATTCCATTCATCGTCCAATATGACTTAACAATGGAGGATGTAAAATAAAAAAAGAGTAACTCAGCTATTGAATCTTCTTGTATGTTGATCTTTCGCTCCTCTCGCAGCAAACAGAAACGCTAAAATTGGATAACACACTTAATTCCTTTACGGTAGAAATTCAGTGTCACCATAAAATTACTAGCTTTGGAATTTATTTTGAGTTTTCCTGTCATTAGCTCTATCAGTTTTCTTTGAGAATGGTAGGAAGAAAAATAAATGGATATACATGACCATATACTTAGAACATCACAAAACACTGCACTCATATACTTTGCTGTCACCTATCAATAGTTAGTGAAGGAAGCTTTCATTACTGCTTTCTCTGAAGAAGTAGTACTGTAGCACTAAGGTAGTTAAAGCGGAAACAATCATAAACTGCTTCAAAACAACATGATGATGAACAGGATGCTCTTGCACTCACTGAAGCTGAAGAAAATGCAGACAAAGGGCTGACTTAATTATAATGTGGAACATTTCATGTAGTCTGAAGTGCTGCATTACAAATAATTAACTCCTGTAAACCATAGTAACTTTAACTTTGCCAACAGATCCAATAGATATCCATAATGCAGATGACAAGAAACAGAATGAAGATGTGCAGAACTGAGATACACGAAGAAGCAAACACATGCCTAAATAAAATCATGGATTGACATTGTACACCAGTTCTCCAAACTTGTTAAAACTATTTTAAAGTGCAAACAAATATCATAGAGAAAAAGAAATGTGACCAGAAGTTTCAAACACACTTTCCTCCAAGTAGCCAAAACAGCAAGAGACATATAAGGCAATCAAACAAGGATAGCAATAACAACACAAGAACTGCATAATGTAAGTTACAACACATGTTCATATATGACGTTACTGCTAGTATGACAGCACAGCAGTTGGAGTACATAGTGTTGTATGTACATAATTACAAATATAATCTGTTTATTTTGTGGACAGAAGCATGTTCAATGTGGAAATTTGTTTTGTATCATATGATATTGCTTAGAGCAAGTTCTACAATATATCTATTTGTATTAGTTCAAGAGCTCCATGACACATGTACTAAAACATAAATGCTAGAGTAAACATAAGGCTTATAACTGAAAAGAGTCAAGTCTTACCTTGAACATTTTATTGGAGGAAGGACCGCATCCTGCAACAGAATAATTCAAATTATAATAAAATGATAATTATAAATTTAAAAAATTTACTTACCATCCTTGGATTTTAAACATTTTCAATTTTTTTTAAAGAAGTTGGTGTCACTTTAGTTCCTCAAAATAAATATAGTATTAAAAATTTATTACAACTTTCTAAAGAAGATAAATTTCCTAATAATAAAAAATTTTGTATTTGTCAATTTAATTGTTTGGATTGTCATGAGGTTTATATTGGAAAGATGAAATTTAGTTTGGAAACCGGAAAGAAAGAACATTTTCGTAATATTATATATAAACAAATTGATAAATCGGCCGTAGCAGATCATTTTTGTTCATTTAACCATGAAATAAATCCAGAAGTTAAATTATTAATACAATTAAATGTTCTCATAGATTTAATAATGTGAGAAAAAATATTTATTTTAAAAAATAAAAGTCGTGTAATGAATTTTGACATACCGGCAATTGATTCTGTTTTTAGGTTTGTTTCGTCTTCAGATTTTGGCAACACAAAAAAACATGGTAACCTTGACTACAAACTATGTTGACTGAAGATATGGGAAAATGTTCATGAAATTTATTTTAAATAGAAGAAAGTATTAACATCAACTTCTTAAGATAAGTGGACATTAATTAACAAATATATTTTATTGGTGTAAGAATAATTCAAATTTACAGCTTTCACACAAATATCTAGTGTTAACTGTCCTGCTAAGATATTTACAAGATATGTAGAGACAATAATTGATATTTTATCTTGCAATGATGTGTACAAAACCCAAGAAGTGAAGAAAGCATTTGTTTAGTTTAGAGAACACAGAACTGGAAACAGAAATATTTAATAAATCAGAATATATGATTAAAATGATCAAGCACTTACAAATATTAAGACAGGAACATAAGAAGAAAAAAAAGGTTAACATATTAGATTCATTTATACCAATAACACATTTGGTCATGACATCTGTGATGTAGCTGATAGATTCCTCACTACAACTTGTACCTAGGTTAATGACAATAAAGCAGTAAATGCAAATTGCTTTCTGGATATAGGTCTTCTCAAAAACGCAATCTTATCTGAACATACTCATAGATACTGTATTGTATTTAAAATGCAAAAACATGGAAAAACTCTTAAGTATAAAAGTGCCAATTGCCATTCTTTTTATAAACGTGTATGAAATGATATCCAAGGTATGTATTAATGAGTCAAACGCCAGGAGCTGATAGCTATAAGAGTCAGCTGATAAGTCCTGGGCATATGTGTAAATGTGTATGACGGGTCGACTGTTGTCTTTGAATCAGTGACTTCAGTTTACTCTTTATTTAGGCACAAAAGATTGTAATATTCTGCAATAGTACACAATATATTGACGTTATTACAAAACATGGCTCAGTCTAACTCAGCAGGTTTCTACATAACTTACCTTAGTATTACCACCATTTGATGAAGTTTGTGTTTCCAGCCACCAAGGTTCTTCTTTAATTTCTATTTTATTATCATTTTCATGATCACTGTTGTATTTCTTATCAAGCATTACAGGATCCTCTAGAAGAAATTCTCCCTCATTCTGTGAACCAATGTCTGAAAATAGAGTCTGTTGTTCAATTTCTGATTTCCCATTTAAGTTGCAGTTGTTGCTCCATGTAGCAGTTTCGCTCTTAATCTGTTTGACAAGATCTTTGATAAAAGGGGTCTCTGATTTAATTTCTGTTTTGACAGTCATGTCACAATCAGTGACATCATCAACATTTGTGTTTGTTGTAACAACTTTGTGAATGAACTGCCTCTCATTCTGTGAGGCTGTGTCGCCTTCAAGAGGATACTCTTCTTTGATTTCTACTTTCTCATCCATTTCAAATAGCTGTTGAATTTGATGTTGCTGTTATTTCTAGAAATAAATCTGTAAACAAGAAGAGATATTTTATAGACCAAAAAATATAAGTAAATTTAGCCATCAACTTCTTTGAATCTATCAATAATTTGTTCAAACCACATTAAATATACTGTTCTCATATCATACAAACAACTTCTTGAACAGTTGAACCAGACTTAAGAAACTCAAAGACATGTGAAGACCTCATACATGTTAATGCTATTATCACTCCAGCCAGCTTACTGAGATACTGTACCAACATTAAACCTCCTAATCTGTTTAAAATGTCATGGATAAAGATCAAACCAATACCAGGTATTAGATATAGCTAAAACAAACTGCTATGTGGCATTTACTAATATCACAGTTTGTTTGTATTCTGTTACTGTTGTTCTAAGGTTTGCTGTGATATTTAAACTAAGCAAGAAGGTTTAGTACTGCACGCCATAACCAGTTCCAGTAATAAAACATCCATGGAGGGCCACAAATCATACAGTTTGGCAACTAGTGTCACACAGCTTTTTAGTTTAACACTACAAGAACCAAGGATGCAAAGCAAAGACTGAAACGTGTAAGTGATATAATGTTAAAGATCAACGCAATATTTTGAGGATATATCAAATATAAACGGGAACTCTGATGAAATGCTGCTGTTGCTAATAAGTTTGAGGAGAAATTTTGTCAGTATGTTGGTGGCGTATCTCCAGAGAGGGTATTATGTACGCACACACCATGGAGAATGGGGCATCGTCAGTACGCCATAAGTAAGCAAGAAGTGCAGACGTCTGTTGCTCAATGCATCATCATCAGATTTCTTGCACAAAGGGGCGCCAAAACTTCAGAAAATTTGAGACAGCGCCGCGCACAGTTTGGGGAAGATATACTTTTGAAGACTGGAGCATATGAGTGACTTAAAGAATTTGTGGTGAGAAGAGAAGCTGTTAGAAAATGAACCTCAAAGGAGGAGATCAGGCACAAGCATTACTGCACATTACTGCAGACAACATTGTTCCCATTAGTGTCATTATTGAAGATCTTTTTTTTTTATTAGGACAAGTTATGGAAGTATTCAATCATCTGAGATGAACTCCATTATAGAAATTAACTCCAGCATTATTATTTGGTTGTTGATAGAATAAATTTTAAAAAATAATTTTCATTTAAATTTGATCTATCCTTGTACTAATTTGAGATTCAGTTAACGATATTATTTAACAAAAGTTGGGTGGCTGACACTGTAAAGTGTAAGAAACTGAAATTGTCACCAGAATTTTTATCCAAAAGCTGACTTCCAATCAGTTTTACTATTTGCAAATACACAGAACGAGCACATTAATCAAATGCTCCGTTATATCTCACTAACCTGTACTGATGGCACTTCTACACATTCACTACTGACAGACCAATACCCAATACCAACAACACAACTGCTCCAGCCAACTGATTCTTAACAACTCTGATACTCACTGGTACAATCATAACTAGCAACTCAACTGAACCTGACATTACACTGCGTTTACAACTTGCCATTCACAAATTAAATGTTCTAGAAACTAAACTTCCATGAATTGCCCCATCATTCATTCATCCCAGTTGTTGCACCGACGCTAATGTCATCTATCCAGTCAATATGCTTCGGCTCTCTCGCTGAGGGAACCCAAGCAACTTCTAACAACAGCATTTGTGAGCAAGACAGACATAAAAAGATTACCGCATGAATAGTCAGTGATTAGTACAAAATTGAATCAAGAATATACTGACACATTGCTTCACTCACACTGTTTATTCACAGGACATGTTTCAAGAGCTCTTGCTCTTATCCTCAGCTGATAGTCGACTAGTGCAAGTTGTAGTGGTTTCCTCTTTCTCCGTATTGTCAATAGATGGCGTGATGTACTTGTCAAAGATGTCCGGTGGTGGAGTTTCAAAATTCATGACTCTATGACGATTTTTTCCCATATGGAAAGGTCTATGGGGTGATTAACATATTTTATTAGAGATGTTTCCAAGTTGATGTCATGTCTAGTATTCAAAAAATGAAAAGCCACTGCTGATTTTTCTGTTTCACCATTTTTAATGTTTTTCATATGTTCTTTAGTTCTGATGTTAATATTTCTTTTTGTTTTTCCTATATAAATTTTAGGGCAAGTTTCACATTTGATCTCATAGATTCCTGGTTTTTCTTTGGTAGTGATTGAATTTTTGGGAGGGCCTTTTAACAAATTTCTGATATTAAACCTATTTTGAGGTGCAAGAGTTATGTTGTGTTTTGAGAAGATTTTTTGGAATTTGTTATAGGCTGATGGGTGGAAGGTGAATTTTTTAAAAAAATGTTTCTCTTTTTCTCCTGTAGGTTCTAGGGTGGTGGTTTCTTTTATTTTCTTAGCTTTGTTGAGTCTGTTAACTGTTTTGTCTACTAAATTTGGGTTGAAACCGTTGGATATAGCTACTTTTTTTATGTGTAGGTATTCTTCTTGATAATCTTCTCTGTTTAGTGGAAAGTTGATCATCCGAAAGATTAAACTGTTGAAAATGGCATGTTGGTGTTGTTTTGGGTTGAAACTGTTGTTCTTAATGTAATTATCTGTGTGTGTCGGTTTCCTGTAAATACCAAAAGTGAGTTTGTTGTTCATTTTTTTGATCTTGATGTCCAAAAAGGGGAGCACACCATCCTCTTCTGTTTCCAATGTAAATTTTATAGCTGGATTTTCTATATATATCAAAAGTTTAAGACCATCTTGTATGAGTTTTTTAGGTACTATTGCAAAAATGTCGTCAACATAGCAATACCACACTTTGAAATAATTTGGAAAAGCTTTTGTGATATGTGTTTCAAAAGCACTCATGAATAAATCTGCCAAGAAGGGAGACAATGGGTTGCCCATAGCTAGGCCCGTTTTTTGTTTATAGATCTGTCCATTAAAGCTGAAAAAATTTTGATTGATACAAATTTCTGTAAGTTGTGAAAGTTCTTCTATTTCTTCAGGTGTTATTTGTATTGATTCCAGCCATTTTTTGAGAAGTGGAATAAGCTCATTGGTAGGTATACTTGGATATAAAGAAATGACATCAAAGGAAACTAAAGCATCTGTAGAGTTGATCTTTGTGTCCTTCAGGAGATTTAACAATAAATTTGCATTTTGAATATGATCTAGAGTTTCTAAGCACTGTGTTCTGATCGTACATTTTTGGTTATCGGGCAAATTATATATCGCTATTTCAATGTCCGCGATATAGTTTTCTATGTTTTTTGTGTAATCTACACAGGTTTTTAGGCCTTCGTTTAGAAAATCTATTTCTTTCTCCGTGAAGTTGCATGTGGATAGATTCGTTACATTGTTAGGCTTTTGACACGAGAGTAATAAATCTTGCTTTTTATGTGGATTTGATTCTTGCTTCTTTTGAAGATTCATGAATTTTTGTTTCAAAATGGCTGTTTTCTTACGTATTTTCAAATTAAGAATTGACAGCATATTATTTTCTAAGTTAGACCACATGGTCGGGTTCACACATTTCGAAATTTTTAAGTGTAGTTCGTATATTTTTAATTCTGTTCCACTCCAATTCGTTACATTCCACAGAATTATTATTTATTCATGAGTGCTTTTGAAACACATATCACAAAAGCTTTTCCAAATTATTTCAAAGTGTGGTATCGCTATGCTGAAGGACACAAAGATCAACTCTACAGATGCTTTAGTTTCCTTTGACGTCATTTCTTTATATCCAAGTATACCTACCAATGAGCTTATTCCACTTCTCAAAAAATGGCTGGAATCAATACAAATAACACCTGAAGAAATAGAAGTACTTTCACAACTTACAGAAATTTGTATCAATCAAAATTTTTTCAGCTTTAATGGACAGATCTATAAACAAAAAACGGGCCTAGCTATGGGCAACCCATTGTCTCCCTTCTTGGCAGATTTATTCATGAGTGCTTTTGAAACACATATCACAAAAGCTTTTCCAAATTATTTCAAAGTGTGGTATCACTATGTTGACAACATTTTTGCAATAGTACCTAAAAAACTCATACAAGATGGTCTTAAACTTTTGAATATACAAAATCCAGCTATCAAATTTACACTGGAAACAGAAGAGGATGGTGTGCTCCCCTTTTTGGACATCAAGATCAAAAAAATGAACAACAAACTCACTTTTGGTATTTACAAGAAACCGACACACACAGATAAATACATTAAGAACAACAGTTCCAACCCAAAACAACACCAACATGCCATTTTCAACAGTTTAATCTTTCGGATGATCAACTTTCCACTAAACAGAGAAGATTATCAAGAAGAATACCTACACATAAAAAAAGTAGCTATATCCAACGGTTTCAACCCAAATTTAGTAGACAAAACAGTTAACAGACTCAACAAAGCTAAGAAAATAAAAGAAACCACCACCCTAGAACCTACAGGAGAAAAAGAGAAACATTTTTTTAAAAAATTCACCTTCCACCCATCAGCCTATAACAAATTCCAAAAAATCTTCTCAAAACACAACATAACTCTTGCACCTCAAAATAGGTTTAATATCAGAAATTTGTTAAAAGGCCCTCCCAAAAATTCAATCACTACCAAAGAAAAACCAGGAATCTATGAGATCAAATGTGAAACTTGCCCTAAAATTTATATAGGAAAAACAAAAAGAAATATTAACATCAGAACTAAAGAACATATGAAAAACATTAAAAATGGTGAAACAGAAAAATCAGCAGTGGCTTTTCATTTTTTGAATACTAGACATGACATCAACTTGGAAACATCTCTAATAAAATACGTTAATCACCCCATAGACCTTTCCGTATGGGAAAAAATCTTCATCAACAAAAATCGTCACAGAGTCATGAATTTTGAAACTCCACCACCGGACATCTTTGACAAGTACATCACGCCATCTATTGACAATACAGAGAAAGAGGAAACCACTACAACTTGCACTAATCGAGTATCAGCTGATGATAAGAGCAAGAGCTCTTGAAACATGTCCTGTGAATAAACAGTGTGAGTGAAGCAATGTGTCAATATATTCTCGATTCAATGTTGTACTAATTTGTGCTTCACTGTCCCTACGCTTCTTTCAAGTTTATACTTTGAGTCAGTGATTAGCATATCAATAAATTTAAATAGTGCTAAAATATGACATAATGGCTCATGTCTGCACCTAGACTCAAGTAAATGTCCAATTTGATGAACTTCTAAAATATATACTATTAACAGATGATGATGATGATGTGTATGAGGGCGCTCAACTGCAGAGGTTATCAGCTCCCTTTTTAAAACTTCTTTAAAATACTATAAAAATGTAAATATACTTACAAAACACATACACGTAAAAAGGAAACTACAAGAACAAAAGAAATATAAATCTAAAAAGTCATCTATTCTGCTCGTCAAATCCTAAAAATCTAGTCTAGAAAAGAATCTAAAAAACTTCTCCACTACTGTGTTATCGTCCGCTAGCATATCTTCAAAGCTGGCCGACAGTTGCAGAGACATCCTAAGGTCTGCTAGGTGAGAACACTCTAGCAGCACGTGTCGTACAGATAACGCTTGTTGGCAAAACGGACACAGTGGAGAAGGCTCCCTATTAAATAGAAAACTATGACTAAAAAAGCAGTGCCCAATGTGCAACCAAGCCAAAATCACCTCCTCGTGATGAGATGACCGACAGGAGGTAACCCAGGGGATCGGAAGTTCTTTCACAGATCGAAGTTTATTATTGCGGAGAGCCGACCCACTCTTCCTGCCAGCAGGTTTGTACAGCTCTCCGCAATAAGGCCCTAAAATCTTCCGATGTCACACATGGTACTCGAACCCTGGGCTTCATGGTAGCCGTCTTGGCTGCCGAATCCGCCATTTCATTCCCCCGCAAGCATACGTGACCAGGGATCCATGCACACACCACGCTCATGCAAGAAGCGTGTAAAACGTGGAGGGCATCCTGTATCCACTGCACAATAGGGTGGTAGTTGTAGGGCTGCCGTACGCTTTGAAGTGCACTGAGGGAATCATTCAGGATTAAGCAGTTCCCTAACTTTCGTTGACGTACCAGGACGTGTAATATGTCCCGGTATATTGCATAGAGCTCTGCGGTAAAAATGGAAGTGCTAGTGTGTAATCCGAATGTATGAGTTCGGTTCCACACACGTAAGCACAACCAACACCATTTGAGTTCTTGGACCCATCGGTGTAAATTTTAACATTGTCCTGACATCGCGATAAAAATTCTAAAAAGTGTGTGCGGATACTAGACATAGACATGGTAGAGTTATCATGTTTGGTCATGCCCAGATCAACGTGGGACGCTCTGCACAACTAAGGAGGGTATGTCCTGTCCCCCCTAGGATACATCTTGGGCATTTCAGTATCCAGATGTCTAAGGAGCTCCCGGAAACGAAAACCAGGTGGCCTTGGTTTAATAGAAGTGTTCCTATAACGCACGTCCATGAAGGTATTAAAGAACGGCATAAACGTTGGATGTGTGGGCATGCAATTAAGTCCATAGCTATAATTTGCTAATAGCATGTTGCACCTGTACTGCAGAGGAGAATCTGCAGACTCAGCATACAGGCTGATAACTCGGCTCGTTGGAAATGCCTCAACTGCTATGCGTATGCCACAATTATGGACACTGTCTAATCTCTTCAGCAAAGATGGTCGTGCTGAGCCATAAACGATACTACCATAATCTAATTTGGAAGGGATGAGTGCGCGATAAAGTCGCAATAACACTGTACGATCCGCTCCACACGATTTTCCACTTAGTGCCCGCAAGATATTTAAAGATCAGTCACATTGTGCTTTCAGTTGTGCTACATGCGACGACCAACTAACTTTTCTATCAAATATCAATCCAAGGAACCTCGTCTCATCTGCAAAAGGTAGTAGATCAGCGCCTAGCCGGAGCCTTGGAGGTAGTCAACTCTGCTCACGCCAGAAGTTAACACAGATGGTTTTCTCAGCGGAGAATCGGAAGCTGTTTTTTAAACTCCAAAGCATAAGGTTGTCCAAGGTGGTCTGAAGACGGCGCTCTAAAAATGGAGTGCGCTGAGATGTACAGTAGCTGGCAAAGTTGTCTACAAATAGGCATGTAAAGAGACACCCGGAGGTACACATTTTGAGATAGAATTAATCGCAATAGCAAACAACGTAACACTTAGTACCGATCCCTGTGGTACACCGTTATCTTGAACAAAAAGGTTCGAAAGAACCGAGCCAACCCTTACTCCGAATATGCGGTCTTTCAAGAATTCCTGAAGGAATAGTGGTAGGCATCCACGTATATTCCTGGTGTGCAGAGTACGTAACACCCTGCCCGCCAACACGTATCATAAGCCTTTTCGAGGTCAAAAAATATTCCAACTGTTTGACAGATTTTAAGAAATCCATTCATAATCTGTGTCGACATGGACACAAGTTGATCCAATGTTGAACGTCGTCGTCGAAAACCGCACTGGATGTTATTCAGTAGGTTGTGCATTTCCAGCCACCATACCAACCGCCCATTTATCATGCATTCCATTACCTTGCAGGCGCAATTGGTGAGGAAAATATGGCGGTAGCTGGAAGGGAGGTGACGGTCCTTGCCAGCTTTCAAGATAGGTATAATGGTGGCTTCTCGCCATTTGTCCGGAAACGAGGCATCAACCCAAACACGGTTATAGACCTCGAGCAGGAATGCCTTACCTTCAGGTGAGAGATGTTGTAACATTTGAACTTGGATTCCATCCGGTCCTGGTGCTGTCAATCGCGATGATGAAAGAGCGTGTTCTAACTCTGCCAAGGTGAAGAGGCGGTTATAATCTTCAAGGTTTCTGGAACTAAACACGAAACCTTGAGATTCCACCTGAGTCTTAATTGAGATAAACTCAGGAACATAATTACTTGAAGGAACATAATTACCTGAGTGAAAGCACAGCCGAAGGTGTTAGCCACGTCAAACAGATCAACAACAACTCCTGCAGGTGTTTGCAGAGCAGCGATTGGCAAGTGGGTTGATTTTCCGGCCACGCGTCGTAACCTATCCCATACAACAGATGAAGGTGTACATCTGTTAAAAGATGATACAAAGTTGTTCCATTAGATATTTTTGCTATCCTTAATTATTTGCCAAGACTGTGCACGCGCTTTCTTGTACTCAATTAGATTACTTAGGGTAGGATGTCGTTGAAACAACCGTAGAGCACGTCTACGAGCACGAATCGCATTCCGGCAATCGTTGTTCCACCATGGGACAGGAAATCGACCGGGTTGGGTAGCCCAACATAGAATAGACTGTTCTGCAGCAGAAAGAATTTTCTCTGTGAGATGATCGACTAGATCATTCACAGAATCGTGCTCGTTGTAATCAAAGACAGCCAACTGGGTGTAATGGTTCCAGTCGGCACGATCAAAGCGCCATCTAGGGATACGTGAGGGAGACACATCGTGTGCTAAGAGACTAAGAAGACATGGGAAGTGGTCGCTGGAGTGTAAATCAGAGATGACATTCCACTGTAATGAAACTGCTAACTGGGATGAACATACTGCCAAATCGATGTGCGAATAGGTGTTATAAGCGTCTGAGAGGAACGTTGGCTCTCCGGAATTCAGGAGAACCAAGTTATTGCTTTCCAAGAATTTTGCAATGAGGTGGCCTCTCAAACATGCCCGAGTTGAGCCCCATAGTGGGTGATGGGCATTAAAGTCTCCAACTATTAGATATGGTGTTGAAAGTTGGGAAACCAGATCTTCAAGGTCAATTAATGAGAGGTCATCTGATGGCGGTACATATACATTGCAAATGCAAAATTCGATTGATGGCAGCTTAATCCTTACAGCTAGATATTGTATATCAGATTGCAGCTGTACCAGATCTACAAATGTCATCCCTGAGGAGCAGCATAGTGTCCCCGTGAGCAGGAATGCCCTCTTCTGTGTCAATATCACACCGCAGTGGTGTGTAGCGTCAGATGTTAAACTTGTCTTGCGGTCGTAGCTGTCTCTTGTAAGCATACCACCAAAGGGTTATGCTTACTGAGCAAAAGTTCAAGTTCTCGTCGATGTGTTCTTAAACCCCGCATGTTCCATTGGAGGATAGCCATTGAAACTATGGAGATAGGTTGTAAAAGTTGGTCTACATTAAGACGACTTTAACGGTGGCCGAATAAGCTTACCCTTTTACTTCGGTGTAGGGCTAACACCTTTTTCGTCCAGTTTATCCTAGCGCTTTTTTGTTGCCGTTCTGTGGTCGGTATCCTCTAGGTCCATCTCTTCGGCGGAGGAAGCCCCTTTCCCTAAAGAGAACTTAGGTTCGAGGGCAACAAATTTATTGGACACAGAGATCGACGAAGATGACAGTCCTCAATCCGAATCATCACCAGAAAGCTCTTCAGAAGAAGAGCTTCGGGATGTCCTAGAGGTTTTCTTCTTCCTGTGGATACGGGTCGAATCTTTAAGGAAATCTTTCCTCTGGTAACTGGTCTTAAATACTTTAGGCAGTGGATCGTATATTACAGGCTTGTCATATTTAGATGTAGAAGTCGACGGTTTGGCTTGGGACGGGGCTGGGGTTTTAGATTCCTTCGTCCACTTAGGCGATGTATTTGCTGACGCTGGTGATGGATTTGTGGACTTCCGTACTTGTGTCGCGACAAGAACTCTATCTGAGATGGTAGGCTCCCCTGCACCGCAGGTTTGCGTTGCAATTTCTTTCCTAGGAACGGGTTTAGCCAAGACCGAGTAAGTACCCGACCTAGGGACGGAGGGCAGGCGAGTACGCAGGAGCTACCGGGTGTCCGAGAAGGAAACCTTCTCCTTAACCCGGATCTCCTGTATTGCCTTTTCTTCCACAAAACGTGGGTAGTCTTTGGAACTAGATGGATGCTCCCCAGCACAGTTTATACATTTAATGGGCGAGGAGCACTCACCCTCGTGTAAAGCCAAACCACAGTTGACGCATGCTGGAGATCCATTACACAGTTGACTAGTGTGACCATAACGCTGACACTTGTAGCACCGCACGAGGTTCGGTATATACGGCCTAACCTCAATATTCTCGTATCCTGCCTTAATCTTTTGAGGAAGATCTACCCTATCAAAAGTAAGCAATAGGGTACGAGTAGGCAACAATTCCCCACGTTCTCTGCGCTGCACTCGGTACACACATATAACTCCCTGGTCTTTCAGGTTCTCCTGAATCTCCTCGTTGGACCTACACGTGGGTGGGCCTGTTGACCATCTCCCTCAACCACGAAGAGGAGCCCACACGAGGGAGACTGTTGGCTCGGGACCCCGGGTATGCCAAACCCGTACCTACCGAAGTAGGCCCCTGGGGGAAGTGATGCTGTTATATGTATGTATGAGTGTTGTGATAATACCTCAAAATGGTGAGGAGACTGCTAATGTATATGAATACCTTAAAGAAGAGACAGTACATAAAGGTCTCTGCTCTCTGAGCATTTCACAGTGATAAAAGAAGTGCAAGAGATAGTTTTAAATCACAATAGAAAAGTGGAGACTTTTATGAAGAAATGAATACTGCAAATTATGTTATATAGCTATGTAAAATGTAAAATCCAAATTTACCACCGAACTTGGTGCTAGTTATAGATAATACTTCTTATCATAATATTAAATCTTCAAACTCTTAAAGAAGAGATATACTGTCTTAACTCTGTGTTAACTTATTGTGTGTAAATGAGAAACTTTTCAGGAACTATTCTATTTAATTTGTTGGAGACTGTGCTTCAGTCTCTTCTCTCTGTTCCCTGAATAGTAATGAGTAAAATAGGCTATTCATTGATACGTGAGAGGGTGAAGTCATCGCTATGACATATTGTTGCCATTGTAGGCCAGGGAAAACAGGTAAGAGACTCACATCAAAGCTTTCATTTCAGTGTTTCATGTTCAAGAAGCATTGTGCGACCTAAGGAAGTGGTAACCCTCTCAAAGCAACTCCACATGTTGTGCTAGTGTGCTCATGTGCTACTGCTTATTATCAGTTTGCATCTAGTGTGAAAATGAAACATAATTTTTTTTTTCTGTGTGACCACTGATTATTGTGTGATGCGAGAACTGTTTGATTATTCTTATTTAAGGGACTTGCAACGAATCCAACACATGATTTGGTGTGCTCCATTCTTCAAACATCCTTTTCTTTACGGAAAAATGATAAACATGGTAAATGTACGTAGGCCAATACCAGTGGCATCTTTAGAAAAACTTTGAGGCAAAGCATGTTCAAAATACACTAGAAAATTTAAGAAACATTGGTATGAGCATAAATGGCTGTGCGGAAGTAACTATTATACAAAACAGTACTACTGGCCTCGTTCTTAGAATACCGTCCACTAGTTGTTCTGCAGAATCAAGTCTTTCATTCTTAAAGAGAATAAAAACTTATCTCCCAAACAGCTTAGGCAATAACAGATTAACATTGTTGACTACCAGTTACATCCAAAAGGACATACTCATTGAACTGATGAAAACTCGCCCCTTCTACGAAGACATCATAGAAGCTTTTATGAGGATGAAAAACAGAATAATTGACTTGAACATAAGCAGTAAGGTGAGTCTTATTTTAATTAACTAATAAGTGAAACAGCAGGCATTAGCACCTTTCTTTTCTTTTTATTTCAGTATTGTACATTTTGTTTTCCGTTTTCCCTCCTGCTCGAAGTTTATCACCCACTTAATACTGTCCCTATTACAATTTTGTACACAATCATTAGTTTACTTTAAACTTGTTGCATTGATCATATGACAGTAATAATGATTTTGCAAATTAAGGTTAGTTGAATTCCTGAGTCACCTAATCAATTCGCCCAGAGCCGCACCTGGCTATGTCATCTGCATGAATTTAAGTTGAATGTTAGATTTGTGCAATGGCTCTACAGAGAAGGTGCTACTATCGACAAGACTGAAACATCTACACATTCAATCAAAAACAACCTTCAATCAGATCAATACCATATCATAAAGGTATCGGACTGTAACTCAAACAGGCACCATTTTAGGTTGGAAATTTGCCAGCTAAGGCACATCATAACTAGAATGGTAGTACATAGCTACTATTTTAAAGTGTGCAATCAGAAAAAAGTATATAACCGCATGTGAAGTACAAAGGTTTGTTGTGCAAGGACCTGCAAAATATATCACATATTAAGGTGTAAGTAGAGGACAAAATCACTGACGGAATATGCAAAAGAAACTTAATAACTACTACTCGCATGCACGAATTTGCGACTTTCTGTCATCAATAAGTATCGCTAGTTTGCTTATGTAGTGTTGGTATCTTAGGTTGGAAATTAAACCTAGATATCAGATCTCCAACAATGCCAGGTGCTAAAGTTGCAACAATATCTTCTAAAAACATCAAGAGACATTCCGCAAAATAAATTTGTTACATTCAATACAGCAATGGCTGTATTGTTATCATTTGTTCGAGCATTATATCATGAGATGTTATATAACTTTACAGCACTGTCATAATGAGAAACCTGGTAGAGTATATTAATTGTGTACAGCATCACAGTATAGGATGAAGCAGCCAATAAAAAGTAAAAGAAGAAACAATTTCTGATCTGTATATTTACAAATGGCAATATATTGAGTATTTAAGATTGTCACATTTGGCATCAACTATTTATGTCACAGCCTTCCTGTTGCTAGTAGAACCCTAACACTTATATACAACCATAGACGAAGCTGTCTCAACTCTCCTTATGTAAACCAGAACCATTATAATGTATATCTTTAGAGATGGACCCCTCCATGTATAATATACTGAACCAGAACACTTAAGATTGAGTCTCTAAGCAACCTAAGCCCAATTTAAGCAATTTAAGCCCAATCCAGGGCCGAATATACAAATTTCAGTTCCTAGTGGTTTACTGTGGATCACTATGTTCTCAAAGTGTGAGATAGTCATTTACTTATTTTTAGTTTAAAGCACTTAGCTAAACACAATGTTTTGTTGACACTTGAAATGGGAGAATTTGCAATATCCATCAGTCCATAAGTACATAAGACAAAACACTGTTACCAACAAAGTGAAAAGAATATGCATTTAAAACATATTAATGTAACCTGAGTAACTGTGTATGGAGTAGAAGTTAGCAGTTGAGAAACCTGTCACACAAACAGCAAACTGACGTTGTGAAGGCAGTAAACCATGTGATATGTAGGATTACTGTTGCAGGTTTTTGAATAACAAATTAGGAACATGAATTCCAGGGAACCTAACATAAAAGTACTGCGTAATGGTGCTCGTTAATGCCATACAGGATGGAATGACGTCATGGAAAGAAGTTGTTGCCAACTGCAAGGCTCTGGAATATGTGAACACAGAGAATAAATACCAACAAATTTTCTATTTCTTATTATAAACTAACAATACTGAAATGCAAATACAGGGAAATATTTAACTACAAGAAATATTTAATATTCCGAAACGTATGCGCTACAATTTTTTAGTTTTTAAATAATAAGTAATACCTATTAAATAAATAGCAACAATAATAATGACAATAATACTAAAATCAACAAATTTTTTATCATTATTATCATGAAGCCCCTGAGACTGGATTGGGTAAGCAATGTTACACTGTCACCGTTTCCTTATGTATTACAGTATCGCTAGTTTTGTCCTAACAGGAGAAAGCTTTCTCATAGAAGATATAAGATATCAACTAATACTAAGGGCCATAAACAGCTACAGTTAAGCGATTGGAAGTCTGCAACAGAAACGGGAACAAATATGCAAAGATTTTTACTACACAGAAGCTATAGCCAACCAGAACTGGAAAGGCACACACTACCAACTAAGGCACATCATAACTAGAATGGTAGTACATGGCTTCCATTTTAAAGTGTGCAATCAGAAAAAATGTACATAACCACATGTGAAGTATAAATGTTTGTTGTGCGAGGACAGCTAGGAAAAATATCACATATTGAGGTGTAAGTAGAGGACACAATCACTGGTGGAATATGCCAAAGAAGGTTAATAAGTACTCACATGCACGAATGTGCAACTTTCTATCATCAATAAGTATCGCTTGTTTGCTTATGTAGTGTTGGTATTTTTCGCGAAAGCATGCTTTGTATGTTGGCAATGCTCGACCCATGAAGTCACGCCCACCATACTGCTACGCCGTTAAAGTGCACCTTTACCAAGTAAAGTTATATCACGTCTGGGAAAACAAGATATTCTGCGTTTGTTACCTTTCGCACATTAACTAAGAAATTGCTAAATACCAGAGTAGCTGTTGTACCTGACCTTCATGGACGTAATCCATGTGGCCCTGACCATTACAACTCTACCAGAGACGGCAATGCGGACAGAATTAAATACTACATAATGCTTTACGCTACATTCGAAAGGAAAATTTAATTAAAAGACCGAGAGTTTATTCTTCCAACATTCACTGAAACATGGACATGTAAGAAAAAATTTGTTCTAACAAGATTTGTTAAACTCGTTCAGGACAATGAGGCTAACACAATCAGCTTGTTTTGTTAATTTGAACACTTCATACTCAAAACAACTTCACCAAATCAACATAAATAATTATAACTACCACCGCCATACATCAAAACATGCCACTTTTATCACCACTACCAAACATATAACATCAGTAATTATTCTAACCTGAATTAAAACTTTGGAATCAGACCACTCAAACAAAATTATTAGAAATTTGAATGGCCGTTCTTATTGACGCGTATTTCCTCACAGCGTTGATATTTTCCACATATCTATTTTCTTCTTCTTTACTCAGTGTACCTTGCTTTCTTGTGTTAAAATCCCACTGAGAACGCAGTTTACCATGTTCTACACAGACTAAATTAAAACAACTGCCAAATTGATCATATCACGGCCTAGTAAATGAAATAGTTGACACCTAAGATAACTGATTCAAAGGACGATGAGCTGTAGTTATTTAAATTGAACTTGATCAAGTTTCTGCTTTCGAAATAGCAGTACATGAATTAAAAGATTTAGGTTGTTGTATTTTCACAGGTAAGACATTTGTGTGTTTAATGGATACCGACCAAGAGCAAAGCTAATACAAATCACAGGTTTATGGTCTAATAGTACTTTTATCATTTGGAAATTTGTATCCTTTGTGTTATTCAAAGGGCTCTCGCAGCTGTAATTCCTACATATGACGATTTTAAGTCTTCAAAACGTAATTTTGTTATGAAAGTTAACCTTATAAGTAATACGAGTGCGTTGGTTGCAGGTTTTCGAAGTGGTAATATTTTAGTCTATAAACCATTTTTAAGGTAATTTCATAAATGTTATTAACTTCTATTTGACCTTATATTGACCGCTTCTGGACTAGACGAGTGCGATAAATGTGTAAAATCGTGTGCTATAGGTATCTCCCATTTCTAATGTAAACAATGTCCGCTGTTTGTCGGGAACAAAACTGAGAGACATTGAACATGTCTTACATTTATGGTACATGCATTATTACTAGTAATATACCCTCCACCACAACTACACTGACATCTATAAGTATGTTTTTATTTTAACTTTATGTATTAACATTGGAAATTATTGAATCACCAACATTTGAAGATTACCTCAGGACATACGTTACAGTAGGTCAGTAATAAAGTAGAACATCAAATCATAGTCGTATGTCATCTGTCATGTGTATTACAAATTTAAATACTGAAAGGAATGTTAAAGAATTCCGCCATATTGTACAAGCAGTAATTATATAAGAATGACTAAAACTTTCTTGAAGACTTTTGATTTACCTAATAGTTTTAAGTAGTGTACAAGATTGTTGTAAATTCTTATTTTGGAATAGTAACGTTCCTTCTGGAACAGTTCTAAGTTATTTGTTGTTGATGAGATTGCCTGCATTTCTTGTAGTGTGGTCATGCACAGCAACTTTTGTTGTAAAGTTATTATAATTATTAATAAGATAGCTTAAAAGAACATATATTTATTCAACAATAAGGGTAATAATTTTTAATATAAATCTTTTTAATATCTTTATAAATACTTGAGAGTGTTCTGTGCTTTCTTTAAGATATACATCAGTTTGTACCAAATTCTACTTTTGTGAATTGCATTCAAATTATGTTTTTCACAAAAAGATGCATCATGTATGATTGTGAACTTTATTGAACTATTAACAAATATACTTGCATCTATATAACATAATCTAGTTCTGGAACATAATATGTAGCTATGGTTACTTAACTCTGCTTCTGTTATCTTTTGCTCAGTTAGCAAATTACGAACATATTACAATTTAAGTCATTTATATGTATACTTTAGGCCCTCCATTTTATTAACACTGAAAACTATTTATCATTAACTGTTTAACACTGTTTATTCTTAACGAAAACATCTTATGCATCAGATTCTGATTTGTGAAAACTAACTGAATAGATTTAATAATTCAGACTCAAACACTGGTTGTGTTACATGTTCCTCAACTGCTAAAGTATGCTCTATACACAGTTACTCAGGTAATATTAATACGTTTTATTACGCATATATGTTAACAATGTTGTTAACAGTATCTTGTCTTATGTACTTCTGTTGCAAGGTTTCATAATGCCATGTTCAAATGTCTGATTTCAAGTCTCAACAATGCTTTATGTTCAACTAAGAAGTAAAGTATTTGGACTTGGACAAACACATTTGTATGAAAGATGAAAGGCTGGTTACAGGATCATTACATACCTCTCAATGTGCTGTTGGGTGTTTTTCTGTAAAACTCTACAATCATGCTCTATATATCACTTTAGCTCCGTTCTAGGTGTCATACATAATGCAGATATCATAGTATAAATGTAAATGGGGACTTTCAGTAAAATGCTCTCAGCAATATGATGACTACAAAATGCACAGTGAAGAAAAGTAGAACACATTTTATATTTACACATTCTATAACACCACGTCAATTATGCTGTTGAAGTTGTCCACTGGTTCACTAATATCGCAGTCAGCATTCTGCCACACGTAATGAAATAGTGGTCTATATAGCCCCGCAGATAACTAATTGTAAATGACAGTGCAAATTCATGATAAAGAATCTGTTATGCAGTTTTGGCTGCATATTACCAAAACATTGTAAGATCAAAGGACCAAGTTGGACTTAAACCTTAATAATGATTGTTTAAAGAATTCCTACAGTATAAATGACACATCTGCCGAATCCATTGTGGTAGACTTCTGCTAGAAGTATCCAGATGGACATTATATGTCATTAGCTGCTGGAAAGATGGGACCAGTGAGTTTGTCAGACATTCAGTGATTGTTTGGAAAGTTTTCTGCCGTGGCGCACAAGTGTTTGTTTCTTTTGCTATAATGAGTGATCTTGTCTTCATGAATTAATTTACCAGCAAATTTAGAGATTGGCTACAATTGCTGTATATGTGCATGTCTTCTGTAAATCAAGGATCAATAGGCTAGCAGACATCATTTGTTTCTGTCTCCTAATGTGCTGATGAACCTTCAGACCTACAAAAATTTCTTGTATAACAGATTTGAGGTTACTCCATTCTTTCCCTTAGGGACCAGATGTATGACCTAAATTTGTAAAATGATTGTTACTTGTACCTTTCAGTTATAATATCATCAATGTCTGCCGTGATAAACTAAGTGCTTTAACCTCAGGATTGATTTGACTCAAACTTAGACTTCTGGAACACTTGAGCCATCACAAAACGAACTTGGAATTTCATTTGTATATTTATCACTGGATTTAGGCTTAAATTAGTGAGAGTTTGTAGGACATTCAGTGTTACTGTTGTTATTCTGCATACTGTACATAGAGACCGCCTCTTTAGCGTGGTGGTAGCATGTTTGCCTCACGTTCAAGAGGTCCTGAGTTCGAATCTCGGTGAGGGTGAGTTACCTGGATAAGGTTTTTTCCAGGGTTTTCACTTATCCTTCAAGACGAATGTCAGGTAACTCTAAGCTCCATGGTCCCTGGACTCATTTGAGCATCATTTCATTCAATTCATTCACCATCCGATATGACTTAACGTTGGAGGATGTAAATTACAAACAAACAGACATACTGCACATAGAGAGACCTTTAAATCCTTTCACGGATTTGATATGACGTCCAATTGAAAATGTTACAAACCAATAAGGACACGCATAGATGTCCTGCGCATATATGCATTTAATGCTTCTCTAACACCAATTACTTTAATCTTCCTATTTTACAATACATTTAAATTAGTTCTGTAAATGATGAAAACGTACATTAAAGGTTTTTTTTTGAATGGTACATCTCAAAAACTGGATAAACGTACACGGGCACATCTTCAGATTCACACCAAGTAATATTGGTTTCCTTGCAAACTTCTTTTTCCCGACACACTAGACATTTTCAAATTTCATGACTTTTCTTGTGGTGGGTGGAATCCTTTTAGGTGTTGTCTCTCAAGTATTAGGGTGCAGTAGTAGTAGTGGATTTCTTACCTCCGGTATGAAGAGGTCTCAATTAGGTTACAAGCTATTGATATGCATAACTCCAGATAGGTCATTGTCTTGCTCTGCAAATTACTAAACAATTGTGTATGGTTACATCCAGCTGGCATAAAATTACCTTTTTTTACCATTTAGCTGTTTTGTTAAAGAGGGATATCTAGTAATAGCTGATCCACGTCACCCATATATGACCCGTCAATTCCCCAAACAACAGAGTAACTAACATGCTATCTTCAGACCGGTACACGTCTCATCTTACAAAATATAGCACATGTGCACTGTCCACTTCTGAATTCTCCTCTTAAGCCCTAAATTGCCTTTACAGGTCAGGACTTCATTCATCCTACTCACTATTTATTTGTTTATGTAATAATGAGAGACACTAAGTAAGCAATATATTTTTTGTGAAAATTTCAGTCGGTTGGATATCAGAAGTTATTTGTACACCAGAAAATATGTTTATTTGTCTATACGTCTAATTGTGTTCAAGTTCTTTTGACCACCTCACAAAGTACATTCTGCACTGACACCTGAAGGAAGCGGTTCATTTTCTCCCTCACAATTGCGTTCAATATCCAAATTATGTTAAACAGCAAAAGGTCTTCCAGGTTTTCTAAAGTGATATCAGAAGTTTGTATACACATCCCATGTAAGCTAATTTATTTGCCACAGTACTGGGATAAGACATGGTTAGTACTGACATTTAACAATTTCAAATGTGTCATTCATTTAGCTCTCGATGGCTATAAGAAATCACTCTGAACATTGAGAGAGTATAAATATCTAAAATACTGTGCGAGAGCAGCTGTACAATGCTATCAGAAACTTCGGTTGTGAAATACTGTAATAAGAGGTACATAGAGATGGTGATAGGGATCTTTGCTTGTTTCCAGTGAGTGTGACAATGATTATTACTTGGTATAGCATAAACTAAAACCTTGAAACAGACAAGTTGCTTATATCGCTATACATACATATTTTCCCGAAGCCGTTATCTACGATAGCGCGGCACATGTACACAAAGGGCCGGCATATAACGATAGCTGAGATAAAGAACTTACCGGCATAGATTAAGTTACACTCATGTCATACACTCAGTATGACCTCATTTCAGTTAATTTATGTTACAATTCATGGTGTGCTGCTGAAAGAAATGACAGCAATACATACACTGCTTCTATGTAATAATGTGTGCTGTCGCTTAACCGTAGATGGAGCAATCCATTCTTTATTAAGTCGAATGCCATTAAGTATTAAGCTATTAGTTAGAATGAAAGGCTACTCTAAATATTTGTTTCAGAAGAGCAATATACATTTGTAGATGTTTTATACTAATTGTCAGTCTATGCATATTGCCTCACTTCTCTGTGCTGTAGTCTTGCAGAGCACCAAGATAGCTTAAGAGAGAATATATGAGGAGCATTGTTTCAAAACTTATTAAGTGCACGAAGATAAATTTTTCAGAAATGAAGAAAAATGTTTTACTTCTGAACAAGACAAGCTATCTGCACTTTTCGGATGTCAGGGTTTAGATACTGGGGCAATTCTTTAGCATCCTCAAAATCCAAATTTGTTTTTCATTAAGTAGCCTTATTTGCAATTTTGAAATTGGCACCTAATACATTTTGAACTGATGTACTGAACATAATGTTTTGAACCGTTTAGTCAATAAACTTATATAGGGGAAATCAAACAGGGCTTTTCAGATTATTTTTGCTTAATAATGTCACCCGAACGTCGGAACACCCTATAGAGTGGGCAAGCAGGAGACGGTCGGCATTCGCCACGCCGCCCCCCCTCGTTTGTCTTATAGCGGTGACAAGGGGTGGCTGGGAAAAAAACATCACTGCACCGTCTCTTTCTGTTCCACCTGTGTTCTCGAACTTACAGGATATTTCATCTAATCTAGAACCTCCCAGATCAGCCAGCTGACCCTATATAAGCAACACACCGGGCAAGATGAGTCAGTCAGTTCTTGGCATAAGAATGCAGTGCTAGTGTACGACGAGAACACTGTGTGAGTTATCGGAGGATTGTATGTAATTACGAGTGCAAGTGAAATAGTAACGGACGAACTGGTGAATCGTAATTGTGTGCATTACGTAATTCTGTGTAACTGGCAAGAGTTTAACTGTAAGTCAGTGGAAATAAAGAACATTTTTGAGTGGTGCAATTGGACTTTTCATTTCACGAACCCACAAAGTCAGAATAATTTACATTCAATTAATATTTTTAAATAATTGTCAGCATCATACATACACTTTTGAGTAAGTAAAACAAAATTAGTGTCAATGACACTGATGACATTTATAACCGGTAAACATATTGATCTTAATGGTGTGTGTGTGTGTGTGTGTGTGTGTGTGTGTGTGTGTGTGTGTAGCGTAGCGTTTAATGCCCGTTTTTACTACATATGGCACTGCAGGCGGTGACACTGATGGTACATGAGATAAAGATGGAGCAGCAGTGAAATGAGATGGTGGGGGACCGGGAGAAAACCCGCGCCAGTTGCGTACTGTCCACCACAAATCTCACTTTACAGTCGCCTGGGATCAAACCCTTGGTGAGAGTCAAGTGGTCTAACCACTGAGCCACGGTGCAGACTAGGTCTTAATGGGAAATTACATTTTCAGATTACAATTATGCTGTTTAAAGGCATTCAGAATAAAAAATTTGAATTTTACAGTACAATTACCTCAATATATCACAATCTTGCAAGTTCTGTCTCTTCATGCAGTCACATTCTTCAAGATGACTACATTCAGGTAGTGCATCGAAATTGAGAGCTAACTTATACATCTGCAAACTCGGTATCTCTCCAGTTATCACCAAATTTTGCTTTCAGAAGATTGTCCACATCTGTTTTCCTTGCGTTCATTAAAGCTTCCAATTTATCAACTATAGGAGGTTCCATGTTTGTTCCTCATTTCAGTATTTTTGTGAAATTTTTGACGGATCATCACACCTATACGTTGGCTCCATCTTTACTCTGACAAGGGGCTTCTCGTTTACAATACATTTCCTAAAAATTTAACCTCTTCATATCCTTTATTCCATCCAGTTTTCTGAATTGTTTTGCAAGCAATTTGTAATCTCTGACAGCCCAATTTTTCCATAGTGATCTTACTTTTCCTGTAGATTTATAAACTTCTATATATTCTTCAGGAGTGAGGATATTGGAGCATTTTCCAAGGGCCTTCTCTACAACCCCAAACAAGCGATCTGTGGGTAAATAAGAATGCCCTCTAACAGGAAATATTGCTGTAATGTTTCTGAGATTTACAGGAGCTTTCTTTTGGAGCCAATTAACCAATGCATGAATTACATGCATAGTTTTATTTTGGCCTCCACAGTCATCAGCGAAAAGCTAATAGTGATGATCGAATCCTCAAAATGAGCTTCCTCCAGATAAGGAAGTACACTCGATGCCACCTCCTTTGCTCCTCTGCCACCTTCGGTCTCATTCCATCTAAAGAATGTAGCATTGTTATTGCTGATGTCAGTGACACATAGAACATAAAACAATATTTCGCAGCAGTAGTATGCTTCGCCAATTGATAACTGTGGAAGGGGCTGTACCTGTTGCAAATTGAAGCAGAAACTTCTTGTATCAGCAGCACATTTCCGCATTAATTATTGAGGCCATGCCGTGGCTCAGTGGTTAGACCGCTTGGCTCTCACCAAGGCGGCCCAAGTTCGATACCAGGCAACCGCAAAGTGAGATTTGTGGTGGACAACACGGCATTGGGGCGGGTTTTCTCCAGGACCTCCGGTTTCCCCCGCCACCACATTTCACCAGTGCTCCATCTTCATCTCATGTATCATCAGTGTCACCGCCTGCGGTGCCACATTTAGTAAAAGCGGGCGTTAAACATTAAACACTGCACACATTTCATTAATTATTGGAACGATATTTGTATGCTTCCAGATCAGCCTGTAAGTGATTCTTTCTTTGAATATCTGCTGCATTTTTAATTTGAAATGTTTTGCAAGCACAGGAACTACACGCGTCAGTGGCAGGTGACCCAAAGCCGAGGTTAAATTTTGTTTGAAAAATATTCTGGAAAAACCACATTTTTACCATAAGTTGGGCAGGAGCACTCACGTTGTACATCTTGAATACTTTATTTATGCTTAACTAAGCTGATCGATATAACCTTTGACTTTTGCTTCTATTGTAGTGGGACTCTGTTGCTTATAATTTTGCTGTAAACTCACATGCAGTTCTCTTTTTTACAGTAGACAGAGCCCTTTTTCTATAACCTCCTCTCCTCTCTTTAATGCCCCGGCCATCCTTTACAGCCTTGGCTGTGCTACTTATTCTGCTTTGGCTTGTCCCAAATAAATGCTGAAGAAGCTTTGAACATACTGGTTGTATTTTGTTACTGTTTTCACCTGAAAGGAGATAACAACCAAAGTAAGGAAAACTTCTCCAGTTGTTATAAGATGTTAAATAAGCAACATCATACACATTTGAAGCTGAACAGTGCAAGGAATGTGATATGTTGTAGGTTTTGCAATAAACTGTACTATGACTATTGCAAAGCGCTGCATTGTTTGTTGCTTAGTCATTTGAGGAGGTATCAAGTACCTAACAGCTAGCATACCGGCCCTGAAAGCTTCCGAACACTCATGATTCTACATTTTATTGTTTAACCCTCTTATGTTTGGATGATGTAAGCTCAATGCATCTTTCGATACTGAAGGGAAGGCATCGCTTTTTATATATGATATGAACTATCTGTGTGAGCCTCCCTTTAGCTGGTTTATACTATGCAAAACCCAATGATGCTGCCGGACCTTGAACACGTGCTGGAAGCCATCTTTTGACATCTTATTAATAACCACCTTGGCCTTCTTCACGACAGCCTCTGAAGTAGCAAAACACTTCACCCTGCGTTCCTTTTACAGACAAATAAAGAGCTATAATAATGGCATTGAGGTATGCATCTCAACCAGACGTTGCAGTTCCATACACACTTCCACCTCCATCATCTTTTGTTCTGGAGTCAATAATCTTGGCACTCACCTTATGCAGACATGTCTCTTGTTTAAGTGATTATGCAGAAGTTTTAAAACCCTGCTATGGGAACTCTGTCACATGTCTACAAGACTGTCTGTTCTAAATTGCAGGTCTTCACAAACAATAATGCCAGCTTCGTTATGTTTGCAGCAGTATCTGACCCACCTTGCTTTGTTGTTGAAACACGGCCCTCCCTAAATACCTTGAACTTCTGAAGTGCTGTGGAGTGTGGCAGAACATTATCACCATAGCCTCCTGCAACATTCTATAAGTTTCCATGACGGATTTCTGCAAACAAAAGCAAAGCTTTAATGCACCATATTCTTATTTGCGTGACATCTCCATTTTTCCCTGTAGGCTGCTGGCGAACTAACCTTATTTGTTTGTCCCCTGTGTACAAATGCATGTCCAAGTGAGTGTGTGCTTTGTCCACCAATCAGAGCTGATCCATTGGCATCATGTGCAGTTGTTTCTGCAGTTCTGCCATTGTTGTGCACAACAAAAAGAGTTGCTCTCAGTCTTTATTGACCCACCCTCACATGACTCTCTCATGATCATTACATTTCAATTCCTCTACAAGGAGACATGGAAGTGTCCTCTTGCCTCAGAAGTGTCACATGTTTACATCCTTATTGTTATGTAACATCATCAACTGTATTTCAGTTTATTACTACTCAGTCAGTTACTTGTTTGTTCTTAAGCAAAACATGTTATACAAATGACATGATATCAGTGTAGCTTGCATGATATACTGATTTGTGAAAAATAAACTAAGACAGGTACTCTGACTCAAACATTGGTTGTGCTGCGTATTTCTCAACTGCTAAAATCTGCTCCATACACAATTACTCAGATAATATTAACACATTTTATTACACATACACATATATGTAACTTAAATTAAGACATACAGAATGTTTATAATTTATATTTGTACAATTATTTTATTCAGCTGGAAAATAGCCAAATTAAATTATTATAGTTAAATGCATAATCAAATAACTATTTACCATGTGCATCTTCATTCAGTTTTAAAATGTTTTGTATTCTTTACTGTTATTATCTTCTGTTTTTTCATAATCTAAAATAATGTTAATTTCTATCCTGATATTATGTTGTAATTCTTTAAACTATGGAGATTTGTTTTTAGTTCTTTATGTTTCATCTTACCCTGTAAGTAATTCTTTTAAATGTTAATCAACCTGGCTTTAAACCTTTATTAATGATTCTATAAAATATTCCTGCAATAAATTAATCACCCATCAGCTGTATACATTATGGCAGAGTTCTGCTGGAAATATTCTGACTGTCATATTATATCCGTCAGCTCTTGAAACTTTGTGCCAATATATTATTTCTGTATCTTACTGCATATGTGGTGTACTGATAAAAATAGTTCATATTATTCTACATCCATTTATTGCACAACATAACACAATTTTATCAACATACAACAGATACTCATGTACAACATTTTCTTTATATTGTGACTTTGTGAGTTCGTGAAATGATAAAACGAGGTTACAAAACACAAAAACTACACTTTATTCTCCTCGAAATACACTGTTCACCATTACAAATTTGCTAGAACCTCAAAACTGTTTATTTTCTCTCTAAAACTCCTGTAGCGTCTCCCCCGGCTGCTGTGAACTTACTTTTAGCTGGCTGCGGTATGCTGCGGCTAAGCGGTGGTTCCCGAAGCGATTCTCCAGGGCCTCCCAGATGTCCTTGGACGCCGCCGTCGTCTGCACCGCGTTTAGGATTTCCGCGGTCCGTCCCTGGAGGCTGGCTATTAACTGTGTGGCCTCCTCCTTCTCCTCCGGTGACCATCTGTTGTGCCTGGCCACTGTGCCGAACTGGCGGCGGAAGACCTCGAATGTTGACGCGCCGTCATATTTCGGAGGTTTGACGCGCGCCGATGTTGTGTCGCGTCCCGGTGCGTCAGCCTTCAAATCCTTCAGTCTCCTGCCGACGACGTCCTCGTTCAGGGACTTGACGCTGCTGTCGGCCTTTCCCTCCAGGTTGTTTACGTGGTTCGCGAGGTCTTCGACGTCTTCAACCATGGCGTTCAGGGACTTGACGTTATTGTCGGCCTTTTGCTCTAGATCATTGAAGCGGTTCGCCAGGTCCTCGACGCGCTCGTCCACTTGGCCCATCCGCTTGCCCAGCTCCGTCACGTCATCCTTCACGCCGGCCAACTGTTCCTCAAATTTGGCGGCGAGGACCTCGTTCGTCTCCTTCATTTCCGTGGCCAGACTGTCGTTCGCTGCCTTTATTTCTGTGGTCAATTCGGTCTTTATTTCTTTCAACTCTGCTGCCAGGTTGTTATTTGCCGCTTCTGTGTTTGTTGTTAACTCGTTCATCTTCGCGGCCAAGTTGTTATTTGCCGCTTCCGACTTCGCTGTTAATTCGTTCATCTTCTGCAAAAGCATTTCCAATACCGATTCCATGGCCATAATCTTCGGTGATGGAGTTATCCCACTTCTGACACCAGTTGTGACTTGGTGGGTTCGTGAAATAAAAAAACGAGGTTACGAAACACAAAAACTACACTTTATTCTCCTCGAAATACACTGTTCACCATTACAAATTTGCTAGAACCTCAAAACTGTTTATTTTTCCAACACTACACTCAACTGTCTGTCGCTACCGGTAACGATTGATTCCGAAGTTTTCCGAATCTCCACCGGCCATCATTTTTCATCGGCTTCGCGAGTCTACCGCCAGGGCGACACTATTGTCACCCGAACGTCGGAATTCCCGATAAAACCAGCCGGCAGTAGGGCCAGGCGGGAAGCATTCAAGCCATGTCTACCCATTTATCTCGTGTCACTAACTGAGGGGATGATTAGAAGAGCGGTATGAGCCCTGTACCGTCTCTTCCCCCTGCCACCAGACGTCTGGAAATATCGGGATAATTGTGCGAGCCGCGAACCTTCCAGAAGCGGTGATCTTCCCTATATAAGGCCTGCAGTAGACGAGTCAGTTCTTGGCGAGCACCATTCTAGTGAACGGACTGGAAGACTCTGTACGTGTATCAGAGGAGTTGTACTTAATTGTGAGTGTGGGGTGGACCTGTCCCAGACGAACTGGCAAATTGTAATTGTGTGCGCTACGTAATTCTGTGTAATCGCAAGTGTTCCAACTGTAATTCGGTGGAAATAAAGAACATTTTGAGTTTGTGCAATTGGGCGTTTAATTTCACGAACCCACAAAGTCACAATATGTAGTATATCAGTTGTGTTGTGATGCGACATGACCTTGGAAATGAAACTATTCTTCATCACTGAACAGTATTAATTATGGATCAATTGTTCTAACATTAACATTTATCAAAACTTTTTGAGCACATTTACCTGGCTACTGATCTGTTGGTAGTAATTCCTAGACAACAGTAACCTTGTATAGTTTTAGATTTAAAATTTTGTTGGTTTCTGTGCTGAAATTTTTAAAATGTCAGCTTCTTGTGCAGGGCACCTGAGAGAATTTTATGATGACCATTCTAATCGTTTTCTGATTGTAAAGTTTTCTGCCTAGGTACACAAGTGCTTGTTTCTTTTGCTATAAGGACTGATCTTGTCTTCATGAATTCATTTACAAGCAAATTTAGAGATTCGCTACAATTGCTGTATATGTGCATGTCTGCTGTAAATCAAAGATCAATAGGCTAGTAGACATCATTTGTTTCTGTCTCCTAATACACTGATGAACCTTGAGACCTACAAAAATTTCTTGTATTACAGATTGAAGGTTACTCCATTCTTTACCTTAGGGACCAGGTTTGTGCTGTAAATTTGTAAAATTACTGTTACTTGTACCTTGCTTTTCTAATATCAATGTCTGCTGTTATAAACTAAGTGCTTTTACTTCAAGATTGATTTGAGTCAAACTTGGACTTTCAGGACACTTGAACCACTGCAAAACTAATTTGTGTGAGTTTGTCAGACATTCAGTGTTACTGTTGTGATTCTGCATACTGTTCATAGAGAGACATTTAAACCCTTTCACTTATATAGTTGTCATATGACGTCCAAGTTAAAATGCCCCAAACCAATATGGACATGCATAGACTCCTGCACATAAATGCAGTTAAATGCTTCTTTAACACCAATTACTTTAATCTTCCTATTTTACAATATATTTCAATTAGTCTATAAATGATGAAAATGTACATTAAAGGTTTCTTTTTGAATGGTACACCTTAAATCCTGGATAAACATACAAGGGCACATCTTCCGGTTCACACCAAGTAATATTGGTTTCCTTGCAAACCTCTTTTCCGCGACACACTAGACATTTTCAAAATGGTTGCAACTTTTGTGGTTGTGGGTGGTATCCTTTTAGGTAAGTGTTTACTCAAAAGTATGAGGCTGCTGTAGTAGTGGTGGATTTCTTACCTCCGGTATGAAGAGCCTCTGAATTTTATAGTACTCAATTAGGTTACAAGCTATTGATATGCATATGTCCAAATAGGTCTTTAGCTTGCTCTGCAAATTACTAAACAATTGTGTACGGTTACGTTCTGCTGGTATTAAATTCTTTTGTTACCATTTAACTGTTTTTTAAAGAGGAATATCTAGTAATAGCTGACTCACACCACCCATTTTTGACCCGTCATGTCCCTAAACAATGGAGTGGCTAACACGCCATCTTTACACGTCTAATGTAGTCTTACAAAATATAACACTTGCACACTGTCCACTTCTGAATTCTCCTGTTAAGCCCTTAACTGCCTTTAGAGGTCCGGACTTCTTTCATCCTACTCACATACATCTGTTTCCGTAATGTAACAATGAGGGACACTAAGTAAGCAATAAAAAATATTTTTTTGTGAAAATGTCAGATGGTTGGATATCAGAAATTAGCTGTACACCGGAAAATATGTTTACTTGTTTATATGTCTATTTGTGTTAGAGTTATTTCGATCACTTCACGAAGTTGATTCTTCACTGAAACCTGATGGAAGTGGGTTATTTTCCTCGTCACTGCTATGTATATCTTCAATATCTCTCTCATAATCGCCTTCAATATCCAAATAATGTAAAACAACAAAAGGGCTTCCAGATTTTCTAAACTGATACCAGAAGTTCGCACACATCCTACGCCAGCTTATATATTTGTTACATTACTAGGACAAGCCATGGTTAATAATGAAATTTAACAATTTGAAATGATCCATTCATTCGGCTCTCAATAGCTATAAGAAATCACTCTGAACACCGACAGAGTATAAATAACTAAAATATTGTGCGAGGACAGCTGTACAAGGCTACCAGAAACTTCGGTTGTGAAATACTGTAATAAGAGGGACATAGAGATGCTGACAAAGAGGTTTGTTTCTTTCCACAAAGTGTGTGTGCCACAACATATACAATGATTATTACTTGGTATAGTATAAATGAAAAGCTAAAATCTTGAACTGGAGAAGTCGCTTGTGTAGCTATACATGCATATATTCATTTTTATGCATACAAAACAAAATGGTTCAAATATTATATGCGTTCGACACAAAGAATGTCTTTTGCTACATTAAAACAAAGTAGTGAAGTTTTAACGATTTATTAATATAGTCTGTACTTTATTGATACTGTAGATGTATACTGACTTTACTGAGCCTTAAACCAGTTTCTGTTTCATTTAAATAAGTTAATACGGAATATAAGAATGTGTATATATGAAGCATTTTTACAGCATTTAACAATTTAAATGTCTTGTTCTGTTTATTGGGTATCTCCGCCCCGTGAAGTGTTTAAATAGCCATTGCTGAAGCGGTAAACACATGTACTATAATGTGTCTGATTTTAAGTTTACATGTTTACAGAACAGACACTAAGGGCAACTGTTAATTTAGTTTACCTTTTAAAGTACAAAGTGTTATAAGGTGAGAAACTCCTGTTCCATGTAAGTATTTATCGTGGTAGTGATATATTAGCTGCAGGATAAGAAGGTGTTAAAGTAACAGTGAGTTCCTGTATACTAACATGAACTTTTTCTCAGATTAACTGTAGTAATAAGAAACTGCATGGTTTACTTGTCCTGAGTAACAAATAAATACACACAGGTAATTGTCAGAATTGAGTGACATGAAAATAATTTGTAGTTCAAGAAAAATAATATAATGTCTCAAACTTAAGATTGAGCAAATTGCATTGTAAAAAAATCATTTGATAAGTAAACACTAGATAATTTATATTAAAGTGCTGCTATAATCCCTTGTATGAATTAAAGCTTTCAATTTCCAAATGATGAGATTAAACAAGCTGTTAACTTTAATGCCAGTCTATTTAACTAATGATAAATGATGAGATGATGTTATGTTGATTTATGCAATTTAGGCGAGCCTTTGTATGAATAAATAAGGAACTTCTTTATCTCAAACTGGAATGTTTTGACAGGAAGTATGATATTTTGAATAGTGAAACACACTAGTGCCTTTTGTATTGGCAGCCGCACCGTGGCTCAGTGGTTAGGCTGCTTGGTTCTCACCAAGGCGGCCCGGGTTCGGTCCCAGGTGACAGCAAAATGAGATTTGTGATGGACAACATGGCGCTGGGGTGGGTTTTCTCTGGAATCTCAGGTTTCCCCTGCCATCTCATTCCATCAGTGCTCCATCTTCATCTCATTTATCATCAGTGTCATCGCCTGCGGTGCCGTATGTAATAAAAGCGGGCGTTAAACACTACACATTTCATTTTTTGTATAGGCTGACTGTCTAACTAATCTGCTGACAGACGCTTCATGTCAAAGAATAGTAACTTTAGATCTAAGCTCCTTTCAGCGAAGAATAATTGCAGTGAGAAAGACATAATAACTGGACAGACATTTGCATTTGACACTAAAATATGTGCTTTTAAGAAAGAATGCCAATTCTGTTTTATAACAGAAGATATGTTTTACAGCATATCATTTATAACATGTAGAGGTCTATGCAGATTTAACATTTAACTGAAGATGTCCTTGAACATTGCAATCTATAATGTTACATGACATCAGTCACACATAGTATAAGCGGAAAAAATGCTAACTGACAATGAATATGAAACCATTAACAAAAATCCTCTAAAACTTGCATACAGTCATTTGAAAAAACAATGGCAAAATCAAGCATAATACCAAACAAATATGCAGTTAAACCGGATAACCCAACCTTACCTAGACTTTATGGCTTACCCAAAATACACAAACCATCCATAACAATGAGACCTATAGTTAGCAGTATAAATTCACCAACATACAAACTTGCAAAGTGGCTAACAAACAAATTCAATTCATTTCCAAAATTCGACAGCCTAAGCATCAAAAACACCTATGAACTTATAGAACACATTAAGGATACTGAACTAAAAGAAGAGGACACACTAGTCTCGTTTGATGTTAAATCACTGTTTTCCAGCATACCAGTTAATCAACTCCCACCGTTGATAGAAAAATGGCTCAAATCACTTGGAATGGCATCATCTGAAATTTCAGACTACATTGAACTAACCAAATTATGCATAGAACAAAATTTCTTCCAGTTTCAAACAAAATATTATCACCAAACTTCAGGGTTAGCAATGGGCAACCCCCTATCACCCTTCCTGGCCGAGCTGTACATGAGTGCATTAGAAATAAGGATAAACAAAGGTTTCCCTTGGATGTTCAAACTCTGGCAACGATATGTAGATGACATCTTTGCAATAGTACCAAAAAAACACATCAGTGATGCACTAAAACTTTTAAATATCCAAGAAAAAAGCATCAAATTCATGTAGAAATAGAAAAAGATGAGCATTTACCATTTTTGGATCTAAAAATAATGAGGAATAAAAACAGACTAAACTTTGGCATTTACAGAAAACCAACACAGACAGACAACTACATAAAAGCTAATGGCTACAACCCAAGATCCCACAAACAGGCAATCTTCAATAGTTTGGCACACAGACTGGTAAACATCCCTCTCACAGCAGAACAACACAAAACAGAATACAACAAAATAATTGAAATAGCACAAAAAATAACTTTCCCAAATCAATAGTGGACAAAAAAGTGAGCTTAGCAAAAAAGAAGAAGCTACTAAAAGAAACCACAACTCTCTCAGCTACAGAAACTAATATGATTTTCAAAAAATTCACTTACCATCCATGGTCCTATGATAAATTCAAAAAAGTCTTCAAAAAACAAAATATTCAACTAGCACCAGTCAACCATTTCTCCTTAAAAAACCTAATTTGCTCAAACATCAAAGATGCCATTCCATCTAACAAAAAATCTGGTATATATCAAATTGAATGCAATGACTGTAGTCAAATTTATATTGGAAAAACAAAAAGAAATTTAGAAACAAGAGCAAAGGAACACTTTAGAAACATAAAATATAAACAATTAGAAAAATCAGCAGTTGCCACACATTTTTGGGGAAAAAACCACAACATAAATCCAGAACCAAAACTACTGAAACATACATCAGGAAAACAAGAACTATCCACATGGGAACAAATCTTCATTTCAAAAAATAGGAACAAAGTATTCAATTTCGACATCCCCCAGAAAGATTTGTTCAGCAAGTTCCTTGAACCGCCACCAGAGGAGACCTGTGACAAAATATTGTCAGCTACACCAACGAGAACCAGTCGAGAGCCGGCCGATGATAGAGGCAAAGCCTCTGAAACATGTTCCGGAAAAATTTAAAAGTAAGTGTTGTCTAGTGTCTTTAATCGACTCTCTTTAAAGTTAATAAGCAACAAAGTTTGGTATGTAAAAAGAGAAACTAACAACAGTGAATAAGTAGAATTAAAACAAAATATAATTCTTATAATCTTTATAGTAATAGTATTTAGTCTCAGACATTTCTAACCCATCCTTTGTCCATTGAATATCTTCATAAATACCTTCATTACATCACTTCTGAGTTATGAAATGTTTTTCTTCCAGTAGCTTGAACTAGTTGAGCCCAATAATGTAGTTGTATTGGTAGTGCAATCTTCTTCAGTATATAACTATACCTTGTCAAAATTCCATCACATACTTAAAACACAAGAAGCGATATCATTGTCTTCTCTGGCTCCCTGGACCTATGCCTCATAAAACTGCTCTTTCCATGTTTTGGACTTGTGTACTGTTAAATTATCAGTCCAAAAATGTCTCTTGTGTTCAAATTAAATTGTTGACTGCAGACATTGAGAGGCATTTTTGTCAGATATGTTCCTCAAACTTCCTTCAGACATTTTTATTTCATTTTCAACTAAGGCTTCTCACAGATCATACAGTTGTCTGTTCTATAAGATGTGTGCTCCTCTCACTCATGGCATACTGACGCAGCTCTATTCTCTGCTATGCATGAACATGCAATACCCTCCCTGCAGCTAATCCCACCAACATACTGACAAATTTTCTCCTAAAACTGGTCACCAAAATCAGCATTACATCAAAATTCCCGTTTACATTTGATATGCCCTCATGCTGTTGAGCTGATTTTTAACACTACTTCACTTATTTGTTTATTCATTGTTTCAGTCTTTGCTTGCATCCTTGGTTCTTGTAGTATTAAGTTAAAAAGGTGTACAACACTATTTACCAAACTGTAGGATTTGTTGCCCTCCATGGATGTTTTATTACTAGAACTGATATGGCATGTAATACTAAACATTCTTGCTTAATTTAAATATCACAGCAAACCTTAGAACAACAGTAGCAAAATACACACTAACTATGATATTACTAATTGCCAAATAGCAGTTTTAGATATGTCTAATACCTGAGATTGCTCGATTTTATCCATGACATTTTAAACAGATTAGCATGTTTAATGTTGGTACAGTATCTCAGTAAGCTAGCTAGAGTGATAATATCATTGACATAAACAAACAACTGTCTGTAGTTTGAGATCTTTACATGTCTTTGAGTTTCTTAAGTCTGGTTCAACTTTTCAAGAAGTTGTTTGTATGATGAGGACAGTGGTATTTAGTGTGGTTTGAACAATTATTGATAGATTCAAAGAAGTTGATGGCTAAATTTATTTATATTTTTTGGTATATAAAATATGATTTTATCTTTACAGATTTATTTCTGAAAATAACAGCAACATCCTTTTCGACAGCTACTTGAAATGGATAAGAAAATAGAAATCAAAGAAGAGGAGCTCCTTGAAGACGACATAGCCTTACAGAATGAGAGAGAGTTCCTTCCCAAAGTTGTTATAACAAACACAAACATTGATGATGTCACTGATTGTGAGATAACAATCAAAACAGAAATTAAATCAGAGACTCCTTTTACCAAAAAACTAGACAAGCAGGTTAAGAGCGAAACTGCTACATGGAGCAATAACTGCAACATAAATGGGAAATCGGAAATTGAACAGCAGACTCTATTTTACGACATTGGTTCACAGAATGAGGGAGAATTTCTTCTAGAGGATCCTGTAATGATTGATAAGAAATACAACAGTGATAATGAAATTGATAACAGAATAGAAATTAAAGAGGAACCTTGTTGGCTGGAAACAGAAACTTCATTAATTGGTAATAATACTAAGGTAAGTTATGTAGAAACCTGCTGAGTTAAACTGAGCAATGTTTTGTAATAATGCCTTCAATATATTCTGTACTATTGCAGAGTATTATAATCTTTTGTGCTTAAATAAAGAGTAATCTGAAGTCACTGATTCAAAGATAACAGTCGACTCAGCTATAAACCTTTAAATATATGCCCAGGACATATCAGCTGACTCTCATAGCTATAAGCTCCTGGAGTATGAACCATTAATTTATAGATATCTTGGATATCATTTCATACAAGTATGTATATAAAAAGAATGGCAATTGGCACTCTTCCAGTTGTTTTGCATTTTAAAGACAATACAGTATCTATGTCTAAGTGTGTTCAGATATGATTGTGTTTTTGAGAAAACCTGTGTTGTGAAAGCAATATGCATTTACTGCTTTATTATTATCATTAACCTAGGTTCAAGTTGTAGTGAGGAATCTACCAGATACATCACTGATGTCTTGACCAAATGTGATATTGGTAAAAATGAATCAAATATATTAACCTTTTTATCCTTTCTATGTTCCTGTTGTAATATATGTAAGTGCTTGACCAATTTAATCATATATTCTGATTTATTAAATAGTTCTGTTTCCAGTTCTGTGTTCTCTAAACTAAACAAATGCTTTCTCCACTTCTTGGGTTTTATACACATCATTGCAAGATAAAATATCAACTATTGTCTCTACATATCTTGTAAATATCTTAGCAGGACAGTTAACACTGTGTAGATATTTGTGTGAAAGCTGTAAATTTGAATTCTTCCTACACCAATAATTTATGTTTGTTAATTAATGTCCACTTATCTTAAGAAGTTGATCTTAATACTTCTTTCTTCTTTTTAAAATCAATTTCATGAACATTTGCCCACACCTTCAGTCAACAAACTTTGTCATCAAGGTTACCATGTATTTTCATATTACCAAAATCTGAAGACGAAACAAACCTAAAAACAAAATCAATTGCCAGTATGTCAAAATTCATTATACGACTTTTATTTGTTTAAATAAATATTTTTGCCCACATTATTAAATCTATGAGAACATTTAATTGTATCAATAATTTAACTTCTGGATTTATTTCATGGTAAATGACCAAAAATGATCTGCTACGGCTGATTTATGAATTTGTTTATATTTAAAATTACGAAAATCTTATTTCTTTCTGGTTTCCAAACTACGTTTCGTCTTTCCAATATAAACCTGATCACAATCTAAACAATCAAATTGATAAATACCAGATTTTTTATTATTAGGTATTTTATCTTTTTTAGAAAATTGTAATAAATTTTTAATACTATATTTATTTTAGGAACTAAAGTTATACCATCTTCTTTAAAAAAATTGGAAAATGTTTATTAATCCAAGGATGGTAGGTAAATTTTTTAAATTTATAATTATCTTTTTATTATAATTTGAATTATTCTGTTGCAGGATGCGGTCCTTCCTCCAATAAAATCTTCAAGGTAAGACTTGACTCTTTTCAATTATAAGTCTTATGTTTACTCTAGCATTTATGTTTTAGTACATGTGTCATGAAACTCTTGAACTAATACATATAGATATACTGTAGAACTTACTCTAAGCAATATCATATGAGACAAAACAAATTTCCATATTGAACATGATTCTGTCCACAAAATAAACAGATTATATTTGTAATTATGTACATACAACACTATGAACTCCAACTGCTGTGCTGTCATACTAGCAGTAACGTCATATAAGAACATATGTTGTAACTTACATTATGCAGTTCTTGTGTTGTTATTGCTATCTTTGATTGCTTTATATGTCACTTGCTGTTTTGGCTACTTTGAGAAAAGTGTGTTTGAAACTTCTGATCACATACCTTTTTCTCTATGATATTTGTTTGCACTTTAAAATAGTATTAACAACTTTAGAAAACTGGTGCACAGTGTCAATCTATGATTTTATTTAGGCATGTGTTTGCTTCTTCTTGTATCTTGTATCACATCTTCATTCTGTTTCTTGTCAGCGGCATTATAGATTTCTATTAGATCTGTTGGCAAAGTTAAAGTTACTGTGGTTTACAGGAGTTAATCCTTTCTAATGCAGCACTTCAGACTACATGAAATGTTCCACATTCTAATTAAGTCAGCACTTTGCATTTTCTTCAGCTTCAGTGAGTGCAAGAGCATCCTTTTCATCATCTTGTTGTTTTGAAGCAGTTCATGATTGTTTCCGCTATAACTCCCTTAGTGCTAGAGCAATCCAGTTCAGTACATCCTTACTATGCAAGAGCAAATGTATTTTTACGGCGACAGTGAATTTTTACCGCAAAGAAATTAAGTGTGTAATGCAATTTTAGGGATTTTGTTTGCCGTGCTCAGAGCGAAAGATCAACTAACAAGAAGATTCAATAGCTGAGATACTTTTTTTTACTTTACGTTCTCCAACGTTAAGTCTTATCGGATGATGAATGGAATGGGTGAAAATGATGCTCAAATGAGCCCAGGGTCCATAGAGCTTAGGGTTACTCCACATTCGTCTTACAGGATAAGGGAAAACCCCGGAAAACCCTTATCCAGGTAACTCACCCTGACCGAGATTCGAACTCGGGACCTCTTGAACGTGAGGCAGACAAACTACCACCACGTTGAGACCGGAAGTGCAGGCCTTATTGCTGTGCTCCATACCCTTCCATTACAGCAGATGTACAAGAATCTATTTCTCCATTTCTCCAATTGAGAATATCTTTGTTTTCAGAAGCTTTCTTATGTGACGAGTGGACCAGTGGGTATCGAAGTTGTGAATCAGTTCAGTTGTATAGTTCAAATGAATTGGTGAACCTCGGCGGTGTAAATGTGAAAAGTGAGTTGTCTGAGAATCGACAGGTAATGTCAGTCTGCAAACACTGGGTTTGGTGAGCGTTGAAAAGCGACATGAGGTTGTGTTGTAACAAAGACACAAACTAGACTGTGCTACGGAAAGAAATACGTTTTTACGCGTATTTGTAAAAAAGCTGCAAGATACATTGGTAACAAAGGAACATATCAATTTCGTGGCCGAGATCGTGTTGGGGTGGAGACTACCTAGTACATGTGAAGAACTGTCACCGACCAAGTGAACGAGCCGGGAGGAAAGAAGTGTCGGCACACTACATCTGGTACAGGCGTTTCTTCAACTTTCAAACAGCGCAGCGATCATTGAATGCATGGAGAGGTGTATCAATAATGAAGTTTTGTCCAGAAATAGCGCCATTTTAAAATGTTGATGGAACAATGGTATATGAGAACCCCAGATGTACAAAGCGAGTAAATACCTAATTTAAGGGTATTAAGTGTGAATTTACACAACTGCACCATTTTGGTTGTGTTTACAGGCAAATTATTTAACTCTTTATATTTAACCCAGGGGCTTCTAAGGTCTTAATACAGATTGAACAAAAATAGTTATTGTTAGTTCTTAGGATGCAGCCCTACAGGAATAAAAAACAAAATGTAAATTTTAATCAAGCACACAATTTGAGGAGTGCATTTTGATGACAATTATTTCTGATAGTTTGTTTATTCAATAGAAACTTCATGTACTTTTGAGTCATATTTCGTTGCGGCTCATTTGTATCTTGTGGTGGATATGCAATATATATTGAATTCCATCATCTGAAGTGATCTATTGATTTTAAATGTGTCTTTTGCAGATATTGGTCGCTTTTTATGAATACTTTTAGTGCCATGTTCATAAACACAGAAATTAGTTACAAATAAATTGAATAGTTTCCTTTATAATAAACAGTGGTGTTGATGTAATTGTCAGTTCATATAACAAGGATTACTTGTAATGCTACAAACACAAAACACTATGCTCATTAGAAAGACTTTATTATTTATTTGAAGATATTGTGGATTAACAGAAGTAATAAGTAGTTATAATGAACAGCATAGTTACCTTATATGAATTAACTTATCTATGATTGTCACCAATTTCTGTGCATGTATTGACTGATTCTGTATTCAGATTTTACTATCTCGTTATTACACTAAATGATACTAAGTTCCGAAACATTTCAGATTATACAGAGCAGCAGTTCCTGTCGCTTCCCTTGGCAAGTCACCATTGTTCTCTGCCAAAGTCCAAACAAGGGACTCAAGCTTCTGTAATGGAATCGATCGTCTTGAATATAATTATGAAAACTGTAATGTTCAATGTAACATCTTAACTGCAACGGAATGCGTACACTCCGATCAGTATGGTCATTTTAGTGATGGGGCAGACACATCTATAGAACCTTTATACTTAAAACACTGTAGTTTAAGTGATGCAAGCGATACAACACAACAGCATAGCATGTGTGAGAAAGGCTTTAGCTCTGTATCGAATTTGAAAAAACATAATTTAGTTAATGGGGTTAAGAAATCACATGAATGTAAAGTTTGTAACAAGAACTTTACTCGATTGTCGAATCTGAAAAGACATAATTTAGTTCATGAAGGTAAGAAGGCACACAAATGTAAAGTATGTGAAAAGAGGTATACTCGGTTATCACATTTGAAAAGACATAATTTAGTTCATGAAGGTAAGAAGCCATACAAATGTAAAGTATGTGATAAGAGCTATACTCAGTTATCACATTTGAAAAGACATAATTTGGTTCATGAAGTTAAGAAGCTACACAAATGTGTAGTTTGTGATGAGCGCTTTGCTCTGTTGTCACATTTGAAAACACATAATCTGGTTCATGAAGGTAAGAAATCACACCAATGTAAAGTTTGTGATAAGAGCTTTAATGATTTGTCAAATTTTAAGAGACATAATTTAATTCATGAAGGTAAGAGGTCACACGAATGTAATGTTTGTGGTAAGAGCTTTAATGATTTGTCAAATTTGAAAAGACATATTTTAGTTCATGAAGGTAAGAGGCCACACATATGTCAAGTTTGTGGTAAAAGCTTTACTCGGTTGTCGCATTTGAAAACCCATAATTTCGTTCATGAAGGTGAGAAGTCACACCACTGCAAAGTTTGTGATAAGAGATTTACTCAGTTGTCACACTTGAAAAGACATAATTCAGTTCATGAACGGAAGAAGCCACACTAATGTATCGTTTGTAATAAGAGCTCTAGTCGGTTGTTACTTTTGAAAATGCATTTTATAATATGAGGGTAACAGAACACAATAATGTGACAAACACTCATTTTCAGGTATGCAAAGCCAAAAATTGATTGCTGTATGATGTGGTGGTGAATAGAGGACGTTACAAGAGCACTACTTAGTATCTTAGTCTTAGTATCTGATCATTACCAATGATAAGATTTATTGTAAAATCATATGTTATTCTCTTTACGTATACTTGAAACAAATGTTAACGTACACTCTATTCCTATTATATTTTAGCTGATGTGTTTCCTATTGTGACCTCTAATATTGTGAGGAAAGCCATCTACACAGCGTCTTGTCTTTATCAACAGTGATAAAGAAAATGTATATTGCATTTCTTTTCAGATAGCATTGCAACGAAATATGTTGTAAAAGAAAATACTGAAGATGGCGTTCTAGAAGCCCCACATTGTGGCGATCCTTTGCAAAGGAATGCTGCAAATTGAGTGGGATGGAAGATGTGATGATTTGTTCCTCACCTTTGTGAAGATATTAATAAATACTTATATATTTATATACTTCATGTTATTGGGAATATACATTGTTAATATCCTTTGCCTTGCTAGAACATAAGAGAGTGTAGCAAGTAGCTTACCTTTTAGCGATAGTTGAATATTTTAAAGCTGGACGTTAGGTAATTGATTTTAAATGTGATTATCTTTTTATAGCTTAGTGTTTAAAAATTATTAATAACCTTTCACTTGAAACCTAAAGTTATTGAAAAATTCAAACAATTAACAACAAATACTCCGTAAAAGCTTTATTCCACCAAAAGTACGTTTGTATTTATCGTTTGTTTTATCGAGATCTCTATATTGTAGCAGTAAGATTTGGCAGTCTCTTACAGTTTACTATTATTGTAATGTCCTAGGAATGGAGAGACCTATCACTACATTCAGAATTCAATAAACATTTTTATTTCATTTACATTGAAAGTATTTTAAACATAAGGTATGTTGATAGAAACCCCTGAAACCGTTTTTAAGAAAATATTTGACAATGCTCCATGTACAAGAGGTCTGTGGTCGAGATTTCCCTGGATACTTACGTGTCACATCCTTTAAGTATATTGGATATTTAGCTGACTTTTGTTGTAAGAGCTTTGCTGTTGACGGATACAGAAATAAATAAATAAACATTGAGGTTGTGTATCTTGACTTTAAGTGATAGTCAAATGTTTAATGAGTTAATCAGTATATGTCCGGGCTCAACCAAGTAATGTATTGCTTTCGGAGAAAACTGTAAATATTGGTAAATACAAACAATTAACAAGGATTGTGTCTTACATACATCCAGTGTTTTAACAAAATCTGCATTTTTGTTTATTAACATTTTGTGTGCCTCTTAGAGATATAGAGAAACGTTCAGAATGAAGAGAACTTACAAATATATTATTAAAATATTCAAGATATGCACTTCATTTGTCATCAATTCATATTACATATTTCATATGTTAGCCAAAATTTCAGAGTTAGTCTAAAACAATAAAAGTACTGATTTATATTTCATACAAAGTGAAGTACAGTAAGTGTATTTTCTACTTATTATGTACTTCGTACAGACAACTAAATTAATTTACCCCATTCAGAGTTCATTCTGTCTACTAACATATTTATTTACTTTATTACTCAATATTCATCATTTTAAATTATTTTAATTTGTTAATATGGTAATGCCAATGACAAATTTAACGTGTACAGCTTTTGTAGCATTTGTTCATTACTTTAGACTGTTTCTACTTTTTCTAACACGTACATAGCACATACAGAATGTATTGTATCACACCAAATATTTGATAACAAGATTTTACTGTCAAAACTAATTTTGAGACTTGATAAATAAAACACATGTGTTACATTTACATGACTCTCTCTACTCATTGTCTTATTCTCATATATAGTTCATGTTATTAGAGAAAATGCTTATATAAAATATCTTATTACATATATCCTTTTAAGTACAAAGGCAATAGCACAATACAGCAGTGTTTAAGTGATAGTCAATTATCAGATGGACAAGTAAGTCTTTGTGTCTGAGAAAGTATATTAACTGACTTTGATATACAGCAGACGCTGTAGTTATAGTAACTTTCCGCCAGGGGAGCGCTGGTTGATTACTGACTGCTTGTTGCTGTCCACAGAGGGCGGTAGGTGTAATATTTTATACTGATGAAGGAGATTTGTAATTTTCTACAAGGTCTTATAACACATTGTAATTATGTTGTTTTAATGGAGTTTTCATATAATTGTTTATTTCCTGAATACGAACGGTAGCCATAATGTTGATGAGAGCACAATATCAAGTAAATAATTATGGTGTGTAGGAAAGGAAGTCTTCTATGATAGCCTATTTAAACTTAATATGGGTCTTACACTTTTTAAAACATTAATTATACCAATTATTACATATGCAGCCCCCGTCTGGATATATGCTGCCAAAACACACATAAACAGCCTTGAGGCGATACAAAACAGAATTCTAAGAACAATTGTGAAGCTGCCCCCGGTTGCTCTGGTGTTTCAGCTACAGAAAGAATTAAAAATACACACCATTGAATAATTTATGAAATTACTAAGCTTCACCCTTTACGACAAGAAGCGTAAAACCCCAAACCCACTGATATGAGATCTTGACACATACAACATGCTACACGACACACATAGAAGACCACTGTCACTTTTTGACAGAAAAGGTCTGGGGGAACCAGAGATTGACGTACAAGATTTCCTAAACATGTTAGTCCCACACTCCAATCCCAGGGTTAATGCGTAAAGACATTTTGCCTCCACTCGAAGGAAAATGAAGTATGGTTATGAGGTGAATCGCCCATAAGTAAATCTATTTTCTTAGAACCTCTATGCATTTAATTAAATTCTCCCTGTGTTCGAAAATGGTATTGATGATCCATGAATGAAAATTCCATTGTGTCAGAGCAGAACGTGGCATTTTTATTTTTTGCACAACTTCATCAAGTACAGCTGTTCTTTGAGAAGAATTTGAAAAAAATGTGCTCATTCCCTGTAAATTGGCAATAAATATCCTCACACTGGTGTTTACTGAGGCCGCATTTGTATTATTAAATTAAGTTTATGTGCATGGCAGTGTGTATCAGAGGCACAAGGATACTTCTCTTTCACAATTGCCTGAACACCATGTTTCCTACCTTCCATGACGGATGCACCATCATAGGTCTCTGCTATAAGTTTATTCGGGCACCCTGACAGTTGAAGATCAAGTTCAGATTTAATGACTGTGGCAAGAGAGTCTGCATCATGACCAGTAGGTGGAACAAAACTCCAAAATCGTACTATGGGTTTGTCATTCACATGATATTTGTAGGTAATAACCATCTGATACCCTGAGGAAACATCAGTGGTTTCATCTGCTATAACAGCAAGGAATTCTGCATCCTTAATCTCCTTCATTATTTCGACTTGGCATACTTCTAACATACACCGAAGATTTTCGTTTTGTATTGTTTTTGAAGTGCCCTTAAAACAGTTGCTTTTTCCAGATGTCCCTTCAGTAACTATGGAGATAAGCACTGAAATGTATTAGACCTCGAAAGATACCAGGGTTTTGTGATGTATCAGATTCATCATGACCTCTCAAAGCCAGCTCAAATGAGCCGCAAAACCGTATACAGTTTATTATGATGTTTAGCACGTATCTATTCTGTGTAACTTTATCGTTATACAGCTGTATGTTCCTTCTGTATGCACTGTCCATTTGTGCAGCAATATTAATATTGCCATACATTGCTAAACTTAATGCATTTTTTATATGAGACGAAGAGGACTCATGCTTTTCAACACGGTCGTGCATGTGTTGTATGTCTTTCATTCCTTGCTTCACCCAGGAGTCATCTCCTCCAAAGAGCAGACATGGGAAACAGTATAAAGAGTTATTAACTTCACATCCACATAACCAGTCTTGCTTCTTGTACATGTCAGGGTTGAACTTCCTATTGAATGTTCTAGCTTTTGACTTAATCATTTGAGTTATAGAAATGTTTGGTGTTGCCCTACCCATTCGTTTCACTTTAGATTTTTCTTCAGCACTCCGTTGCGAAAAGGGCAAGGGTGAAGGTAACTGCCTGTGATTTTGTGACGTTTATGCGTGGACGCCATGTGAGAAACCAGGCGGAAATCATGTCAGCATAGCGCTGAAGATGTTATATAGCCGTGAGATGTCGACAAGAGGCTGTGGTGATTGCTGTGTCATCAGCGAACAGGTACAGGTTGCAGCTCCAGAGAGTGGGAAGGGTGTTGATATAAGTTAAGAAAAGAAGGGGGCCAAGTACACTTCCTTGGGGCACCCCTGCATTGATAAGGTAGGGTCGGGAAGTAATGTCATCTCTAACAACGGAGAAGGTGCAATTAGTAAGGTAATGATTGACAATATGTATTATGTAGGGAGGAAAGTTGTATCTGATCAGTCGGTAAAGAAGGCCTTGATGCCAAACGGAGTCGAAGGCCTTTGAGATGTCCAGGAATAGAGCTGCAACATACTGTCTGTTATTGAAGGCTCAGGTTACCTCGTCAACCAGACGTAGAAGTTGGTGTGATGTGGAGTGGCAGCGGCGAAAGCCAAATTGCTCTGGGTGAAATATGTTTAGCTTGTCCAGCAGATTTTGAAGGCGATGTTGGAGTACCTTCTCAAACAGTTTACTAACAGCTGGTAGCAAACTAATGGGACGATGGTTTGTAATTTGTTTAGAATCTTTGCCAGGTTTGGGGACGGTAATGATTCTTGCATGTTTCCATTTTGCAGGAAAATATGACAGAAGTAGCAGACTGTTGAACAGATGAACTATCAAGGCTATCCAGTTCTGCGGGAGTGCCTTAAAAGCAGCGTATGGTATGGAGTCGCAACCAGCAGCTTTGTAGGGTCGGACTGAAGCTATTAGACCACTGACCTCAGCGGTGTTGGTGAGGAGCAGTTAATTTGAGTTGTAGGGAGAGGCAAGAAATTTCTGGACCACTCCTTCAATTTCAGCTACCTGTTCATTATCAGGGGATTCTGCTGGATGGAAAGTAGTAGCCAGGTGTTCGGCTAAGAGTTCGACCTTTTCTCTGGAAGATTGTGCTACTCGATTTCCATCAGTAAGTGGCGGATCTGAGGTGGGTATGCGAAGCATGGCCTTAGACATTCTCCAAAGAGAACAATCAGTGTTATCGAGAGTACATAATTTTCTTTTCCAATCTTCATTGAAGTGGTCAGAAAGTTCCAACTTTACTGCTGCTTGGAGGCGGTTCCATTCCCTCTTGCCTTGTGGTTGGCGTGTGTATTGAAATTTTTGCCGTGCTCTGTTCTTGGCTGCGATGAGAGTGTTGTGTTGTGGGAGGGGTTTGAGGGGACTATCTGGAGTTTTGCGGGCAGGAGTTGCTTCACACATGGCTGCAGCCATGTTAGTGGTGATGTAGCTTTCAGGGTCATCAGCTGCCGCAAATGTTGTGCAAGGATGAATATTGGCGGGTTTTTCAGTCATAATTTTAGAGAATTTATTCCAATTAGTTAGTCGGGGTTGGCATGGGAAGGTAAGGATTTAGGCGTTAGTTTTGCCTTATACAATAGAAGAATGGGAAAATGATCAGAGGAAAGCTCAGGAAGAGTGAATATTGTTGGGTGACTGCGTGTTTTGGACAGCAGAGCTATATCCAGCCAATCAGGGGGACTACGATCACCTTGTGTTATGGTGGGAGAGGTAGGAGCAAGCACAACCAGATGTTTTCGCTCAATGTATCGCTCCAGCAGACGTCCACAACTGTTGGTAGTGGTGGAGTTCCATAGCATGCTCTTGGCATTATAATCTCCCATAGCTACAAAGGGAGAGCCAGTGAATATGCCATTTTTAACTCTGTTAATATCTTGCAGCATGTTCTCAAGATCCTTATCACTGTTTTAACAATTCTGTCATTTTCCTTGATGTCTTTTCCTTATTTTTATCCATGTTCACTCTCAGAATAGGTCATTAAAATAGTCAAATGGAAATGCAAAAAATTCATATTGGGCAAAACTTTTCCAGGCACTTGCAAGAAACTGGTCAGTTCCTAGTAAAGACTAATAGGTATTGCAGCATTTTGGGATTTCAGTGATTATCCAGCCACTTCTTGGCATAATAACTTATAAGATTCGTTACCAAAATATTATTAAGCATTAAATAAAGTGTATTTAATAATAGAAATAAAAAAAAATATGAAATATCAGTTTTTGTATGCATAAGTGGATCAGCTTGCCTCATTAAAGAAATCCACATGGTACTACAAAAACATAAGAGTTGCTACTGAGTGTATCCAAATTCTGACCAGTATGTCATGTATGGCAACCCCTGTTCTTTCATTTAACCACTAATGTTTTTCCTCTTTGACTTTAATAAAACACAGTACTTAAGCATGGTCAACTACTGGTGCAATCACCTCATTTAGTTCTTACATTTCCTTTCTAGTTCAAGCTTTACCTCTCTATTAACTTGTGTTGGATCCATTTTCTGCTTCATAGCTATTTAATTTTATTAATCTCCTTACTGTTGCTTCTGTTATTATTCACTTGTATTCTATTTGTTTATTGTTTCTTTTACTGTATTTATTATTATTAATTATTATTATTATCATCATTATTTACTTGTATTGGATTTGTTTATTGCTTCATGGTTATTTTTTAGTTTTTTGCATTTCCATACCTGCAAGCTTTACTTCTATTATTATTCACTTGCATTTGTTCAAGGTTTGTATTTAGTTGTATTGCATTTCCCTATTGCTGCAAGCTGTTGTTGTTTTCAGATGCTAGGCTTTGGCAATGAAGCCATTAGTTCTCTTGCTCTCCAATATTTCGTTGTAGTGGATCCAGCAGGTAGAGCTTCACAGGTTAGAAGATGTTCTTCTGTCATTTCCTCTTCTTTGTTTTCAAATGCTAGGCTTTGGCAATGAAGCCACTAGCTCTCTTGCTCTCCAATATTTCTGTGCAGTGGGTCCGACAGGTAGGGCTTCACAGGTTAGAAGATGTTCTTCAGCCATTTCCTCTTCTTTGTTGTCAAATGCTAGACTTTGGCAATGAAGCCACTAGCTCTCTTGCTCTCCAATATTTCTGTGCAGTGGGTCCGGCAGGTAGGGCTTCACAGGTTAGAAGATGTTCTTCAGTCATTTCCTCTTCTTTGTTGTCAAATGCTAGACTTTGGCAATGAAGCCACTAGCTCTCTTGCTCTCCAATATTTCTGTGCAGTGGGTCCGGCAGGTAGCGCTTCACAGGTTAGAAGATGTTCTTCAGTCATTTCCTCTTCTTTGTTGTCAAATGCTAGACTTTGGCAATGAAGCCACTAGCTCTCTTGCTCTCCAATATTTCTGTGTAGTGGGTCCGGCAGGTAGGGCTTCACAGGTTAGAACATGTTCTTTAGTCATTTCCTCTTTGTTGCACAGAGGACAATTTGGACTAGTATAAATTCCTACTCTGTGTTAGTGTTTGCCAAATAATCATGTTCCGTAAGTAATCTAAAATTTGCTACTGCAGCTTTACATGGGATTTCTGGAATAATTTCTGGATTTTTAATTAAAATGTTCCATCTTTTATCTTTGGCTTTGTTAGATATTGATTGGTTTTGTTTGTTTTTATATTTGCTTTTGATTAATCTTTTTAAGGATATAAAGGGTAAGTTTTACTTTTGTTCTGAATTAAATTTTCACCACTTTGGTAAGGAAATCAGCTGATTCACTTCCAGCAATTCCACAATGTGCAGATATCCACTGTAATATAATTATTTTCTATAGTTTTTGAAGTTGTTGGATCATTTTGTGGCATTCTTTAATTTGGATTGACCTCATTTTATATTAACTAATTGCACATAATGCTGCTTTAGAATCAGAAAGTATGACAGCATTTTTAAATTTATCTATTCTGTATAGAAGGTTTTGGAGTGAAATATGAATAGCCATTACTTCTGCATAAAAGTTTCTTGTGTGGTATCCTGCTGGTTGATAGAATGAGAACAGTGCACACTTAATTCCTGCTCCTGAGTTTTTGTCCAAGTTAGATCCATCTGTGTAGATACGTAACCAATCTTCAGGTGGGTATCTATTGTTCAGAGTTTCTAATGCTATTGCTTTTAGTACAGGTTTGGAAGTTTCAGATTTTGTAACTGTTTGTTTTAAATCTAACTGAATATTAATTGGTTCAAAAGTCAGTGGGTTTTCTTTCATTAAAAAGTTTTCTTTAGAATTAGGGAGATCCAGATCTGCTTTTAATTCCGTATCTTTGTGTAGGAAACCTGTGTTTTTATCTTGATTGATTGTAGTAATCTTTTCTCCCATTTTGTTGTTTTTAACTGCAACATTTTTACATGTTGAATTAGTACATGCTGCTCTAAAGTTAGATGTATTGAATAGTTCTGAGTTAAGGCTTGCTTTGCCATGATTGGAGTTGATTTTGCTGCACCGCTAATAAGTCGCAGGGCCTGATTTTGGCATACTTCTAGGTGATTTATGTTAGAACTGTTTGCTGTAATTATAACCTCTGCATTATAAAGAAGTATTGGCTTGATGAATGTTTTGTATGTGGTGTTCAGTGTCTCCCAATTACTTCCCCACTTGCCTCCAGCTAATCTTTTCAAAATTGAAAATGTTTTTGTTGATTTGTTTACTACTGCTTCAATATGTCTCCAAGATAATTTTGAATCAAAAACTGTTCCTAAATATTTTGTTTCATATGTTTGTTTGTTTTGTTGAACTGCAGAATTAGTTTAGAGATTTTCTTTTTTAAGCTAAATATTTGGAATGTTGTTTTATCAGTATTTATTTTCATCGAATTGTTGTCAGTCCACTTTTCCAATAGTATCAGAGCCTTTTGCATTGAAGGAAATAACTAAAATAATAAATGGATTGAATAATACATATTCTGCAGGTGCTGATGATATACCAGACATAATTGTAAAAAGATGCAGTAAGCAAATAATCAGACCACTTGTTCATCTCTGTAATGCATCCATAACTAGCGGGATCTTTCCAGATGTACTGAAACTATCTAAGGTTATACCCCTACATAAAAAAGGGAAAAGAAATGAAGTATCAAATTTCCGTCCAATTTCCATACCCTCCGTATTTTCAAAGATATCAGAAAAAATAATGTATAGGAGGCTTCTCTCATTTATGGAAAAACATGATTTAATTACCAACTCACAACATGGTTTTCGACACCAAAAATCAACAGAGACTGCAATATACTCTTTCTTAAATAGCATTATAACCGCTTTGGATAACAAAGATAAAGCAATTGGTATATTTTTAGATCTAAGTAAAGCTTTTGATACTGTTGATCACAAAATTCTGTTAGCAAAATTATTTGACTTTGGCATACGAGGACTAGCGTACAGCTGGTTTGAAACTTACCTTACAAATCGAAAGCAATTAACAGAGATTTTCAACACAAACCCTAATACCAATACTCATTCGGCAGTTAGATCAGACTTTCTTGACATCACATATGGAGTGCCGCAAGGCTCAATTCTGGGCCCATTTCTATTCATCTTGTATATAAATGACTTTGTAAATAGCATCAAGGCTCATAACACTGTACTGTTTGCAGATGACACTAACTTACTAGTAACAGGAAACAATAACGAAACATTAAATAATACATTAAGTCACACTAGTAAAGACTTGGTATCATGGATAGCTAACAACAACCTGGTTTTAAACACAGATAAGACAGTTTGTCTTAAATTTAGTATTACTGACAGAGAAAACAATGAAAGTATTCCTGAAGTAAAATTAAATAATAAATTAATTTCATACAAAAGTGAAACAAACTTTTTAGGCTTGTGGATACAAAATAACTTGAAATGGAAAACTCATACAAATCATCTACTAACCAAATTAAGCAGGAATATATATGCCCTAAGAATATTAAGTCAGAATGTCAGCCTTCGTGTACTTTTAATGTCCTATTATGCACATATACATTCTATAATTAAATATGGAATAATATTTTGGGGAAATTCACCAGAAGCCAAAGATATATTTATTAAACAAAAACAAGCCATTCGAATTATAGGCAACGAAAGAATGCTATGTTCATGTAAGCCACTGTTCAGAAAGCTTTGCATACTTCCTTTGGCATGTGTTTATATTTTGGAGACAGCTTTATTTGTAAAAAGAAATAGATTTAACTTTCAAAACAACGGAAGTGTTCATATGCATTACACGAGGCATATTAAGGATATACACGTAACCTCAATCAGAACTACAATGTTTAAGAATGGAGTACTGCATTCCTGTACAATAGTTTATAATTCCCTTCCTAATCACATCAAAAGCATAGATAACTACAACATGTTTAAAACTAGAACAAGGGCTTTCTTACAGGAGCACTGCTTTTACACAGTAAAGGAATATCTGCAATTTAACAAATCCAGATAAACATAAAATATGAATTTACTTAGCTTGTTCATTTCTCTCACTCATAATTATATCCAATTTGTGTCACAATATAATTAAATGTAGGTTAGGTATATTTGATGTTTAACTTTGTAATATTAAGTGTAAATTACTGACGTATCCTATATCAAGGTACTATGTACAGATTTGATTCTAAAGGATGAATAAAATTGAATTGAATTGAATTGAATTGAAGTTTTGGATTTCTCTATTTGTGGGCAAGATGTCCACATGATCATGTCATCTGCAAAAATTGCTGTCTTTATTTCTGTGTTGCATACAGCCGCGGGAAGATCATTGATGTAGATGTTGAACAAGGTTTTACTCAGTACTGCACCTTGTGGTAGGCCCATTTTTATTTGTCAGAATTTGAATGCACTGTCATTGAATTTTGTAGCACAGAAACGTTGGGAGAGAAACTAAGTGATCCAATTTAACATATTATCTTGAATGCCTAGTTTTGAAAGTTTCTCAAGAAGTTTATGCTTCCCTACTGAATCGTATGCTTTTTCAAAATCAATGAAAACTTATAGCATTTCTTGATATTTGTTGAAAGATTCTTTGACATCTTGGGATAGTTGAATTGTATTTTCTTTAGTAGGTAAGTGTTGTCTGAATCGTGTTTGAGCAGTTGTTAATATATTGTTAGTGCTGCAAGCTTTACACCTATTGTTCACCTTGCTGCATTTGTTCACTGCTGTATAGTTATTTAGTTGTATTCCACTTCATCACCAGTTTCTGCTTTGTTTTCTGTTTTTCACTTCTATTAATTTTGTTTACATCTTTGTGGTTATTATTTAATAAATAGGATATCCTTGCTGCTATAAGCCTTGGGTCTGTTATTTTTCACCTGTGTTTCATTCTTCTCAGCTTTGAACAAATCTCATATCTTTTACTATGCATTTGTACGAGATTTATTAATGTGTATACAATTTAGAGGAATTTTTAACTATTTTGTAAAATGTACATCCTTAAAGAATAACATCAAATGTATAAATTGAAAAGCTGAGGTTTGTTTACTGCTTGTGGTTATTATTTAGTTACATTTTCTCACTGCGTTGATACTTTTCCTAATATAATTCACTTGAATTATATCTGTTTAGTGCTTGATGGGCATTATTTATTTATATTATATTTCCTCACTGCTTTGACCATAAATCTATTGTTGCACATTTGTATTAGATTGCTTTTTTATTAAGTGTTTTCTGTTTATATGTATTACATTTTCTCGCTGCTTCAAGCATTGCATATGTTAGTATTCACTTGTTATAAATTTTGTTTCATCTTCATGATTATTATTTTTGTATGTTATATCCTAAGTTTGACAAGCTTTATGTTTATTGGAAATTAATTGTTCTTTCACACTGGCCATGTCTAGGCTAAATTGTGGAAGCATAGAGTCAGACTGAAAAATTCAATGCCATCGGCGAGATTTGAACCACGGATTTTGTGGTCTTCGTCCAGCCGCTCTAACCATTGAACTACTAAGGACAATGTGCCGACATGACATTAAATTCTCCAACTGACCTGTGTTTTTCCTGGTAAACCATTTAGGAGTTCTCATGAGCACATGAGACAACTACTAATTTCCATTAATTGACGTAATAGTGGTTAACTATAAAGCCCGAGCCTTAAAGTACTTACAGCATAGTAAGTTGCCATTAAGGTAGTTGTCTGATATGTTTATGAGAACTCCTAGTAGTTTACCGGGAAAAACACGAGTCTGTTGGAGAACTTAATATCATATCGCCACGTTGGCCAAAGCAGCTCAATGGTTTAGAGCGGATGGACGGAGACTAGAAAATCCGTGGTTCAAATCCCGGCTATGGCACTGAATTTTTCAGTCGACTCTTTGTTTATGTTTATTATTATTCACTTGTATTTGATTTGTTTAATGCTTTGTGGGTCTCATTTAGTTTTATTTCTTTATAGTTACCAGCTTTACATCTATTAAATTATAGATGAGTTGTATTTATTACACATCAGCTTCACTTATGCACCTATATTGAGGACATGCTTCGCGAACCATCGTTTGTATCATCGGCTCTAATCCAACTAAAGCTTGATCTAGTGGTGTAGGTAGTTCTGGAGTTGCTGCTGCCATCTGTTGATTTTATGACGAATTTAAATGTGGGGTTCTCTTCCAGCGGGATTTCAAAGTTCATTATTTGGTTTTTATGTTTTTCTATGTATATTCTCTCCCATATGATGAGTTTACTATGTTTTTGTACGTATTTTAGTGATTTGGTTCTATCTTCAATTAAATGATTTTCAGACCAGAAATGAGCTGCTATTGCGGACTTATCAATATTTTTGTATCTTAAGTGCCTGAAATGTTCTTTCCTTCTAGTGCCTATGTTTCTTTTTGTCCTCCCTATGTAAAATTTTTCACAGTCTTTATACTTAATCTTGTAAATGCCTGATTTTTCTTCTGGATTTATCTTATCAGTATTATTACTGTTAAGTAGGTTTTTAATGTTGTAATTGTTTTTTGGTGTCGTATGTTCTATTGTATTTCTTGAATATTTTTGTAACTTTTTTGTGTCCCAGGGGTGGTAAGTAAATTTAGCAAATCTAATTTCTTTTTTCATTGGTGAAAGAGCTGTTATCTCTTTTAATCTTTTTTTAAGTTTGAATGATTTTAGTTTTTTATGTACAAGGCTCTTTCCATATCCATTTTTAATTGCAGTTTTTAAGATTTCATGGTATTCTAAAATTTGCGGGTCAGCTGTGCTCTGAAAATGAACATGAAGTAAGATGCTTTCCTGGCATTAAACTTGAGGAACTGAAACACCAAATAGAAAGACTTAAGCTTGAAGAGAGTAAACCAGAAGTGGTGATTCTGCATGCCATATCAAATAACATTAAATCAGTGGTGAGTGCTGAGGAAATAATGCGGGATACAATGGACCTCATTGCAGAAATCAAATCAAAAGTGCCTGATGTTAAGTTAATTGTTAGTGGGGTGTTGAGAAGACAAGATTCAATGGTAAAAAGGGTTATTAGAATTAATAAGGAATTAAACTGGTTGTGTTCCACTAGGCAATGTTCTTTTGTGCATGGAAATTTTTTAATAAATGACAATGAATTTGGTCGGGATGGTGTCCATCTGAACCGTAGATGATCATTCAAATTCGGGAAGTTACTCTGCAGTGTAATTAGCTCTGAGCTAAAGGGAAACTAATGAACAGTGTGGTGGATGTTAATTTGGGGTTTGGTACTAAATGTAATTCAAATGAAGTTAAACTGAATGCGAGTGAGATAGGAAAGTCTTACGAATCAGTTAGAAACACTAAAGAAGGGATTACCACAACATATTCTCTCTCGATTTTCCACCAAAATGTTCAGAGTATAAGAAATAAGAAAATAAATATTGAAGTATTGCTATCAAAGTATCCTTATGATATAATTTGTCTTACAGAGCATTGGTTATCAGAAAATGAAATAGCAGATTTCAGTATTCCAAATTATTGTTTTGCTAGCAATTATTGTAGAAAAAATAAAAAAATGGGGGTTCGGGAATCTTTGTGAAAAACAATATTAAATTTAAAAACTTGGAAAAATTTTAAATTTTGCTTCTGAGGAGCATTTTGAAGCCAGCTTTATTGAATTAGCAGATTACGAACTGATAGTTATTTGTGTTTACAGAAACCTGAGCAGCGATGTCAAAATATTATATGAGAAATTAGATAATGTGTTATTCTCAATAAATAAATCTAAAAATGTTATAATTACAGGAGATCTAAATATTAATTTTTTTGGGACAGAATAAAGAGAAAAGAGATATTGAGGTTTTGTTAGAGAGCTATGGGTTACAGGCTGTGTAAACATTCCAACAAGAGTGGTAAATGGGACCAGGAGTGCTATTGATCAAATAATATTAAATTCACAATTTTGGAAATATAAAATAGGGGTTTTTAATACAGCCCTATCGGATCATTATGGTGGGTTATTGCATTTATTAAACAAAAATATACATGATATAAAAAAGCCTCAATCAAAAAAAATTGTGAAATATGTAAAAGTGATAAACAAGGAAATAATAAATTACCTTAATTATTGCTTATCTAAAGAAACATGGCATGCAGTATATGCAGTATATCAAGAGACCAATTCTTAAACATTTTAAAATATCATGCAGATGTTGCCTTAATCAAAAAAAGGTAAAGGTTAATAAAACAATTAAAAACCAGTGGGTAACCAAAGGTATCCATAAATCAAGCATGAGATTAAAATTCCTGTGTAGATATGCAAAGAATGATAAAGTTTCAGCAGTCTTTCTTGATTATTTACATTCTTATAAGAGAACCTATAACAAAGAAATTAGGGCCACTAAGAAAATGTTTAATAATAAAAAGATTTTGGAATCAGTGAACAAATCAAAGTCAATTTGGGATATCGTTAAAACCGAACAAGGATCCACTCATAAAATAATAACTGACATATGCTTCACAAACGAAAACAAACTAATAACAGATCCTGAAGAAGCAGCTGAGTGCTTCAATATGTTTTTCATTGAAATTGCAAATGTTATCCAAAAGCAAATATGTAATTATAATCCATTCACTGCTCCCTATCCAAGTAAAAAAGTTAACTCCAGTATGTATAAGCACCAATAGACGAAGAAGAAATAGCCTTGGCTATAGCAGGACTAAAAGATAAAAAATCCATTGACTCAGATGGTTTCTCAAATCATTTGCTGAAACAGTTTCATCATCTTATCCTAAAACCAGTATGTTACTTAGTAAATTTATCATTTAGTTCAGGAGTTTTCCCAGATGCTTTTAAAATCTTAAATGTTAAGCCACTATTTAAAAAAGGTTCGACAGAAGTAATGAACAACTATAGACCAATATCTATCTTATCTGTATTTTCAAAAGTGATAGAAAAAATTATGCATAAACGACTAGTTTCCTTTTGCGAAAAATATAATATCTTAACACAATGTCGACATGGCTTTCGGAAAGGGAATTGCACTACCTCGGCATTGACCAAATTCTTAGAGAATGTGTATAGGGCACTAGATAGGAAAGAGTGTCCTGTGGGTATTTTCCTTGATCTCACAAAGGCATTTGATCTTGTAGACCATAGCATTCTACTGGATAAGTTACATGCAGTCGGTATTAGAGGAATATGTTACGAATGGTTCAGATCATATCTGGAACGTAGACGTCAATTTGTACAGCTAGATTATGTAGATAAAAACTTAGGTGTAATTCATAGTAAAGCATCCATAGAGAAAATAGTAAAGCAAGGTGTACCCAAGGGTTCAATATTGGGCCCATTTTTATTTCTCTTATATATTAATGATTTAGGTCTAGGTTTAAATAAAATGAGCGATAACATCAATTTGACACTCTTTGCCGATGATACCAGCATATTAATGACTGGGAAAACCTCGAATGAGGTATTAAGCCATAATACTTTTAATACAAAAATTGTCAATTGATTTTTCAAAAATAAGCTAAAAATAAATGAAGAAAAATCAGTAGCTATAGGCTTTCACCAAAAATTAAATAACACTGCTCAATTCCCAAGTATATATTTAGGGAATAAATCACTACTCCATGAATCAAATACCAAATTTCTAGGAATATGGTTAGATGAACATTTAAAATGGGAAAAATGAATTCAGCAACTAGAATCGAAACTAAACAGAATTACATTCATTATTAAATCAATGAGGGAGTCTGTAAACACAAATGTGCTGAGAATTATTTATTTTGCTTATTTTCATTCTGTCATCTCTTATGGTATACTTGGCTGGGGAAATGCTAAAGACATATCAAAAATATTTAGACTGCAGAAAAGGGCTATTCGTTATATAGTAGATATTCCTTTCACCACCAGCTGTAAACCCATATTTCAAACTACTAAGAATACTTCCATTACCCTGTGTGTATATATATGATGCTCTAGTTAGGACAAGAATTGTACTTGCTCAATTTGAAACAAATTCGCAGATACATACACATAATACAAGAAGTAAATCAGATCTACGCATTATAAGCCACAATACAACTTTATTCACACATAGCTTCGAACATAAAGCAGTATTATTATACAACAAACTACCCGATGGCATTAAATGTATAACATCGGAAAAAAGGTTTAAACTGACTGTAAAATAATTTTGAAGAAAAGGTTGCTATTATGCAGTGGAAGAATACTTAAATCATGGTCAACATATCAATGCTTCCTAAAATGATGTTTTTGAATAAATACCTGTGTAACTTCAGAGGTGATGCTTGTAATTACCTATTCAATAAATTTCAGAAAAGCTGTAAAATATATTCTACTAAAAGTAATGTCACAGACAACAGATGAGTTTCTAAGAAGTAAAATTAAATAATAAAGTAAATATTGATTTTTTTGGTAAAAATTATGTCTCTTAAAGCATAGTTCTTAAAAACGTAATACATTAAACTTTTATATGACCTAAGTTGCTTTATTCTTAATTACTATTTGTATTATTCTGTTAATTACTACTGCATTACTTTAATCACTATTGTATTGTTTAACTAGTATTGTATTAATCCTTTTATGGAAGTGTTGAAAACAGTGTTGTTGTATAAATTAAGTTAATTAGGAGTCGATTAATAACACAAAACAACACTCACTTTTAAATTTTCCCGGAACCGGTTTCTGAGGTCTTCCCTCTATCTTCAGCCGGACATCGATGTCCGGCTGAAGATAGAGGGAAGACCTCAGAAACCGGTTCCGGGAAAATTTAAAAGTGAGTGTTGTTTTGTGTTATTAATCGACTCCTAATTAACTTAACTTAGTATTGTATTATTTAGTTACTATTGTATTATTCATAATTGTATTACTCATAAGAAGTGTATTATTCTTATGGGTACAAATTTGATGAAGCCATGAATATTGTATATTCCTAAGGTGAATAAATATGAATATGAATACTATTCTTGCTGAGTGAGGAGAAGATTTACTAATCTGTGTGTGAGACTGTTGATGGTGGCATGTTTGTGTGGAATTGGTGCATAATTTGATGTGTGTTGCTTTTCAATGAATACCAAAATTCCAGTATTTCATTGTTTTTTTATGTGATTTTAAGGTACAGAAAAGGTAGAGTACAGTCCTCTTCACTTTCTACTGTGAATTGTATGCTGGGTTCTTGAAGGTTGAGTAGTTTCAAAGCATCATCTATCTGTTTGTAGTGTATGATTGCAAAGATGTCATCTACGTATCTGTACCATGTTTTAAAACTATGAGGAAAGTCTTTAGTGATGTGTTTCGTAAAAGCTCAAGAACTAAGCATACAATTCATAGTAGAAACTGAAGAGGACTGTACTCTACCTTTATTGAACCTTAAAACCACAAAAAAAAAATTAAAACTGGAATTTGGTATTTCTACAGAGATAACTACACAGAGAAAATAACGCACACAGATAATTACATCCAAGCAAATAGTTTCAACCCAGTTCCACACAAACATGCAACCACCAACAGTCTCACACACAGATTAGTAACTCTGACTCTCAGTCAGCAAGAATATCAGGAAGAATACCATCAAGTCTTAAAAACTGCAATTCAAAATGGATATAGTGAAAGCCTTGTAGATAAGAAAATAAAATCATTCTAACTTCAAAAACGATTAAAACAGATCACAGCTCTTTCACCAATAAAACAAGAAATTAGATTTGCTAAATTTACTTACCACACCTGGGCCACAAAAAAGTTCCAAAAAATATTGTCACCCTGGCGGTAGACTCGCGAAGCCGATGAACAAATGATGGCCGGTGGAGATTCGGGAAACTTCGGGGCCGATCGTTACCGGAAGAGACAGTTGAGAGTAGTGTTTTGAGAGAATAAACAGTTTTTGAGGTTGCTAGCAAATTGTAAGATGAAGAATGTATTTGCTACGAAAATAAAGTATAGTTTTTGTGTTTTGTAACCTCGTCTTCTTATTTCACGAACCCACAAAGTCACAACTGGTGTCAGAAGTGGAATATACGACAGTGGAAGCTGCATTGGCAAAGATTTTATAGAAAATGGAAGAAATGAAGACGGCAAATGAAAACCTCGCTGCAAAAACGGTAGCGGCAAATAACAAGGTGGCCGCGAAGCTGGAGTCCACAAATGACAACCTGGCCGCGGAGTTGAAACAAATAAAGACCGAATTGACCACAGAAATGAGGGCAGCGAACGACAGCCTGGCCACGGAGATGAAAGCGGTAAACGAAGCCCTTGCCGTGAAGTTTGAAGAACAGTTGGCCGGCGTGAAGTGGCCAAGCACAACAGATGGTCACCGGAGGAGGAGGTCACACAGTTAATGGCCAGCCTCCAGGGACGGGCCGCGGAAGTCCTAAACGCGGTGCAGACAACGGCGGCGCCCAAGGATATCTGGGAGGCCCTGGAGAATCGTTTCGGGAACCACCGCTTAGCCGCAGCGTACCGCAGCCAACTAAAGGCAAGGTCACAGCAGCCAGGGGAGACGCTGCAGGAGTTCGCCATAGCGATTGAGCAGCTGGCTAGCAAGGCCTTGGTTGACCTTCCACTGGAGTTCGTATCCCGGGAAGCCGCCTACATCTTTGTCGACGGGGTACGGGACACGGAGATTCGTCAGCGCTTAATGCTCGGCGATTATAAAAACATCCACGAGGCGCTGACAGCGGCATTAAGGATGGAGGCGGCCAAGGTAGCATCTATCCCGACGTCGAGAACGAGGAGTGTCCGCTACGCCGGAGACAGAAAACCAGCTGTGGGACGCCGGCAAACACCTAGTGGCCTGTGTTGGGGGTATGGACAGCCCGGGCACCTGCGGAGAGACTGCCCACACCAGGAAGGGCAGCGGGAAGAATGAGTAAGGCCCGGCGTGGAGAGGGACACGTCGAAGACATCACCACTATCCCCTCGAGTGACGCTGCGCGCCGTCAGCCGGCGTATGGATGACAGCCTCATCGCGGACGGCTGGGTAAGAAGAAAGCCGTGCCGCGTGCAAGTGGACACTAAGGCAGCCGTGACCATCATCAGACCTGACGTGGCGAAGGGTTTGCCGACAAGGAAGCCGAGCCGAACATACCAGCTTGTGTTGGCATCGGGCGACACCATGCCTGTGGAGAAGGAGGCCCTGCTGGAGCTGAGCTTGGGACGGAGTGCCGTGCGTCTGTGGGTGTTCGTCGCGAAGGTGGCTGAGGAGGTGATTCTGGGACTGGATGCCCTCAGGAGCCACGAGGCGACGGTCGACGTCGCCAGGAAGATCCTGCGGCTCAACGGAGAAGAGGTTATACTCCGTCAACCCGAAGAGCGCCTTGGAATTTGCAGGGTCATCTTGAATGAAGACGTGTTTGTCCCCGCGAAAAGCGAGGTGATGGTGACGGCGCGACCGGTAGGCCAGACAGCACGTTGGGTCCAGAGGCAACAGGAGTACGAATTCACCTCGGAACATCGCAGAGGGAAGAGTCACGGTAACGCGGACGCTATGTCCCGAAGACCCTGTCCAGAAGAGTGCGGCCAATGCACAAGAGTGGAGGGGAAGGAGCGTGCCGCAGCAGTTCGAGTAGTCACGGCAGTGCCTGCGGATGGCTGGGATAGCGCAGGCCTGAGGAGGGAGCAGCTAGCGGACGCAGACTTGGGGCCACTCTTGAGGGATGTGGAGAACCTGGTGGACCGCATCCACGACATGCACGAGATGGCTCGCCAGAACATCCAGAAGGCGAGCGACCGCATGAAAACCCGATACGACAGGCAAGCCAACAGCCAAGGGTTCCAGCAAGGTGACCTGGTCTGGCTGTACCGCCCGACCCGGACCAAGGGACGCTGCCCGAAGCTTCAGCAGCCATGGCAAGGACCGTACCGTGTGGTGAAGAGGATTAACGACGTGGTCTACCGCATCCAGAAGGTGCCCCGAGGAAAGATGTTGGTGGTACACCTGGATCGCCTGGCCCGCTACGAAGGCGCTGTTCGGGACGACCAGCCTTGAGGAGGGAGCAGTGTCACCCTGGCGGTAGACTCGCGAAGCCGATGAACAAATGATGGCCGGTGGAGATTCGGGAATCTTCGGGGCTGATCGTTACCGGAAGAGACAGTTGAGAGCAGTGTTTTGAGAAAATAAACAGTTTTTGAGGTTGCTAGCAAATTGTAAGGGGAAGAATGTATTTGCTACGAAAATAAAGTGTAGTTTTTGTGTTTTGTAACCTCGTTTTGTTATTTCACGAACCCACAAAGTCACAATATACAAGAAATACGTTATAACATTGGCACCAAAAACAATTGCAACATCAATTTTTATATTTCCTGTTACGGAATTGGAATTAGAAAGTGTATTCCAGGGTATTAAGGCCAATAATTCATCTGGAGTTGATGAAGTACCAGATGTTATAATTAAAAAGTTATAGATCAAATAGCTAAGCCACTAGTCAGTTTCCATAATGCATCATTGCAATCGGGTGTATTTCCAGATAAGTTAAAAGTATCAAAACTTAAGCCACTTTATAAAAAAGGGGAGAAAAATAGAAGAGAAAATTACAGACCAATATCAATCTTATCATTTTTTAAAATATTTGAAAACCTGGTTCATAATAGAATGATATCATTCATCTCAAAATACAATATTCTTTCAGAGGCCCAAAACGGATTTAGAAAAAACAGATCTAGCATAACAGCCAATGTCAGTTTAATAAATAAAATTCAAAAAGCTATTGATAAAAAGTTAGTAGTTGTGGGTTTATTTTATATTTAACGAAAGCATAAGATGTTTTAGATCATAAAATACGACTCAGGAAACTAAATAAATGGGTCTTATGAATAATTTGGTTAAATCTTATTTGAGCGATAGAAAACAGTTTGTAGAACTTCAGTTTGAAAATAAAGGAAAATTAAATACAGTTCCGTCCAGGGAGAGAAGTTAGGCGAGGAGTTCAACAAGGATCAGTCCTGGGCCCCTTGTTATTTTCGTTGTACGTAAATGATTTGCCAACTGCCATTAATTCCACAGATGTTATTTTATTTGCAGATGACACTAACATCCTAATAAAAGGAAACAATCAAGAAAGCGTACAGACCAAACTCAATGATACTCTATGTAAACTGCATACACGGTTTCAGAACCATCAACTAGTTATAAATGAGGATAAGGCTTGCCATTTCATTCCATACTTACGAAAATAGAAATGTGGTCAAACCTCCAATAGTATTTGATAAAAACATCCATTAGCTACAATAATGTAACAAGATATTTGGGATTACATATGAATGAGAACATGAAATGGACCACACATGTTCAACATTTAATTAATAAACTAAGTTCCATTTGTTATTTGCTTAAACATTTGAAAATCTAAATAAATTTTGCAGCATTCAGAAATATATATTATGGTTACTTTCACAGTGAGTTACAATATGGGATAGTGTTCTGGGGGGAAAAGGCAGATAGAGTCTTTAAACTTCAAAAAAGAGCGATAAGGATACTAAGTAGGGTGGATAACAGAACATCTTGCAGGCCTTTATTCAAAAAACCTCAAATATTATCTCTAGTATGTATGTATATTTTAGAATTGGTGTCCATGTAAAACAAAATAAATTACAAGTACAAAATTACAAAAATGCCGATATTCACAAATACAATACACGTCAGAAAGATGACTTTCACATTCAAAGTTGTAGAACGGAAATCTTCAGGTCTAGTGCAATAAATAAAGGTATACGATTATACAACAGGCTACCAGAAAATGTTAAACAAATGAACAGCCTTATACATTTTAAAAAGGGGGTAAAACTCTTTTTATTGCAACATTCATTTTATTCTGTAAATGAGTTTTTAAATGTTAATTAGTTTTAAGTGATTGTAAATAATGACAGTGGACATTAATGTAATTTTTATACTATGATGTGTGTGATATCAAAGGACAAAATAAATTGAATTAAATCATGAATTAGAGTAAACTCCACATTTGTGAACAATTACTCTTATATAGCATTTCTCTATGGTCTTTATATAGTTTATATTTATTTGTTTTTTCTACTGTAGACTTTTGTTGGATTCTGGTATCTATTACAGCTATTAGTCGTATGTAACTTTTTATATTTATCTTTGTATCTTGGACTGACGTGTCCTATAACATATGTATTATGTTCCAAAGGATGAAATAAATACAAATACATTAAAAACCTACTGAACAGTAATAATACTGATCAGATAAAACCAGAAGAATAGTCAGACATTTACAAGATTAAGTGTAAAGACTGTGAAAAATTTTACATAGGGAGGACAAAAAGAAACATAGGCACTAGAAAGAAAGAACACTTCAGGCACTTAAGATACAAAAATATTGGTAAGTCCGCAATAGCAGCTCAATTCTGGTCTGAAATTCATGATATTGAAGTAGCACCAAATTACTAAAATACGTACAAGAACATAGTGAACTCGTCATATGGAATAGAATATACATAGAAAAACATAAAGACCAACTAATGAACTTTGAAATCCCGCCAGAAGATAACCCCACATTTAAATTCATCACGAAATCAACAGCAACTCCAGAACTACCCACACCACTGTACAAGCTTTAGTTGCAGTAGAGCCGATGATACAAACGATGGTTCGCGAAACATGTCCTCAGTATAGGTGCATAAGTCAAGCTGATGTGTAATAAATATGGCTCATCTATAATTTAATAATTATTTCACTTCACTGTGGTGTTCCAGTACAGTTAAATTTTGATATCGCTTTACATCTATTAATATTTATACACCAATATTAGTTTTATATAGTGCTCCTTGGTCATTATTTAGTTACTTACATTTTCTTACTACTTTTTGGTTAATATTTAATTGTATTACATTTTCTCACAACTTTGAGACCTACATCGATAGTGTACCTTTCTGGGTTCGTAAAATTAAAAAGTTCAATTACACCACTCAAAATGTTCTTTATTTCTACCTTATTCTAATGTCAGAATTACAATTTCGTAATGTAGACAATTAAAACTAAGCCAGTCTTTCCACGTACACTCGGCGCGCCTCACCTACTGCTTGCCACGGCTCACACCACACAACTGAACGTCGCCTCGCTTGTATCGATCGGCGGCCCGAAGTTTCTCCAGTCTCCTCGAGACTAGAGATGTCTGAAATGCTAGATGTATGAAATGCCAACTATATGGTCACGTCGCAAAATACTGTAATCAAGACAAGGTAGTATGCGCTCATTGTGGAGAACAGGATCACACAAGGAACGATTGCGAAAAGAAAGAACAACGAGCAACATGTGTACCGTGCAATACGAGGAGAAAATTCCTGCAATCGAAAGATCCTAGCGGTAAGGTTAAAATAGATTCCGGCTGTAAGGGAGGAAAAGAGTGCCCACAATATAAATTCTTCTTCGACAGACTCATAGCTAGAACCAACTATGGATAAACACCGGCAGCTGACAAGCAATGCGAGGATAAGTAATAAAAGTAGTGATATAAATGGCATTCAAGTAAGAGGAATGTTTAATATAAGGATGGGACAAATAAATGCTCAGCGCTCAAAAGTTGTGATGATGGAGCTGCGAAGGTTAGCAGAGGAAATGGCACTGGATATCTTGTGCATACAAGAGCCGTACACATTAACAGGCAAACCAGTCTATATGCCGATAACAGCTCGAAAAATATGCGACGGCGAAGACCCACAGGCTGTCATAGTAATAAATAACAAAGAGATACAGATACTGAAAATAGATCAATTTTGTAGTGAACATGTTAACTGCATACAAGTGATGTTTAGGGGAATGGATTTTATTGTATGTAACCAATATTATCAATATAGGGACGACATAGTTAATGGAATAGAGAAAACACGTGAGATCCTGAATGCATTTCTCGATAAACCTGTCATCTTCACAATGGACTCCAACGCCAAATCATATTGGTGGTTTAGTAAGAATCCTGATCCTCGAGGAGAATGTTTGGAAAATCTAATAGCGCAATATCACATAGACATCAAAAACCAACCAAACAACCCATACACATTTGAAAATAGAGCAGGTGCTTCCGAAAACATAGACCTTACTTTAACAAAAGGATATATAAGCAATAAAATAAAAAACTGGAAGGTAGGACAACAACTGACGGAAAGCGATCACAACCTTATCTATTTCGACATTGAAATTATTGGTACATATAGATTCACGTTAAGGAAAGGTAATATAATCTACAAGACGAAAAACGCAGACTGGAAGAAGGTTCGTGAAAATTTTATACTTCCGGAAGGTAATACAGCAATGGATATAGACACCATGGCAAGCAAATTAACGAGAAACATCCAAGAAGGTATGCACAAGGGTTTGGAAAGAACAAGACCTCGGATAAGCAATAACGTCTTATGGAATGAGCAATTACAGAAATTACGATCGAGAGTCAGAAAGGCCAGAAGAGTTTATAAAAGAAGTGTTACAGAAAATGAACGCAACCACAATCTGCAAAAATTTAGAGAACTTAAAGAGAAATATAAACATAAACTTCTAGAGGTTAGACAAAGATCCTGGGATACGTATGGAGAACAGAACTTACAGGAGAATATCTGGGGAGATCCATACAAAATCGCAATGGAAAAGGTAGCAGCACCGGAAGTTCTCTCATCTTTGGTGAAAGAGGATGGTACGGTTAGCAAATCATGGAAGGACACGGCAGATTATTTGCTAGAGAAACTGTTACCCGACGACATCGAAGGTACGGACAAAGAGACACATCGAAATTGTAGACAAGAATTTGTATGCGAATACGAGAATGATTGTGTAATTCTTCCCTTCGATGTAACTGAAGTTAAATTAGCTATAAGAGGGCTGAAAGCAAAGAAAGCTCCGGGTCCTGACGGGATACAGGCAGAGGTTATACAGAATCTAGAAACGTCCATTGCAGCGAGCTTATGCAACCTTCTGAACCAATGTCTAGTAGAGGGAAGAGTTCCCTTCTGTTGGAAAGAGGCCAGAGTAGTCATTTTAAAGAAAAGTAAATATAAAAATCCTACAAACGTCAAATCCTACAGACCAATTTGTCTATTAAACATGTTAGGAAAGATCCAAGAGAAACTCCTATATAAAAGGCTAATGGAATATAGAGTAATGCTAGGTATGACAGAAAAGCAGTTTGGTTTTCGAAAGGGCAAATCAACCGAGGATGCCATACATAATGCTATAAGTAAAGCACAGACCAGCAGGTGCAAATATGTAATTGGGATATTCTTTGACATCGCGGGCGCTTTCGATAACCTTTGGTGGCCAGAACTATTCAGAATTCTGAGAGAGAAACAATACCCGAAGAAATTGGTAGAGAGCCTAATGGATTGCTGCAGAGGGAGGAGGGTATATTTACAAGGTGAAAATCATACCGCCGTCAAGGAAATCACCAGGGGATGTCCACAGGGCTCGGTTTTAGTACCTCTCTTTTGGGACTTACTGACAGAGCCAATGCTTGAAATGCTAGAACAACAGATGGAGGTTCTGGAAATACTGGCGTATGCAGATGACCTCTTGGTATTGGTTCAAGGAAATAACCGTCGTGACCTGGAGTCAAAATCGAAATTGTTAGTCGAAAAGCTACAAGGTTGGTGTGAAAAAGTTAAACTACAAATCGCGCCACAGAAGACGGCATACATGTTTCTAAAAGGCAGTACAAAAAGAAATCCAATCATTAAAATGAATGAAGTAAGCATCAAGAGGGAAAAGAGATTTCGTTATTTAGGAATAGTATTAGATGAAAAACTTAATTTTGATACCCACATAGCTACCGTAAATAAAAAGGCAAACAAGACAATGATGAAACTGGTCACATTAACCAAAAACCAATTCAGGATTCCATTAGAAGCAACCAGATGCTACCATACGGCGATTTTAACAGGTGTAGTTGGATATGGATCAGGAATATGGGCTGCAAAGGCGAGGTTAGGTAAGAACAAAACCAAGTTAAGGAGAATCCAAAGACAGGTGCTTGTGAGATGTCTAGGCTTAGTAAGTACAACACCGGCAATGGCAATCCTTGTAGCACTTGCGATATGGCCCCTGAACCTTATAATTAGGATGAGAGGAGCCATGTACTGGTTAAAGAAACAAAATCATGGAAAGGTGCGCGAAATTGTCTGTAAAACCTGTAGGTCCAAACGTGAAATACGTGAAATCCTGTTAAGTGAATGGCAGGCAGAGTGGAATAATTGTGAAACTGGCAGAAGAACTTACGATTTATACCCGGACATCAGGGAAAGAATAAAACTAAAAACCATCGTACCAAATAGATACGGAATACAATTTCTAACAGGACATGGACCATTCAAAATGTATTTGAAGAAGATCATATGTGAAACCTGCGAACATACCGGCTCACCAGAACATTTATTATTCGAATGCAATAAGAATGCAGACCTATTAGCAGAAGGAAGGGACAGCCTAGGCGGAAAGTGCACTATAAACATCGTGCGGTGTGCAGAAGACTTCGAGATACTCCAACAAATGATGAAAATGCTGTCTGACAAAGTAATGGAGGAATATAAATTACAAAGAAGCTCTATGAGAACACGAAGACCAAATAGATACCAAGTAATTCCACAGGACCCGAGAAGATCTTCACGCTTACAGGCAACTCAACAACCACAGCCAGGAAGTTCCGCAGGAAACCTAGCGCCTGAAATTACCAATTCGTTGAACCAAACCGATGAAGGCGTAACCCGAATTAACAGAAGAAAACAATATTGGATATCTACAGGAAGACTAGAATCGGCAAGGGAAAGACGAGAGCGGAGGAACGAAACACATCAACTAGATGACAACACCTAACATAAACCTCTCTCTTTCGTAGGAAGATCAACCCAAATTATGACAGAGGAAAGAACTGGATACCGGCTTAGGACAGTGTAAATATAGCTAGAGTAGGATATAGGTACAGCAGGTAGAAATCTCTAAAGAAATGTTTATATGACTGTAAATAGATTAGTTAGATTGTATATGATAGGCTAGAGCTGCTGTGTAAAATAGTATGAATGTAAAGTCACTAAATACTGGTGAGTAATTAGGTTAGTTAGCTAGATAGGTAGTATTAGTTTTTATAATTAAACATTGTACTTAGGTTAAGTAAAGATCTGCGATGTATAAGAAAGAATAAACAATAAAGTAAAGTAAAGAGGAAAAATAAAATCGGCTGGACTCTGCCCTGGTAAAGATCCTAGATGCCAGGGTAATAGTTATGCAGATTTTATTTTTTTATTTTTTTTTATTTTTATTTTTTATTTTTTTTATTTTTTATTTTTTAATTTTTTATTTTTTTATTTTTTATTTTTTATTTTTTTTAGTCCTCGAGTATGCTGGAGGGGAAGACATTCTCGAAGCTTCGCCCTCTTTCGGGCAGCAGAAGGAGACTCAGCTACCCCTCCTGTCTCCCCTCCCTCCACCGGCCGTCATTTATTGATCGGTATCGTGAGTCTGCCGCTTGGGTAACACTGCTTCCTCCTCAAGGCTGGTCGTCCCGAGCAGCACCATCGTAGCGGGCCAGGCGATCCAAGTGTACCAACTACATTTTTCCTCGGGGCACCTTCTGGACGCGGTAGACCACGTCGGTAATCTTCTTCACCACACGTTACGGTCCTTGCCATGGCTGCTGAAGCTTCGGACAGCGTCCCATGGTTCGGGTAGGGCGGTACAACCAGACCAGGTTACATTGCTGGAACCCTTGGCTGTTGGATTGCCTGTCGTATCGGGTGTTCATGCGGTCGCTCGCCTTCTGGATGTTCCGGCGAGCCATCTCGTGCATGTCGTGGAGGTGGTCCACCAGGTTCCCCACATACTCGGTCGCTGGTTGTTTCACCCCCGGAGGGCTACCAAAAGCCAGGTCACAGGTGAGGCGTAACTCTCGGCCGAACATTAAGCTGGCTGGCGTGATCCCCGTGGTGTCGTGTGTTGACGAGCGGTAGGCCAGCAAGAACAGTGGCACCTTGACGTCCCAGTCTCGCTGATGGCTGGCCACGACTTTCCTCAAGTGTTCGTCTAAGGTCTTGATCTACCTCTCGACCATGCCATCCAACTGGGGATGTAGAGGTGTTGTGCGGGTCTTGTTAATCCCAAGTCTCTCTAGTGCCTCCCTCATCAGGTTGGACTCAAAATTGGTGCCTTGGTCACTGTGCAGCTCTAATTATACCCCAAATCGGCAAAACACTTGCTCCACGAGGCAGTCTGTGATTGTCCTTGCCTCTTGGTTCGGGATGGCATACACCTCCGGCCACTTAGTGAAGTAATCCACGACCACCATCAGGTACTTGTTGCCTCGGTCGGATATTGGGAACGGTCCATCAATGTCAACGGCGATCCGTTCGAATGGCGCTCCGACGTTGTACTGTTGCATGCGACCCCGGCTCCTAGTCTGGGGGCCGCGACTCGCCGCGCGCATTTGACAGTGACGGCACCATCTCTCAGCGTCTGCACGGAGCCTCCGCCAGTAGTAGCGCTGCCGTAGTTTGTCAATCGTCCGTTTCGTTCCCAATTGTCCTCCTGAGGTACCGGCGTGAGTTCTTCCAGGACATCCGGGACATTACTACGGGGAAGTACCAACTGTTCTCTCTGCGTCTTCCGATCGGGTGATTCCCATACCAGGAACAGCACAACCTCTCTGGTCTTCAACGACTCCCATTGGGCCCAGTAAGACTTGTAGGTGGCGCTCCTCGGTGCGATGTCCGACCAGGTTGGTCTCGTCGGGTAACGCAGTAGTTCTTGTCTGCGTTGGGTAGCATCTTGGTGTAGTAGGCTATCACCCGCTCATGGCCGTCCTGGATCTGCGATAGGACACCTCCATTGCAATGGTCGCTGTCGTCGGTGTCCACAATGAAGGCGCCACCTGGTTGTTGGAAACCCAAAATAAGAGCACTGCACAGGGTCTCCTTTAGGTGCTGGAAAGCGTTTTCGGCATCCTCCGTCCACACATAAGGCCCGTGTTCCTCTGTCAGCCCTTTATGAAGGGGCGGTAATAACTGCACAGCCCCAGGAAACTGCGCAACTCTTTCTTATCCTTTGGGCACGGCCAATCTCTCACAGCCTGTATCTTCTCCGGGTCTGTGGCCACTCCGGTTGCTGAGACTATGTGGCCCAAGTAGTTCACTTCCTTGCGGAAGAGCTGGCACTTCTTCACGTTCAGCTTCAAGTTGATGCCTGCAATCTCTGTCGCACCTCACTCAGATCCTCGAGGTGGTCTTCAAATGTTTTACCGACGATGATGTCGTCCAGGTATAGCAGGCAGGCGTCGTAAGTCAGTCCTCTCATCACTGACTCCATGAGGCGTTGGAAGGTATCTGGTGCGTTACAGAGGCCAAAGGGCATAACTATCAACTGCCAGAGCCCTTGGCCTGTCGAGAATGCGGTCTTCTCTTTGTCTCTCGGATCTAGAGCTACCTGCCAGTAGCCCGACTTCAGGTCCAGGGTCGAGAACCACTGCGCACCAGCTAGCGTGTCCAGGGTGTCGTCAATCCGGGGTAAGGGGAAGCACTCCTTCAGAATGAAAGCGTTCAGCTTCCTGTAGTCCGCGCAGAAGCGTAGCTCACCGTTCTTCTTTGTCACCAACATTACAGGGGAACAACAAGGGCTGTCAGACTTTTCAATCACCCCCCTGGATCTCATGGCCTCCAGCATGTCTCATACCGCCCCTTGCTGCGCCAGCGGAACGCGTCTGTGTGGTTGCCGAATAGGCTGGCATCCCCGGTTTCGATGCGGTGAAGCACTTTGGCTGTGCGGCCGTAGTAACTATCGCCTTGGCTTCGCGTAGGGGAAGGTATCCGTCCCTTTCAGATGCCAAAGTGCGGGCGCTGCGGAACCTTAGCACTCGTGGTACCTGTTACGTTACTAGAGGAAACTCGGGCCGAACAACCGAGCCCCTCCTTCGGGAGATGTTCGGATTGGGATGGACTCGAGGGGGCAGTGTGTTCCCGATACCCGTGGGAATCGGGTACTTCTTCCGACGGGGTTGAGGGAAGCCATTAGTTCTCCCGGTTACTAGCCTGAAATGCTAGTAGAAGGTGTGCTAGATCACCAGGCGACCCCACCGAAGTTTTTCGGTAGTATTTACCTTGAGTGTTGACGCGCGTAAGTGGCGTATCCACTTCCATCCCGTCTTGAGTCCATAGGACCAGATGGGGGGCTTGTTAGTCTCTAGGTCTTGCCCTATGGAAAACCCCACGGAGGACGCCGAGCGCCCTTTGGGACAGCTCGAAAACTCCCTGGTTGAAGGAGGCCCGGGTCCAGTTCCTAAGGGTCCAGTTCCTACGGGTTCCGGACTAATAGGAGTAGAACCTCTGGGCTAAACTATCGCCTTGGCTGAAGCGCGCTGGTATCGGCTCAGCAATTGTCGAACTTTCTCCAGTTCTGCGGTCAGGTGGTCGGCCGCCCTCTCAGTAAGCCTTCTAGCCGGGGCCCCTGGTGTTGCTTTGGCACCGGCTCCTGTGCCTTGTCGATTGCTGTTACGCTCACCACAGGCTCGCACGTTCCCAACTCCGTCCCGGCATGGACGTCGAGATCGGTTTCCGTTGGATTTATCAGTCTCACTGACACCTCCGCTCGGCACGGCACCAATGCCCTGGCTACACACAGACCACGTACAGGCGTCTTCTGGTCCAGCATCATGTTGCTGGTTCTCTGGCCTTCCAGTCGCGCCGTCACCACCACCTCGCTCCTCGCGGAGACAACCACGTCTTCGTTCTAGATGACCCTACAGACTCCAAGGCGCTCTTCGGGTTGACGGAGTATAACCTCATCTCCGTTGAGCCGCCGGAACCTGCTGCCTACGTTGACCGTCGCCTCGAGACTGCTGAGGGCATCCAGTCCCAGAATCACCTCCTCAGCCAGCTTCTCGACGATCACCCACAGACGCACGGCACTCCGTCCCAAGGTCAACTCCAGCAGGGCCTCCTTCTCCACAGACAAGGTGTCCGCCGATGCCATCACAAGTTGTAATGGTTGGCTTGGTTTCCTCGACGGCAAACCCCTGGCTACGTCGAGTCTGATGATGGTCGCGGCTGCTCCGGTGTCTACCAGCACGCGGCACGGCTTCCCTCTCACCCAACCGTCCGCGATGAGGCTCATCCATCCGCCAGGTGTTGACGCGTAGTGTCACTCGAAGGGATGGTGTTGAGGTCGCCGACGTGCTGCTCACCACGCCGGCCTTTTCTCGTTTCTCCAGCTGCTCTCCCTGGTGTGGGCAGTCTCTCTCCAGATGTCGCAGCTGGCCACACATCTAACACACGCCTGTAGTTGTTCGCCGGCGTCCCTCGGCTGGTCTTCTGTCTCCGGCGTAGCGCACACACCTCGTTCTCTACGACGGGATAGCTGTTACCTTGGCCGCCTCCATCCTTAATGCTGCCGTCAGCGCCTCGTGGATTGTTTTATAATCACCAAACATTAGGCGCTAACGAATCTCAGTGTCCCGTACCCCGTCAACGAATATGTAGACAGCTTCCCGGGATACGAACTCTTGTCGGAGGTCGACTAGGACCTTGCTAGCCAGTTGTTCAACTGCGAGGGCGAACTCCTGCAGCGTCTCCCCTGGCTGCTGCGACCTTGCCTTTAGCTGGCTGCGGTACGCTGCGGCTAAGTGGTGGTTTCCAAAACGATTGTCTAGGGCCTCCAGATGCCCTTGGACTCCACCACTGTCTGTACCGCATTTAGGACCTCCGCGGCCCGTCCCTGGAGGCTGGCTATTAACTGTGTGGCCTCCTCCTCTGGTAACCATTTGTTGTGCTTGGCCACTGCTTCGAATTGGCGGCGAAAGACCTCAAACGTTGACGCGCCGTCATATGTCGGAGGTTTGACGCGCGCCGATGTTGTGTCGCGTCCTTGTGCGTCTACCTTCAAATCCTTTAACCGCCTGCAGACGACGTCCTCCACCATGGCGTTCAGGGACTTTGCGTTGCTGTCGGCCTTTCCCTGCAGATCGTCAACTCGGCTTGCCAATTCTTCGACGCGCTCGTCCACTTGACCCATCTGCTTGCCGAGCTCTGTGACGTCGTCTCTCAAGCCGGTCTGCTGCTCTTTGAACTTCTCGGCAAGGGCCTCGTTTGCCGCTTTCATCTCCGTGGTCTATTCGGTCATCTTCGCGGTCAGGCTGCTGTTTGTGGTTTCCATCTTCGTGGCCAGGCTATTTGCCGCTTCCGTCTTCGCTGTTAATTCGCTCATCTTTTCCAAAAGCTTTTCCAATACCGATTCCATGCCCGTTATCCCACTCCGGACGTCAGTTGTGACTTTCTGGGCTTGTAAAATTAAAAAGTTCAATCACACCACTCAAAATGTTCTTTATTTCCACCTTATTCTAATGTCACAATTACAATTTCGTAATGTACACAGTTCAAACTAAGCCAGTTCGTTTTTCCACGTACACTCTGGGCGCTCCTTACACAGCGCCCGCCACCACTCCATCAGCACAACTGACCGTCGCCTCGCTTGTATCGATCGGCCGCCCGAAGTTTCTCGAGTCTTCTCGAGTATGCTGGAGGGGGAAGACATTCTCTAAGCTTCGCCCTCCTTCGGGCAGCAGGAGGAGGGGGAAACGAAGACTCAGCTACCCCTCCTGTTCCCCCTCCCTCCACCGACCTTAATTTATTGATCGGCATCGTGAGTCTGCCGCTTGTGTACCACTTACTATTTATTCGTTAATAGTTGTGTACCTTTCCCTGGTTATTTAGTCATTTGCATTTTGTCACTGTGTCAAGCATTGCATTATTAGTATTTACCTCCTACATTAAATAACTGCTTGACAGTTATTTAATTGTATTACACTAACCGCTAAAAGCTTCAGGTCTATTATTATTCACTTCTATTACTTTTGTTTTCGGCTTCATGTTTATTGTTCAGTTTATTTACCTTTGCAATTCCTTTCTTGGAAGTGTGAAAACAGTGTTATGATAAATTAAATTTAAAGGGAGTCAATTAATGACACTAAACAACTCTTACGTTTCAATTTTTCTGGAACATGTTTCAGAGGCTTTGCCTCTATCCTCAGCCGACCATCGACTGGTTCTCATTGGTGTAGTTGACGATACGTTGTCACAGGTTTCCTCTGGTGGCGGTTCAATGAACTTGCTGAACAAATCTTTCTGGGGGATGTCGAAATTGAATACTTTGTTCCTATTTTTTGAAATGAAGATTTGTTCCCATGTGGATAGTTCTTGTTTTCCTGGTGTATGTTTTAGTAGTTTTGGTTCTGGATCTATGTTGTGGTTTTTTTTTTTCAAAAATGTGTGGCAACTGCTGATTTTTCTAATTGTTTATATTTTATGTTTCTAAAATTTCTTTAGGTTTTTCCAATATAAATTAGACTACAGTCGTTGCATTCAATTTGATATATACCAGATTTTTTGTTAGATGGAATGGCATTTTTGATGTTTCAGTAAATTAGGTTCTTTAAGGAGAAATGGTTGACTGGTGCTAGTTGAATGTTTTGTTTTTGAAGACTTTTTTGAATTTATCATAGGCCCATGGATGGTAAGTGAATTTTTTGAAAATCATATTAGTTTCTGTAGCTGAGAGGGTTGTGCTTTCCTTTAGTAGCTTCCTCTTTTTTGCTAAGTTCACTTTTTTGTCCACTAATGATTTGGGAAAGTCATTTTTTGTGCTATTTCAATTATTTTGTTGTATTCTGTTTTGTGTTCCTCTGCTGTGAGAGGGATGTTTACCAGTCTGTGTGCTAAACTATTGAAGATTGCCTGTTATATTGGTAAAACCTAAAGAAATTTAGAAACAAGAGCAAAGGATCACTTCAGAAACATAAAATATAAACAATTAGAAAAATCAGCAGTTGCCACACACTTTTGGTAAAAAACCACAACATAAATCCAGAACCAAAACTACTAAAACATACATCAGGAGAACAAGAACTATCCACATGGGAACAAATCTTCATTTCAAAAAATAGGAACAAAGTATTCAATTTCGACATCCCCCAGAAAGATCTGTTCAGCAAGTTCCTTGAACCGCCACCAGAGGAGACCTGTGACAAAATATCGTCAACTACAGTAGGGCCGCTCTATCTCTGGCTCTGACAGTTCTCGAGAGGGGGAAGCGCGCTTTTGCCAGTTCTTTAGCGGGAATTTCAAGCAGAGGAACATGTGTATTTTAAATATTTCACGCATTTGCAGATCGTAACTTCGTAAATGAACGTGGACAATGTGTATATAAATAATCCCAGAATAGTTGCATATGGAGACAATATACCATACCATTTACTGGAAAAGAGATAACAAAAAGCTACGTTTATTGAAATTGGCTATTAAACAACTTACATTCAGTCTAGTGGGAAGACGCCGCAATCCTTGTAAATATTCATATCTTCATCATCTTCACACATCGTGGCTTCATCACTGGAGTCCCTGCTGACGTCGTCTTCACTGAATGAAATTATCAGCTCCTCCACACGTGTTTCCACTATGCCGTCGTCTTCCTTGGCTTGTCTTAAAAGTTTCCAAGTATGATCCACGGCACTTTTCCAGTTATCCTGGGTCACTTGTTTAACACCATTTTGCGGAATGCTGTGCTATGTTCTGCAACATAACCTTTCACTTGTGCCCAGATCAGTTCAATGGCTTTGAAATGACAGTGATAGGGAGGGAGCCTGATTACAATGTGACCGTGAGCAGCAGCATTACTGTCTATTTCATGAGTGCAGAAACGTGGCTTGTGAAGTTTTACAATTTGTAGGAGTTCTGCTTTCGTCATTTCTGCAGATGCTCTGGGTATGTTTTTGTTCTCCAACCACTGCAAAATGACGCTTTTCCTGTCGCACATTGTCGGTGCTTTGTTTAATTGAACTGAATGGTATGGCGCATTGTCCATACTGATTCTTGGCAGAAGAGATTCTTGGAACCAGTTCTTGAATGTATCTTCATTCATTTCTTCGTGAAAATCATGCGTGCTCTTTGATCTGAATAAGAGAATTGCACCTGGAATAAAACCACGTACACCACCAGCATGGAGCAAAATCAGTCTGCTTCCTTTTCCAACTGGCACTTTCATTGTGCCTGCAATAGTGTCATCTGTCCATGCCTTTGTGTTAGTGTGTCCTGCATTTACCCACGTTTCATCAAGCCATACCACCTTTTCGAGATTGCTTTTTAGAATTTCCCGCAAAAATCTGCCTCTCCATGCAACTATGTCACTACTTTCCATTATAGCTTTCCTCCCAGAAAAAGTTGTAAACTGAAAACCTAGTTCTTTCAGTACTTTACTGAGTATGGTTTTTCCACCATCGAAGAAGCCAGCTTCCCTTAAAGAACACAGCAACTTCGCACGAGTGGGAAATTCCTTTCTCATATAATATTGATATACATGTCGCCTTATAGCATTCTTTTGAAAAGCACCAAGTGGAGCTTTAAGGCTGCATCGTTGCCTTTGCTTTCCCGATGTACGCAGAACTGCAAAGGGCGAACTTAAATCGGCTGGGCACTTTTCCTTGGTCACATTCTTCACGTTAATTTTTCCCACCTTCAAGGCGTCACAAACTCTGTCCAGCACCTTGGTAACAGGTAGTAGAGATCCACCATTGTCCCGCTCCTTCTCGAAGTACTCACGTAGCCTGAATATAAATTCACTGCTTTGGCTCTTATAAGAGGCGACTTTTCTCTTACATTCTGACGAACCAGTGACCATATTACTATAATAGCAATAATAAGACTTACCGATGCTAGAAGTCGGAATTCACGCACACACAAAAACTTAAACAAACCACCAGTGCGGGATCCAAAGCAACCAAAAACCACGTGGTCCACACAAAATTGCGGTGGCAACACGGTGCTGGATTTGCAAGCCACGCCCAGCAGCAACGCTGATTGGTGCTAGCAGACAGCTTTAACTTCCTGACCACGACACCGGATGTACAGACTCCCAGTACCACCAACAGAGGCAGTTGGTGTGCGTGAAAAGTGTGAACGAAATATTTAAATAGAGTGCTGTTGTAATGAATATCTTGCATGATAATGAAATTACAAGTTGTATTTCAATGTTTTGAACCTAATAGAGTCCTATACTCTCATTATAAAGATAATTCTGACGATATGCTTTCAATTACTCATTATTATATGTTGGTACTATTAACCTTCTCCCTCCACCTCCTACAGCCACTAAACGTCAGAGCCACAGATACAGCGGCCGGACAGTATACCAATGAGAACCAGTCGATGGCCGGCTGAGGATAGAGGCAAAGCCTTTGAAATATGTTGCAGAAAATTTTAGAAGTAAGTGTCGTTTAGTGTCATTAATCAACTCCCCTTAAATTTAATTTATTTACCTTTCTTCGTTTCTTTGAGCTGTATTTCTTAAAAGCATTTATGAATATTAAATTTATGTACTGCTTCATGGTTATTATTTAGTTGTTCCTCTCAACTTTGTGCTTTGTTTTTTTTATTTTTCCTTTCCATTAAATTTGTTTACCTCTTTGTAGTTATTATTAAGTTAATGAGGTATTCTTGCTGCTATAAGCTTTGTTACAAGGGCTATTCAATAAAGAATGATCACAATTATTTTGACAATGTACCTTTACTCATCCTCATAATTTGGTGGTCCTTCTCAAAATGTTTCCCCTGAATGCGATGCAATTGTCCTAGCACTTCTGCCAGTCTTCAAAGACATGCTGGAAACAATTTTTTGATAGATCCTTCAAAATTGCCTCCGCAACCTTCACCACTGCTTCTGATGATGGATAATGCCTCACATGAAGGCGTTTCTTAAAGTTAGGGAATAGAAAATAGTCACATGGGACTAAATCCGGACTATATTGAGGGTGAGGGATGCACTTCACGTTAATTTTTGCAAGATATTCAGCAACAACATTGGCAATTTGCGGCCGCGCATTGTCGTGGTGCAGCATCCAGTCTGCTTCACGGAAATATGGTCCTTTGTGCCTGATATGGACTTGGAATGTTTTCAGTGCATCCCTGTAGTATTGTCCAATTACTAATGTGTGTGCAGGTACAACATGCTGACAAACCATTCCATGAATATCAAAGAATGAGATGACTAACTATCCCATCAGAAGCAACCTCTTTTGCTTTTTCGGGGAGTTGGTGATTTAGATTTCCACACTGTACTTTGCTGTTTGCGCTCAGGATCAAAATGATGTAGCCAAGTTTCATCAGCAGTGATTACGTTTGAAAGAAACGCCGGATGTTCCTCTAATGTGAATGTTCTTTTGTTCGGGAATCAGCAGTCTTGCACAAACACATCCCATGTGTAATGTTTCTGTCACCAACTTGTGGTGGCATACATTGAAATGTTCAGTAATTCAGAAAGTGATCTTAAGGTAATTTGTTGATCCTCTCTCACAATGGCAGCAGCAGTGTTGATGTTTTCTTCTGTAAGAGCAATAACTGGAGCACCGGGTCCACCTTCCTTTGAAATTGATTGTCTCCCCTCTTTAAACACTTTAAACCACCATCGAGCTGTGCTGTAGGGAAGAACAGACTCTTCAAGGCCTTCTGTAACATTTTATAGGCCTCAACTGAAGATTTGTTGAGACGAAAGCAGAATTTCAAAGGCGCACATTCTTCCTCGTGTGTTACCTCCATTGCAGCGGTAGGCGATACTGAACATGCCTGAACTTGCCTGTTTTTCATAGGCAGGAATCAGGAGTACCAACAATGAAACTGCTATGGGTGTTTGTTTCACATTAAGCTAACAGATTGAATTTTAGTGCGAAAAATTATGACCGTAAAAAGATTATGATCATTCTTTACTGAAGAGCCCTCGTATTGATCACTTGTATTACTTTGCTGCTTATTACATTTCCTCATTGCTTCGAGCTTTATATTTCATTTTTTTAAATGTCCATACTCCTCTGAGCTTTGCCTCTGTTATATACTTACATAAGATTTGTTTAATTCTTTGTGGCTATTTTGTAGTTTTCCTTTTCTTGCTGCTTTGATGATTTAGGCTGTTATTATATACTTGTATTACTCTTTTCTATTACTTGATGTTATTTAGTTATAATATATTTCCTCACTGCTTGGAAACATACGTCTTAGCAGAGGTAAGAGTTTTTGTTTCTAACAATTTTTCCGCAAATTTTTCCTTTTTTCAAGAATAATATTTTCTTAGTGATAAATGAGAAAATTTCTATTACTTGTAGTCTGCTTAGGAATATTTAGATTTGAAATTACTTAAATATAACTTAAACATTCATGTCTTCATAGCATTAAGCTAGAAGTCATGGAAAAATGTTTATAAATTTAACAAAAGCAAGATAAAATTTAACACTTAACAAAGCCAATACAATGATATCATACACACTGAAATAACAGCTAAGCGGTGCAACAATAAACGGACACCACAGCACCCGGCTGGTCCATCATACTGAGAACTGTTTGTCGTATGCCAACTAGAAATGTTGTTTATTGGATAGCACACCGTGCACAGCAAAACATTTCTATTATGCTGACTAAAGTTACTGAGAAGCTACTGAATTTCTAGGAAGCTGCTCTCAGACATTACATTAACATGAAAATATTGTCCCTCAGGGCTTAAGAAAGTGTTCTGAAATGCCTAAAATTTAAAAAACGAATACAAAGAATACTTCACTGATATAGAAGGTAAACTGTTCCCATTGCCTGTACTGACACGCTGGTCTAGCTGGTTTAATTAGTAGTTTATATTGCCAGCTATTTTGATGCAATTGTCGGTTTCTTTTCTGAAAAAGAAAAGCTTTCACTTCCTGCGCAAAAATCTGTTAAATTATCATTTTTGTGATGCCAAGTGCTGCAAATATTGTAAAAGTGCAACAGCAACAATATTTGTTTCTGAAAATTGCAGATTGTTAACAGATCCAATATTCAAATTTCAATAAAAAAAACCCGTGGTTCATCTTGTTTTATCCCGAATTAACTCGCTGAGAGCCAAATGTGGAATATTAGAGACAGGTCACTTTGGAAACAGAGTAAGTGCACTTGTAGATCATATCATGGAGCCCAGTGATAGAGAAGGAGTAGAAGAGTATCTAAAAGTTTGCTGCCGTCTGACTATGCCTAAATTGAACTGCATTATGGCAAAGAAACTGATGTAATAAACATAAAAGGTTTAGATCATTTGTTTGAGCCTTCTAGGCTAGTTACTAAATCAAGTATAGGTGATTTAAATCATGTAATGGCAGCATTTAAACAGCTAAATGTATTTAAAACCAGTGGTATTACTTGTGATTCTGATTTGCTGTTTTGTTACAAAGAGCTTTGTGACATTGTTGAACAACAAAGCCATGATGGTAACGATAACAGATGAGATGTAGTAACAGCACTCTTGACATTGAAGACAAAAGCTGATTTTTACCGCAATTTCTATGAGAAGTCCCTTCAATGTCTTTGTTTGTCAATGTCAAAACACTGACAGTGAGAGATTTTTCTCTACATATAACTTAGTAGTGACAGACAAAAGAAGAAGTATGAAAAGCGAAAATATCACAACTTGTTGTATGCTGCAGTTTGGCAATGTCTGATGTCTGATATTTGATGTTATTCATGCTACGTACTATCTGCTGATTTCAAATATTTTAATTTGGAACATAGGGGTTTTAACAGTTGTGCTACTCTAGTTATCTGTTACTTTTCATTTGAGCCATGTCATTTATTCAGTAATTCTTGCCCAAAAATTTGCTCAAAATTAATGCAAATTTATGGTAAAAAATGCAAAACTCCACCGACTAAAACTATTAATGTGAATTTTATAAATAATTGTCCTTGAAAATCTTACCTCAATTGGTCTTCATTTGTAATTTTGATTTGTCTTATGCTGCATTTTTTATAATTTAATTTTATTATATTTCTCTACTGCTGCACGCTTTACAACTATTGGAAATTAATTATTCTTTCACACTATCCGTGTGTAGGACGCACTATGAAAGGGTAGAGCCAGACTGAAGAATTCAATGCCATTTCCGGGATTTGAACCTCGGATCTTCTGGTCTCTGTCCAGAATGTCATGTTTAATGTCATGTTGGCACGTTGGCCATAATAGCCCAATGGTTTATAGTGGCTGGACCGAGACCTGAATATCCGTGGTTCAAATCCCGGCTATTGCATTGAATTTTTCAGTGTAGGTCTACTCTTTACAACTATTTACATGCATTAGTGCTGTTTATTACTTTTTTGTGTTCTCTTCATTTCTTCAGTTTACATCTATTAGCTATAGCTGTATTAGATATGTGTTTCTTCCTGGTTATTTAGCTTTATCAAATTCTCTTTGTTTTACAAGCATTATGTGTATTACACTAACAAAATTTGACCAAGTTTTTGTTTACTTTTTTAGTGTTTGTTGCTTAATTTGATGAGGCTGAAAATGGATACGTGAATAGCTTTTCCTTAAATGTTGATATTTTGGATTTAATAATCCTTTCAGTATTCTTAGAACAAGTACGAGAGTAGTGATAAACCTAGATTATGCAAGTGGATTAACGATAATCCTGCCACCAGAAGGGATTAGAGCGCTAGTGTCGCTTTTAATCTGGTGTTGGATTAGCGTACTATGGCGCGAAAGTGTGAAAAAACATGGTGGCAGAATAACGAACCCACTTGCTTAACCTAGGGTTAAATATTTGGATTAAAAGTTACGCGATTTTCCTGGGGATTGGTTTGAAGTTAAAGGTCACGTGACTTTAGGAGAAGGAATAAAGTGGTGCACAGTTTAACGTCCAATAAGCAAAAGGATGAAAAATGAGCCGTAAACATAATTAAAAGGAAGGAGGAAGTGACGTGTTATGTTGTGATTGGCTAAAATAAGAATGTTTCTGATTGGTTGAAAAGCTTAAAGGTAGAGATTTGATTTGTAGAAATAAAAGCGTTTTTGATTGGTTGGAAAAAGCTTGAGCAAATAAATATGGGAAAATAAAATTTATAAAAGGAGGGGATTGAAATGAATATGTGCAAAGATGATTTTGATAGCGATTGCGTCGATAACAAGCGTGACTGCTGGCGGAGAGGATAGCTGCGTTAGTTTTGGGAGATGTGGGTCTTTGTCGAATGATCAAACGGGGCATTTGGAAAACTTGACAAGATGCGATAAGGACTACGAATTGTCTAACTGTACGTGCGCTTACCGAAGGGTAGTGGATGTAGGTTTGGATCTGATTTTATTAATATGGGGACACTGAAGAACGTGTATAATTGTTTAAGGCCGATAACAAGATGTCAAAGCGGGCGGAATTGTGGAGGGATGACGTATGGGGGTGTATAGTTTGGACAACTCCAATGTCCGGAGGGGTACATAGTAAATTCGCGATGCGCATGTGAAAAGGGTCAGATAAGGAAGGAAGAAGGTTGCAAATTTTATAAAAAGCCAGTGCGCATGTATACAAGCGACAACAGTTCGATTCTGGTGGAGATGGTGGATTGTAGTTTATTGGCGGACACAGTTGATTTACCAGAGGGAGTGGAATTAGACTGGAAACTAACGCAGGAAGAAAGCGAGCTTGTAATGGCATATAGTGTAGTAAATGAGATGAATTCCTACTTTTCTGATAAATTTGTTTACATATTTGGAAAATGCGGGAATGGAGAGTGGCAGTTAAACTTAGGTGGGGGTACAAAATTAAGCGGGAGAATAAAACGTGCCTCAAGGTGGTCTGCGAAGGGTAATTTGAGATTAAATTCAGAATGTGAAGGAAATGGTGGAACTGTGGGTAGGGTGTCAGTGAACAGTATACGAAGAGCGGCTTTGGAGAGGTGTAAGAAATAATTAAATGGAGTTAAACAAAATATGAGAAAAGAATGCGATAATAAGACGAGAGAAAAAAGAAGAGAGGTGGATGCAGCGAAAAAGGAAAAGGAAGAGTGTGAAGGAAGGGCAACACAAATACAGGAAATGATGGAAAGAATGAAACAGGAATTGGCAGAGAAAAAGCAAAACGTGACGAAGCAGCAGGAATTGGTAAATAGAATAAAAGGAGACGTGGCTAAATTGAACCATGACTTTGAGGCGTTAAAGCAGATGATTGCAAATTAGGAGAGCGCATGCACGCGCGGAGTGGCTGAATTTCCTAATTATGAAGGGAATTATGACGAATATGCAGTTCCCGAGGAGGAGGTAGGGGAAGCTGAGGGAGGAGAGGAAGAGTCACTGGAATACGAGACGAAGTAAAAAAGGAGAAGGTAGCTGAAAAACAAAATACAAGAAAATAATATAAATTACTTTCATTGCAGGCATTTTGCTTATTAGGCATTATACGCGTGTACGCTGGTGTACTTGCTTTGTGCTTACTTAATGTTACTTAAAACCCAAAAACCTTTTTGCATTTGCGTGAGAGATGTGCATCATATAAATTACACTCTTTCGAGTAGCAGTTTAAAAAATTCTGTAATATTTTCAGTAGTAGAAGTAACTGTTTTTAATGACAACTATGAAGAAAATATTAGGAGTAGGAAAGGAACCCTGTCATGGTAAAGTATGAACGAGGTTAAATTAATAAAAACACAAAAAACACACGCAAATTAAAAGTGAAGAAGCATAGGATTATATTTTGATTAAAAAACAATTACAAAAGCAGTGCATCAAATAAAAAATATAACAAAAATGAACAATAAAAAAAAGATGTGAAACAAAAGTGTACGTGCCTTCACACAATGAGCACGTATACTGTGCTTTGATGTCCAAATGTCTGTAGATTATAGGAATGTTATTAAGTTTACATGCTCTACGTGCAAGACATTTCAAGCATAAAGTGGTGTATGACCGATAACCCCTTGGACCATACCACACCGTGTATCGTTTATATATCCGTAGCAGTAACTGTTTTTGTTGTTGGTCATATGTTGCAGCTGTACATACATTACACTTTTTTGAATTGTTATCACAGCACTCCATAATAGTATAGCTTAAGTTAAAAAAAAGATTACAGCAAAGTTGGGATTCCAAAACGTTACTGACGAATGTAATGTTGAATGGTTAAAGCACCGCACTTGCAAGTGTATGTATGTAGATGAGCATATGGGTTTGCAATTTTATATTTCAGTAAAGCACGATAAGCGATGCAAACAAGACATCTTGTTTGGTATATGATGTCACTGAGTGCAAAAGATTCAATAATTTCGTAGGGTGATCCAAAATATATGAAATTATTAAGAAAGGGACCATTGGTTGTGTAAGGTAATCGGTTAATAATCCAGTCCGTTTCTTCCTCTGGGAAAAATTTGCTTTGCAATTTGCAGCAGGTCTTATGCCCAAAGGATAATTAAAAGCGGAAATGAAAATTATAATAATTAAAATAATAATAAACAGTGTACAAACCTTTAACAGCACTGTAATGATGCACTACACACTATTTTATGTAAAAAAACTAAAACACTGACAATAATTATTCGCAGTTTTCTTAAAAGCAAATACTCTTTTGTCATTGCACACGCATAAAACCCCTACGAGCTGGGTCGGAACTTCTTGTGCTTGAATTTTGGTTCCGGGGACAGGGGTACCCTGGGAGCAAGCTTTCGCTTCACTGCCGCCGTAATTGGCACCAAATGCGGTAAAGCCAGGCAGCTTACTTCTTCATCATCATCCTCGGAATGTTGGTGAACCTCTGGGAAGGTAAGAAAGAGCCTGTCGTATCCATCATCTTCACAGCTGAGACTGAAGCACCAACCAGCACTGTGTTGCACCAGCAGCACCACTGCCTGAGTTTGAAACGGTGACTGTTGAATCTGCTTAAGCAAGCTTCGCCTGGAAACAGGTTGATTGTACTGGCGGGGGAGCATGAGGGGGCATTAATTAAGGAATTTAACGGTGTTCATGCATGTTTTGTAAGTCGACGTATGAGGCGTAAATTAGGGACGTTTGTTGAAGTGTATTTTTGAGGTGAGATAGGCGTGAAAAATTGGAGCGGTGGTGGAGAATTGGGAGGAGTTGGTGAGATGACTTCTGGAGCAGAAGTGTGTGGCGAGAAAGGGGTTGAAGAAGGAGCAGATGAGGAACTAAGAATAATGATATTATGAGATGATGCAGGCGAAACTAGCAAAGACGGTGGTGCTGGTGTTGGTGATGAGTAAATAGAGCTGATGTTGGTGTCACCGTCGTGCAAGTCCGCTCTGAAGTTGAAGCACCGAGCAGGAGAACATACGGGGGTTGAAGTGCGTGGTGGTGGAGTTTAACAAGGTGAATGATGTGTTTGGAAACGAGAAGCACTGGAAGAGCAGGAAGGAGAAGCAGAAGTGGAATACAGAAGCATTTGAAGGCGATATTGGTTGTAAGGTTGGTGAGGTTGAAGGCACACCACTGTCAAAGCGGGGAGCACGGTTGAAAGCACAAGAGGAAGAAGCTGAACTCAGCGGAATGGTGGACCCAGTTGGTGATGCTTCCTGGAGGACGCTGTCAAAGCTTGTAGAGAAGTCTTGACTGCTAAACTCTTCTAGATTTGCCACCAGTGAAGACGTTGTTGAAGCATGAGAAGGTGGTGATTCTAGACCTCTGCTGCTGGTGGTGCTATTCAGGTCCGGTTGTGGCTCGCTGGGTGATGTGGGTTCATAAATCCACTCTAGTGCCGGGTACTGTAGACTGTTGTTCAAAGAAGTGTCACTATCCTGGTAAATGTCAGTATATCCATAGTCTCGTGTGAGAGAAACAGATACATGTCTTTCCACTACTCCCGATTCCTATTAAAAGTGTTTGCACACAGTAGTGAGTACAAGTCGTCTCTCCATACCGATGAAGTGCTGTTGTTGTTCTTATATGTGCAGACAGAAGAATGACGGGCTTGAAATAAGCACTGTAGATAATAATGTTCGCTAGCGTGAGAACTCACGTGATTCAATATGGCCGTTGTGATAAAAGTTGCGATAAGTTTAGAAACGGTTGTGTGAACGGAAGACTTATTAGCACAAAATTGTTGAAATGTGGTTTTGTGGTTGACGTATAAATACTTGTTTTGTTATTGCAACGGGATGTTGCGGTGGTTCGATGGTGGAACTGGAAGCGCTCCGAAAACTTACCCGATTAAAATTTGGGAAATTGTGGTAAGATAACGCGCTGAAAGTTTCAATTAGGTTCTTAATACAGTGCGCAGCCGGTAGGTGTTGTTGTGATAAGCGCGCTATAAAAGTTCAGGAGCGATAAACTGTTGGCGAAGTGATTTTTTTCTGTGAAATAGCCAAAGAAGTGAAATAATAGCTTTAGGGTTTTAAAATACATATATTACCGCAAAGCAAATTATTACTGATATACCAATTGATCGACAGATGCAACATACCTCTGCATTTGCGGGAAATAACGAGTGTCTACATTGACTTTAGCAGCAGCGTTATTTTCAGGAGAAAAACAAGCTGTAAAGCAAATAACCATGAAGACTTAGGATAACTAGGATTTTTAGAAAGTGAACATTGCCGTTGCGCGAGTATGGATGGACATGATGTCGGACAACGTGGAAGAGCAGAATGCGGTAAGTGGCGATTCTACCTTGCAACCTACGTTTGCAGTTTTGGTGCAAAGGGGCAGGAAATCGAAAAAATTATATTCAGGTTATAATGAAAAAGACATATCCGTGACGCCTATGCCTCTGGGAACAGATCCTGTGAGATGGGTGCTTACAATGTTTGATGAGCTTGCTAAGTTTGTTAAGACAGAGCTTTTGAAGAACGAACCCGGGTACTTAGGATTATCCATATAGGATTCGAACAATCTTCCAAAGTATTTAATATGAGCGTTCAAAGGGCAGATCAAATGAATACCGAGGCAGTTCTTAAATCTATAGAGAGGGTCATGCAAAGTAACGCGGAATTTTTGATGGGAGGGCCTCTGAAAATTACTTGCCTTTGGACTCGAGAGGTTGCGGGTTCCTGCTTTAAACCATGTGAGGAATGCAGGAGGAACAAGGGAATAGTAGAAATTGCAAACAACAAGGTCACCTAGTGTGTTCCAAGGGCGGTTGCCGTGTGCAAGTCAAACGTGGATAGCGACATCAATTATAACACGATTCGAAGGAGTGAGTTCTTGCAGAAGCAGAGAGCTGTAGAGCTATGCGAGGCGGTAGGAAAGAACGATGGCAGGTTTACTGTAGAAGACGTGAAACGTTTAGACGAAATGTTGAAGGAATATGCCTTTACGGTCTTTGCAGACCATTCGCGAAAGAACGTGCTATATAAATCGAGAAAACAAGAGTGAAAAACACATTGATCTTATGCTGCACGATGGACATTGTAACGCTATAGTAAACTTGAACGCAGCTTTAAAATGTAAATGGTACTGCCGAGAATGCTGCTTCGTTTCTAAGAATAAGAAGGAATACCATCGCTACGACGTAAAATGTGCGAAATGTCACCAGGTATGCCGTGTTAGCTCTTACGATTACTTACGCTGTAATGAGTGTTATCGCGATTTTAAGGGACAGGCGTGTTTTGACAATCACAAGAAAAAAGGCGCGTTCTACCCGAATGGCATGTCTGCGTGTGATGTGGAAAAGGTCTGGCAATAAATTGTTGAACCTGAGACACCGGAAGATAGCGCACCAGTGCGGCGAAAACTTTTGCAGTCATTGCAAGCTACGCGCAGACCCAAACCATCAATGTTACATACAGCCGTACTGTTCGAAGAGCACTCGAAGCGATTTTGTTTTTATGTTCATTGATTTCGAATGCACGCAAGAGACTCCATATTTGGAAATGCGGGACACGTTTCAACACGTCCCAAATCTTTGCGTGCTATACCAGGCTTGCCGCTTGTGCATAGACATTCAGCACAAGATGACGTACTGCACGCCATGTGGCGTGAAAGAATGGGTGTTTGACAATAAACCTGTGATGCAACTGTTTGCTCTCATCACTCAACCTACGTTTGCAAGTTGTGACGTAATCATCTTGGCTCACAACATGCGCTCGTATGACGGGCAATTCTTATTACATCACATAGTGAGCGAACTTAAATGGACGCCCGAGCTTTTTATGAACGGGAACAAGATATACAAGATGAAGTTCTGCAACGTTACTTTTCTTGACTCATTAAACTTTATTCCCATGCCACTATCTCGCTTTCCTAAGACGTTCCAGTTAAAGGAATGTAAAGGGTATTTTCCCTATCTATTTAACACTAAAACTAACGAAGACTACGTGGGACCCGTGCCAGAGCAGAAATACTTCTGCCCGGATGGCATGTCTGTTGAGGGTCGAGAGGCCTTTGAGAAGTGGCATCAAGAGATGACGTCATCGCAGTACGTGTTTAGAATGAAGGAGGAAATGATCAAGTACTGCAAGATGGACGTGTTTCTCTTGAGTCAAGGAGTAGCAAAATTTAGAAAAGAATTCCTCGAAGAGAACGGCATTGATCCTTTTAGAGAATGCGTGACCATCGCGCAAGCGTGCATGTGCGTATATAGAAAGCGATTTCTGCCAAAGAAAGCTTTCGCTCTGCTACCTCCGGGCGGTTACCGTCTGGCCGATAAGCATTCGCGCATTGCTTGCGTTTGGTTATCGTGGGTGGAAAAGCAAGAAAACGTTATCATTCACAGCGCTTTTCGATGAAGAGAGGTAAAGCTATTGGGTCAAAAGGTGGACGGTTATCGGCAGGAAGCCAATATGGTCTACTTCTTCCACGAGTGTTTTTTCACGGGTGTAGGCGTTGTTTTCCTAACCGACACGCCGTCATTTACTCCACGGGAATCGAGACCATAGCCTCTAGACTTGAAAGCACAGAGAGGGCCACGCAGATGTTGAGGGAGGGGGGCTATAACCTCATAGAGATGTGGGAATGCGACTTCCACGCCATGGCGCGGAGGAACGCCGAACAGGCAGAATTTTTCAAGACCTTTCCCATTCCCGAGCCCCACAACCCAAGAGACGCCTTCTCCGGAGGCCGGACCAATTGTACAAAGACCTACTGCGAGGCCAAGGACGACATGACAATGTTCGATTTCGACATTTGCTCTCTGTATCCGATGGTGAATAAGACCCGAGCGTACCCTGTGGGACACCCGAAGATCCACTTTGATCGCTTTCCCCATCTGAAGGTCGTGCAGGGCGGCCTTATCAAGTGCACGGTGCTTCCCGCAGAAGGGCTGTATCACCCCGTAATCCCTGTGCGCGTCAACGGTAAACTTATGTTTCCAGTATGCCGCGCGTGCGCAGAGGAGGAGAACCAAGATGACTGCCTATACGACGAGCAGCAAAGGTGTTTGACGGGAACCTGGGTCATAGACGAAGTCAAGGTCGCATTCGAAGAAGGGTATCGCCTCATAAGAGTGTACGAAATGTGGGAGTATCGGATTGTGCGATACGATCCCGTCTCCAGAGAGAAGGGTCTGTTCGAGGACTACGTTGACCAATTTTTGAAAATTAACACACAAGCTTCCGATTGGCCTTCCCACTGCCACACCCCCGCCAAGAAAGACGAGTACGTGAGGCAATTCCTCGAAAGAGGGGGCGTGAAGCTGGATCCGAACGCCATCGAACCCAATCCCGGGAGGCCAGATCTCGCCAAACTGATGCTTAATTCCTTCTGGGGAAAGTACGGACAGCGGGACAATCTGTCCACTTGCGAGCTGGTCAAGGAATATTCGAGAATGCTGGAACTCCTAAACGACCCGGGAATCGAAGTGCAGACTTACCTGCTCGTTACCGACGACGACATGTATGTGATGTGGAGGTACGGCGGGGAGAGCCCCAGAGTGAACCCCACCTCGAACGTCGTCATCGCCGCCTACACGACCGCGCACACTCGGCTCATGTTGTACTCCTATCTGAGGAAACTGGGCGACCGGTTGTGCTACTTCGACACGAACTCCGTCATCGCGACCCACGTACACGAGAATTGGACGCCGTCCGTGGGGGCGTTCCTGGGGGACATGACCGACGAGCTCGAGAAGTTTGGGAAGGGTGCCTACGTTTCCAGGTTCGCCTCCACGGGGCCGAGGAGCTACTGCCTGGAAATAAAGGGGCGGAAATGCACGCACCAAGTGTGAAAGGTTATAGGCATCACGCTTAATTCGGGCAACCTTAGGCATGGGAATGCGGAGGTCATGCGCGACGTAGTGCTAAGGGAAAACGATAAGGCCGTGGTGCTGTCGGCCTCGCAGATAGCAAGCAAACCCGGGTGGACCGTAATGACGGAGCCTTCCTATAAGACATTCAGAATGGTTGTCAATAAGAGAGTGCTCACGGACAACTTCGATTCCGTGCCCTACGGGTACAAGAGGCGGCGCGCCATTTAAACAACGATAAATTTGACGACTTTCCCTCCCGCGTGCTCATTATCGGAACAGGGCACCCATGACGCAACCTCCGGACAATATTAGGAAAGTTAATTCTGGGAGCACTATGCTCGTTGCGGGGCCGTCGCGCTGCAGTAAATCCACTTTTGTGAAGGCGCTCATTTGCAACGCGGAGGAGATGTTCGACAAAATTCCTAAAAGGGTCCTGTGATGTCACCCTCCCGAATACTCGCCCAAATTAAGGCGCATGCCCATACGCTGCGAGACACATGCAGGTGTGCCGGAGCTATCCGAATTGGGGGAGGATCACCTCGTCATTCTGGACGATATGATGTTTGACTGCGACCGCCTTACCGTGTCCAATTTCTTCATCAGAGACTCGCATCACAAGCGCTTCGGAGTCATATACATTCTGCAGAACGTCTTTCCTCAGGGTAACAAGTTTAGAACGACAGGGACAAAATGCAAATAGAAAGGCGGTGCCAGCAATTCGAACCCAGCAACTCTAGGTTCCTATTAGAGGCTTGCCAAAAGGCTACCGAGCATCCTCACGGTTATCTGGTGTGATATTGCACGCAGTACACGCCGGATCGTTACAGGTATCGAAACGGCGTGCTGCCGGGTGAAACTCTTTCATATTTCGTGCCCAACGAATGTTAATGTTTTTAATGGGATTAAAAAATTGACAAGAGTTCATTCGCGCTCAAACATGCCTACAGGAAGGTCCAGCGTTGCTACGCTCAGCAGTCCGCTGATAGCGAGGCAACACGGAATTTTAGTGGCCTTGGCCAAGGCCAAGCCAGCTGTACGGAAAAAGTTGCTCAAGGACGCAAGCCCCGAGCTGATCAAGGCCGTTTCCGAGTACATGTACAACGTCTGTAAGGGTATCGTGCAGCTACCCACAAAGTGTCTTAATCGTTTTATAAGGGCACAAAACGTGCTGGAGGAAGTTAGTCCACAAGAGGCTTCCACTGAAGAAAAAGAAGCAAATCTTGATACAGAAAGGCGGTTTCCTACCAGCTTTTCTCTTACCGGTACTGGCTTCGTTGGGCAGCGCGCTAGTGTCGATGTTTGCTGGATGAAGTACGCCAGACAAATATTGCTTGCTCCGCAACATAAAACAGTAGACAAACTTCACCTCATAAATAAAACCATTTCCAGTCTAGCCAAGGACATCGACAGTCTCCAGCGCGAAAAGATGTCTGCCGACGAAAAGTGGCGCTTAATGAAATATAAATTGAGCAACTATCTCGATCTCGTGACACAAGTGAAACAGCCTTATCTTCGCGATAACGACGACGTCACCAATGACGTTGAACTGTTGCACGAAGTGTCGGTAAAGTAGGAGCCTAAAACCGTAAATGTTAACCCCTTCTTGCCACTCAAGAAGAAAAGACCGACTTCTCCTTCCTCGTTCAGAAATAAATCCAGTAGAACCAGCTATAACCTTCGCCTAAAACTGTGGAAACCTCTGTACAAGTAAGCGATGAAGGAATGGAAGATGCTGAGACGCTTTTACGAAAAACCGGAACACCCAGCCGGCTTCGGATCGGTAAACGCACTTCGAAAAGCTACCAGGAAGTCGAAGGGACACATTGAAGCTTTTCTTCGAACCCAGGACAGTTACACGCTGCACAAACCCGTCAGAAAACGCTTTTCTACGCGATATTATCACGTAACCAATATGGACGATCTCTGGGAGGCGGAACTCAACGTCATGAACAGTGTCAAAGAGCATAAGAAACCTTACGCGTACATTCTCACCGTCATCGACGTCTTCTCCAAGTACCTCTAATATCCAAACTTGGGTCCGAGGTAGCACAAGCATTTTGCCCCATATTTTCCAAGCGCGTTCCTAGGGTTCTGCAGGCGGACAAAGGAACCGAGTTCACCAACAAATTCTTTAGGGCTTTTCTGAAGAAACACGGCGTCCGTCATTACACCACAAAGAACAATGTAAAAGTCAGCGTCGTTGAGCGCTTCAATCGCACTCTCAAGACCAAGATGTGGAAGTATTTCACGCACGCAAACACTTACAAATACGTGGAGGTACTTCCGGCCTTGCTCGAGTCGTACAACAGTTCGTATCACAGATCCATCAAGATGGCGCCAAGGACGTGAACGAGACCAATATCGCGCAAGTGTACAGCAACTTGTATGCAGATAGGCATGTACCCCGCAGAAGGGCACCAAAGTATGCCGTGGGGGACCACGTGCGCATTTCCAAAAAAAAAAATGAAGTTTGACAAAGGGTACGAGCAGAAATGGACGGACGAAATATTCGTCATCGACAAGGTCGTGCGCGGTCAGCCGGTGGTATATAAACTGAAGGATCTCGCCAGAGAGGACACTGACGGCGGCTTTTACACCGAAAAGGCTGCAAAAGGCGAAACTCCCTCTAACGTACAAAATAGATAAGGTTTTGTAAATCAGGTGCAGCGGGGGCAACAAGCAACTTCTGGTAAAGTGTAAGGGCTACCCTTCCAAGTTTAACTCTTGGGTCCAGGCTTCGACGATCGCTTCGATATGATCAGAACCGAACCATTCTCTCTCACGCTCGTGAGCAATGCTTCCATGGATCACTTTAGCGACAACGCGACTTCCAAATTTTCCAACATACTGCCCGAGCGAATAGTGCTTCAAGGGGAGTGGGAGGTGGCTCTGCAAAAGGTGAGGTATCCGGTTAAAGTTTACAACGTGACCTCAGGCGACGCGCAACCCATCGGCACCAGGTACACGATGACTCAACTACCCACGCATTCCAAATTTATCTTCCAGATGCCGCCGGGTACCGTGCACGATCCCAAAGATCTGATGACCCGGGCGAACGCCATCATTCACGAACATTTGCACGTGGATAACTTCTTTGTGTACCTCGAGCGCAATAAACTGGTCAGCATCAACGAAGCCGCCACGCATGCGCAGGAACTTTCCGACACTACCTTTGATGGGTACGTGGAGACCGTGGTGCGCGTTCGGAAGACCGTGGTTCCCAGCGAGGTGAGCGATGCGCCGGCCAGAACAAAACCCCCAACCCGAAAACCAAACATCTAAAGAACCAAACCTACCGCCCAACCGCCTAAACCCAACCCCGCGGTAAGTTCTAAACCCACTGCGCCACCGGAGCAGCCCGACCAACCGCCCACCGAACCTCTCCATCGAGTTCATAACATGATATTTTCCCAAGCCATGGCCAAGATGCTGGGCTTTGATCCCTAAACCAACATCGTTTTACAGAAGGAGGCAAAACACCCCGTAGATCCCTATATGGGTTTCCTTACGAAATGTTCATTTACTGCAATTTGGTTGCACCGCAAGTGGTGGGCGATACATTTGCACAAGTGATTGAGAGCGTTGCAGTAGAATACGAGAAAAGCAACAACACTTACATGTCCGATGAAAAGACCTTCTTTCCTCAGAATTGGGTGTCACTCGTTCAACAAGACTTTAACACCGTCAGCATAGATTTAAGGAACGGTTATGGCGATCTGCTACCATTTGCCGACGGCTTTTCCTCCACTATACTTCTCACCTTCCGGCCAAAGAAACGGTAATGGACGTGCACACGGGCACTCAATACTATCTCAAACAAGCCGGTGGTGCTTTAGACCACGGGGATTTCGTTCTCTACCACGGCAGGGGCTATCAGCGCGGAAGTGGTCTCTTTTCTGCCCTAGGAAGTCTCTTCAGAACCGTTCTACCCTTCTTGAAAAGCGGTGCAAAGGCTGTGGGCAAGGAGGCGCTCAAAGTGGGCGCTCACGTGCTGTCCGACGTGGCCGCCGGAGGAACCACCCCAATGGAAGCTTTAAGGAGCAGACTTAAGGAGGCTGGGTCCAATCTGAAGGGTAAGGCAGACGAAAAAATCGATTCTATGCCAGGATCGGCCGTCAGGCGACTAAAGAAAATAAAACTCGCCAAACCTACCAAGCCGAAACAGTCTAAGCTCAACCGCAGCAGGCGAATGGTGCTGGACGTGTTCTCTTAATGGCCGAAACCGTGATCCACATAAGCTCCGAAGTGGACCTCTTCAAGGACCTTCCGTTTCAGATGAACGTCATTATTCCGGAAATGCAGACGAATACCTCGACCTTTCTTACGTCATTCTAGAGGTGTTTGTTCGTATCGTTAGCGTAAAAGGAGAGGAGCTCCAGGACGAGGTGCAAGTCACCTTCGTCAATAACGCCCTAAATTCACTGTCTCAACAGCTTGAGGTGTCGCTCAATAGCGTCATGGTTTCCATGCCGCAAGCCGGATATCCCTATAGAACGTATCTCGAAACCTTCCTCAATTATTCTGAAGACGCCATGAACACCAAGCTCCAATCCACCCTCTGGAAAAAGGATACCTCTTGCATCATGAACACTTTTGCGGCAAATGCCGGCTTCTTCTTTCGGCATGGATTTACCAAAGGCAGTAAGGTCGTGCAATTAATGGGATCGCTATCGAATGCTCTATTTAGACAAAACAATCTTTTGCTCAATAACGTTAGCGTCACCATTAAGCTCACCCCTTCGTCACCCCAGTTCTATTTGTTCTCCGAAGCACCCAATTTCAAGGGGTACGCCGATATTCAGTCGGCCACTCTACATCTAAAAGTGGTCAGACCGTCACCAACCATCAAACTGGCCCACCAGGCGGCGCTGGCAAAGATCAACGCCAAGTACCATCTCAAGGACGTCAGCTTTTACGCCCTCAGTATTCCCAAAGAGGCCAGTGCAATGACTTTCAGCGACGTCTTCGCGGGTCAAATTCCAAGGAGAGTGGTCGTCGCCACGGTTCTAGACAAATCCTATACTGGCGACTTCGGCAAAAACCCTTATATTTTGCAACATTTTAACATGAACATGCTTCAGGTATACGTCGAAGTCTAGCCCATTCCTTCTCAACCCATTCAGCCAAACTTTGAAGACGGACACTTCATGCGTTGCTTTCAAACCCTTCAGGACGGTCTCGGCATTCACTTCAGAGACGAGGGACATTCCATTTCCAGACAGGCCTACCCCGTCGGTTATACCGTCCTTGCTTTCGATCTCACTGCCGACATGAGCGCCAACGAATCTTACATTTCCGGTCAGCACCACGGCTCCGTGACTATAAGGGTGGGTTTTGCCAAACAGCTGACAGAACCGTTCGTTCTTCTGGTGTTGGCGGAAATACATCGTACCCTGGAAATAGACGCTAACCGATTCATTCTCATATCATGAACTCGCTTCAAATAGAGCGCTTTCTCTCTACCTGTCGCTCCACGCGCCCTCACTTTTTGGGCGTCTACGCCTGCGACACCCCACCCTCAGAAAGCATCAATAGGAAACTTGGCCGCTAACAGCGATCCAATCTCCCTACCAGGCAAGCACTGGGTCTGCATCTTTGTCTCGCAAAGTGGTCACGGAGAATATTTCGACAGTTATGGGCTAGCACCCTCACCCCTCATTTTCTGAAGTTTCTAAACGCTAGCTGGGGTCCCATTGGTCACACAACGTCAGAAGGCTGCAAGGTCATGACAGCACCACGTGCGGTGATTACGTCATCGACTGCTTATCGCACCGCTGCTCGGGTATATCCAAGGAAAAGTTTCTTTCAAAATTTAGCATTACCGACTACGCGCGCAACGACAACGTTACTCTCAACACCTACAAACATGTGTGCCTAGCATGGAGCTCAACTCAACATCAGTCGTGCCAACCTTTTAGGGTAAGTAAATGTGTACCATAAAAATTAGTTCTCACTATGACGTCACACTTGCTGCGGTTTACAACACTTCTTTTGTTTCTTTCAGAACGCACTACGTCTCCTATAAAACGAGCGGTACAGCAACCTAACATCAGTACGTGGCAATGTCTCAGCACAACGTCAGATAAGTTTTTTTTGAGCAAGTAGATCCCCTTCCCCAGGTTTCCTCTCGTTGCATGATTTAACAACTCTTATTTTTGTATGTTCCAGCAGTATGGAAACGCCTGCCAAGAAAACCAAGTTTGATCTCATGCCCGACGATCGCCAAACCACCGAAGCCGACAAGAATCTTCAGGCCAACTCCGACCCTGCACCAGGCATCGCCGAAGAGCCCCAACCCGGCGTGGGACCCTTGTCTCACATCTACTTCCTTAACCGCGCACAAAGCAAATTTGTGTGCGCGGGTTTCCTACCCCAAGCGCCCCACCAACTGGCTGTCACCATCGCCAAGTGCGGAAAGCAACACGCCGTGGTCATCAGTTCGTCAGAGTGGCAAAAACTCTCCGAGAAGAGAAGCATCATTCATAGCGCCATAAGTCAGTGCCATCTAAAGGAGTACCAGCTCAGCGACAACCTCACCCTCATCTTTAGAAACCTATTTGGCAACGCCAACGTCGTCCTAAAGAACATGCACGGCCGCTCCGTGTCGCTCAACAAACAAGAATGGAAAGTACTGGAAGGACTGCAACGCCAGGTTACCGACATCCTGTTTCACCAGATCAAAGAAGAAAATGACGTAAAGAATCAGATTGTGGCTTACTACAAGTACCTGAAGCTCACGCATGCGTCCAATTCCCCCTTCGAAAGCATGAACTTTACACAATTTACGAAGTACATACGAAGCGCCACCTTGAGAAGGTACCTAGAGTTGGAGCATTTCCTGCTGCCAGTTCGTCCAGCAGCTCCCCTGAAGTTACTTTCAAAAGCCTCGAACAGCGTCATGGGATACAGAAATTTCATCTCTGTGTACTGCCAAGAAACCAAAGTATTTAAAAATTACGAGGTTGTAGGTCATCCAAAGAAAAACGCGCCTTATGGACTCCGCTTCGTCGACGATTGCTTCGAGGAAAAAACGGTCACAGTAAGATGCCACAGCTGTGAAAATAAAATTCATTACGTCTTTTCCAACATCAACTTTAAAGACATTCAGTTCCAAACAACTACTCTTCCAAGTACAGACTACAATACAGACCATCAGTTTCAATTTATTCCAAAGAAAGGACTCTACATCATCTTCTACAAGAATCAGTACATTCACGTGGAAAAATGACAAAAATGCTTAAAGCCAAACGCACCTGCTATGGTAGGTGTTGCGCAGTGTATTTGGGACATTCTCCGTTTTACATCCTCACCGGTCACGTACATGGTGACTGGATATTTAGCGTTAAAAGAAACAGACCTCTCCCACAAGATGAAGAAGATCCCCCTGGAACTATTCGTTACCAAAAGCACGAAGTTTTCCATTAATCAAGGAAACCTTCCCAAGGTTCCAATCGCCGGATGTAACGGTTTCTTTTGCAGTACCTGCAGGGAAACTTTCCCACAGATGTTGTTCTTCCTGTAACAGTCCACCGGATTTTCCTGTGCAACCGTCCTTTCTCCTAATCTATAAATGCTGAACTTCCTTCTGGCTGCTCAGTTATCGTGCTGCCGTCGTCGTTGAATGCCGGGCGAGTTCTACAAGCCGTACCACTGCTCTTTCTGTTTTCATTGGTGCTGCAGCTGTGAAGTTCTCAGTCGTCTGGTACCCTTGTGCACCGAGTGTCAACTTGGATTCTACGAAGACCTCTCCAAGCTCAGTCAACAAACCCAGGACTTTCTGCGCAAGTACAACACCAGACACCTTTCATGACCTGCGGCTGCTTCTCGGTGCTGCTGAAATACATTGAAAACGCACAACGCATCCAAGTTCTGCTGCCTCGTGAACGTCAAGTGCTGCTGGAAAACGGCAGTGCCATCTTCTCTCGGTACCCTCCATCCGACTTCGACGTTGTGTGGAACCAGCTGCCTTTTCACGCACAGCAAGTTTGTGCTCCTTACCGCAGGTGCGTACGCCACCATAACCTTGCCACCTCAACAACACACGTCGACGGTCCAGCTCCGTTCGTTAAGAACTGCTTTCGCTGCCAAAGCTAAGCATGTCCAAGAACGCCATTCGACAACTGGATGAACTCTCTAACATCACTGACATTCTCAGCGTTTCTGCCCTACAGGAAAACGTAGCCTACATCGTACAAGGCGTCAGAACACTTTCCACAAAGCACGGACCCAGAACAGTCGTCAAAATCGACAACGACACAAAAGTCTTTCTGCCAGGAAGGTTTGGCAACGCCTCTCCAGAACTACTTAAAGAACTCAACTCCGCCAAGTTCACCTTAACCTACAAAGGCGAAGAACAACTCAAAAGCGGTTTCAAACGATACGCCGTGTCCTTCGCTCCTATACCAAAATGAGCTGCCAAATCGATCCCGTCCACATTGGAAACAACCTGCTCCTAAAATTCCTATTTCTTCCACAACTTTCTGCTCACGGAAAGTATTCCGAAGGTTCACTGCTCTCCTCCAAAACTACCTTTTTTGGCGGCCAGATGGAAGTCAGCGTCAAACTTGCTTCCAACGACGCCCATGCCATTCATTTGAAGTGCGTTCCTACCAAAGACCAGCAATATGGATCCGATGCGCAGCTCAAAGTGTATCTGTGCCAGAACAATCTTCCTAACCTCGACGTCAACATCACAGCGAACGCGTGTTTCGGCACAAGTTTCAATAATGAGTTCGTCGTCACCGTCCCCACCATGGATACCAGTGCCAATTTTGAACATCTTATTCTCTCTTGCGTCACTAAACCCATCCAGGATCACATCGTGATCCACATCGACAGCGACAACAGCGACAGCGATGACGTCAATTATCACCTCTCCACCACCACAATTTTTAAAATAATATTTTGTGCTCAAAATGAGTGGAAAAAACAACCTAATATTAAGTACTCAAAGAACAATTTTCCAGCAATATTCTTGTATTAAGAAGCCAATTCATCGGTGTAATTTCCTGTACAAAATAATATTTTGTGCTCAAAGTCAGTGAAAAAACAAAATAAGTGGTGCAAAAAAACAACCTAAAGTTAGGTGCTCAAAGAACAAACAATTTAAAAAAATATTTTTCAGCAATATTCTTGTATTAAGTGTAATGTCATCTGTGTACTTTCCTGTAAGAAGTAGATTAAGCTTTATCATTAAAAATAAGTACATCCTGCTCGTGTCTTATTAGCTTATATGTCATGTTTAAACAAAAATATTATTGTGTTAAGTGTAATGTCATCTGTGTACTTTCCTGTAAGTATTAGATTTAATTCTTATCATTAAAAATATAAATGCATTCTGTATATGTGAATTCTTAATAAAAATAAAAAAGGAAAAAAAAGATAACCCTAGATTAAGGAAGTGGGTTCGTAATTCTGCCACCATGTTTTTCTCACACTTTCGCGCCATAGTTCGCTAATCCAACACCGGTTTAAAAGCGACACTAGCACTCCAATCTACTCTGGTGGCAGGTTTATCGTTAATCCACTTGCTTAATCTAGGGTTGTCACTACTAGCCTCCATAAATCTCACTTTTGTCAGTTGAAGAATTAATGTCATACTGGCATGTTAGCCATGGTAGCTCAATGGTTATAGCAACCAGGAGGATACCAGGTGATCCGTGTTCAAATCCTGGCTATGGCATCAAGTGTTTCACATCGTATCTATATGTTCTATATTTGGACTGTTCATTTTTAATTCCAAGGTACTTTCATATTCCGGAATATTAGCCTTTGTCTATACTTACTCTAGTGTCTCTATGAAGCTTGTGCAGAACGTTTAGTGGTCGGAATGATTGTACTCAACGGCGACACGCTTTATTACACAGTGGCTTCATGTTTCAGATTGTTACATTCAGGAATGTGTCAGCACTAGCAAAGTGACATTAATGAGCCGCCATCCTATGCCCTATTTCAGCACCTTTCTGTACGCTTCCGCGTATTTCATAGATCCTCCGTAGAGTAATTATCACTTTCATGCAACAGAGTGACAAAAGTACATGTCTATACTGACGTACCTAGTTCATGAGCTCAAAGAGCGTTGTCACATTGGGTAGAAAAGAGAACTCATCAGTTCAGAAGGAGAACTTTTCAAGATAGCTTTTTGTGGCAGTTTCATCTTCGGTATATTCTGACAGCTGATACAATTGTCCCTTGGAACTACAGAGAGTATTTCTCGATCTAGACGAGCCTTACTCTGAGTGCAGTATTGAGCAGGTAATGCAATCTGTGATTGACCAATGACATGAGCTTTAGAAACACGCAGTTTATGACTTATTCTCCCTCTTGTTATCCCCAAGAGCTTTTCTATTGTTCCCGGTTATCCCCCACCCTCTTCAAAGTCTTTATGGTAAAGTTCCCCACAGAACCACGTGTCGTAATGGCACAATGCACTGGCGACGTGTTTCTGTTCTGCAAGGACAAACACATCCTCAGAGCCTTCAACCCCATTCAAAGACATCTCCGCCTAACACAACAATGGTGCCGGCGTTGGTGGATGTCCGTAAATCCGGACAAAAGCCACGCCATACCTTTTACAAAGCGCCACACCCCCGCAGACTGCACCAATTTCAGCTACCGACGTCGAAGGATAGAGTGGTCTAACTCTGTCCAGTACCTAGGAGTAAACTTGGACAGAGGTCTAACTTTTCGCCGACACATCAGGGACCTTTCGGCGAAGGTACAGGGAGCAATTGCTTCCCTATACCCAATGCTGGGGTCTACCTCGATGCCAGTCCGCATGGAGTTGTATCTCTTCCGAGCGCTGGTAATCCCGGTGATGCTATATGCCTGCGAGATCTGGGGCATGGCAGCAGACAGCTGAATAGCATGGCGTCAACGTGCACAGAATAGAGGACTTCGGTCTATCTATTCTGTGGGACGTTATATCCCCACCAGGCTGCTCCACAAAGCATCGGGTCTTCCATACGTGGAGGATGAAATTAGGCGCCGGGCTTCAAAATTATACGCAAGTTTACCATCACCCAGAAGTTCCCTTGTCAGACCATTGGGAAATTATGACCCCACTAGACGCCGATCTAAACTGCATTGGGTGCCCCGTATGGCATGCGGGCATCCTAGATAACCCAGAAGCTAAACCTACCAGCAGCTAAAGCTGAGCTCCTCATAATTCTTCCAATCTGTTTGGCATCTAAATTTCCCCCCAACTAAAATTAAAACAAAAATTGAGTGCTAAGTACTGCATCCTTCCCTTCAACCCGAAGGTACTTTGGTAACCTCTAAATGAACCCCCAATCGAAAAACTACATCACCTTCATCCTACATAATTCAATATTAATTCTACCTGCGGTAAAATCCTTAATGGGTGGACACGCAGCAAAAACCTTCTGGCTGTATACAGACAGCCAGACAGCACGAGCGTACGATTTCACAGTTATAGTCCCCCAACGCTATTTGACCTAACTGCATGATTATGTGAACGTCATCTCTGTCAATGTCTGTGGGTGGTTTGTATATTGTTACTAATGTGATTTCTGTACTAAAAATGTTAATTTTTTCCTAAATTATTTATTCATGAACTTCTATTTTGTCACCTTTAAATTAGTCCCTACCAGATATACATTTGTGCTAACGTTCTTTCTAATAAAAAGTGCTCAAAACAGTGTAATAAACCTAGGAATCAGTTCATTAAAAAACTGCCTTTAGCCAATAAAACAAATTGAATTTTTCAGCATTTAAAATGTCAGTTTTAGCATTCTTAATAGGACATTGCTTTTATTCAGTTAGTGAATTTATGGACAGTTTATAATATTGTTACATTTCTGAATTAATTGTGTATAGTTAATTGCACTGTAAATTCACGTGTCTTATATCATACTCCATGTATGATTTACCAGTTGAATAAATAAGCTATCTATCTAATCCTCGTGCCAATTTAAAAATATTTTTTTTCGATGCTGTTCATTTCCTCCTTAGATGATTTCTTTATCCCCTCCATCGTGGCATTGCGTCGTCATTTCATGGTCCCCTTCAGATATGGAAACAAAAGAGGTCACAGAACGCTGGGTCTGGCGAGTACGGTGGCTGCGGCATCATAAGTCTGTTGTTTTTTGGCCAAAAATTCGCAATTCACAATTAACGATGTGAGCCGGGACGTTATCTTGGTACAAAACTCAATATCTGTTCTTCCAAAAATCCGGGAAGTTCTGGCAGTTTGCTTCGCGATATTCCGCATAACTTGAAGGTAATATTCCTTATTGACGTTCTATCCTGTGGTAAGAACTAATGATGCATCACCTCCCTCCAATATAAGAAAACTTTAAGCAAAAACTTAACATTCTACCAAGCTTGGGGCGCTTTTTTCGGTCTTGGCTCGTGAGGCTGCATCCATTGGGCTGATTCAGCTTTAGCTTCTACATTATAACCATAAAGCCACGATTCATCACTAGTTATGACCCTCTGTCACGGACAGAGCTCAACAACTTCTTAGCAACGTTAATGCGATGTTGTTTTTGATCGTAAGCGAGGAGCTTAGATACAAATTTTGCAGTGACCCGTGTATGACCAACTTATTGTTCTAAATCGAATGAAACAAGCCAATCGATATGTTTATGCTTTCCGCAACCTCTCTAACGGTGATTTGACATTTGCCAATGGTTGCGTCTTCACTTCAATGTTCGTGTCTGTTGTTGACGAGCCCGGGCGTCTGCTCACTACTTCTCGACCCTCTCAGAACCTTTTGTACAACCTATAAACGTTGCTTTGGTACCAGGTGTGTTCACCACATGCCACAGTCAACATGCAAAATGCCTCCACGCAGTTAATTTTTTTCTTTCACACAACGTTTGGTACAGATTCTTTGTTCAATTTTTGGAGTAGGCGAAAATCGAAGACGAGCCAAAAAATGTACAACCAAAATAGCTGTCAGCAATTAACTGAACATTCAAGATGGGCGACACTGTCAACGTAACTGAGGGACATAAGTACCAACATAACACCACAAAACAATCGAAAATCGAATATACGTAGTCCGCGAAATTTTAAAATTCGCTGTTTTTCGCACAGACCTCGTATTGCCCTATCCTGTCTATTCCATTTTCCGTCAATATTAAGTCCTGATTCATTTTTTCCAATTCATAAGTTATGTCCTTATATTTGTGAGAAATGCCTTGAACTTACCATGTTCTGAAACGACTAGTCCGTTTTCGTAGCTTCTGCCGTCGTAAATATTAATAATATTCTTTTAATATCTCTTTTGGAATTAGTCATTACAACTACGCAGTCCAGTAACCCAGCCACCATTTTTTATTTACTTTCATAGTATAATCTACTCGTAAAGGAGGAACACAACGCCAACCGAAAAATAAGTCTTTGGGGTAGCAGACTAGGAAACGAATTCTAAGGAAATAAAATGAAAGTACTATTAAATGCGATTGTATAATTTAATTACTTCAAACCTAAAATCACAAGGATGTGACAGGGAGGGACGTATACTCGCTTGGCATGCATCATATCACACGAGAGGGAAGTTCTGAAGTCTACATCAGAAATATAGAAAGATGGTGAACACAACTCTCATTTTATTAACAAATAACACTCAGGAATACCTTTACATGGTGTGACTCCACATTGCTGTCACTTCTTACCTTCATGAACTAACTGATGCGTTTTCAAACGCGACAACCGAGTAAAGCTCTTATTACAAACTTTGCATTTGTATGGCTTCTTACCATCATGAATAAACTGATGTTTTCAAATTTATTAACTGAGTAAAGCTCTTATCACAAACTCCACATTGGTGTGTTCTTACCTTCATGAATTAACTGATGTGTTTTCAAATTTCTCAACTGAGTAAAGCTCTTATCACAAACTTTACATTCGTATGGCTTCTTACCATCATGAATAAACTGATGTGCTTTCAAATTTGACAAGTGAGTAAAGCTCTTATCACAAACTTGACATTGGTGTGACTTCTTAGCTTCATGAATAAACTGATGTGTTTTCAAATGTGACAACTGAGTAAAGCTCTTATCACAAACTCCACATTGGTGTGGCTTCTTACCTTCATGAATAAACTGATGTTTTTTTCAAATTTGACAACTCAGTAAAGTTCTTTCCACAAACTTTACAATGGTGTGGCTTCTTTCCTTCGTGAACTAAATTATGTCTTCTCAGATTTGACAAATCAGTAAAGCTCTTATCGCAAACTTTACATTTGTGTGGCTTCTTACCATCATGAATAAACTGATGCGTTTTCAAATGTGACAACCGAGTAAAGCTCTTATCACAAACTTTACATTCGTGAGGCTTCTTAATTTCATGAATCACCTGATGTGTTTTAAAATGTGACAACTGAGTAAAGCTCTTATCACAAACTCCACATTGGTGTGGCTTCTTACCTTCATGAATTAACTGATGTTTCTTCAAACTTGACAACTGGGTAAAGCTCTTGTCACAAACGTTACATTGATGTGGCTTCTTAGCTTCATGAACAAACTGATGTGTTTTCAAATTTGACAACTGAGTAAAGCTCTTATCACAAACTTTGCATTGGTGTGGCTTCTTATCTTCATGAATAAACTGATGTCTTTTCAAATTTGACAACTTAGTAAAGCTCTTTCCACAAACTTTACAATGGTGTGATTTCTTTCCTTCATGAACTAAATTATGTCTTCTCAAATTTGACAAATGATTAGAGCTCTTGGCACAAACTTTACATTGGTGTGACAGACGAGAAAATCTCTGATCACATACTTCACAAAAGTGTAGTTTCTTGCCCTCACGAAACTGAATATTTACTTTCAAATTCGAGAGATGAGTAGAGGTCTTCCCACAAACACCACACTGTTGTGGCCTTTTACCCACATTAGCCAAACCTTTTTGTTTCAAATATAAAGACTGTGTGTGCATATCACCCTCATCACTGGATTTACCATATTTTTCAAGGTGAACATTTCCCTTTGCATGTAGGATTTCTGTAACATCAATTTTTTGATATTTAAATTCTAAATGATCCTTTCTGTCATATAAGCTTGTGTGTCCTGCTTGAACTTCAGCAGAGATCAATTGGGACTGTCCAATAAGGTAACCATCAACTGTTTCTTGGAAAAGTCTGAAAACAGAACAACAGTACATTCACAAAATCAAGTGACAGCTCTAGTTAAATAGATTCATGGTTCATTACTATATCATCCTGAGCCCCACGGTGCGTCATCGTATACTGTAACTTGTATAAATTGTCCAGCAGATGACAGATAAGAGCAACGGGTCTCTGCTAATTCAATAGGTGCTGCTTATACCTAGGTACAATTTCTCAAGTTAGTTAGTTACTAACACTCCCCACATGGCAACCTTGGCCTTCGGGGTAATCTCACCCCACCAAGTGATGACCGGACCCATTTCTCAGGTGGAGGCACCCAGAGGGCGGTGTCCATTACCTCCAATGATAGGGTGATAGTGAAGATGGCGGTGAGGTGAGAGGACCTACAGCTTTTACCGTGGACTCCGAACCATGTTGGGCATAGGGGATACTTCACGTGTGCTAGACAGAGGTGAAGGCGTGGATAGGGCCGACTTAAAATCGCCAACCCCAGAGCCGGGAATCGAACTCGGGACCCTTAGAACGGGAGCCGCGAACGAAACCACCGCGCTACCCCGGCGCCCCAATTTCTCATGTTTGGTATTGCATTTCACTCCTAACTTGGTTGTGTGAACCACTTGTTACTAAGTGACAACACACTGCAGCAGGGCATACACTACCTGCAAGTTAAGTGTAAATTAAGACTTTACAGGAGTGAGTTTCTGTTTAAATAATATACTTTTTATATCATTGATATTAAAAGAAAACTTAGATCTCAAATACATGAACTGTTCGGGAATTCATAACCTTCTTTTCCATGAAGTCCAGCATTCTGTACTTTGGGACTCAGTTAATACAATCCAATTGGTAAAATTTAAAACAAACATTTCTGACCACCAAAAACGTTATTTTCATGTATCTGCATTTAACAAATGATTTCATAAGCTGAGAAATATCAGTTAAAAGTACTTGGCAATATGGATGATTCTGAAGATGTTTTTTCTGATGGAGATTGGGATTAAGAAAATGGAAATACCAGCAACACAGTAAATAACAATCCTATTCCCAATGACGTAGATGAAGGCTAAAGTGAGACACCCAGTAGTGATTCTGATGAGGTATGCTTTCTCTGATTACTAAATTATCTATATAATTCACATTTTCTTGCATTTGCCCTAAATAAAATGATAGTTTCGTTTTAGGAAGTTTGCAGGATGAAGCAGTATTTTCCTAACAAACCTAATCCAGTCGGTCTAAAGGTTTTTGTTTCAGGAATTTTGAACTGCATTGTTAGATTTAAAATTGTATCAGGGGAAGACAATATGCCTGAATATTAGTTCACAAAGTTTTGGTTTGGGTGAAGCTGCAGTGGTTTAGATTAAGGAAGGTCTCAGTCCAGGACACTATATATTAGTCAGGAATTTAGAAGTAAAAGGCTAATGAATGAGCATCTCAGGAGAGGACTTAGTTTAACTGGCACAATAGAGAAGAACAGATTACCAAAGGAAGCAGGACTGAAGACACTCTTGTTCACTATGACGGCATGGTGTGTCTTGTAAATTGCATAGATAGAAAGAGCGTTACAATGATGTCATCCAACTATGCACTAAATCCTATGGATAAAAGCATACCTTCACAAGATGTGTGTGTATATGTGTGTATTTAATGCCCAGAATGTTATAATAAAATCATTTTTCTTCTTGCTTCCCAATATTTGGAGACTAGATCTTGTTTTCGGAGAGTTTCACATACTGTTAGATGATCCTAGTTCATTAAATCGTCTTTACCACATAAACAGCAATGTGGAGAAGTTGTTAATCCAACCTTGAATAAATGTCCATTCAAACAATCGTGGCCTGTGATGATGATGATGTGTATAAATATATATATATATTATGCTAAACTACGGCAGTCATCAGCGAAGTGGCCTGTGATTAATCTAAACATTGCTACTGAAGATTTTCGAGCTAGATCTGGAATTGTCTTTAGTTTGGTTTGATCTTTCCAATTAAGTTTTACAGAGGAAACTAGATAGTTGTTATATAGTTTTTGATTAATCTTTTAACTGTTTCACAGGGGAAATTTTGTTTCGATGTCTGAGACATTTTGGAACCCTTTTGGCCAACATATCTGCTTGCTCATTGCCAGAAATTCGACAGTTTTCCATTGGAAACCTGTAGGTGTATTTAAATTTTGAAGATGTTTAATCATATTATGAATTTCATTTATCTTTTCGGTTTTTGGGCTGTCATTTGAAATCATAGCCTGAATAGCTGCTTTAGAATCTGTTAAGAAAACAATGTTGGAAAGCTTATTTGTCCAGGCAAATAGATTTTGTAAAGAAGTATTAATTCCATCAATTTCTCCATCAAAACTTATTAAGTAAATTCCAACACGCTTATAGAAAGAAAAGAATTTACAGGTAGCTCTTGCTCCTGCAGGGAGAGCCATCTGCCTTCAAAGATGTTTAAACCATTCAATAGAGCAAAACAATGCACAGAGAAAAATATGAACAGACTTTCCTCACAGTGAACAAAAAAGCAAGTGAGATATAAGACAACTAAACCTAGGGAGAATAGAACAAGAAAGAAGTAATATGAATTACAATTCAAGTTATGATTTTGTGTTAGTGTTATTAGTAATATTGTACGAGGGCTATCCAGAAAGTAGATTACGTTTTGGAATAAAAAGTAAACAAAGTATAGGAAACAAATTTTATTATATACAGATGAAAGCCATACTCAAATACTACTTTTCGACATAGTCACCATTCAAATTAAGGCATTTATCGTAGCGATGTACGAGCTTGGAAATTCCTTCGTCGAAAAATTCGGCCGCCTGCGCCTACAACCACTTCGTTACTTCGCTGATGATTTCGTGCAACAAACTTCGCAAAATTTGTGGAAAACTCAAAGAAAGTTCCGTTATTGTGAACCTTCGATTTTCACGGACTTTAGCATCGACTTTTTCGACAAGTTCGGCAGTCACTATGCTGGGTCTCCCACTTCGATCTTCGTCGTGAACATTGGTTCGGCCATTTTTAAATCTGATGACCCACTGACGCACTCCACCTTCAGTGATAATGTTGTCCCCATACACTTCACAAAGCTGCCGATAGATTTCTATCGGTTTACAGTTTTTTGCAGTCAGAAACCTTATTACTGCACGCACCTCGCAGCTCGTGGGATTTTCAATTAACGCAGGCATTTCAAACCGTCACAGTATCTGAACGGAGCACAGCACGAACCTCTCACTAGCACGGCTAGATGCCGACTGAGCTGCGCAACGCTCTGACCCCAAGATGGCCGCGCTAGCCCCGCCCCTAGCGGAAACAGACGAAAACGTAATCTACTTTCTGGATAGCCCTAGTATTAGTCTGTGGCACAAAATATCAGCAAACTAAATTACAAAATCTGTGCTACAGCAGTTAAAGTATACATTTACATCTGTGCATAATTACAAATACATATATATTTTTATGATACATGGTAACTGAAAAACAATACATAATATATTGCACTTTGTACAGTTAGGAAAATTGTCTAATTTAGAAATTTCTATTGGTCTATTATGATTACACTTAGAACAAGTTTTACTGTATATGCATTTGTATCAGTGCAAGTGTTCAATGAGACATGTGATAAAACATTAATATGAGAGTTATATATGAACAAAAGTAAAGAAACTACAAAAGGCAGAAAGCTCGTAACAGAAAAGTTTGAAATCTTACCTTGAGGATTTTACTGCCGGAAGGTCGACATCCTGTAACAGAATAATTAAAATGTGTAGTTTCACAGAAGTATCTAACATCTATGTCCTATGTAACATGGCTAAAACATATGTGGACACAAACATTGGATATTTTATCATGTAAAGATATATAAGAAAACCAAGACAGAGAAAAAGTATTAAAGTGAGTTAGAAAACTTAGAGCTAGCAAAATAAGTGTTTAATAGATCACAATATATTACTGAAATGGTCAAGCATTAAGGAAACTTAATACAGAAACTTAGGAGCAAACAGGAGAAGGAATTGCACGAATAAGATATTAATACTGGACATAAAAGAGGTAACTGGTGGACTACTCAATACAAATTGTATCAACATTAATGATAACAGAAAGTACACACAAATGGCTTTTAGTATAGAGAGCTACTCAACAACACAAGTGCACATGGACATACTTAAACATGATTATTACTTTATAATTATAATGAGGTCATAGTCCACAGAGACCTAACAAGGATTCTTTGATGTTGACGTAACCTTGCATTTAGTTTTTGAGCCTAGTGCCTAATTAAAGTTTAAAGCTGCCTACCTCCATTCTTTTTACATACTTGTACATAATAATATCCAGGATGTATTTTAAATTGTTGCGTTACATCGTAGGAACTGACACCTAAAGTGCTATGAACTTATGTCACACAGTGCACTGTTGCTCAGTTATGAACTAAAGTGACAAAAGGAATACACTGCTAACAATGCATCACACATGTCCATTATGATTAAACTCAGACCAATCAACCTGTTCTGTGATTTCTAGATAATGCTGCATTAAGCTATACTGTTCCAGGTCACACTTTTTTCTATGTTCCTATTTTTTATTGAACATCTCCAATAAAGCTTGTAAAAATGCTAAATGACATGGGAAAATGATCCAAAAATGCTTGGGGTCCATAGAACTTAAGTGTAAATTCATCTTCTAGGATAAGAGAAAATCTTGGCAAAGTACATAATCATTTTGCAACAGTTTCTGGGGCTGCAGAGTTAAGGAGGTTTTGGTCATTTTCTCTGAGAGAAGCACATTTAATCGTGATGCCGGATTTCAAAAAGCTCCTCTGGGATATCAGGCTTAAAATTGGAAATCCGTTGACTTAAGGAACAATGATCTATACAGCTTGATAATCAATTTAAGTAGTTAGGGAACAAAGATCTATACAGCTTGATAATCAACATAAGTAGTTAGGTTTCTTTGACCCAATTAATCTTCTATACTTATGTCATCTCACCTGACATTTAATTTACTGAAAACAGTCTTGTTTAGTAATGCAAAAACTGATAGTGTTTTGTCATTGTTTATATTTTTGTTATATCCAGTGATCCATTTGTGGTTCTAACATTTAATAAATATTCTGATGGGAGAGTTGTATGCACCCGAAACGTTGATTTCCAACTGTCTTTCCATCTGGCATGTTTCCCGAGGAGAACTTGAACATTTTCTTTCAACAGGAAAGCTTCAGGCCTTATTTGGCATAATTCAAGTAACTGACCCTGATGGACATTTAAACAGTGACAGATTATTAAATTTTAGATGAGTCGTATTTCTTACACATCTGCTTCACTTTCGTACCTTGCCGAAATGTTCGTTGAAATATTCAAATGTGAACGATCTTACCTCCATGTTGTCCGGTTTTTAAAGTTGGTTGGATCTAACTTTCGCGTGTTCCTCTTGACTTAACATCACTTCAATATATCGAGATTTAACTATATTGGAACACCACAGTGAAGCGAAAAATTTTTCGCTTCACTGTGGTGTTCCAATACAGTTAAATCTCGATATAGTGACAGATTACTCCCTACATAGCACTGCATTCAAGTGTATACATAAGGGTTAAGGGCACTGTAGCTGCATGTTCAATACATCTTGGAAAGATTTGCAAACATTGGCATATATAAAGTGAAATGCATTGTTACACAAACCGCATAGCATAGTGAACTGCTGGGTTACATTATGTTCATTTGCCCATTTATTTAAGTTTACATGTATGGACCAAACAGTGATAATATCTTACACTGATGTGGTGTCCATGTATGTAACTTTATAATTCAAAGCACCCTTGTTCATGATCCAAGTAAACAAGAAAGACATAAATTTTATGATGATCATATGGGTGGAAAATAGCCTGACATAATATCTATACCCTTAAGAGCTGGTATTAGTACAATGTGCTGTCACGATAAATGTGACACTTCGATTACATGGGTCACTTATAAGTAGCCCAGTGTCCACTTGTTGTTTAGGGTAGGTCACTTTCAGCTTACTGAGCCTGTTTCATATGTATAATGTGTCAAATATCCAATAGACTTCTAGATAACTTACCTTAGTATTATCACAAACAGATGATGTTTCTGTTTCCAGCCACCAAGGTTCTTCTTTAATTTCTATTTTGTTACACATTTCATGATCACTGTTGTATTTCTTATCCATCATTTCAGGATTCTCTGGAAGAAATTCTGCCTCATACTGTTCAAATTCATTGGATTTATCCATCTTGCAGTTGTTGCTCCATATCGCTGTTTCAGTCTTAATCTGTTTTACAAGTTCTTCGATAAAAGGAGTCTCTGATTTAATTTCTGTTTTGACTGTCATGTCACAATCAGTATCCAGAAGTACAGTATCAGTACTTGTCTTCATAGAAGCAACCTTCTGAAAGAACTCTCTCTCATTCCGTGAGGTTATGTCATCTGTGAGTGCATCCACCTCTTTGATTTCTATTTTCTCATCCATTTCAAATAGATGTCGAATCAGATGTAGATCTTATTTTCAGAAACAAATCTGTGAAGAAAGAAACATATATACTACAAAATATTGTTGCGTATAAAGTCTGAATAAGATTTGGGAAATATTTTAATTAATGCAGGTTCACATTTCATTTCATGGTAAGCTCAAGGCTTTAGCAGGAATTAATAAGTTGAGACAGGTTGGATGACTCAGTGATCAGAGTAAGCAGTGGTATTGATCTGCCAGCTCATATGTGTTCTGTTAAATCCACAGAAAAATTAAGATCATTCTTGGGTTGCACAGGATTGCACCATAGGATGCAAACCCTCTGTGAAGAACCGCTGAGTCGTATGATAATCATCAGTCTGTTTTTATATCATGTGTAAACTGTTATTTGTTTACAGTATTTTAAAGGTGATATTTAATTTGAATAATGATTGAGATAAATCCAAATCAGTGAAATTGATAGACCCACTTTGAATGGTGTTTACATTTTTTTATAATTTTGCAACATAGATATAAATTATCAATTACATTGATAGTGAAGCATTGCTTCTGGTTTCACTAAAACATATTTTTGGAAACTTTGTTTCAAGATGATATGTTCGGGCATCTTGTTTCCATTTGCACCCCCGTAAGACATTACTGTCAGAGAGTGATCATTATCAACTGTATGACTACTGTCCTATGCCACTAAGTGTGCGTCATGTGTGTTTAAATGTCATAATTTTTTTGCAATGATTGCTGAGGCAAGGACTGTCAGGAAACGTGTGTATTTGTGTGATTTAAGAGAGGATGTGAACTGACAACAGCAGTAAAGCCTGATGTTAGTAAAGTGATATTAGGATAAGGGTTAAATATCGCGAGATTCCCCTAGTATAGCGAATTTTCACTTTGCCTTCTATAAGACAGATTAGCTGCGAGGTGTTGGTTATGGACGTTGGCATATCAGTTATGTTGATTAAGAGATATTGAGATGCTGAGATATTAATGATGAAGACATATTACCAATGCATCGTGAGATTTAAGCACAAGGATGTGCTTCTTTTTGTTGACTGTTGTGTATGTGTAAATGTTTGACTACTGTACAGGAAGTTGTTTAGAGTAGTTTTTCCTGCGATTAGATATATTAAAGTAAGTCATGCGTTTGTTAATGATCACATTAATTTTATTTCCCCTCTCTAAGTTTTGTCCATGATTAATATTTATGTGAAGCCTTGTTATTCTAATTGCTTCACTTTATTGGAAATGCTTACACAGATAAGAATTAAACCACAACAAATCCAATATAGTTTTCAACTACTTTTACTATACTTGGTATAAATTCTCACTCAATAGGATACTACGATTAATCTGAATTCCTAGAATTCATAACAATCCACAAGAAAAAAAGTCCAATTGCCAAAACTGTCAGTCTCTATCTTCCCGCTTCTTAGATGTTAAATTTTGTTTTGCCTTTTCCCTAACGACCAAGGGCCATGAAATCAACACAGTGGTACGTTTTCATACAAAAAGGGGAAAAAAAGAAAAAAAATCTATAGAATTAATAACTAAGAGCTGATTCTATGATCAATCTAATTTCTCGGAAAAGCCTATAATACTTCAGAAAAAAAAAAAAATAAAAAAAGACAAAGAATACATAAACTTATTAAAAATGTACCATGAATTAATATTTAGAACCTATAATTCTCACTTAATGAATGACTTTACACGAAATTTAAATTCTGCGTTACGCTCACGCGAGAATGAATCAATTCTATTCGTAGTTACACATATGAATGTTTACCTCAACCACTCATGTTAAGCAATTCCAAACATTGGGAACGCATTATACCTTCTACAAATTTATAACTAACACACCCCCTCACTCAAAACACAAGGAAAAATATCTGTTCACCCTCACACGTAACTCCATTTACAACACTGGATGTGTCTATTCTCACTCAAAAACGCTTTTCTTGTCTTGATTATAAATTTTCTTTCTAAATCTATAATTACAATGGGTGGTATTTCTCTGACCTGGTTTGGACCAGCTAACATGTTATTTCATTCTATACATACACAATAATACAAATTAAGTTCAATAAACAGCTATCAATAGCACGCAACGTATTAAGAAGAGATTCACCCATTATACAATGGAAAATGATGTAACACACTCTTACTTTACTGCATTTTTCTCTTCCAAAATTATAAATACGTAGAACTGACCCACAAATCTAATAATTACACATCTTTACACGCTAGTATGCAGTGCTCATGAGGTGGCATGCTGCCGACTTTCATAGGCCAGCAATAAACTAAAATACTGATGTTGCAATTACAGTGTGAAATATGAAACTCTGTAAGCTAAATGTTGATCGACAGGAAAGACAGACGTGTTCACACTAAAGCACAAACTTCCTTCACAGATAAGTCTCCTGATTTATAACTAATACATTATTCATATTCCAGCAATACAACCTTATATAAGTCATAGTTTCTGAATAGCTATTATTTCTAACTTGTATTAATATTTCTTTGCTACTATTTTCAGTAAAAAGTCCCTTCCTTCAATTGTTATTATAAACAACTAATTTCTTTCTAAATCATCACTCCTACGAATGATTATTCAGTTATACTCATTACTTCCCGTTACTATAAACTTTAACCTTTAAATAACGTGTTTAAAAGCCCAGTGGAAAATGTCCTTTCTTTAATAGTGCAATTATCATTCTCCCCAGACTACACAGACGGCTCCAAATTCCTATGATGTTCTGGGCATCGCAATGTTTCGGCAAACGGATACTCCGGCCCTTAGTAACCGTACCAACCCTCCTGCGGAACTTTCACCAGTATGAAAAGACAAACATTCAGCCCTTTTCTTACTCCCTCCCTTCCGAAAAATACAAAAAAACGCCAGAGGTAACACATTTTAGTAATTATCAATCAACTAAGTGTCCTATTACTTTATTTGTGCTTAGGAATTATATTTCATGATCAACGTAACCAGCCCTTAGGATTTGAGTAAACAAGTGCATTTAAAGATGTTCGATTTTAAGGGAAGCTGCAAGGTTCTTTCAGAAGGACTTCTTTTCTTTCAAATAGTTATAGAAGTGAGTATTAACATGGTTTCACTGGAATTTATCACAAGATCTCCAGAGGCAACTATAAAGAATATATATGTATTTTACATGGTATCTCTCAAAGCTTCAAGCCTTAAGAGGTTATAGTCACTAGTGCTTCGTTTTATGGTAGATGAATGTTAGAGCCTATAACCTTTGGTGATTCCGACACCCAATGGCATTTACTTAGGCTCCTTAAAGTAGACTGATATGTTTAGATTCGTTGTGTTTTAACAGGGATTTTCGTGCAAGCGTTTCCCTTGTAAACAATCATGAGCGAAAGGTACATAAACCACTGATCAGTGTAAATAAAGAAGTTGTGAAGACAAAATAACATTAATGTTTGAGTATGAGTGAAACTATCGGCCAACCTGAAAAACCTAAAATCCATGCGGTGTTTCAACCTATCGTTGACAGAAATTTAATTAAGCGATTCATATTATAAGTGAATTTCTAGATACACTGTAGCTGGCCATATAACTGTTTATATTTGTGATGCATTTTAAATGCTGTGTAGATGTAGAGCCATGCAACCATGAGTTCATGCTTAGATCTTATTAATTACACTTGATGCAACTTACCTTTTATACTTCTATTATTTGTATTGTTCTAAATATTTGTATTGACGTATCCAATGTCATTGTATTGACTTAACGGATGAATAAAGCTACTTCGGATGAAGAAAGCTGTGCAGCGTGAATGTGAAGTTTTGCTGTGGGGAGACGTTCCTCAATCAGCTTACAGTGATGAGTGATGCTAACATGAAAGAGAATAAATAAAGACAAATACTAAGGTCTTGTGTAAGTAGCTGTATTAATGGTAATAATTTGAGGAAAAAGAAAGAAAAAAGGCTGAATTTGAAATAAGATCAGAAAGACATAGAATTTTTTTTAAACTAAATGTTACCTCAGGTTCTCAGTTGTAGGATTCAGATATGTTTCCCCACTTCACCCTTAAGTATTGATAAAGAAACCTATGACTTATGTTCATTGTTTGTCAAAGCAGACTGATAAACTTCATGTAATTATCATGGTGAGATATTCTAAGGGTACTCCTTTTAAACCAGCAAGTTTTTCCATCAGTTATTGAACTTTCAATTCAGCCGCCAGCACATAACTCAAATACATCCCTTGATGATATTCATTATGTATCGCAGACATGACTAATGACAAAGATTACACTAATCGTTATATCAAGTTCTGTTTACAGATCACAGCACAAAGAAATCTACAATCTGCAACCCCCTCCCCCGTTTTCTTTTGCTATAACTTATAATTACCATGTTACAAAAGCACGCCTAAATTTGTTAGGGATTAATAAACAAGAGAAGACATAATTATTGGCAATTAACATTTCATTTATAGGATAACCCAATGCACTTTAATTTAACACTGTTGTTTTTAAAATCCAGTGACAGTAGAGTACATCATATCTTTAGATAACAGAATTGATATTGTTTATCGATATCTTTGGTCACACTTTTTTTGAGAAAAACAGAAAAGAAACATTATACCTCTTGTTTGAACAATTGGTGCTAAACCAACAAATGTCAGTTAGTTCTGCTATATTTATGTAAAAAGATAAAGTCATAGGATATCCTTATAGATTGTGAAATACTTGATTGTATCAATGTGACATTAATCACCATGTATTATGAAAGTATGTTATGTAACTAGAAACAGTTACTCCAGTAGCATCAACAAGATTAATTCTAACAAAATAGAAAGCCATCGTTAACTCTGATATTTGACTGATTTTATGACAACAGCAGACATTTGTTAGGCGTATGTCTAATCAAGTATATAGATCCTATTATGTTAAGTGATTAGACATAATTTTTGTAAACAATGTCCTATAATTCATATCCAGCACTACTTATTATCAAACATGCTAAATTGTAGTAAATATTGTTGATGATAATGTTTATTTCAATTGTATGATGTTTTATGGATAATACGTGTAATTTGTTTCAAGTTTATCACTATTGTGTGAACAACCATATCTAAATGGAACATCTATGCAGTTTCCATAATTTATTTGTTTATGTCACCCAGCCATAAGTCAAGCATAAAACTTCATTTTTGCTTACTCTATAAATTTTAACCAAAAGTTTATTTTCTTCTTCCCCTAAAACTAATTAATGGTTCCACATAATTTCATACATGTTCCATTTATGTTAATTATATATAACCATAATTTGTAACTAGATATAAGAAATATTCATTTTGTAATGTGATACCTGAAAAGCCCTTCCATTTCCTTATCTCCCCATTAACTTCAATCCATCCTCAACCCCATAGAAATATTCTTGTGCATCAATCCTAACACCAGATCATTTGTTTTTATGTTGCGGTATGGATGAACAAACATATCGAAGCATCAGGAAATACCATCACCATAAGGAGAAAGCAGAGGAGACACCACAGAGGGCAGGGACCCTAGCAGTTACTCTTTCCTGGGAGAAGCAGGGGCACCCCAGATGACCAAGTATCACATTAGGAGTGACGCCCAAGACTACCCCCGTCTGGAAAGTCACCCAATCTTTCCAGAGGACTGCCTCAACTTCATGGACTTATGGCTATCGCTGTGAAACCCTGGGTAAAAGATGAAGCAACTCTACCCAGCAAACTTTTTCAGTGGTTTAAGTAAAATAACTTATAAGTCACTCTTTTGTGTTCTCATTGACTCAGCTGCAAGAACTCAGACCCAGCTGAGGTAGGCGAGTGTAAGCTAAGTGGAATATTCTAAAAAACTATAAACTCCACTTTCAAACTTTTCATCAGCTTTTCAGTACAGGCTTTTCTAAGCAATTCCAAGGAGCACAGTACACTTAAACGTGTTCTTCATCCGCTTCCCTGCTTTAAAACACTAAGTACGAATATCAAGCTGAAGCAGGAAGCAAAGGCAATTTATTTTCCTTCTTTCTTTGAAAGCCACAACTTAAAAATTTACAATACTTGTGACAGCTAGGTCCATGTTAGACTAACTTAAAGCACTAATTCTAAACCCGCAGTGACCATGTGTTGTGAAGTGTCTCCCAAAACTATATGACATAACTCATACTGGTGGAACAGTGTATTTCTATAGAACTATGCACTTCATTCAACATGGGATACCTCAAAAACAATCCGCATTAACCCATTACCATTTCCTGTCCTCTAATTTTCTTTCACAGGTGTTACACTTATGACTCTTCAGAAAAAAATTAGGTATATGTAAATATTTGTATTTTTCCACCTGGCAGGTATGCTTGGTTGCCTGTGTGTCCAGCACAATATTTTGTAAGTGTAAATTATTCTTGTATGTATTCTCCACCTAAAAATGTGTATCTGATCTCTAAATGTTACCAGTCGTTTGAATTTGCTGGAACTTGTATAGAAATCTGAAAGCCACAACATTTTTTCTGACATTGAAATGGAGGTTTAAATACAAATGTTTCCAAAATTAAATAGAGGGTCACTGTAAATAATTCTCGGGTTTCGTGATTTGTTCATCTTCTTTTTTTTTGGAGAATGTGCAATATATACCATTTTTATTGTTGTAGTAATGGTTAGACAAATGGTCCAAGTTCTGTTATACATCAACTGTAGAATATATGTTACCACCAGTTGGCAGTAATAGCAGTGTTTAACAAATTGGGGGTTAGCTGTAAGGAGAACGCTTTTTATAGTTTTGAATATCATCAACACCAATTCATTACAAAAGTCCAGTGCCATTTTCAGGCAAAATACGGGAAGGAGCCCCCTTCCGACAACTATATTTGCAGATGGTACACACAATTTCTGGATACTTGTTTTGGCAAAGAGAAAAGCAGTGCTTGTCCTGCTGTGTCAGAAGCGGATATGAATCAGATTTGGAACGTTTATCTCTGTAATTCTAATAAATCAACTATGAGATGTAGCAAGTTCCTCAAACCACAGTATGGCAAGTTACGAAGGTGCCTAAAGGTAGTTCATATTTAAAGTATAGACTTGAAAGAATCGTAGGGACAGTGAAGCACAAATTAGCACTGACACACTGCTTCACTCACACTGTTTATTCACAGGACATGTTTCAAGAGCTCTTGCTCCTATCATCAGCTGGTACTCGATTAGTGCAAGTTGTAGTGGTTTCCTCTTTCTCCATATTGTCAATAGATGGTGTGATGTACTTGTCAAAGATGTCCGGTGGTGGAGTTTCAAAATTCATGACTCTATGACGATTTTTGTTAATGAAGACTTTTTCCCATACAGAAAGGTCTATGGGGTGATTAACATATTTTATTAGAGATGTTTCTAAGTTGAAGTCCTGTTTAGTATTCAAAAAATGAAAAGCCACTGCTGATTTTTCTGTTTCACCATTTTTAAAGTTTCTTATATGTTCTTTAGTTCTGATATTAATATTTATTTTTGTTTTTCCTATATAAATTTTAGGGCAAGTTTCACATTTGATCTCATAGATTCCTGGTTTTTCTTTGGCAGTGATTGAATTTTTAGGTGGGCCTTTTAACAAATTTCTGATATTAAACCTATTTTGAGGTGCAAGATTTATGTTATCTTTTGAGAAGGTTTTTTGGAATTTATTATAGGCTGATGGATGGAAGGTGAATTTTTTAAAAAGTTTTTTCTCTTTTTCTCCTGTAGGTTCTAGGGTGGTGGTTTCTTTAATTTTCTTAGCTTTGTTGAGTCTGTTAACTGTTTTGTCTACTAAATTTGGGTTGAAACCGTTGGATATAGCTACACATTTATATTTTTTTATTTATTTATTTTGATATACCCTGTATTATATTCCCAAGTCATTACAGTTGAGCTTTAGAGAAACAATATCCAATAAAATGACAACAAACTCTTAAGTTCTGAATTACTTAGTCTTGAGCACAAAATAATTAGGAATATTTTCTGATTTAGCTATGATATTTGACAACTTCGTGTTATCATAGTTAGCATTTTACGGTTTCAATGAGTTCTCTATAAATTAGTTCAAATCTTTCTTGAACAAAATACAGAAAACCAGGATAAATGGTTATCATTCGGAACCAGATCCTACTACTACAGATGTCTCACAAGTGTCTATACTTAATTCATTCTTATTTTTAATATTACAATTCATTTTTTCAGAATTGATTTGAATTGAATTGATTGATTGATTATGATAATATAAACCTTTTTTCAATTTAAAACAAAGCGTAAATAGATAATGGAATAAAACATCAGATATGACAAGTATCTGATGGAAAATTTCTTGGGCACAAAACATACAAAGAGCTTTATTGGAGAAAACAAATAAGAGCCATCAAAGCTTAGCTCAGCTTGCTCTGCTTAAAGGAACTTAAAAATGTGATTAATCAGAATGCTTTAAGAGCAGCATACTTTGTATATTGTCAGTCATGTTATAATGTAGAATTATCCTTTGGAGTAACTCAGTACACAGCAGACAGGTGTTCATATTACAAAAAAAAAGGGTCACAAATTGAGTTGATATGGGCACGCCTTAAACATGGCGTAAGAAAGCGGAATGTAACTCCTTCTGTAAGTGACAGTGTGTGCAAAATGTTGAGATGTGTACCACATATAGATTTGAGTGTATGGGAAGGATGTGTTCAGTACACCATGCAGCAAGAACGAAAATTTCAACTGCGGGATGTTTCACACGACAATGCTTCGTTCGTTTTACACGTTAGTGAAAGTGGCAGTGACAGTGAGGAAGGCGAAAACAGACCGTAATGTGAGTAAAATGTATACTTTGATATTATTAGCATAGTGCAGTTGCACTTAAGAACCTTGCTAATCTTATTGTTACTTGGTAAACATTCTAAGAAATAAATGTCAATGTTTGCAATGCTGACAAGTTAAAGAAAACGCGACAACGTTGTTTTCTCCACACCGAGCAGGTCGACACATCTTATCTCTGCGTAACAGAATATCTATACCTTATCGCATCCTTTGACGCCGCCATGGTAACCGTTCGAGTAGGGCTATGTTGGAAAAGGCGTTGGCTATCATTTGTCATGCTGGATCTGCCAAGACAGGGTTCCTGCCAGAAAGCAAATGGATTTTTCTCTCCAAAAGTACCTCTGACTATCACGAAGAGATGACAGTTGATACATTTAAAGAATCGTTTCACAACAGATTCTTAAATTATTTAGAAGAGGGAAGCATTATTATAATGGATAATGCACCGTATCATAAAGTTATTGCACATAAAATACCAAATTCGGTCAGCAGGTAGAACGAAATTGTTGGATGGTTACAAAAAAGAGGGGTTGAATTTTCGGAAACAGAAACTAAAAATGAGTTATTGCAAAGAGTACTTACGTTTAAAAACAAGGAGAAAGTGCATCAGATGTATCAACTTGCAATTGAAATGGGAAACCAGGTAATACGCCTTCCACCTTACCATTGCCAATATAATCCAATTGAGTTGGTGTGGGCTCAAGTAAAAAGGAGGGTTGCAAGCAGAAATAATGCTTTTAAACTGATGGATGTTGAACGACTTGTTCACGAAGAAATTGATAAGGTAGCACAACAGGACTGGGAAAGCTGTGTAAGGCATGCAGAAAACCTTCAAGAAGACGATTTTAAGAAAGAAATAGCACGGGATGAGATTTTGGAACCTATAATCATAAATATGATAAAGAGGGATATGGATGAGCTACTGGCAGTTCCATTGGATTAGAAAAACAGTGAGTTCATAAACTATAGTTATAGTTTAAATTTAATTTGAAGGGAGTCGATTAATGACACTAAACAATACTAACTTTTAAATTTTTCTGGAACATGTTTCAGAGACTTCACCTGTATCCTCAGCCGGCCATCGACTGAGGATAGAGGCAAAGGCTCTGAAACATGTTCCAGAAAAATTTAAAGGTAAGTATTGTTTAGTGTCATTAATCGACTCCCTTTAAATTTAATTTATCATAACACTGTTTTCAACACTTCCAAGAAAGGAATTGTATAGTTATAGTATTTAAAAATATACATAATTTGCAAAAACGCTTTTTCCAATTTTGATTTTGGAAAATGCGTCATTGTAAAAGTTTGGAAAGTTTAATTTGGTTACCCTTATGTCTGTGCCAAGTAGACCTGCATGTTGTATGATTGTGCGAGAGAGACAGAGTGAAATATAAAAAGAGTGGGGTAACAATCTGGCAACGCAGAGTGTGATACAGCATCTGATTAGCTGGACTCCAGATCTCTTCCCAATTGAAACATATAATAGGTAACTGTTCTAGTGGAATATTGCTTACCACTCCTTTCTCAACTTCTTCACGGTAACAATGATAGTTGTAGTTGACAGTTGACAATTATGTTAACAATTAGTAGTTTATTACCATTACCATTATTATCATTATTATTACTAAGCTTTTAAATTAAAAGGAATTGTGGCAAAGGTATCGGAGTGGCAAAATTCTTTCGTAGTTGAACGTTTCTCTGTATTCAGTTATTAACCTTACTATGTAGTATTTCTGTTTACAGTATCACTAGTTTATAATAAGAAATAGAAAATCCATAGGAAACATTTCTCTGTATTCGTATATTTCAGAGCAACAACTTGTTTCTGTGACGCTATTCCTTACCAACAAAACTGTACGCCGTTAAAGTGCACCTTTACCCAGTATGTTTATTTAATTTTCCTGCAATCCATGTTCTTAATTTGTTATTCAAAACCGCATGTCACATATTCTACATATAGCATGGTTTACTGCATTCATGACATCATTTGTTGGTTGTGTTACAGGTTTCTCAACTGCTAACAGTTACCGCATACACAGTTACTCAGGTAATATTAACATCTTTTAAATGCATATTATTTTAACATAATTGGTAACAGTATCTTGTCTGATGTACTTACAGACTGATATATGTTGCAAATTTTCCAATTTCAATTGCCAACAAAGCGTTCTGTTTAGCTAAGTGCTTGAGTAAATAAAGTAAATGACTTAGAACATAGTGATCCACAGTAAATCATTGGAAAATGAAATTTGTATATTTAATCCTGGATTGGACTTAAATTACTATGAGTTTGTGAGAGCCTCAATCCTAAGTTTTGTGTTTAGCGTATTATACATAGAGAGGTCCATCCCCAAACATATACATTACAATGGTTCTTGTTTACATGGAGAGAGTTGAGACAACTTTATCTGTGGTTTTATGTAAGTGAACAGCAAGGCTGTGACAGAGACAGCTGATGCTAAATGTGACATTCTTAAACTCTCAATATATTGCCAATTATAAATATACAGAGCAGAAATTCTTTCTTCTTTTTCTTTTTATTTGCCGGTTCATCCTATACTGTTAAGCTCTACACAGTTAATATACTTGACCAGGTTTCTCATTGACAACAATACAGCCATTGCTGATTTGAATGTAAAAAAGTTAATTCTGTTGAATGTCTCTTGATGTTTTTATGAGATATATTGTTACAACTACAGTACTTGGCATTGTTGTAGATCAAAAGTCTAGGTGCAATTTCTAACCCCAAATTGTTGCCTGGTTGAGTTACGTTGCATAGCTTTATGAAATGTTATTGATCTGATTGAAGGATGTTTTTTATTGGATATGTAAATGTTTGAATGTTTCAGTAGTGCCTTCTGTATAGAGGCATTGCACAAATCTAACATTCAACTTCAAACCATGCAGCTGGATAGCTAGGCGCAGCTCTGGAAAAACTGATTAGGTGACTCAGAAAATCGGATAAGCTAAATTTGCAAAATCTTTATTACTGTCATATGATCAATGCGACAATTTTAAAGTAGGCTAAAGATCGTGTATGAAATCGTAATAGAGACGAAATTAAGCGGCTGATAAACTTCGAGTGGGAGGGAAAACAGAAAACAAAATTTACATACTGCAATAAAAAACAAAAGAAAGGCGCTACTGCTCACTGCTTCACTTACTAGATAATTAAAATAAGACTCACCTTACTGCTTATATATAAATTTATTTTGTCTGTTTTTCGTCCTCATGAAAGCAACTATAATGTCTTCGTAGAAGGCCGAGTATGTCCTTGTGAATAGAAGTAGTAGCCAACCATGTTAATCTGCTATTGCCCAAGCTGTTTATGATGTAATTTTTTAATCCCTTTATGCATGAAAGACTTCGTTCAACAGAACAACTAGTGGACGGTATTCTAAGAACAAGGCTAAACAGTTTGTATGCATCACTAAATGAGTCATCCGTATTATCTATTAAAGACTTCAATGATGCTTGAGGATTTACACCTTATCTTGGTAAAGTAATTTAAGTTCCATCCTTAGTCTTCCCAATAGCTGTTTTGGGTATCAGAACTTTATATTACTGAAGCTTTGAAAGGGAATATTTTGGAGCATTTTTGAAATGTTGAACTGTCAGCAAACTTTAGAAATTTTAAATTGTTGTTTTCAAATACTAGGCTTTGGCAATGAAGCCATTAGCTCTCTTGCTCTCCAATATTTCTGTGTAGTGGATCCAGCAGGTGGGGCTTCATAGGTTAAAAGATCTTCAGTCATTTCCTCTTCTTCCTTGCACAGAGTGCAATTTGGACTTGTATAAATTCCTATTCTGTGTAAGTGTCTGGCCAAATAATCATGTTCTGTAAGTAATCCAAAATTTGCTACTGCAGCTTTACGGGGTATTTCTGGAATAATTTCTTGATTTTGAATTAAAATGTTCCATCTTTTATCTTTGGCTTTGTTAGATATTGATTGGTTTTGTTTGTTTTTATATTTCCTTTTGATTAATCTTTTTATGCATGTAAAGGGTAAGTTTTTACTTTTGTTCTGAATTAAATTTTCACCTTTTTTGGCAAGAAAATCACCTGATTCATTTCCAGGAGTTCCACAATGTACAGGTATCCACTGTAATATAATTCTTTTCTGTAGTTTTTGAAGTTGTTGGATCATTTTGTGATATTCTTTAATTTGGATTGACCTCATTTTATATGAACTTATTGCACATAATGCTGCTTCAGAATCAGAAAGTATGTCAGCATTTTTGAATTTGTCTATCCTGTATAGAAGATGTTGGAGTGAAATATGAATAGCTGTTACTTCTGCATATAAATTTGTTGTATGGTATCCTGCTGGTTGATAGAATAAGAACAGTGCACACTTAATTCCTGCTCCTGAGTTTTTGTCCAAGTTAGATCCATCTGTGTAAATATGTAACCATTCTTCAGGTGGGTATCTATTGTTCACAGTTTCTAATGCTTGTGCTTTTAGTACAGGTTTGGAAGTTTCAGATTTTGTAACAATTTCTTCTAAATCTAATGAAATATTAATTGGTTCAAAGGTCAGTGGGCTTTCTTTGATTAATATGTTTTCTTTAGAATAAGGGAGATTCAGATCTGTTTTTAATTCCATAACTCTGTGTAGGAAACTTGGTTGTGTTTTCAACTTGATTGGTTGTAGTAGTCTTTTCTCACATTTTTTTGTTTTAAACCGCAACATTTTTTCATGTTGCATTAGTGCCCGCTCCTCTAAAGTTAGATGTATTGCATAGTTCCGAGTTAAGGCTTGCATTGCTGTGATTGGACTTAATTTTGCTGCACCGGTTATTAGTCACAGGGCCTGATTTTGGCATACTTCTAGGTGATTTATGTTAGAACTGTTTGCTGTAATTATTACCTCTGCATTATAGAGAAGTATTGGCTTGATGAATGTTTTGTATGTGGTGTTCAGTGTCTCCCGACTACTGCCCCACTTGACTCCAGCTATTTATTTCAAAATTGAAAACTTTTTTGTTGATTTGTTTACTATTGCTTCAATATGATGTCTCCAAGATAATTTTGAATCAAAAATTGTTCCTAAATATTTTGTTTTATGTTTGTTTGAGGTTTGTTGTTTTGAACTGCAGATTTAGTTTAGGGATTTTATTTTTTAAGCTAAATATTTGGAATGTTGTTTTATCAGTATTTATTTTCATCAACTTGTTGTCAGTCCACTTTTCCAATAGCATCAGAGCCTTTCCATTGAAGTTTTGGATTTCTCTATTTGTGGAGAAGATGTCCTCATGATCATGTCATCTGCAAAAAGAGCTGTCTTTATTTCTGTTTGATACAGCCGCGGGAAGATCATTGACGTAGATGTTGAACAAGGTTGTACTTTGTACTGCACTTTGTGGTAGGCCCATTTTCATTTGTCGGAATTTGGATGTATTGTCAATGTATTTTCTAGCACAGAAACGTTGAGAGAGAAACTGGGTGATCCAATTTAATATGTTATCTTGAATGCCTAGATTTGAAAGTTTCTGAAGAAATTTATGTCTGCATACTGAATGGTATGCTTTTTAAAAATCAATGAAAACGAAATTTTAAATTTAGCATGGCTTAAATTCATTCATTAATTTTGGTAGTATGTAATGCATTTTTCATAAAATAGGGACTTCAAGTTTTGTTTGTACTGATCTAAGGAGAAGATTTCACATTTCAAATGGGGCTCTTTCTTTAAATGAAGTTGACTCAATAAATTGTTTGAAAGATTTATTGTTTTTCTTTCTGTTTAAAACGTCTATTGTATTGTGAGTAATATTTGCAGAGTCCTATATCTAATGATGTCTTCTGCAATACACTGAATAAAATATATGTTCTATCAGAAATGTCTTTAAAAACTAGAGACAGGAAGACAAATTCAAAGATACTAAACTCATTTAAGAACTGCTCAGCCCGACAAATACTTGTTCAATCATCAGTTTTCATTGTATGTTTAAATACCCACATCATTCCGTCCCATTCTTCTACTATTACCTTTAAGGTCTCAGTAACCAAGGACCACCTGGTGTCTGATCCTGTAGGTATACACCTTCCAATCTCGGTACCAGCAACATAAGACCATTGGCTAGAATGGGAGAAGAAACCTGGTATACCACTCACGTTTTAAAAAAAGGCGGCATTTCTGTATTCTGTTACAGCTTTGTTGCAGAACTAGTGTAAATCTATGAGCAAAACCCTGAACGAAAGATTGCTTAGGGTGCTATATCTTTCACTTGTTTTTGGTGACCATTTAAATGCCCAGCCATAACAGCAGCTCCATTCATAGCACTGTCTCACAAGTTTAGATTATAATGAAGCTCTGATAATGAATCATCAAGGGCATGATAAAATAGGTCTGAAGTACGACCTTCACTAACATCACAGAAGCCCAGAAATCTTTCGACTGCATTTCCCCATGAATTGACATATCGCAAAATTAAAGAGCATTGCGATTTTTGTGATATGGCAGTAGCGTCTTCTCCCTGAACCGAGAAAAATTCTCTTTAATTTCATCATTAATAGAGCCTCTTATATAATCCAATATGCACTTTGTAATTTCAGTTTGTGTATTGTTTTTGAATGCTCTGCAAAACTGTTTATTATGCTGTAATAGTGGTTTTGAAATTCGATGGGGCTTACCTCTATATATGAATCCAAAAGTTCCTTAAAGATATCTTTATGTAAGTAGTCCTCACTTTCATTATGTCCACGAAATGCCAGTTCTTGTCTACCTAAAAATAAAGCAGCCTCAATGAGATATTGCATGAAAGGCTGTTAAACTTAACATTCTCATTTTATTTTACAATATATAGACGTGAGCTTTCCTGAAGGCCGGCTGTAATTTTTTTTAGTGTTTTTTACAGCTTCATCAATGTCACACAATTTAGTAATTTAAACCTAATCCAGCAGTAAATATACAAATTTCAGTTCCTAGTGGTTCACTATGGATCACTATGTTCTGAAAGTCTGGGTTAGTCATTTACTTATTTTGAGGTTAAAGAACTTAGCTAAACACAACGCTTTGTTGGCAATTGAAATGGGAAAATTTACCATATTTATCAGTTTGTAAGTATTATATGCATGTGATAAGAAGAATGATTGGGTTCCAAATCCTCATTCGGTAAGTTCCGTTTAACTCTGTACACATAGATGACAACTTTGAAACTTGGAATGCGCTATACGCTGACATCTAGTGGCTAATATGCTAAGCTTTATCATGTCCGTCATATGTCGTTTTGATCAATTTCGAGGTTAATTAGCTAACCAGTTGCAACAATCGTATGCTAGAATTAGATTTTTAGTTCGTCCTTGGCAACATATACATGTTATGAGACACATCAAAATGTATAAATACAGTTTATATATAAAGTCAAATTGATTACATAAAATATACAAAGTAAGCAGCTTCTCCATGGTTTCATATTTACTACAAGAAATGTCATAATATAAATATTACAAGTTTGTGAATCTACTATGCTCACAGTGATCATTTACATGGTTATAGTTCTAAAAATTCATTAACTGTATAAAAACAGTGTGCATGCAAAAATTTCTTCACCTTATTCTTAAAGTGTTTTAATGATACAGCTTGTTTAAATGAAGTATGAAGTTTATAATATAACATTATCACTTTGTAGTTAAAGCCTCCATCATAAAGGCTCGTTTGAACTGCCAGTTTAACCTTGTTACGAGTGTGGTGGTAATGTACATCAGCATTTACTTGAAAATGATTCATATATGTATGGAAATTTGTGGATGTTATGGGTCGCGAAAAGGGACACATTATTATTTGTCTACCTCCATATAACTGTGATCTGAATGCAATTGAGCTGACGTCAGCAACACTAAGGAATGTTTTCAGAGAATGCAATGTTATTTGTAATATCTTCACTTACCTTACACACTCTTTTGCTGAATTGTGTCTTTCAAGGTTGACCACACTGGTGAAACAAAACAGCGTTAGCTCTCACTTCTTCCCCTCTGCCCGCACCACACCGTAAATCCAGTGCTCCACTTATCTTGTGCGTGCTATACATAAGACAAGACACTGTTACCAACAAAGGTAAAATAATATGTATTTAAAAGATATTAATATTACATGAGTAACTGTGTATGCGGAAACCATTAGCAGTTGAGAAACCGACAAACTAAAGCCAGGAAGTATGTAAACCATGCTATATGTAGAAAATTGGACATTCAGGGTTTAGAATGACAAAATAAGAACATGAATTGCAGGGAAATCAAATAAAAGTATTGGGTAACGGTTGACTTTAACGGCATACAGTTATGTTGGTAAGGAATAACGTCACGGAAACAAGTTGTTGCTCTGAAATATATGAATACCAAGAAAAGTTTCCAACACATTTTCTATTACTTATTATAAACTTGTGATACTGTAACAGAAATACTGCATAGTAAGCATAATTCCTGAATACAGGGAAATGTTTAACTAGGAAAGAAATTTACCATTCTGAAACCTTTGTGCAACAATTCCTTTTAGCTTTTAAATAATAATAACTAATAATAAACTGCAAATCCCAAAAACAACAACGCTGATGATAATCACTACCAATTTTCTATCATTGTTATCGCGTAACTGTCGAGACTAGAGTGGGTAAGCAATGATCCACTGACACAGTTTCGTCACCTCAATATCCCTATTAATAGATATTACTGTATCGCTAGTTTACTTACGTAGTGTTCGTATTTTCCGCGATAGCGTGCTTTGTATGTTGGCAACGCTTGAGTCATAAAGTCACGCCCGCCATATTGCTACGCCGTTAAAGTACATCTTTACGAAGTACTGTTATATCACGTCTGGGAAAACAAGATATTCTACATTTGTTAACTTTCGCACATCCACTAAAAACTTGTTAAATACGAGAGTAGCTGTTGTACCTGACCTTTATGGACGTAATCCATGTGACCCTGACCATTACAACTCTACCAGAGACGGCAATGCGGACAGAGTTAAATACGTCACAATGCTTTACGCTACATTGGAAAGCAAAATTTAATTTAAAATACTGAGATTTCATTCTTCCAACATTCACTGAAACATGGGCATGTCAGAAGAAACTTCTCACAAGATTTATGAAACTCGTTCAGGACAATGAGGCTAACACAATCAGTTTGTTTCGTTCAATTTTTCACTTCATACACAAAACAACTTTAACTAATCAACATAAATTATTATAACTACCACCGCCATACATCAAAACATGCCTATTTTATCACACCACCAAACATTTAACATCAGTAATTATTCTAACCTCAAGTTGGAGGCAGATTACTCAGCCAAAAACATTACAAATTTGAATGGCCGTACTTATTGATGCGTATTACCTCACACTATTGATATTTTCCACATCTATATTTTCTTCTTCTTTACTGAGTGTAGCCTACTTTGTTGTGTTAAATTATCATTGCAAAAGCAGTTTACCCTGATGTACACAGACTAAATTAAAACAACTTCCGGCTTGATCACTGAAGTTAAATTTGTAGGTTTATGTGCTAACAATGCTAACTGCAATTTTGCAGAAGTAGTAAAGATAAAAACAACGTTTACACTAATAGAAATTAAATTGTTATTTTACACCAGTCGTGTGTAGGCCTAATTCTGTACAGGATGAGGCGGGATAAAAAATGCAATGCCATAGCCGGGATTTGACTTACGTGTTGTAAGTTTACATTTCCGACATTCACTGAAACATGCAAATGCTAAAATTAAGATATGAGGTAATTTGTTCTAACGAGATGTTTTAAACTAATTAAGGACAATTACATAAGACAATAAGTAATTTTTCTAACCTGAAACAGAACTTCGGATACAGACCACACAGCCAAGATTTATACTTATTTTCTTCTTGATTTACAGCAATATGTAATCACGCGGTCAGTTTGATCATTTCACGGCCTTGTAAATCACATAGTCAACGACCTCTGGTGAAGATGCCTAGCCCGAAGAATTGTACTTACTTGAGTTGTGAGCCAACCTTATCATAAAATAATGTTCTACTAGCAGAAATAGCTGTGGGAGGATTAACAGATATAGCTTCTTGTATATTGACAGGTATGATATCTGTTTGTTCATTCGTTGGATAACAGCCGAGAGCAAAGCTCAGGAATATTGTACACGTTACACATTTATGGCGAAATAGTACTTTCATCATATTAGAATTTAGCTTCTTATTTGTTATCCAAAGGGGATTTGCAGCTGCAAGATCCTACATATGAGGATTACACAGTGTAATTTTTCTTTCAAAGTTCATCTGTTTTAAGGCGGGTGCGTGGATTGTAGGATTCCAAAGTGAAAACATTTACACCGAAGTTAATTTGTTTATCTTACTAACTTTCATTTTTGGACTCCATTCTTTGTTTTGCTAGATTTGCACTAGATGAGTGTAGTGTGGTGTGATGATTGTTAAATGTTGCTGGTTGCTTCAGACTTAATCTGGGTAGTGGCAGTCGTTAATTCCGAGGGTTTGCACGTTAATATTACATTGGAGAAACTAGCTGCTGTGCGGTCATTACTGACGTCACAAAACCGTACAAATCTTTCTTCAACTCGTCCCTCTGGTGTGACGCAAAGAGGAACAGTTGGTAGTTGGGATTTACTTGATACATCAGTGGTTTCGTCTATGTTGACTGATACAAAACTTTTCTCACTCACTTAATTCTTATTTCATTAATCAAAACAACATCATTCAATAATGTAATTTTCAATCACATTTGACGTTCCTGAAAAACAATTTAATTCGAAGTTGTTTCACTAACTAATTTTTTGAATAATTAGGTGTAAGAATTCTACATAGTTACCTTTGTTATCTGAATTTCTGGACTCGTTTTAGCCCTAAATGGGATTCCTTGCTCAATTTTGACATCTTTACCATTCTTTTTAACTTAGTTCTTAAATGTGTCACTCAAAGAAGTGTCAATTCTTGTTTTTCCAAACCTAACTAACATTACAATGGAAGGAATATTAGTTTATGAATTTTCATTATGAATTCTCAAGATATTCATACTGCTGATGCCATCTGTCGTCCACACATTCTTTTCGTTAGCCAAAACCAGACATGACCAACAAAATAGTTTCAACAATTTGTCACAACCACTCAGCCAAGGAAACTCGTTATACCAACAGATTCTAAAATATCTAAAAATGTCAGTGGGATTTACATTTTAAAGGTCTAAGAGCCAGAGTAGGCCGTACTGTTGAAATTATATGACATTTTCACAAAAAAAAATGCAAAGTCAAGGACGAATTTAAAAGCTCTTTGATCACTGTATCACAGTCACTTTTACGCACAATTTATGATGTCATTCTTCTTATTGTACTTTTAACATTAGTTCATTCACAATGTTATTGTTATAATGAAGAATTAACACTGAAACTCAAGTTTGGCCTTTTCACTGCAGTAATAACTATCGTGCTATAAAGAAGTAACAGAAGTCTCTTCCCACACAAATCTGTAAGCTCTAAGTTTGCTGGTGAGTGCCATTGGCAAAATAGCGAGCTATTTAGAACTGCAGGATGCTAGACGACTGGCCTCAGGGAATCTGTCACAAATTAACGCAATTGAAATCTGAAAGTGATATCGCTTGGACTTTCCATTATTCTTTGAACATAAATTAATATGAAATTTGTATATTCATTAATCAGCTAGCAGCAGAGGCAACAATAACGCCACGTTACTTTAAGTGTAATAAATGTGTAAAATGTCATGTCATTGGTATTTGCCATTTCTAATGTCCACAATGTCCGCTGTGTTGTTTGATTATTTGTCAGATCCCACTGAGAGCAAAGCTGAGAGACACTAAACACATCTTACGTTTATTGTACATTCATCAGTAATATATCACCACCACAAGTACACTGGTACCTATAACTTTGTTTTTGTTTTAATCTTAATTTATGTAATAACACTGAACACTTGGTAACCTCCAAAATGTTGCGTATTAACTCAGAACATACATTACAGTAAGTCAATAATAATGTGAAACATAAAATTATGGTTGCATGCAATCTGACTTGTGTATTACAAATTTAATTGCTAAAAGGAATATTAAAGACTTTCTCTAGATCGTGTGCAGGGTGAGTATTTAGATTAATTTTAAAACTTTGGTGATGATAGAGTCAACCTGAAATATTCAGTGCCACAGCTGGGATTTGAACTATGGATCTCCTGTTGTCCATCCAGTCGTTCTTACCCATTGAGCTACCATGGCCAACATTAAGTTCTCCAATTGACTGATATATTTTCCTGGTAAACCACTATGGGCTGTCATATTTGAGATACACCGTTAGTGGCAACTTACTGTAGTAAGTACTGTAGTCCCAGGCTTCATCGTTAGGCTCTTATTATTTAAGCTAATTGATAGGAATTATTCATTTTTCTCTCCAGCCATTGAGATCCATGGTTCAAATCCTGGCCATGGCATTGAATTTTTCAAATTGACTCTATCTAATCCCTTAGCCTATGTATACTAGTGGGAACAAATGATTAATTTCCATTATTTAACTTAAATAACTTCAGTGAAGAATTTAGGATTAACTGGTATGATGGTTAATATAAATTTTTATTGCAGAGTTGTAATATTTGGAACAATTTCAAGTTGTGTGCTGGTCTTACACAGATTGCCTTAATTCTTCATTCTGTGGTCCTGTACAGCACGTGCTGTTGTTCAGTTATTATAATTATCTATAAGTTAGCTTAGTAGAGAATGTATGTACTCATCAGCAGGAGTAACAGTTGTCCATGTTTTAAATATAGGCCTCCAGGAATGATGGGCCCAACACCACAAGTAATACCTACAACACTTCTGGTAATATGAAAACTTGTTAGCTGTGTGCTGAATTAACACTGAAGATAATTCCATTTCCCAACTAGAATAAAAGTAGGCACAGTACGCTACTCTTAAAGTAGTTTGGTTAAGCAGATTAAGTGGTGGTGATTTGCCATAACTTTACCTACCAGAGCTCTTTTAACCATCAAGGTTTTGGTGTAGTCACCAAACAGCTGAGGATGAGATCGAATGATGTTGAAAACGTTTCAATAATACAACAACAAGTAAGTGAAGTTAGAGTGTAAACATAATGACTCATAAATCAAACTCAAATATGCAATTTGTATTTTGAATGGTTTGGAAACGTATTTGTTTTATCTGTGTGTATAAAAAGGCTGTTTTGTTTATGGTGCAGGATAATTTGGTTAGTGTTATGATTTGTTACATTTTCCAAATTCTCTATGGCATTTCCTATATTTATTACTGCTGTATCATCTGCGTACATTATGATTCTACTTTTTGGAGGATTAGGTATATGATGATTTGAAGTGGTCCTAAAATAGAACCCTGTGGAACTCCTTGTTATACTTCTATACTTTTTTAATAATGGTTTTTCAAGCATTGATTTGTTGAATGAGTTATTTTTACTTTCTTTGTTCTATTATTTAAATATGTTTTTATTAAATTCAATGCAATTCCTCTGATTCCGTAGTGATGCAACTTCTCTAGGAGTAATTTGTGATCTACGCAGTCAAAAGCTTTATACCTCGGCCGTTCTATCTGCGGCTCTGACATTTCTCGAGAGGGGGAAGCAGGCGGTTGCCAGTTCTTGAGCGGGAATTTCAAGCAGAGGAACAATGCGTATTTTAAATATTTCATGTATTTGCGTATTTCACGAACCAGTAGCCATATTATTATAACAGCGATAATAATAGGACTTACGAACACTAAACATCAGAGTTCACGCACGAAAATTATACCAAAGAAAGTTTTCACCAGCGCAAGCCGCTATTAAGCCACGTGGCTCAAACAAATTTAAGCTGGCAACACGGTGTTGGGTTCGGGAGCCACGCCTACCAGCTACAACGCTGATTGGCGCTATCAGACAGTTTTAGCTTCCTGACCACGACACCGGATGTACAGACTCCCAGTATCACCAACAGAAGCAGTTGGTGTGCGTGAAAGGTGTGAACGAAATATTTGAATAGAGTGATGTTGTAAAGAATATCTTGCATGATAATGAAATTACAAGTTGTATTTCAATGTTTTGAAGCTAATAGATTCCTATACTCTCATTATAAAGATAATTCTGATGATATGTTTTCAATTACTCATTATTATATGTTGGTACTAGTAACCTTCCCCCTCCACCTCGTGCAACCACTAAATGTCAGAGCCGTAGATACAGCGGCCGGACAGTAGTTAACTCTAAGAAAAAGCAGTTGTTGTGTACATGTTTATCCATATTATCTATTAGATAGTCTATTATTTCTGCTATAGCTTTAATAGTCGACATATTTTTTCTGAAACCATACTGAGCACTGTTTAGTATTTTGTATTTTTCTAAAGAGGATATGATTTTATTTACAATTATTTTCTCTAGCAGTGTCGATACCAGGGCTATTGAGCGGTAATTACTAGCTACTTCTTTACCTCCTTTCTTGTGTAAGGCCTTTACAACTGTTTTCTTTAGGGACGTTAGGAATATGCCTTCTCTTAAGGTTGAATTAATTAAATGAGTTAGCGGTTCTAGCAAGTATGGTGCACATTTTTTTAAAAGTTTTTAAGAGATTTCATCAAGTCCGGCTTAATTTTTATTTTTCATCTTATTTATAGTTTTTAAGACCTCTTCTTGTGATACATCACCAATATAAATTGTGTTGGCTATAGATTTTGTGTTAACTTATGATTGTTCATTTGTGTTTATGAAGGGGTTGACACGGTCCTGCTTTGGCAACATTTGTCTTCTGTTAAGTTACGATACCTAATTTAGTGTCTATATGAATGGAATGATAGAGTTCTGTATTATGGAAATTTAGTATGAGATTATGTTAGGTTATCTTGAGTGCATGTATCAAATTTTTGTTAAAGCTTAACATATTGTGACGTAGATGGTGAACTCGCATTGCCGATCGATAATGCGGACTGGTGGTGGCGGGGGGGGGGACGCAAGGGGTGGCACCTCCTCCTACGCCGCGAAGGTGCTCGAAGTCTCCAGAATGATTTCCCCCTCCATAATGGAAGAATCCAGAGGTTTCGGGGCGATCGATACAAGCAAGGCGACGGTTAGAGTAGTGGAGGATGTCGTGGTGTGAGGACGTGTAGTGAGTTGAGTGAGTGACCGTGAGCCGGGCGGACGTGTAGTCGAGTTGTACGGACGGGTAAAGACGAACTGGCAAAGTTGAATGGTGTAAATTAAATTGTAATTGTGTACGTGCATCGGAATGGTAACGGACAAACTGGTAAATTGTAATTGTGTACATTCAAGTGTAATTCTGTGTAATTGGCAAGAGTTTAACTGTAAGTCGGTGGAAATAAAGAACAGTTTTTGAGTTGTGTAATTGGACTTTTCATTTCACGAGCCCACAAAGTCACAACTGGTGTCAGGAGTGCGACATAACACAATGGAGGCAGCATTAGAAAAGATCTTAGCGGAACTGAAACAAGTGAAGACGGCCAATGACAACATCACCGGGAAGATGAACGAGTTAACAAAAACGGAAGCGGCAAATAACAGCCTGGCTGTGAACCTGGAAACTACAAATAACAACCTTACCGCCGAGTTGAAGGAAATGAAGACGGCAAATGAAAGCCTCGCTGCGAAGATGCAAACGGCAAACAACAACTTGGCCACGACAATGACCGCAAAGACAGCCGAACTGACCAAGGAAACGAGGGAGGCGAACGAGGTCCTCGCCGCCAAGTATGAGGAACGGTTGGCCGGCGTGAGGGATGACGTCACGAATCTGGGCAAGCGGACGGGTCAAGTAGACGACCGCCTTAATGATTTAGAGGAAAAGGCCGTTAACATCGCCAAACCCCTCACCCGCCTGACAGAGGAACACCGACCTTATGTGTGGACGGAGGACGCCGAAGACGCTTTCCAGCACCTGAAGGAAACCCTGTGCAGTGCTCCAATTTTGGGTTTCCCATAACTGGGTGGCGCCTTCATTGTGGACGCCGACGCTAGCGACCATTGCATTGGAGGTGTCCTATCGCAGATCCAGGACGGCCATGAGCGGGTGATAGCCTACTACAGCAAGACGCTATCCAAGGCAGAGAAGAACTACTGCGTCACCCGACGAGAATTATTGGCAGTAGTAAAGACCTTGGAGCACTTCCACAAGTACCTGTACGGTCAGCCATTCCACCTGAGGACTGACATTCCGCCCTAACCTGGCTATTGAGCTTTAAGAACCTGGAAGGCCAGACAGCACGTTGGGTCCAGAGGCTGCAGGAGTACGACTTCACCTCGGAACATCGTAGAGGGAAGAGCCACGGTAACGCTGACGCCATGTCCCGAAGACCCTGTCCAGAAGAGTGTGGCCAGTGCACAAGAGTGGAAGAGAAGGAGCATGCCGCAGCAGTCTGAGTAGTTGTGGCAGTGCCTGCTGAAGGCTGGGATAGCGCAGGCCTGAGGAGGGAGCAGGTGGCGGACGCAGGCTTGGGGCCACTCTTAAGGGAAGTGGAGGCAGGGACGAGACCAACCTGGGAGGACATTGCACCGAGGAGCGCCACCTACAAGTCGTACTGGGCCCAATGGGACTCGTTGAAGACCAGAGAGGGCGTGCTGTTCCGGGTATAGGAACCACCCGATGGGAAGACGCAGAGAGCACAGTTGGTACTTCCCCGTAGTAAGTAACGGAAGTCTTGGAAGAAGTGCACGCCGGTACTTCAGGAGGAAACCTGAGAGCGAACCGAACGATTGACAAACTACAGCAGCGCTACTACTGGCTGAGACTCCGAGCAGATGCTGGTGGTGCACCTGGACCGTCTAACCCGCTACGATGGTGCTGTTCGGGACGACCAGCCTTGAGGAGGGAGCAGTGTGACATAGACGGCGAACTCGTGTTGCCGATCGATAATGCGGACTGGTGGTGGCGGGGGGGACGCAAGGGGTGGCACCTCCTCCTACGGCGCGAAGGTGCTCCAAGTTTCCAGAATGATTTCCCCCTCCATAATGGAAGAATCCAGAGGTTTCGGGGCGATCGATACAAGCGAGGCGACGGTTAGTGTAGTGGAGGACGTCGGGGTGTGCGGACGTGTAGTGAGTTGAGTGAGTGACCGTGAGCCGGGCGGACGTGTAGTCGAGTTGAACGGACGGGTAAAGACGAACTGGCAAAGTTGAATGGTGTAAATTAAATTGTAAATGTGTACGTGCATCGGAACGGTAACGGACAAACTGGTAAATTGTAATTGTGTACATGCAACTGTAATTCTGTGTAATTGGCAAGAGTATAACTGTAAGTCGGTGGAAATGAACATTTTTTGAGTTGTGTAATTGGACTTTTCATTTCACGAGCCCACAAAGTCACAATATTGTTGTAGGACTTACATAGAAGCACATGTATTATTGGACAAAGCACTGAGCTGTATTCACCTTGACTGACCAGCGTACCATCGCGTTCTTATCTGGTGATTAGAAGAGTGAAATCATATAAGTTGCCATACAGTAAGTGACAAAACACAAATACATCACTTGGAAGCTGTGTGTGTGTGTGTGATATGAAGGGTCTGGCAATTATTATATGCAACATGGGTGGATAATAATAAAAAATAATCTTAAAGATTAAAAATGCATGAAATATGTCCCCACGTAATTATTTATTATAATATTTGTCGAATACTGAAAATGCGGGTAAACAGCCCTATCTTCAGCAAATGTCATTATGGAAAAGAGTGGAAACAAACTAAATTAATTACTACACTTTTGTTATTAAATGACTAGTGCAACTATAGTAAGTGTGGGGTAATATTGCTAGTTTTCTAGTGTGATCAGTCTGTAGAATGGTCATAATTTCTAAAAATGTGATTTACTCAACTGACAAATGCCTAATGTCAAATATATCATGAGTGATATTCCGTCACTGCAAGATGCCTGTCATTGTCGCTGTTATCATATACAAATCATCAAGCTCTAGGTTCTTGTTTCAGTAATCTACTCCTTTTCCCAATAATTAACAATTCCTTTAGTCTTTTGGTTGAAGAAAGGAAGCTATGTCACTAAGGGTAACCTTTTCTTATTAAATAACTGTAGGATAACAGTTAATAACACTGTAGGATTATCGGGTTCCGATTCACAATGGCTTCCATTATTTCCTCTTCAGAAGGATAACCTTCTATCCCATGTATTATAACTCGAGGATTATATTTCGCTGGAATTTTGGCAGATATGCTTTTCTGGTCTTTAATTCTTTCCAAGAAAGCATGGCATTCAGGGTTACTTCTGAGTTCTATTATTAACTGCTTATTTCTAATCTTTTTAACGCTTTTAACACCGACAGTTGTACCAGTCGAAATTGCTTTTACTAACTGTATAGTTTGTTCTGAGTCTTTCATGTCTTCAGGATTTGCAGGAGGAACTATCGCTATATTTTTGTAGTATCTTCATTAACTGCTGCAGTTTTCACTGTTTTCACTGCTGTAGCTGAAGCATAAGGTTGTCTCAGTACCTGAGCACTGGTGTCCTGTGGCTTAGTAAGAACATCTTTTAAATTGTCCACAGTGCACTTTGTGGCATTATTCCTCCACTTGCAGCAGATAGGAAGCACGCAGACTGTTTGGAAGATCCAGGTTGAGATTTGATTGGATAAGAGTCATGAGATCTGTTCTCAGGTGTAGAATTTTGGTGACAGAAATAACATTTTATATGCTTCCAATTACGTAATATATTATTTAATTGTATAATCTGGATTACAATTCACTCAAAATTTCTTTCTTAATCAGTCACTGTAAATTACCGCTAACACATTGATAAATCCTTATTTTTAAGTTAATATTTGTGGCAATATAACAGGTCGTCTCATTTCTCGATGATTAATCAGCCGCAAGTTGGGAGCGATCTTTGTGATCGTCCCTGTTAATCATTGCAGGTCGAATTGTTTCTTGATGATTGAGTTTGATATATTATTTAATTTGATTATGTAATCTAACGTCCACTCGTCACTATTACGAATACAGAATAACTCTTTTTGAAGGTTATTAACTTTCCATTACAATTATATTCACCGCAACATTTTTTTCACTCTCATGAAACCAGACTGAAGAACATATATCTATCCTAAGATTATTGATTTTCCATAACTATTGTTACTCCTCTATTAATTTTGTGATTGGCCAATGTACTGCTAAGTCACCACATTACGTAATACAATTATTACTACGGCCAATCACAAAATTACACATATATTTGTTTTTAATATTGTCATTACATGGCCTACTAAGTCGTATCAGAAAACAATATTCATATAAAAAGTTCTAACTAAAACATAATGTTATAAATGCCCTCTTCAAAATATATGGAAAATAATCTTAACTTAAATACGTCAACAATGTGTTTCCATATATTTTGAAGAGTGCCCCAGATTTAACAATTTTGTTTACAATAATGAACTATAACATAAATATTACATACATAACAAATAACAAAAAGCATACATTAAATGTAATATAATAATAAATGAACATTTTACAACTTAGCATTACTAAAACACGTTCTTTTTAAATATATATCTTTGTTTTTATGAGTGGAGTGTGCCCCACCCCAAATTTGCATTAAAGTATTTTTATAATTAAATTTTTTTTACTAACATAACAATCGGTAAACGAATATAAAATTAGAATGAAATAACTGAATTTTAACCAATTTATATACAATATATATACAAAGGAATTCTATATTCTGTTGTTCATGTTGGGTGATTCACCCACATAATTTTTCTAGCTGTCCTGTATCCATGACAAAGTTCACACTCATGACTTTTGAACAGTTATGGTGATACATTTTTCTCAGTTGGGTAACCTGATCTCTGCAAGCATCCAGAACTTGGTAAACCCATCTTTTGTTTTTATGTATAATATAACGCTGTTTGAAGATTAGGTTAGTTGTGTGTTCAAATCTTTTACAAAACTTTAGCAACATTATTTCGTGTGGTGTATCATACATGTGACCACTCTGACCTTCATTGTGTATTTGTGTGTGTGTGGGAACATTTCGTGTAGATATACATTACAGTTCACATCAAAATACTGATTGTTTGAATTTACAACATACATCTTTTGATAACCATCTATATTATAACATTCATAGGTTGATCAATCAACATTAGCCTGTAAATTTCTTATTTCTTGGCTAACTAGTTCACTTAGTTCATTACATTGGCTATTCTGTACAAATTCTAACCTCTCTTGTTGTTCACTTGGTTAGTTATATCTTTCTCTTATCAGCCTAATTGATTCACATTATCTATCTTAGCATCTAATTTGCTACTGAGTTCTGCATTCTGAATTTCTATCGTCCTATCAAGATCTGCATTCTGACTTTCTATCTTATTATTTGCGTCTTCTAACTTGTTACCGAGTTCTGCATTCTGATTTTCTATCTTCCTAAGATCTGCATTTTGATTTTCCATCTTATTATTTACATCTTCTAACTTGCTACTGAGTTCTGCATTCTGATTTTCTATCTTCCTAAGATCTGCATTTTGATTGTCCATCTTATTATTTACATCTTCTAACTTGCTACCGAGTTCTGCATTCTGATTTTCTATTTTCATAAGATCTGCATTTTGATTGTCCATCTTATTATTTACATCTTCTAACTTGCTACTGAGTTCTGTTATCATCTTCACTATTTGGTCTAAGGTACTTACATCTGGTGATTCACTAACATGACCCTCACCCTGTGCAAGCACGTTTGCTTCATGCAACTGTACACTAAGCTGCTGGCGATGATCCATCCTTTCTGGCAATTTACGTCTGCTTCGGAGTCTCATATATTGAAGTATTTTAACTTTCAGTTGGTCGTCTTGATTCTCTAACAATGTGTAGATAATTGTTGGAAGTTTCCTTTGACCGTTGTGTAAATAAACTTGCTACCAATTTGAAGCCCGGAAGTTGGGGCACCAAATTTGTGGCGTTATTTTCCAGCTTAATCTCTCTCCATCTTAATCGAGCCACACGTCCGGGAGCCAAAATTTATAGCGTTAATTCCTCTACTCGCAGCATATAGGAAGCACGCAGACTGTTTGGAAGATCCCGGTCTAGATTTGATTAAATAAGAGTCATGAAATCTGTTCTCAGGTGTTGAATTTTGGTGATGGAAATAACATTTTATATGACTCCGATTTCGTAATATATTATTTAATTGTATAATCTGGATTACAATTCACTCGAACTTTCTTCTTTAATCAGTCACTGTAGATTACCTCCAACACATCGATAAATCCTTATTTTTAAGTTAATATTTGTGGCGGTATAACAGGTCGTCTCGTTTCTCAATGATTAATCAGCCCCAAAGTTGGGAGCGATCTTTGTGACCGTCCCTGTTAATCATTGCAGGTCGAATTGTTTCTTTATGATTGAGTTTGTTATATTATTTAATTTGATTGTATAATCTAACATCCACTCATCACTATTACGAATACAGAATAACTCTTTTTGAGGGTTATTAACTTTCCGTTAAAATTATATTTGCCGCAACATTTTTTTCGTCATCAAACCAGATTGAAGAACATATAGCTATCTCAAGATTATTGATTTTCCGTAACTATCGCTACTCCTCTATTAATTTTGTGATTGGCTGATTTACTGCCACGTCACCACATTACGTAATACAATTATTACTATGGCCAATCACAAAATTACACATATATTTGTTTTTAATATTGTGACTTTGTGGGTTTGTGAAATGAAAAGTCCAATTGCACTACTCAAAAATGTTCTTTATTTCCACCGACTTACAGTTGAACACTTGCCAATTACACAGAATTACGTAATGCACACAATTACGATTCACCAGTTCGTCCGTTTGGGTTCCACTTGCACTCGCGATTACGTAAACTCCTCCGATGCAGGTACGCAGTCCGTTCCCCCACTGGGCGCTCCTCATAGCTGTTCGTGAAGAACTGATTGACATACCGACCCAATGCACTCACTGCAGCCCCTTTTATAGGAATATCGCCATTCTCGAAGCCTCTAGTTTCCGTGAATAACCGTGAAGATTCCAGATGGAAGTGGAAGGGGGGAAAGAGGCGGCCAGCGGCAAGTGACATTTCCCTAATCATCTCCTCAGTAAATGACTGAGATTATTGGGAGGGTGTGGCTCGGCTGCCTCTGGCCCCTTACTCAGCTGTCGTTGGTTGTGCTTTCCGCTAATTGGGTGACAATATTGTCATTACATGGCCTACTCAGTCATATCAGAAAACAATATTCATATAAAAAGTTCTAACTGAAACATATCATTACAACTTCACTATTTTAACACAGTTTCCCACCACTTCTTTTGACCCATACGATCACCATTTATAATGTTTATTTTGAGTCTATTTCCTCTATAGCGGAGCTATGAAGATTTTAGCACATCTTGGTTCACTGCTATCTTGAATTCTTATTTCTCATTTTGATATATGAACATATTTAATTTTACAAATTATGTAAAACTCTTTTTGCAAATGCGTAGAGTGTACAGATGACCACCCACTTTGAAAATTACGTGCAGTTGGTTGCACTGGTGCAGTTATGCTCATTTAAACAAATTTTGTAATATGACTACTCTAGTGGATCTTTATATGTCTGTATTTGGATAAGCGCTCTCGAAACTATTTTGAGTATGTTCTTGAGTATGAGGACTCACACAATAAACCTGTCGTTAACTGTCCACTACACAAAATCTTAGTCTGAAACACAGCTGTACACATTCTAGCAATCGCTCACTATTGTGCAGTGTTGTATTTTTCGTCATGCAGAACAGAAATTCTGAGTAGGTTTCTACATTATTGTCTGAAAAACCAGGGGCCCCACAATTGTACTTCCTTTTTTTCTTTTCCCTCATATTTGGCTCGCTGTTTTCAATTGTTGACCCCCTGTCCTCCAATTTGCTTTTTATTGTGGAAGCATCAGAGTAAGCAAACCTCTCTAGAGCAGAAAGGCGAGTCTAATACCTGATTCATGCTCTAGGTGTGTGTGTTGTGGTTGATGTCATGAAAGCTAGTGCATAACATAAAGCCAATACAGTACACTTATGCGTGATTTCACCAACAGATATTTAGACTTAACACAAGTTTAACAATAGTTGTAAAATAAATTGCATTTCAGCAACAAGTGTTAACGTAACACTTGTGTTAGCTCTTGTTGAACTATATAACCATATTTCTGTTGTTAAGTCCTTAATAATTGTAAATGGGCAAGATGGAGGGCATGAATGGAGCTTTTGATTAGATTAGATTAGATTAGATTGATTTGCGTTCAGTAGGTTCACTTGTAGCCAGAAAAGGCTGTGAACATTGAACATGTCCAAAGGTACAAAGTTTAATAGCGTATATATGTACAAAAGTTAACATAAGACACATGTTATAGTATACAGGCAATATGAACAACAATATGGAAAACAAAGCAGGGATAATTATATATGATACAAAATGAAACACTTTTTAAACCAGCTTTCACTTGGCTTATGCCAGTACGTCTCAAATTTTTTGCAATGGTTACCATTCTTGTTATTTATTAAATACATATAGATTAAAAATAAGCTTTCAGCTTGTTGTCAATTTGCCATATTTAAGATTGTCTAAATGGCTTTTATATTAGAGTACGGACTAAAATAATTTTGAGGAGGTATCAGAATGGGATTTTCTATAGAAGTATAGACTGTCGAAACAAGTTGCTGTGAAGGTTATTGTGGAAATGCAAGAGAGGTTACAACTTGCATTGAAAGGAATATGCCGATCTTGCCTTTGCTTCAAGTATTAATATCTTTGCGATTGTATAATAGTTTTAACTGGGTCTTTCAGGTAGGACCGCGTCTTTGATGTTCCTCTGGTCGACGTTTCGTCCCAACTATGTGGGACTTCTTCAGGACTTCTTCCCTGACAGCTCCGTAGCAACACAGTTCCAAGACTTCCGGAACCTTGCTTCGCGGCAGTACCAACTGTTCTCTCTGCGTCTTCCCATCAGGCGATTCCCATACCCAGAACAGCAGGCCGTCTCTTGTCTTCAGTTAGTCCCATTGGGTCTAGTAGGACTTGTATGTGGCTCTCCTTGGTGCGACGTCCTCCCAGGATGGTCTTGTCCATGCCTCCACTTCTCTTAAGAGTAGCCACAAGTCTGCGTCCTCCAGCTGCTCCCTCCTCAGGCCTGCATTATACCAGCAATCCGCAGTCACTGCCGTGATAACTCGGCAGCTACAGTACGCTCCTTCTCCTCGACTCTTGTGCACTGGCCGAACTCCTCTGGGCAGGGTCTTCTGGACATTGTGTCTACGTTACCCTGGCTCTTCCCTCTACGATGTTCAGAGTTGAAGTCATATTCCTGCAGCCTCTGAGGCCATGGTGCCGTCTGGCCTTCCAGGTGTAGGTGTAGCCAGGTTAGGGCGGAGTGGTCAGTCCTCAGGTGGAATGGCTGACCATACAGGTATTTATGGAAAATATCCAAGGTCTTTACTACCGCCAGTAACTCTCGCTGGGTGACGCAGTAGTCCTTCTCTGCCTTGGATAGCGTCTTGCTAGTAGGCTTTCACCCACTCGTAGCTGTCCTGGATTGGCGATAGGACGCCTCCAACGCAATGGTCGCTGGCGTCGGTGTCCACGATGAAAGCACCGCCTGGTTGTGGAAATCCCAAAATTGGAGCAGTGCACAGAGTCTTCTTCAGCTGCTGGAAAGCGCCTTTGGCGCCATCCGTCCACACACAGGGCTGGTGTTCTTCAGTCAGGCGGGTGAGGGGTTTGACGATGTTGGAGGAGCCCTTGATAAAACGGCGGTAGGAACTGCACAGTCCCAGGAAGCTGCGCAAATCTCTCTTATCTTTCGGCCAGGCCAACCATTCACGGCCTGTGTCTTCTCCGGGTCTGTGGCCACTCCGGTTGGTGAAACTATGTGGCCCAAGTAGTTCACTACCTTGCGGAAGAGCTGCACTTCTTTGCGTCCAGCTTCAGGTTTGTCGCCTGCAGTCTCTGTAGTACCTTGCTCAGGTTTTCCAGATGGACTTCGAAGGTCTTGCCGACGATGATGTTGTCCAAGTATAGCAGGCAGGCGTCATAAGTCAGTCCTCTCATAACTGAACCCATTAGGCGTTGAAGGTAGCTAGTGCGTTGGAGACGCCAAAGGGCATACCTTGAACTGCCAGAGCCCTTGGGCTGTCGAGAATGCGGTCTTCTCCTTGTCTGTCGGATCTAGAGCCACTTGCCAGTAGCGCCCGCCTCGGTAGCGTAGATGGTAGCATGTCTGCCTCACGTTCAGTTCGCGCCAGGTATTGCGTCGGCACCGGCTCCTGTGTCTTGTAGATTGCGGTGACGCTGGCCACGGGCTCGCAGGTCTCCAACTCTGTTCCGGCCTGGACTTCTTGATTGGTGTCTGCCAGGTTGAGCAGCCTCACTGGCACGCCGACGTCGACCGTCGCCTCGTGGCTCCTGAGGGCATCCATTCCCAGTATCACCTCCTCAGCCACCTTCGCGACGAACACCCACAGACGTACGGCACTCCTTCCTAAGGTCAACTTTAGCAGGGCCTCCTCCACAGGCAAGGAGTCACTCAATGCCGTCACAAGCTGGTATGGTCGGCTCGGCTTCCTCGTCGGCAAACCCTTCGCCACGTCAGGTCTGATGATGGTCACGGCTGCCCCGGTGTCCACCAGCACGCGGCACGACGTCCCTTTCACCCAACCGTCCGCGATGACGCTGTTATCCATATGCCGGCTGACGGGGCGCAGTGTCACTCGAGGGGATGGTGGTGATGGCGCTGACGTGCTCCTCTCCACGACGGCCCTTACTCGTTTTCCGGCTGCTCTTCCTGGTGTGGGCAGTCTCTCTCCAGGTGTCCGGGCTATCCACACCCCCAACACAAGCAACTAGCTCTTTGCCGGCGTCCCTCAGCTGGTCTTCTGTCTCCGGTGTAGCGGACACTACTCGTTCTCGACGTCGCGATAGCTGTTACCTTGGCCGCCCTTAATGCTGCCTTTAGCGCCTCTTGGACGGTTTTATAGTCGCCGAGCATTAGGCGCTGACGAATCTCCGTGTCTCGTACCTCATCAACGAATGTGTAGGCAGCTTCCCGGGATACGAACTCTGGTTGAGGTCGACTAGGGCCTTGCTAGCTCGTTGCTCAACTGCCAGGGCGAACTCCTGCAGCGTCCCCCCTGGCTGCTGTGACCTTGCCTTTAGCTGGCTGCGGTACGCTGCGGCTAAGCGGTGGTTTCCAAAACGATTCTCCAGGGCCTGCCAGATGTCCTTCGGCGCCGTCGTTGTCTGTACCGCGTTCAAGACTTCCGCGGCCCATCCCTGGATAGTAGCTATTAGCTGTGCGGCCTCTTCCTCTGCTGACCACTTGTGTTTGGCCACCGTGTCGAATTGACGGCGGAAGACTTCGAAAGTGTTCGCGCTGTCGTATTTAGGAGGTTTAGCGCGCGCAGATGTATCGCGTCCCGACGCGTCGCCCTTTAAATCCTTTAACATCCTGCTGACGACGTCCTCCACCATGGCGATCAGGGACTTTGCGTTGCTGTCAGCCTTTCTCTCCAGCTCGTCAACGCGGCTAGCCAGATCTTCGACGCGCTCGTCCACTTGACTCATCCGCTTGCCGAGCTCTGTGACATCATCTCTCACGCCGGTCAGCTACTCTTCGAACTTTACGGCAAGGGCCTCGTTTGCCGCCTTCATCTCCGTGGTCAATTCGGCTATCTTCGCGGCCAGGCTTTTGTTTGCCACTTCCGTCTTCGCTGTTAATTCGGCCTTCATTTCTTCCATATTCTTGGTGATGTTTTCGTTAGCCGTGTTCATTTGTTTCAACTCTGCGGCCAGGTTGATATTTGCCGTTTCTGTTTTTGCAGCGATGTTGTCATTCGCTGCTTTCATTTCTGCCATCTTCTCCAAAATCTTTTCCAATGTAGTCTCCATATCCCACTCCTGCCACCAGTTGTAACTTTGTGGGTTCGTAGAATTAAAAGGACGAGTTGCAGAAATTAAAAATCTCCTTTATTTCCATAGCAATACACTGTCCAATTCTCACGTAACAACATTACATCACACAATCTTCCAAGGTCGAGGACAATAACAAACACTTGCAGCTGATTACATTAGCTCTACAACAACACTGACTGTTACACTTAATCTACCCGGTGAGGCCTTTGCCTCAGTTATCTTGCTTCCGGCACTATCTGTTTACACACGTTCGTTATCTATGTGAAACCTATCCATCTATTTGCGCCGAAACTTTAATGCCCGTTACCGCGACAGTACATTTGTCTAATGTTTATTCTGTGAGTTACATTATTTGTGGCAAATAAGGCATGATTGCGTACAAAGAATTTTAGGATTGTGAACATATACATGCGAGAAAAACGTTAATATCTTGAATCTTCTAAAAAGCTCTTCACAGAAGCATCTGTGGGTGTTAGTAATGATTCTTATAACCTTCTTTTGCATAATAAATGTGTAGTGTTTAACGCCCGTTTTTACTACATACGGCACCGCAGGCAATGACACTGATGATACATGAGATGAAGATGGAGCACCGGTGGAATGAGATGGCGGGGGAAGCCGGAGATCCCGGAGAAAACCCGCCCCAGTGCCATGTTGTCCACCACAAATCTCACTTTGCGGTCGCCTGTGATCGAACCCGGGCCGCCTTGGTGAGAGCCAAGCGGTCTAACCACTGAGCCATGGCGCGGCCCTTCTTTTGCATAAGAAATATTTTTTTACCTTCTACTGAGTTGCCCCAAAATTATATTTCGTATTCCATGACAGAGTTAAAGTATGCATAATACTCTAATTTAAGTGTGTCAATAGAACTCACATTAACATGGAGACCAATATTATTTGCTGTGTATCTGAAGATGTGCCGCAATGTGTTTATCCAGGTTTTGAGGTGTACCATTAAAAAATAAACCTTTAAGGTTAGGTTTTCATCTCTTATAGAACTAATTTAAAAGTATTGTAAAATAGGAAGATTAACATTATTGGACTTAAATAGGCATTAAATGCATGTATTCATGCATATACATGTCCATATCAGTTTGGAGCATTTTAACTTGCACGTCATATAATGTCCATATCAGTGAAATGGATAAAAGAAAGTATAAATGGATAAAGGAATCAAAAAGTAGATGTGATTGTTATAGCAGAAAACTGGCTAGCGGAAAGCATAATTAGCTTTTTTAATATAAAAAGTGTTTATGCACATCATATTATAAGGAAAATGACAGGTGGAATTTCAGTGTATATTAGAGATGTATGGAAAACGTCAGTACAAAACATAGTAAACAGTGTCTACAGTATCCTGCACATAAACCTGAAAAAGCATCTAATAACACTTGATATCATTGCAGTTTATAATCCTAATGATCAAAATACTGGCAACTTTCTCACTGATATGGAAACTGTACTGTGTAGGAAGCTTGCAAAATCAGCCATGATCATAGGCGATGTAAATATTAATTACCTCATTCAGAGTAAAACTATAATACACTAATTACAGGTTTCAATTTTGTACAAGGTAATAAAATATACCCAACAAGAATAGGCAGTACCTCAGCTACATAAATTGACCACGTACTTATCAATAACAATGATACCCCAATATCTATATCTAACATAATGCATATCAGTGACCATAACATAATTATAATCAACATAAAAGAACATCTTTGCAAGGCCCTTCATGATAAGTATATCAACACCAGAATGTCAATTTGAGAATTTAACACTATAAATCATAATAGACTTTCCTTATTTATACAAGATACTGGATTTAACTGTGTCACAAATGACCCTAATGAATATTATAACTCATTATTGCAATTTATAAAGGATGGGGTTTCAGTCTGCTCCTACAGGTGCAGAAAGGTTGTGTCAAATAAACTTACACATACACCATGGGTTAATAGTAACTTTTTGCTCTAGTTAAAAAGAAAAAACTTACTGTATAGCAAAACAAAATGCAAATTTCCCTCTCCGATAGCAATTGAACTGCACAAAAAGTGTGCAAGTGAAGTAACTAAAATGAAAAAGGAACTTCAAGAAGCATATTAGTCAAATAAACCGAATAACTTCTATGATCCAAAAAAGGTGTGGATGACAATAAATGGAATCTTAAGAAATAAAACCCCAGTACATTGCAATCAAATAGAAACAATAATGGTAGGTAATCAAAAAATAGTAAATCAGTTAGAAATATGTGAGTGTTTTAACCAATACTTTGTAAATATAGCTGATCAGTTAGTGAAGATATGCATATACTCCACCACCTTATAGTTCAGTACCAAATAGTCTTTTTCTATATCCAACAGATAATAATGAGGTTCTAAAAATGATAGCAACAATAAAAAACAAAGGTAATAAAACAGATAATATTCTATCAAATTAATTGTTAATAAAGTGCAAGTACAGTTTGTTTCCACACATTGTAACCTTTATTAATTTAGCACTTACTTCAGGTTCAGTACCTGATGGTTGTAAAATCACAAGAGTTGTCCCAATTTATAAGACGGGTGATAGAGTAATTATAGACCAATAAGTATTATTCCTGTATTTGCCAAAATTATGGAAAGAGTAGTAAAAGTTAGGTTATTACAGCATCTAGAAAACACAACTCTTTTCACAATCATCACTATGGATTTATTAACAAATCTAGTACTCTTTCTGCCACGGTAGGTATTATCGTACCTACTCAAAGAGCTCTGGATAGAAATTGTTTAGCTACTGGCTTACTTGTTGACCTAATAAAGGCCTTTGACACTGTAGATCATACTTTATTACTAAAGAAACTTGAGTATGCTGGTGTAAGAGGACTTCCTCTCAACTGGTTTCAGAATTATCTCAGTAATAGGAAACAATTTGTAAATATGAACGTTTCCAGTTCTCTATCAACAATTCATGATGGTGTTCCACAAGGTTCTGTATTAGGTCCTATATTATTCCTAATTTTTATAAATGACATAGGATGTTTAAACCTAAAAGGTAAATTGACTATGTTTGCTGATGATATATGTTTGTTATATATAGATAACTCTGAGCACCAGCTGATATATGACATACAGCAAGACCTGAATGCATTGAATAGCTGGTTTAAGGGCAATAAGTTAACATTAAATGTCTGTAAAACAAAATATATTTTATTTCATAAAAAATCATACATACCAGTAGTAAATAACAAGATACATGTTGATAATGCAGTGATTGAAAGAGTAACAAATATCACATATCTAGGTTTCATTCTAGACAGTACCCATACATGGAAGGAACATATCATGTATGTAAGAAATAAGATTCTTCCTGTGTTAGCTGTAATTCACAGGCTGAAATTCAAAGGTTTCAGTGTAAATCATTTATGAAGTATCTACCATGCTTTAATTCAATCTCATTTGGATTACTTAAACATCTTATGGGGTAACTCTGTTAAATATTTAATTCATGACCTCGAAGTACTTCAAAATCGTGCCTTGAAAATAATCTACAATCTGCCCTTTAGAGCAAACACAAAAACACTCTATTATGTAACTAACATTTTACCATTACAAGCAAACATGGAGTTGTCGTTGATAATATATCTCCACAAAATAAAAAATAAACTTCTAAAGTCCAGTCTAACATTTCAAAGTTCCTCACATATATATATATAATACAAGACATAAAGGAAACTTAACAAAACCAAAAGTGAACACTTCTACTTATGGCCTGAACAGCTTAACCTCACACGTTATCAACTTATATAATGCGCTGCCACTGGAACTGAAAGGCTGCAGGAACATAAAAGGTTTTAAAAGGAAAGTTGCTGAAAATTTACTGAAGGCATATATTGATAGCTGATAAAGTGTTACACATTTATAGCTGGTTTGAAAGCTGAACGGTTAAAAATTAATATGGCTTAATGTCCCATAGAATATGTAGCTTTTTCTCTTCTTTTGTAAAGTTCTTTGTTACTATTATTGAGTTATAGTGAATGTTTGTATCTTTGTATGTTTCATATATGTTATTCTTGTATGGTAATTCATTCCTACTATGAAAATGTAATATAAGTATTGTTAAGGGCTGTTTGCATCATTTTATATATTTTTGTACTGTTCCCTAGCATGAGCTATGGCTCTGGGAACCTTTTCAGATAACAATGAATAAATAAAATAAAATAAATTATAGCAATCACATTATAAGTGATGTATCTGATGGCAAATTTTTTGGCCACAAAACATATGAAGAGCTTTATTGGAGATAACAAATAAGAGCTATCAAAGCTTAGCTCTGCTTGGTTTGCTTCAAGAAACTTCAAAATGTGGTTAATCAAAATGATTTAAGAGCAGCATACTTTGTATATTCTCAGTTATGTTGTGATGTGGAATTATCTTTTGGAGTAACTCAGTACACAGCAGACAAGTTTTTATATTACAAAAAAGATTCACAAATTTTGTGTGGCATAGGGCTCCATTATTGGGGTATGCCCTTATTTAAAGCCCAAAAAATTATTGCTCTTATTGGTGAATAAATATATTCTCTTCTAAGCGTCCTACAAATAATCATAATCTTGTACACTACTTAAAACTATTAGGTAAATCAAAAGTCTTCAAGAAAGTTTTAAAGTCATTCTTATATACTTACTGCTCATTCAATATGAAGGAATTCTTTAACATTACTTTCAACATTTAAATTTGTAATACACACGACAGATGACATACGACTATGATTTGATGTTCTACTTTATTACTGACCTTTTGTAATGTATGTTCTGAAGTAATCTTCCAATTTTGGTAATTCACTAATTTTCAATGTTAATACATAAAGTTAAAATGAAATCAAAATTATAGGTGTCAGTGTAGTTGTGGTGGAGGGTATATTACTAGTAATAATGCGTGTAACATAAATGTAAGACATGTTCAATGTCTCTCAGTTTTGTTCTCGTTACGACCTGACAAACAAACAAACAGTGGGCATTGTTTACATTAGAAATGGGAGATACCTATAGCACACGATTTTACACATTTATCGCACTCGTCCAGAAGGGGTCAATAGAAGGTCAAAGAAAAGTTAACAACATTTATGAAATTACCTTACAAATTGTTTGTAGTCTAAACATTATCACCTCGGAAATTTGCAACCGTCTTGCAACCAATGCAACCGTCTTATTTTTAAGGTTAACTTTCATAACAAAATTACGTTTTGAAGACTTAAAACCATGCCATGTGTGGGAATTACAGCTACGAGAGCCCTTTGAGTAACACGTAAGATACTAACTTCCAAATGATTAAGTACTGTTACACGATAAAGCTATGATTTGTATGAGCTTTGTTCATGGCCGGTACATACCAAACAAACAAATGTCTTACCTGTGAAAATACAAGAACCTAAATCTTAATTCATGTCCTACTATTTCAAAGCAGAAACTTGATTAACTTCAATTTAAGAAACTACAGATCATCGTCCTTTGTATCATTTATCTAAGGCGTAAACTGTTTGATTTACAAGGCCGTGATATCATCAGTTTGGCAGTTGTTTAAATTTAGTCTGTGTACAAAATAGTGAGTTGCTTTCTCAATGGTATTTTAAGACAACAAAGTAAGCTGCACTGAGAAAGAAGAAGAAAATAGTTATGTGGAAAATATCAAGTGTGAGGGAATGCGCATGAATTAGAATGGCCATTCAAATTTGTAATAATTTGGGCTGAGTGGTCTATGACCAAAGTTGTACTTCAGGTTAGAATAATTACTGATGTTATATATTTGGTAGTGGATATAAAAAAGGCATGTTTTGATGTATGGTCGTGGTAGTTAAAATTATTTATGTTGATCTGGCGAGGTTGTTTTGTGTATGCAGTGTTCAAATGAACAAAACAAACTGATTGTGTTAGCCTCATTATCCTGAATGAGCTTCACAAATCCGTTAGAAGATGTTTCTTCTGACATGTCCATGTTTCAGTGAATGTTGGAAGAACAAACTCTTAGTTATTTAAATTAAATTTTGCTATCCAATGTAGCGTAAAGCATTGTGACGTATTTAACTGTGTCTGCATTGCCGTCTCTGGTAGAGTTGTAATGGTCAGGGCCACATGGATTATGTCCATAAAGCTCAGGTACAGCAGCTGCTCTCATATTTAACAAGTTTTTAGTGGATGTGCGAAAGTTAACAAATGCATAATATGTTGTTTTCCCAGACGTGATATAACAGTACTTGGTAAAAGTGTACTTTAATGGCGTAGCAATATGGCGGACGTGACTTCATGGCTCGAGCGTTGCCAACATCCAAAGCATGCTTTCGCGGAAAACACCAACACTACGTAGGCAAACTAACGATACTGTAATACCTAAGGAAACTGAGTTTTTCATGTGTTTCATATGGAAAGATCTTTGTCCTTGAGCGCTGCTAGGTGTGCAACCAATCAGAGGCCTGTGGTATTGTATTGCATTTCCGCTAAGTGAAGTGTGAAGAGCACCAACCTAATCAGTCTGTAATTTTTTGTTGTTGTAATTTACGTCTTGCAACGTTAAGTCATATCGGACGATGAATGGAATGAGTGAAATGATGCTCAAAAGAGCCCAGGATCCATGGAGTTTACAGTTAGCTGACATTCATCTTTTAGGATAAGCGAAAAGCTCAGAAAAAAACCTTATCCAGGTAACTCACCCTGACCAAGATTCGAACTTGGGACCTCTTGAATGTGAGGCAGACGTGCTACAATCAATCTGTACAAAATACTATTTGCGCTAAGACAAAACTTCAGATTTTGCCAAAACTGATCCATGTGGAAGGTAGATAGTGATTTAACATGAAACGAGACTAGTTAAATCACAGCTTCCCAGCATACCAATTAATCAACTCCCACCATTGATAGAAAAATGGCTCCAATCACTTGGAATGGCATCACCTGAAATTTCAGACTACATCGAACTAACCAAATTATGCATAGAACAAAATTTCTTCCAGTTTCAAACAAAATATTTCCACCAAACTTCAGGGTTAGCAATGGGTAACCCCCTATCGCCCTTCCTGGCCAATCTGTACATAAGTGCATTAGAAATAAGGATCAACAAAGGTTTCCCTTGGATGTTCAAACTCTGGCAACGATATCTAGATGACATCTTTGCAATAGTATCTAAAAAACATAAGTGATGCACTAAAACTTTTAAATATCCAAGAAAAAAGCATCAAGTTCACTGTAGAAATAGAAAAAGACGAGTATTTACCATTTTTTGATCTAAAAATAATGAGGAATAAAAACAGACTAAACTTTGGCATTTACAGAAAACCAGCACAGACAACTATATAAAAGCTAATGGCTACAACCCAAGATCCCACAAACAGGCAATCTTCAATAGTTTATCACACAGACTGGTAAACATCCCTCTCAGAGCAGAAGAATACAAAACAGAATACAACAAAATAATTGAAATAGCACAAAAAAATAACTTTCCCAAATCATTTGTGGACAAAAAAGTGAACTTAGCAAAAAAGAAGAAGCTACTAAAGGAAACCACAACCCTCTCAGCTACAGAATCTGATATGATTTTCAAAAAATTCACTTACCATCCATGGGCCTATGATAAATTCAAAAAGGTCTTCAAAAACAAAACATTAAACTAGCACCAGTCAACCATTTCTCCTTAAAAACCTAATTTGCTCAAACATCAAAGATGCCATCCCATCTAACAAAAAATCTGGTATATATCAAATTGAATGCAATGACTGTAGTCAAATTTATATTGGAAAAACCAAAAGAAATTTAGAAACAAGAGCAAAGGAACACTTTAGAAACATAAAATATAAACAATTAGAAAAATCAGCAGTTGCCACACATTTTTGGGAAAAAAACCACAAGATAAATCCAGAACCAAAACTACTAAAACATACATCAGGAAAACAAGAACTATCCACATGGGAACAAATCTTCATTTCAAAAAATAGGAACAAAGTATTCAGTTTCGACATCCCCCAGAAAGATTTGTTCAGCAAGTTCCTTGAACAGCCACCAGAGGAGACCTCTGTCAAAATATCGTCAACTACACCAATGAGAACCAGTCGAGAGCCGGCTGATGATAGAGGCAAAGCCTCAGAAACATGTTCCGGAAAAATTTAAAAGTAAGTGTTGTTTTGTGTCTTTAATCAACTCTCTTTAAAGTTAATTTATCATAACAACACTGTTTTCAACACTTCCAAGAAAGGAACTTCATTTTCTGTTTGCCTATGGAATGCTGTATGCTTATGTTTATGAATGAATGCGGGATAAGAAGCGTTTATTTACTCTGGAGAGTTCAGATCAATATCATTCAGTTGCTCTTAGCACAGCAGTATTGTAACAGTTAAACAGTGCAATGGCTTCTTGCGGTGAATTTAGTGGCGAGTCAAAAAGTCGGGTATTGCGAAGTCAGGCTCGAAGCATTATTTTTAAGATGTACACGTTCTTCAAAAATTTGGCAATGAGGAAAATTGAAATCAGCTTGATTTCAAAATTGCTCAACGGTTTACTGCTGAAGCATGTGGTGTAGGTAAAGCAAGTGTGTCTCCCATTTGTGGAGAGGCAAGAAAATTTGATCGCAATGGTGTCCAGGTGTTTGTGTCGCCCAGGAAGCATGTTGGTCCTCCGAAGAGGGTTGCAAATTTAAGTGAGTTTGACAAGCACTTTATAAGTAGAACTGTGTTCGGGTTTTTGACCAAGGTGAATTTCCAACTATACAGAAAATAACATGCACTCTTAGAACCAACATTTCATACACTGGGTCAAAATCGACTTTTTGAATTTTGAGGAGATAATGGTTCAGGTCCAGAAAGACATGATGGGTGTCAATTTTTAATGGAGATTAGTGTCATTGTTGCGGCACGATTAAAATTCTTACACAAAATGTATATTAGACATTCTGGACATGCGAGTCCTAACTTTTACTTGAACGAGACATGGGTAAATAAAAGTCACACTCAAAAGTCAATCTGGCAAGACTCCTCATAAAAGAGTGACCTAAGTGTACCTGTTGGGAAAGGTGTTGGCTTATCATTTGTCATGCTGGATCCGCTAAGACAGAGTTCCTGCCAGAAAGCAAATTGATTTTTCTCTCCAAAAGTACCGCAGACTATCATGAAGAGATGATAGTTGACATATGGTTTCTTAACAGATTCTTAAATTATTTAAAAGAGGGTGTTCGTGTCGTGATTAATTTAATTCGGAGGACCACTTGATTTTAGCAGAAATCAAGGAAACCGTTTTGTGGACTGTACTCGATAGAGCTGTATTCATATCTCTGGATAAATTTATTGCACACGCTACATTTCTTATATGAATAATCAAAAAGAAGACAATACATTTAACATTTAGATAAACTAAAAAACGTCTTTGCATTGCAACAACGTTGCATTCAGCCACACCACGAAACACATCACATCAATGTTCTTGTCTCAAACATGTCTGACTAACTAACCGGAAAAAGACTACTTTCTTGCACGCTGGTGGGTCACATGACCAGTTTGCCGCATAACCGGCGCCAAGTAAAATATTCATGCGCCTGACAAACAAATGAATATCATGGCACAAACAGAGGGAAGCGTTGTTATAATGGATAATGGACTATATCATTCGGTTATTGCAAGTAAAATACCAAATTTGGCCAGCAGAAAAAACGAAATTGTTGAATGGTTACGAAAAACGGGGGGTTGAATTTTCAGAAACAGAAACTAAAAGTGAGTTATTCCAAAGAGTACTTCCGTTTAAAAACACAGCAAAAATGTATCAGCTGGATCACCTTGCAGTTGAAATGGGACACCAGGTAATACACCTCTGACCTTACCACTGCCAATATAATCCAATTGAGTTGGTGTGGGCTGAAATACAAAGGGGGGTTTCAAACAGAAATAATACTTTTAAACTGATGGACGTTGAACAACTTGTTCATGAAGAAATTGACAAGATAACTCAAGAGGACTGGGAAAACTCCATAAGGCATGCACAACACATTCAAGAACACAATTTTAAGAAAGAAATAGCACACGCTGAGATTTTGGATCTTATAATCATAAATTTGTGAGACAGACGATGAAGACAGTTTCAGTGACCAATTGTCTCTTGATGTAAGTGACACTGAGAGTGATATGGATGAGCCATTTGTTGTTCCATTGGATTAGAAAAACAGAGAGTTCATAGACTATTGTAATAGTTATTAAAAGCAGAAGCATTATCAACAGTGAAGTGTTCTTCATTTTTGAGTTTGATTTATGAGTCACTATGTTTACACTCAAACTTCACTTGTATAATTGAAACGTTTTCAAGATCATTTGATCTCATCCTCAGCTGTTTGGTGACTAAATGAACATTCATCTTCTTCCACTACTACGGTGCTCCGATCCCCCTAGCACCAGATGGCAGAGGGATCGGAAGTGGAAGATCTCTGTGACGTTATGTCATTAAAGTGCATCTTTACCCAGTATGTTTATTTAATATCACTGCAATTCCTGTTCTTAATTTGTTATTCAAAACCCGCATGTCATATATTCTACATGTATCATGATTTACTGACAACATGAAACAAACAACATGGCGGCGTATAGTATATTAACGTGAAGCAAGATGCAGGAAAAATTAGAAAACTCAAGTTTCAATATAAATATGGTTGAAAAGAAGAATGACGTGCAAAAGAAGTGCAAGGAAAGATGTGAAAATGAAGGTAACATTAAAATCGCCAAAGAAATCATGAAAACAAAATATAACAGAAAACAAGCTGGACCGCCAAAACCAAGCCTAAAAACACGTCACGAGGATACAATAACATCGCTTCAGATGGTGATAGATATCCTAAACAAAGATCTAAAAGAGCAAGAGAAGAAATTGCCTCCTTAAAACTAGTAAAGGAAGGTGAAAAAGAACAAATAAGGCTATTAAAAATGGAAAATGAAGGGCTAAAGAGTCAAATAGGGAACTTGATGAAATCACGGGACATAACCTCAAACGCTATCATCTTGAAAAACAGTTTTGAACTATTAGATCATTTAGAGGAAGAAAAATCTTCACTAAACGTGGAATCAAGCAAAGAAACTTCCTGGTAAAATTCGCTGTATAAATGGAGAAAGAAACAAACACCACAACAGAAGATACAGGATAAAGAGAGAAGCAAGAAGGAAGAGAAGAGAGAAGAAAGAAAAAGTATACTAGTGTGTGGTGACTCAATGATAAAAAACGTAGTGTTAAGCAGAAATGATACAACAGTGAAAGTGTTTAGGGGTGTGAAAGCTGAATACATGACAAACCTACTTGACAAAGAGGAAAGCAAGGACAAAATAAACACATTAGTGCTACATGTAGGCACAAATGACGTCTACAAGTCCTGGGGACCAGATGATGTCATGGGTGAAGTGTATAGTGTGATAAGACATGCAAAAAAGTGCTTCGCATCTGCAACTGTAGTTGTAAATGGTATAGTAAGAAGAAGAGATATAGGCAAGAGATACATAGATGACATTAATGAGGGAATGCGTTGGGCTTGTGATGCCCTCAAAGCAGTTTTTGTAGATGTAAATAAAGTTTTGGATGATAGTTGTCGAGGAAGGGATGGTCTTCATTTAAATAGGAAGGGATCTCTTATATTAGAAAAAGTAATACAAGATACTTTAAAAATAATATTTTCATGCAAAAGAAACTGAAAGTGGTTTTAGGTGATAAAAAAACGGACCCCTTAAGAAAAATTGAAGAAAGGAAATCTTTTGACAAAACAGGAAACAAAACCCTGAAAATGTTACTGTAGAACGTAATTTTCACAACAGTGTAAAGATAAACAAATGTGGATTAAAACAAAAGGACAGTAATATAAAAATATTACATCAAAATTGTCAGTATACAAGTAATAAACGAACGTCTATAGAACTAAGTAGATCACTTAAAATATTTCATCAAAATGTTCAATGTTTAAGGAATAAAAAAGCCAATGTAGAAACATTGCCGCATGACCACAGGGATTTAGATGTAATCTGTATCTCTGAGCACTGGTTAAATGAAAACGAAATTGAATATTTCACAATACCAAATATTTATTTAATAACTGAATTCTGTAGGAAAACTATAAAGCATGGAGGTACATGTATATATGTAAATTCCAATATAGTGGCTAAACCTTGCACATATTTCCCAGATTTAAATATTGAAGGAAAATTTGAGTCTTGCACAGTAGAATTAACACATTTTAATTTATTAATTACTTGTATATATAGGCCCCCTAACAGTAGCCTTGACCTGCTTATTGACTGCTTGGAAATAATAAATCAAACAGCATTAAACAAAGGTAAGAAACATGTAATCATAGGTAATCTAAATGTAAACTTTCTAGATAGCACACCAAAACCAGAGCTAATGTGCATGCTAAATTCTTTTGGAATGGAGCCAGTAGTATTTGTGCCCACTAGAGTAACACCGCATTGTCCAACAGGACTACACCAAATTATTATAAACAAAACACTATGGGAGTATAGCTTGCAGGTAATTGAAACAGGATTTTCAGACCACTTAGCCCAGATTATAGGTATTAAAAGCAAAATCAGATGTAGGTTACCAAACAAAAAGCTCGGCTATAAATACATAAGGATGATCAAAGAAAATAACTTGGATTATTTAAATTACTTACTACAAAAACAGTCATGGGATCTAGTATACCAATACCACTCAGTAGATGATGCATATAATGAGTTTTTTAATACTCTCAATTATTGCTTTCAAACAGCATTACCAAAAACAAGAGTGCCAATTTGGCAACCAAAAAACAGATGGATAACTCCTGGTATTATAAATTCAAGTCACAGAATGAAATTTCTTAGTAGAATCATAAAAGCTGGAAATGTGTCGGAACAATTCAAAACCTACCTATATATATATATATATATATATATATATATATATATATATACCAAAGTATTGGTTGAAGCAAAAAAACTGCATAATGCAAGGTTTATACATGAATCACAAAATAAATCAAAAGCCATGTGGACCTTAATTAAACGAGAAATTAAACAAGATAAGAATATCCCTGAGAATATACACCTTAGACACAAGGAAACTAAAATAAGTGACCCAAAACAAGTAGCCAATCTTTTTAATAACTATTACACAAATATAGTTCAAAATAGTTTGCATGATAGCCTGAAGAAAAATTTCCCACAGCCAAATAGATATCCAAAACAATGTAATAGTATGTATTTAACCCCAGTCACAGAAATGGAGCTGGAAAGCATAATCAAGGGTTTGAAATGTAAATCATCTTGTGGTATTGATGAAATTCTTGACAGTTTTATAAAGAACTGCTACCAAAATTTAATAAAACCCCTATGTTACATAATAAACTTCTCACTATCAACGGGTGAATTTCCAGAAAAATTGAAGGTGGCTAAGCTGAAATCTCTCTTTAAGAAGGGGGAAGAATTTGATGTAGGTAACTCTAGACCTGTGTCACTACTATCCGTTTTTTCAAAATTTATAGAAGAAGTAATGTACGTCAGACTTACATCAGTCCTTGATAAACACAGTATAATAACAAACAACATGGATTTCGTAAAGACAAGTCAATAAACACAGCAATAGCAGATTTTGTTAAACGTATATATGAATCTATGGATAAAAAAGAAGAAAATATTGGTATATTTTTAGATTTGTCAAAGGCATTCGACTTAGTTGACCACAAAATTTTATTGAAAAACTAGCTGTTATCGGTATACGTGGAACAGTGAACAAGTGGTTTAAAGAATATTTAACATCCCGACAATAGATGGTGGAAATCACTTATACACATGTAAATACAAATGAAATTACAACATATTTATCATCTATGGCAGCAATAAAATATGGTGTCCCCCAAGGTTCAATTCTTGGACCTGTTTTATTTCTGAAATATATAAATGATCTAGAGTGTTCCTTAAAATATCGTTATCCAACATTATTTGCTGATGATACAAACTTATATATTTCTGGTTACAACTTGAGATCCTTAAAATTTAAGATAGAACAGACAAGGTCTGAATTGCTAAACTGTTTCAACATTAATAGATTATTAATAAATACAGAAAAAACAACAGCAATAGCTTTTCATCATAAACAAAATACACTTTCCAGTCATCCCTTTATAGAGTTCCAGGGCAAATATATCTCATACACAGATAGTACAAATTTTCTAGGGGTATGGGTGTGGATAATAGTTTAAAGTGGTCGGCTCACATTAAAAAAACTATCTCAAAAACTGAGTAAAATAACTTATGCCATCACAGTCATTTCAAAAATCATGGACTTGAAATCGGTCATACCTTTATATCATGCATATTTTCAATCTGTTTTTAGCTTTGGAATATTATTTTGGGGTAACTCAACAGGAGCAAAATCTATTTTTAAAATGCAAAAACGGGCAATTAGGATAATACTACATGTTAATAAAAGAACCAGTTGTAAGCCACTATTTAAGGAATGAAATATATTGCCCCTCCCCTGTATTTATATATATGAAACATTATGCTACATAAAAAATAATCTCAGTATTGTGACTTTGTGGGTTCGTGGAATAAAAAGTCCAATTACACCACTCAAAAATGTTCTTTATTTCCACCGACTTACAGTTTAACACTTGCCAATTACATAAAATTACTTGCTGCACACAGTTACAGTTCACCAGTCCGTCCGTTACAATTTCCTTGTACTCGCGGTTACGTAAGCTCCGGTACACATTCACAGTTACGCACAGTCTTCCGTTGCACAACCCTTTCGTTCATTACCACGTCACTGACTAAATCTTACACCAAGAACTGCGACTGTCTTCTCGCTCACACTCACTAACCAACTGATTGACCAACTCAACCAACAACTGACTGACTACACCAAAACCAACTCAACAACTGACTAACTCTGTCTGTCTGTAACCCTCTTTATAGGAATATCGCCGGTTTCTAGTGTTTACAAGATTGTTCTCGTAACCGAAAGATCGAGAAACAGGGTTAGAGAAAACAGGCGACCAGTCATGTTTTTCCCCTAACCACAAGTCTGTCACCACCACAAGACAAACGAGGGAGAGGTGTGGCTAACCGAGCCTCCCCTGTCTTCCGTTGCCAGCTGCTCACAGGGTGTTTCAGCGCTCCCCGTTACACTGCTCCCTTCTCAAAGCTGTTCGCCCTCGAACAGCCCCATCGTAGCGTGCGAGGCGGTCCAGGTGTACCACCAGCATCTGCTCGGAGTCTCAGCCAGAAGTAGCGCTGCCGTAGTTTGTGAATCATTCGGTTCGCTCCCAGGTGTCCTCCTGAAGTACCGGCGTGCACTTCCTCCAAGGTTTCCGGGACCTTACTCCGGGGAAGTACCAACTGTCCTCTCTGCGCCTTCCCATCGGGTGACTCCCATACCCGGAACAGCATGCCCACTCTGGTCTTCAACGAGTCCCATTGGGCCCAGTGCGACTTGTAGGTGGCGCTCCTCGGTGCGATGTCCTCCCAGGTCGGTCTCGTCCCTGCGTCCACTTCCCTCACGAGTGGCCCCAAGTCTGCGTCCGCCAGCTGCTCCCTCCTCAGGCCTGTGCTATCCCAGCCTCCAGCAGGCACTGCCACAACTACTCGGACTGCTGCGGCACGCTCCTTCTCTTCCACTCTTGAGCGCTCATGGCCGTCCTGGATCTGCGGTAGGACACCTCCAATGCAATGGTCGCTGGCGTCGGTGTCCACAATGAAGGCGCCACCCGGTTGTGGGAAACCCAAAATTGGAGCACTGCACAGGGTCTCCTTCGGGTGCTGGAAAGCGTCTTCGGCGTCCTCCGTCCACACATAAGGCCGGTTTTCCTCCGTCAGGCGGGTGAGGGGTTTTGCGATGTTGTCGGCCCTCACACCGGCCAAACGTTCCTCAAACTTTGCGGCGAGAGCCTCGTTCGCCGCCCTCATCTCCGTTGTCAGTTCGGCCATCTTTGAGGTCATTGTCGTGGCCAAGTTGTTAGCCGTTTCTATTTTTGCAGCGAGGTTTTCATTTGCCGTCTTCATTTGTTTCAACTCGGCGGTGAGGTTGTCGTTGGCCGTCTTCATTTCCGTGGCCAGACTGCCGTTCGCTGCTCTCATTTCCGTGGTTAACTCGGCCTTCATTTGTTCCATCTTCTCGGCGATGTTGTCCCTAGCCGTCCTGATTAGTTTCAGTTCCGCGGCCAGGTTATTTCTAGTCTCCAGTATCTCTGTTAGTTCCGCTAAAATCTTTTCTAATGCTGCCTCCATCGTTGTAATGTTCGGTGATATTGTTTTCCCGCTTCCTGACACCAGTGTGACTTTGTGTTATATCCCACTCCTGACGCCAGTGTGACTTTGTGGGTTCGTGGAATAAAAAGTCCAATTACACCACTCAAAAATGTTCTTTATTTCCACCGACTTACAGTTTAACACTTGCCAATTACATAAAATTACTTGCTGCACACAGTTACAATTCACCAGTCCGTCCGTTACAATTTCCTTGTACTCGCGGTTACGTAAGCTCCGGTACACATTCACAGTTACGCACAGTCTTCCGTTGCACAACCCTTTCGTTCATTACCACGTCACTGACTAAATCTTACACCAAGAACTGCGACTGTCTTCTCGCTCACACTCACTAACCAACTGATTGACCAACTCAACCAACAACTGACTGACTACACCAAAACCAACTCAACAACTGACTAACTCTGTCTGTCTGTAACCCTCTTTATAGGAATATCGCCGGTTTCTAGTGTTTACAAGATTGTTCTCGTAACCGAAAGATCGAGAAACAGGGTTAGAGAAAACAGGCGACCAGTCATGTTTTTCCCCTAACCACAAGTCTGTCACCACCACAAGACAAACGAGGGAGAGGTGTGGCTAACCGAGCCTCCCCTGTCTTCCGTTGCCAGCTGCTCACAGGGTGTTTCAGCGCTCCCCGTTACACTGCTCCCTTCTCAAAGCTGTTCGCCCTCGAACAGCCCCATCGTAGCGTGCGAGGCGGTCCAGGTGTACCACCAGCATCTGCTCGGAGTCTCAGCCAGAAGTAGCGCTGCCGTAGTTTGTGAATCATTCGGTTCGCTCCCAGGTGTCCTCCTGAAGTACCGGCGTGCACTTCCTCCAAGGTTTCCGGGACCTTACTCCGGGGAAGTACCAACTGTCCTCTCTGCGCCTTCCCATCGGGTGACTCCCATTCCCGGAACAGCATGCCCACTCTGGTCTTCAACGAGTCCCATTGGGCCCAGTGCGACTTGTAGGTGGCGCTCCTCGGTGCGATGTCCTCCCAGGTCGGTCTCGTCCCTGCGTCCACTTCCCTCACGAGTGGCCCCAAGTCTGCGTCCGCCAGCTGCTCCCTCCTCAGGCCTGTGCTATCCCAGCCTCCAGCAGGCACTGCCACAACTACTCGGACTGCTGCGGCACGCTCCTTCTCTTCCACTCTTGAGCGCTCATGGCCGTCCTGGATCTGCGGTAGGACACCTCCAATGCAATGGTCGCTGGCGTCGGTGTCCACAATGAAGGCGCCACCCGGTTGTGGGAAACCCAAAATTGGAGCACTGCACAGGGTCTCCTTCGGGTGCTGGAAAGCGTCTTCGGCGTCCTCCGTCCACACATAAGGCCGGTTTTCCTCCGTCAGGCGGGTGAGGGGTTTTGCGATGTTGTCGGCCCTCACACCGGCCAAACGTTCCTCAAACTTTGCGGCGAGAGCCTCGTTCGCCGCCCTCATCTCCGTTGTCAGTTCGGCCATCTTTGAGGTCATTGTCGTGGCCAAGTTGTTAGCCGTTTCTATTTTTGCAGCGAGGTTTTCATTTGCCGTCTTCATTTGTTTCAACTCGGCGGTGAGGTTGTCGTTGGCCGTCTTCATTTCCGTGGCCAGACTGCCGTTCGCTGCTCTCATTTCCGTGGTTAACTCGGCCTTCATTTGTTCCATCTTCTCGGCGATGTTGTCCCTAGCCGTCCTGATTAGTTTCAGTTCCGCGGCCAGGTTATTTCTAGTCTCCAGTATCTCTGTTAGTTCCGCTAAAATCTTTTCTAATGCTGCCTCCATCGTTGTAATGTTCGGTGATATTGTTTTCCCGCTTCCTGACACCAGTGTGACTTTGTGTTATATCCCACTCCTGACGCCAGTGTGACTTTGTGGGTTCGTGGAATAAAAAGTCCAATTACACCACTCAAAAATGTTCTTTATTTCCACCGACTTACAGTTTAACACTTGCCAATTACATAAAATTACTTGCTGCACACAGTTACAATTCACCAGTCCGTCCGTTACAATTTCCTTGTACTCGCGGTTACGTAAGCTCCGGTACACATTCACAGTTACGCACAGTCTTCCGTTGCACAACCCTTTCGTTCATTACCACGTCACTGACTAAATCTTACACCAAGAACTGCGACTGTCTTCTCGCTCACACTCACTAACCAACTGATTGACCAACTCAACCAACAACTGACTGACTACACCAAAACCAACTCAACAACTGACTAACTCTGTCTGTCTGTAACCCTCTTTATAGGAATATCGCCGGTTTCTAGTGTTTACAAGATTGTTCTCGTAACCGAAAGATCGAGAAACAGGGTTAGAGAAAACAGGCGACCAGTCATGTTTTTCCCCTAACCACAAGTCTGTCACCACCACAAGACAAACGAGGGAGAGGTGTGGCTAACCGAGCCTCCCCTGTCTTCCGTTGCCAGCTGCTCACAGGGTGTTTCAGCGCTCCCCGTTACAGTATGTACACAACAAACTCACAGATACATTCTCATGATACCAGAAGAAAAGATAACCTTCATGTAATCACACATAGCACTAGTTCTTTTGAAAAAAGTTTTGTATATACTGGCCTCCAGCTTTGTAATAAATTACCCAATTATCTGAAGCAAATACCTGCACTGCATTGATTTAGAATTTGTCTCAAAAAACTTCTTTCGCTCCATTGTTTTTATAGCATAAAAGAATATTATGATTACTTTGACAATTAATTTTGTTAATGTTAATGATGTTAATGTTTTATAGTATAGGTGAATTGTTTGAATATGTTAACTACAAGTGAACTATTATTATTATTATAATTATTATTATTATTATTATTATTATTATTATTATTATTATTATTATTATTATTATTATTATTATTATTATTATTATTATTATTATTATTATTATTATTATTATTATTATTATTATTATTATTATTATTATTATTATTATTATTATTATTATTATTATTATTATTATTATTATTAGTATTAGTATTATTATTATTATTATTATTATTATTAGTATTATTATTATTATTATTATTATTATTATTATTATTATTATTATTATTATTATTATTATTATTATTATTATTATTATTATTATTATTATCATCATTATTATTATTATTATTATACTGTACATACAGTTGAATTTTCATTTGAAACTTGTGTTGTATATATGTATATTGTATAATTTTTAGTTATAAGTACTTGACGTGTCCTATATCATGTAATATGATCAAAAGGATGAATAAAAACTAACTAACTACTGTCTTCATGACATCATTTGTTGGTTGTGTTACAGGTTTCTCAACTGCTAATGGTTACCGCATACACACTTACTCAGGTAATATTAATATCTTTTAAATGCATATTATTTTAACTTTGATGGTAACAGTATCTTGTCTTATGTACTTACAGACTGATATATGTTGCAAATTTTCCCATTTCAAATGCCAACAAAACGTTGTGTTTAGCTGAGTGCTTGAGTAGATAAAGTAAATGACTTAGTCTTTCAGAACATAGTGATCCACAGTAAATCACTGGGAACTGAAATTTGTATATTTAATCCATTGCTGATTTGGATGTAAAAGAGTTCATTTTGTTGAATAACTCTTGATGTTTTTATAAGATAAATTATTATAACTATAGCACTTGGTATTGTTGCAGATCTGAAATCTAGGTGCAATTTCAAACCCAGAATGGTTGCCTGTTTGAGTTAACGCTCTATAGCTTTATGAAATGTTATTGTTCTGATTGAAGGATGTTTTTTATTGGATGTGTAGATGTTTGAATGTTTCAGTAGTGTGGACAGTAGCACTTTCTCTATCGAGGCATTGCACAAATCTAACATTCAACTTAAATCCATGCAGATGGTATAGCCAGGCGTTGCTCTTGGCAAATTGATTAGGTGACTCGGAAAATCGGTTAACTAAATTTGCAAAATCTTTATTACTGTCATATCAATGTGACAAGTTTAAAGTAGGCTAATGATCATGAACGAAATCATCATTAAGTGGCTGATATGCTTCGAGTGGGAGGGAAAAGAGAAAACAAAATTTATAATACTGCAATAAAAAACAAAAGAAAGGTGCCACTGCTTACTGCTTCACTTATTAGTTAATTAAAATAAGACTCACCTTACTGCTTATATATCAAGTAAATTTTTCTGTTTTTCATCCTCATGAAAGCAATTATAATGTCTTTGTAGAAGGGCTGAGTTTTCATCGGTACAGTGAGTATGTCCTTGTAAATATAAGTAGTAGCCAACGATGTTAATCTGTTATTGCCTAAGCTGTTTCGGAGATACCTTTTGATTCTCTTTAGGCATGAGAGATTTCGTTCGGCAGTACAACTAGTGGATGCTATTCTATGAATGAGGCTAAACACTTTGTATGCATCACTAAATACGTCATCCTTATTATCTGTTAAAGACTTCAGTGATGCTTGAAGATTAACACATTTATTAGCCTTATCTTGGTAAATTAATTTATGTTCCTTCCGTAGTCTTTCCAAAAACTGTTTTGGGTATCATAACTTCATATTATTCAAGCTTTGAAACAGAATAGTTTGGAGTACTGTTGAAATTTTGAACTGTCAGCAAGCTTTAGAAATTTTAGATTTTACATGTCTACAGATCGTTCATTAATTTTTTTCATTATGTAATGCAGTATTTCATAAAATAGGGACTTCAGGTTTTGTTTGTACTGATCTAAGGACAGATTTCACATTTCAGATGGGGCTTTTCTTTAAATTAAGATTCAATAAATTGACTAAAAGATTAATTATTTCTCTCTCTGTTTAAAGCAGGTATTGAGATAATCCTTGGAGATAATCCTTCATCTAATGAGATCTTCTCCAATACACGGAATAAAATATCAGTCATATCAGGAACGTCTTTAAAAACTAGAGACAGGAATGCAAATTTATAGCTACTAAACTTATTTATGAATTGCTCAGCCTGACGAATACTTGTTGAATTGTCAGTTTTCATTATATGTTCAAATACCCATATCATTCCGTCCCATTCTTCTACTAATACCTTTAAGTTCTAGATACCAGGGACCACCTAGTGTCTGATCCTGTAGGTATACATCTTCCAATCTCGGTACCCGCAACATAAGACCATTGGCTAAAACAGAGGAAGAAACCTGGTATTTACAGCTTAGTTGTAAAACTAGTTTAAGTCTATGTGCAAAATAGTGAACAAAAGATAGTCTTTCACATTCTTTTGGTGACCATTTAAATACCCAGAAACTCTGATAATGAATCATCAAGTACATGAAAAAATACGTCTGCAGTACGATCTTCCCTAACATCACAGAAGCCCAAAAATCTTTCAACTATATTTCCACATAAATTTACATATCACAAACTTAAAGAGCATTGTGCTTTTTATGATATGGCAGTAGTGTCATCTACTTGCACCGAGTAAAATTGCATGTCCTTAATTTCATCATTATTAAAGCCCCTTATATACTCGGAGGTGCACTTTGTAATCTCATTTTGTATTGTTTTTTAATGCTCTGCAAAAATGTTTATTATGCTGGAGTAGTGGTTTTGAAATTCGATGCGGCTTCCCTCTGTATATGAATCCAACAGTTCCTTAAAATTATCTTTATGTAAAGAGTCCTCACTTTCATTATATCCACTAAATGCCATTTCTGGTCTACTTAAAAATAAAGCTGCCTTAATGGGATATTACATGAGCTGAACATTCTCATTGTATTTTACAATATATAGACGTGAGCTTTCCTGAAGACCGTCTGCAATTTTATTAGTGTTTTTTTTTTCTGCTTCTCCAATCTGACACAATTCCTTAAATGTTCTAAAGACGCTTCATGCTTTCCGAATTTCTGGGTACTATTGTTTAAATCCACCATTTCCTGTTGTTTTACATGCCCTTTGTAATGCTGATAAGCAAACAGGGTCAGTAATAAATCTTTTGATAATAACTACTTCTGAACAGTCATTTATGGTCCTCATAGAATAAGTCTTAAATTTCCTGGAGTATTTTGAAGATGCCCAGCCCCAAGGTTTTTCTAAAGATGCCACTTTTGTTGATCTACCAATATTTACCACATTATGTTTGTGATCATTTTTGCATAAAGAAAAGGATGTTTAAAGAATGGAGCACAACAAGTTGTGTGTTGGTTTCATTGTAACTCACTTAAATAAGAATATTTATGTGTTTCAAATGGGAAGAGTTCTGGAGTTCAGCTAATCAGATACCGTATCTCACTCAGCATTGCCAGCTTGTTATCCAACTCCATTTATATATCCCCCCTCTCTCTCTCTCTCTCTCTCTCTCTCTCTCTCTCTCTCTCTCTCTCTCTCTCTCTCTCTCTCTCTCTCGCAGGCCGTGCCGTGGCTCAGTGGTTAGACCACTTGGCTCTCACCAAGGCAGCCCGGGTTCAATCCCAGGCAACCGCAAAGTGAGATTTGTGGTGGACAACACAGCACTGGGGCAGGTTTTCTCCGGAATGTCCAGTTTTCCCTGCCATCTCATTCCACTGGTGCTCCATCTTCATCTCATGTATCATCAGTGTCATCGCCTGCGGTGCCGTATGTGGTAAAAGTGGGCATTAAACACTACACATTTCTCTCTCTCACACTCATACAACATGCAGGTCTGCTTGGCACTAGATGTAAGGCTAACCAAATTACATTTTTCAAACTTTTACAACGATGCAGTTGCCAAAATCAAAATTTGAAAAAGCATTTTTGCAAATTATGTATGTTTTTAAATACTATAACTGTAATGATAATTTATGAATTACCTGTTTTTCTAATCCAATGAAACTGCCAGTGGCTCATCCATATCGCTCTCAATGTCACTTATGTCGAGAGACAATTCGTCATTGTCGCTGTCTTCATCGTCTGAGTCTTACAAATTTAAGATTATAGGTTCCCAAATCTCGTCACATGCCGTTTCTTTCTTAAAATTGTCTTCTTGAAGGTGTTCTGCATGCCATATGCAGTTCTCCCAGTCCTGTTGTGTTATCTTGTCAGTTTCTTCGTGAACAAGTCGTTCAACCTCCGTCAGTTTAAAAGTATTATTTCTGTTTGCAACCCTCCTTTTTATTTAAGCCCACACCAATTTAATTGCATTATATTGGCAGTGGTAAAGGGGAGACGTATTACCTCGTGTCCCATTTCAATTGCAACTTGATCCTGCTGATACACTTTTTCTGAATTTTTAAACGAAATAACTCATTAACATTTATTGTTACTGCTCTATACATACATTCTCTGTTAAGCTACCTTCCATCTCTACATTGAATACAGCAAGGGGAATGTAAGCAATCTGCATAGACTAGCAAATAGCTTACAACTGTTCCAAAAAGTATATTACTCTTCTACATTATAAAGGAACATTTGTTTTCTGTAACAGGATCTTCGTTTCAAGAATCAAGAAATTTTTTTTGAGATACATTAGTGTGACTGTTGTATCTAATTGTTAACTGCATTTCCCACTCACACTTTATTTTAAGCTTAATAAAGTTGATAGCTTATTGCTTCAAAGCAAATTTGAACTTTTTGAATGTGTTATTGACAATGTCACTTAATTGCTGATGTCACTTTTCTGATATAAGTACACTAGTATCATGTGCAAAGAACACATCTGTTGGCTCCTTACTGAAATTAAATGTGAAACCATTTATAGCTGTTGAAACATAACAATGGCTCAAATATAAATACATGAGACAACTTTCATAATAACGCTAGATTTCAAATCATATCTAATTTATTGTCATTTCCTGGAGGATAATAAATATTTATATTAGTTAATAGAGATCTCATTAAAACCATAAAGTTCTAACTATTGAGGAAGAGGTTGTCAAATACCATAATGTTTGTAATGGTAGTTCTATTTTATCCAAGGCTTTTACTAATTTGAAAGTTAGCATGTATGCATCTCTAAAACTGAACTAGGATGATAGGAGAATATTGTTTAGTCCCATGTATGCTTTAACCATTGTATACTTCACTATTTTAGAAAACACTGTAAGTAGTGAGATTACCCTATTATTGTAAGTCAGCATAGAGGTTCAGTAGTTCTTTTTTGTTATTAAAATTGCTGACAAATAAACATGAATTATATACGGCTAAGAGTCTTTATGCTCTGGTAAAATAAACGGTGAATCACCTAAAACTTGCACCGCAAATATTTCCAAAATAGAAACTGCTATTGGTGTACATTCTTTGGAGCATTATTTGGTAGTTAGGGGCTCATGGTTTTAGCCTATAAATAGATTTTAATAACATTAAAAGGTGAATTTTTAGAGCAAACATACAGTTTTTTAAATAGAACGATGCGTAATTGCATAAAGTGAAAAGTATGTAAATTAAAATGTTAATGATGATTTCTGCAGTATTATAGTCCAATAGTTCATGTTGTTTGTTTGCTTGCGGTGCATTTGTACATTGTAACATTCTAGTCAGTGATATATCTCTATGTAGTCATATTTCTCATAATGGATCAACTTTCTGGGAAATATATTTATTTACATTGAAATATTGAAGGTTGTCTCTTGGTTTCAACAACAGTTGATTGTAAAACTTTACATATTTTATGGTATACATAAAGTGTTTCTTTGTTTACAGACTTGTTATCGAAATGAAGACAAGGAGTAAATCTGCACTTGTTTTCAAAGATTGCGACAACACAGTCAAAACAGAAATTGACACGGAATCGCCAATTACCAAAAATCTTCTACAAGAGATTAAGACTGAAACTGTTCCATGTAGCAGTAACAGTGAGATAGAGAGCAAACCAGAAATTAGCTCACAGAATGACAAAGAATGTTTTACCAAAGGTCTTCTACTAGAGATTAAGACTGAAACTGTTCCATGTAGCAGTAACGGTGAGATAGAGAGCAAACCAGAAATTAGCTCACAGAATAACAAAGAATGTTTTACCAAAGATCTGCTACTAGAGATTAAGACTGAAACTGTTCCATGTAGCAGTAACAGTGAGATAGAGAGCAAACCAGAAATTAGCTCACAGACTGACAAAGAATGTTTTACCAAAGATCTGCTACTAGAGATTAAGACTGAAACTGTTCCAGGCAGCAACAACTGGAAAAGGCATAGAAAAAAACAAAGCCGGAAAAAGACTCTGCATGCAGAGTTTGGTTCACAGGACAAGAGAGGAGCTCTTGCAAAGGAAACTCTCATGAAGGATGACAAATATATTAGTAATCAAGAAATGGAAGACCAAATAGACATCAAGGAAGAACCCTTGTCTCTGGAACCTAGGAATTCAACTTTGTCTGATTACATTAAGGTAAGATTTGTAGATATGTACTACAATAACATTTTTATTTTTCAAAGAAATTTAATACAAAATGCTTTTAATAGGAAAACTGAGTGACAGCATGTGTTGGAGAATTAGGAATACTACATAGATTCACTCGTCCATGTTAAGCCAGTCTTTAGCATCTCATGTTTTGCATTGTTACCAGTGTATTCCTGTTATCTCTTTATCATATAACTTGGCAACAGTACATTCTGTGTCATGTTCAAGGCATTTTAGCTGTCATCTCACTAATGTCACCCAAAAATTTAGAGATGTCCTGTATATCATTATGTACACGTATGTAAAAAAATGGACTCAGGCATTTCTATACTTTGGGGTTTTCCAGTTTTTTGCATTTTAAATACAATACAGTGTCTATGTTTAGGTATGTTCAGATGTGATTCTGCTATTGAAAAGAATTGTAGCCTGATAGTGATTTGTTTAGTTTATTGTCAATCATACAATATACACAGTTGGTGTTATTGAAGATCACGTCAGAAGCAAGCATAATGGATAAGATACAAATAATTACAATGATGCAATTAGTGGTAATAGACACATCAATATTAATAATTGGTAATTAGTAATTATGATAAAATAAGAATGAGAATTTAAAATGATGCACACAAAACCAGTTGTAAGTTATACAGTACATATTAATGAATACAAATAGTTGTTGTGAATCATTGATAACAAAGCAACCGGTTAACAAAGAAGGAAAGTACAAAAGTAGGATACTTCTAAATTTATGCAAGTTATAACAAAATTTCATAACAAAAATGACACTTTAAATGTGTAGCATAACTAACACATAAATCTTTGTTAATGTGTTTAAGACTAATTAGTACTCTTGTTTAAAAATTCCTGTGAATTGTAAAAGCAGTGTTGTAGATATTTCTTGAGTCCTTTCTTAAACAATTTCATATCAGATAATCCCTTTAGATCTGTTGGTAGCACATTAAAATATTTAGAACCTGCATTAAGTTTATATTTGTTATATATATACATTTTAATTATTCTCTTACAGGAAGGGGACTTTCCTGCAGTAACATTCTCAAGGTAAGGCCTCACTGTTTAATTACAAGTGTTCTACATTTTCTGTTATGTTTACTGTTCTTATATAACTGTGACATTTATGTGTTACTGCATGTCTTGTTAAGCTCTTGAACTGATACAAACGGATGTACGATAGACCTTACTCAAAGCAGGATCATACGGGAACAAAACAAATTTAGAAAATGCACAAGTTACCAGATTACACAAAATGCAATAGATTATGTATATTTTATCCATTATCATGCATCATAAATATGCAGCATGTTTCAAATTGTACCAAAGAACTTTAAGTGATCATAGAAAGACATTAAGAGAACAGTTACAGATAGGACACTCAATAAGCCAAAGTAAATTTGATCCAGTGTGCCATTTGTACCATCTCAGTGTTATATGTGTGTATTTGTTACACTCCAGTAAGTGTACATGTGTGGCTCAGTGGTAATATAGGAAGCTGTTAAGACAATGGTTACAAATTGTACGTTTGAGCCTTCTCGAATATTCTCTTATTTCCTTAAAATTAATTTTCATTTTCCAGATTGCTGATTTTGAATACTGCACTCTCCATTTGTTATTACCTTTTTTGTTAAATGTGATCAAGCAAATCAAAAGAGACAAATGAATTTGGAAAAGGAACGTATAACTTAAGATACATGATGTTTTAAAGCCATACGTGATATTTAACCAAAATAATTAATTGGAAATGACTGTTTTAAGAATAGCATTAGCATGTCTTGGGACTAATATGGAATTGAGCTAAGAACTGAAAGTATTATTTGAAATAGAAAGGGCGCCGGGGTAGCGCGGTGGTTTCGTTCGCGGCTCCCGTTCTAAGGGTCCCGAGTTCGATTCCCGGCTCTGGGGTTGGCGATTTTAAGTCGGCCCTATCCACGCCTTCACCTCTGTCTAGCACACGTGAAGTATCCCCTATGCCCAACGTGGTTCGGAGTCCACGGTAAAAACTGTAGGTCCTCTCACCTCACCGCCATCTTCACTATCACCCTATCATCGGAGGTAATGGACACCGCCCTCTGGGTGCCTCCACCTGAGAAATGGGTCCGGTCATCACTTGGTGGGGTGAGGTTACCCCGAAGGCCAAGGTTGCCATGTGGGGAGTGTTAGTAACTAACTTATTTGAAATAGAATAGCAAGTCTGTAAGGCAAATAACAGTCAAGTTCCTGCTTGATTTTAATTAATTTACATCCAGCAGCTGCAGAAAAAGCTTCCATTCTTGTTCTACCCATTTTCTTAGCGTTTCTGCTAATATTCCTGTGTATATTTTTCCTAATATAGATAACAGACTTATTTCCCTGTAAATTAAATTTAAAGGGAGTCGATTAATTACACTAAACAACACTTACTTTTAGTGTACTTTTGATATCATTAATCAAGTCCCTTTAAATTTAATTTATTATAACAACATTTCCAAGAAAGGAATTATTCCCTGTAGTTTTCTGGTTCATTTTCAACTTCCTTCCTCTTATAAATAACTTTCTGGTGTATCATCACTTTCCTTTGTCTTGTTTAGCATCCCTGTTATTACTTCTAAACCCATTTTTACATTCGAAATTTCCCCTGGTATACTGTCAGGTCTTACTACCTTCTCTTTTTTTTAGTTGATGTTATACCTGTTGCATTGTGAATTGCCTATCTAGATCTTCATTTTCTATTTCTATTATTGTTAAACCTCTTATTTGTAATGACTACACCTCTTACTACTTCCCATATTTTTTTCCATCCTTTCCCTCTACAGCTTCTCTTAACTTTTTTCCCACCTTTTCGTGTCATTCTTACTGCTTCGCTTCTAGTAAATTTTTATATCCCCATTTCCTTACCAACAGATTTTTCCTATCTGCTTCTTCTTCCATTCTCCTTCATTTAATATGATCTTTAAATAGTTCTGTTTTTCCTCTGCTCTGCATTCCTCATCATACCACCCTTTATTTCCCTGAATCTTGTACTGTCCTGTTTCCATCTCTTTCCCCGCGCTCTTTACTAGTAATTCCAGTCACTCTAATGCTTTTCCCACCTGATCTTCCCTAATATTTAGTATTATATGGTTTTCTATAACTTGTCCTATATCTGAATTTATGTCATGTATAAACCTACTCTCTGTTCCTAACGTTTTTATTCCCTTTGTCTGTATTACCTCTCTTCCTTCTACCCTTTTTCCTACTTTATGTTGCAGATTTATTTCTATTATTATTGGTAAAGGTCCACTGCTTGTGCATAAGTTTGTAATTTTGAAGTCGTTTATCTTAACTTTCAAATTATTTGACCATAATACGTAATCGCTTACACTTTGACCGTTTGTATTTATAAACATAGATAGATAGATAATTTATTCATCTTGTAAATCATACATTGTACATAAGTACTATGATACAAGCACATCAAATTGTGAATTTACAGTGCAATTAACTATACTTATAAAGTAACACGTCACATCCAATAAGGACAAATCAGTCTTTGTACAAAATAATGTTTTATAAAGATATCTCAAAAATTTTATAATATACACAATTAATTCAGAAATGTAACAGTATTATAAACTTTCCATAAATTTACTAACAGAATAAAAACAGTGGTCCAGCTAGTATGCCAAAACTGACTTTTTAAATGCTGAAAAATTGCAAGTGGTTTTATTAGCTATAGGCAGTTTATTAAAGAAAGTGATTCCTAGGTTTATTACACTGTTTTGATGAGATCTTGTGTTACTTCTATTCACATGAATATCCATTCTTTGTCTCGTATTATGATTATGAACTATCATTTAAGGTACAGTGGCCATTTCTTTCGTTAAATTTTTCTTTGAAAATTTTAAAATTTCAAAAAAGATAATACATGGGAGAGTTAAGATTTTAAATTTTTTAAATAATGGTCTGCAAGTTGATGTTGATTTAACTCCTCCAAGTATTCTTAGAATCCATTTTTGCATTATGAATAATGATTTACAATGTGGTGAGTTACCCCATAATGTTGTGCCATATATTAAAATGGAGTGAGTACACACAAAACGCTTCTGAGAGTTTTTTTGTCAACTATGTGTACCAGTTGTCTGAAATTATAAGAAATTTTACTCAGCTTTTTAATTAGATGATCAACATGTGTCTCCCACTTTAGGTTACTCTGTATCCAAAGACCAAGAAATTTAGTTGTATTCACATACTTAATTACTTTATTTTTACATATTAATTGTAATTGTACAGGAGACTTATTGTGAGAAAACTGAAAATGAATTACATGTGTCTTATCCAAGTTTACAATTAAATTATTATTGCTGAACCGTTTAGAAATATTAGAGAGCATTTTGCTTGATAAGATTTGTAGCTCTTCAAATGCATTGCTTTCAATTAATATATATGTGTCGTCAGCATATTGAACTATTGTTTTAGCTGTAATATTTGACTGTAAATCATTTACAAACAATAAGAAAAGAATAGGACCCAAAATAGAACCTTGTGGTACACCAAACTTAATATATTTTATGTCTGATTGGTATTCTTTAATGCAATGTTTTTCTGTATGTGAAATTTCTACTATTTGCTTCCTGTCCTTCAGATATGATTTGGTCCAATCCAATGCATGCCCTCTAATACCCATATGTTCTAATTTTTGAAATAGTAAATTGTGGTTTAGTACATCGAATGCTTTAGTTAGATCGAAAAATGCACCTAGTACTTTGTCTTTGCTATCCAAAGTATTTATAACACTGTTTACAAAATCAAAAAGTGCAGTTTCTGTTGATTTTTGTTTACAAAACCCATGCTGAATTTTAGATATTAACTCATTCATCTCTATAAATGCTATAAGTCTTTTATAGAATATCTTTTCCACTACTTTAGAGAAGCTGGATAAGAGTGAAATTAGCCTGTAATTTAGTAAATCGGTTTTATCTCCTTTTTGGTATAATGGCTTTACTTTAGCAGTTTTTAAAGCTTCTGGAAACACTGCATGTTCAAGTGAGCTATTACATACGTCTGCTAACGGGTGTGCAATAAGAATAGAACATCTCTTTAGCAAAAAATCAAGAACGTTATCAATACCTGAGGAGTACTTGGAATTAAATTTGGATATTACTGAAATTATTTCCTCAAAATCAATAGGGCACAAGAACATTGATGTTTCACATATATTCGCTCTATTTGTTTTTAATGAAGTACCCATTTTGGAGTTCTTTTGTGAAACAATATTTTCAGCAAGATTTATGAAGTGATCGTTAAAAGTCTCTGCTATTAACTTTGGGTTTGTTATTAATTTTGAATTCTTCTGCAGTACTAAATTATCTACATTCTTATTGGGCTTTATTTCATTGTGTATTACTTTCCATGAGGCTTTTATTTGGTTCTGGGCACTTTTGATGAATTTATCGTTTGCCATCTTTTTTGCTTGTTTTATAATTCTATCCAATGTGGCTTTATATTTCTTAACATAGTCACTGAATTGTGGAGTGACAGTTACTGTTTGCAGAATTTCATATCATTTTCGTTTGTGCGTGCAAGATGTTATAATTCCTATAGTAATCCACAAATTTGATTTTCCTGAGAATGATTCTTTTATTTGTACAAGTGGGAAAGCTATATCAAAATCACGCCTACATATTTTTTGAAAAGTCTTGAACTTTTCATTAGTATAAGATGTATCATACACTTCATGCCACATATATTCCCCAGCTTCATCTTCTCCGTATTTTCCATTTAAAATATCGATGAAAGTTGTTCCCAAAAGTCCACAAATTTTTCACTACCTCTGTCCACCATTTTGTCCCTGCTATATGTAACACTCTCTCTTTTCTGTAACACATCATTTGATTCCCATAAATGCATTAAATTTACAGCACTTTCCCCTATTCTGACATCGAAATCTCCCATTATTATTACCTCTATGTGTATATACCTATCTGTTAATCTCTCTATGTCCTTCTCTAAAAGCTTATATAATGCCAGGTTATGGAACTGTAATGTAACTGGCAGGTTCTATACTATACCCATACATATTTCAATAATGTCCTATTTTAACCATGTTTCTGTCACCGCCAGATTCTCTAATCCCTCCAATATATCTTAGGGTATCTTCAGTCTTCCTCACTGGATGCTGCACTACACTGGCACCACGCCTCCTTCCCCTTCTCTGCTAGAGCACAAGTTGCTCCCCTTTCCTCCCTCTTCTGTGTGATAACTTCCTTTGGTGATGACATATCGCATGACATCCCAAATGTCATCATATCTTCTCTCTTGATCATTACAGCTATTGAACTGTCTGCGTATTGTACTGCTCAGCTGCCTATTTCCCTCCCTACTTTTTCAACCTGTCCTCTACTCCTTGGGACTCGACTGGACTTTGCCCTTCCTTTGCCTGTCATGTGTGTAGATTCACCTCATGCCTCTGTTGGAACTCTTGTCTGAGTTGTTTCCTGTTCTCATCTGCCGTCCAGTCTTATGTTCTTTTCCCTCTCAGGTGTCGTTTTCCTGCCATCCAATTTCAAATGTATGCTTTTTACCCAAACATCCTTGCTTCTCTCTGTTTTATCAGCTTTTTCTTCAGTTCCTGTTCCTCGAATGATAAATCTTTATTTATGAAAATATTTTATCCTTTTAGTTTCCTTGATCTGTTCAATATCTCATAGACTATGCTCATGTTAATGAATCTTCTGAGTTTTGTTCTCCTGCCTGTATTCCTTCCCATGCTAAACACTTCTGCAATCTCCCGCCTCCCAATCTCACTTCCAGTTTTCGTTCCAGAATACCATAGACTTCTTGCATGGCCCAGACCCCTCGACGTTCTTCCTCTCCAGAGATTACAAATTGTACCTCCAAATACTGCCAATTACTTACCCTTACTTTTGTCCCTTCCGTTTCTCTCCTGATGTCCTTAACTTCCTCTTTGAGTTCGTGTTTGATTTATTTTACTGCAGCATATACTTGATCACTTAGCCCCTTTTTCAGCTTGTTCATTCTGCTTAGTATTTAGTCCAAAATGTTACCTGTGTACATTGGTGCAGGATTCACTTCTAGCCTACTGGTAACTACTAACTCAATCAGAATAATTGCCATATTCTTGTAGTTCCTCTTCTTTTCTGTTTCCGGATTTACTACCTCTAACTGCTCTGAATGCTCTGTTCTTGCACCTGTATGTGGAAGTATCCACTCCCATTGTCCCTTATAACCTTCTTTGTTTAAGCTATCAGGAGCTCCTTCACACACGCCTGCACACTTAGCACTCCAATACCTGATAAATATCAAACTTATTATCATAGTTCTGCTTCACAAGTTGATAGAATATTCTCTCTTCCTAACAGTGTCTTAGTTTGAACATATTATTTTTGTGTTCTTAAGATTTCATCTCAACAAATGGGATTAAAATGCTCTTAATTTAAGATATTTTTAAACCAAAATCTACATTGTTTATTTATGGAACAATGACGATCAAATTGATCAGCTTAAATTGTTTGTGTCTTAGTTTCAAGAGATACTCGCTGTCATCCTGACTGCTGACAATGACAACAAGCAGCTGTTAAATACAGTCAAGACACAAACATATGTTACTAATATAATTTTGAGTGAACTAGTACTCGAAGCTCCATATATTGCTAGTGCTTACCTAGAAAGCGTTTCATTAGCACCTTCCTTATATCCTCAGTTAATGTTGACTGTTGATTTGGTTATTTCCTTGGAAGTGATAGGGGTGCCTCTGTTGGTATCTTGATGAACTTGAAGTTTGGGTTCTTTTCAAGGGCGATGCTGAAATTGAAAAGTTCTCCTTTATATATCTTTATGAACATCTTTGCCCATGTGGTTAATGCAGTTGGGCCATGGACACTTTTTAATAAGTAGATTTTTTGCTCTGTATCACGATTATCATTCCTGAAATGGTGTGCTAGCGTCAATTTGTCTATTTGTTTGTTCCTGATGTTCCTAAAATGTTCTTTAAGCCTAATATTCAAATTCCTTTTAGTTTTTCCAATGTAATGGTTGTCACAGCCTCTGCAGTATATCTGGTACATACCTGATTTTTGTCTGTGGCTTTATCCTTTTTATTATACAATTTCAAAGTTGTTTTCAGTAGTTAACAGTCAATAGTTGACAGCTGAGATTGTTAAGAAGGTCCTAACTAAACCTGTTCTAGGTAAACACTAGCAATAGATGGAGCACTGAATACCAGTTCAACTCAAAATTATATTAATGTTATACTTCTTTTTATTTTGATCTTTACTCATAGGAATATGTTACTAAGTTTACAATAAAATATAGTCTGTGTCAAACTTATCTGTTTGAAAAACGATAAAAGTATACATTTGTAATTAAATATATGAATTTATAATTTTTCAAACAAATAAGGTTTGCCACAGTTATCTATTACGTTCCAATATAATATTTTATGCTTTGTTGTAAGTAACTTTAGCTTTTTTATGAATATGTGATCAAGTTTACAATTCCAACTAAAGCTTTCATAAATTTAAATTAACTTCACTCTTAGTTGCTCAAATATTGTGCATTTTTACATGATTATTTCTTGAATTTTGTTCAAAGTTATTTTTATTATGCTTTATATTAGCATTTCTACAAGTACATGTTAAGTGGTAGACAAGCTTTATCATATTTCAATTCCAGGTCTGCTAAATTGTGAGCTAATGTGATTTCTTCTTGTCATATTAGGACTTTGTAGAGTTTTGTTTACTTATAGGTTTAAATTTTGTTTTGTTTTATAGTGGCGAGGATATAAAATTTCAATTACAATTAATAATGACCTATGTCTGCAAGGTTTACTATGTTTTTAGCATCATATAACCTCTTTTCATCTACTACAAAATATGTAAAGGGAGCTTTCTCTTTTCATATGAGACTAAGCATTTTGTAATAAATAATAGAAGAAAGTTTCATCTTTCTTCTTTTAAAGTATTGAACCAATAGCTATAAAGGTGCCAAATCAGTTTTTTGCGTAGGCTTGTGATTTCAATTATAATTTCTTCAGTACATTGGTATCTTTATTCCATCCTCAAACAAACACAAATGTATCAGGGGAAGTTTTTAGTCATGCATGTTGAGAGGAACACAAAATTAAAACCTTCCTTTACTCAATTTAGATTCATTGTAGTAAACTGAATGAAGTGTTTTGTTACATTTGAAGTAACATTGCTGTAATGGAATAACCAACTCTCTGTGTTGACCAGCTTACTGTGTCTTGTAGACATTAACGGATACATTGAGATATTTACTTACTCTTACTTAACATTGCTGTAATGGAATAACCAACTCTCTGTGTTGACCAGCTTACTGTGTCTTGTAGACATTAACGGATATATTGAGATATTTACTTACTCTTACTTAACATTGCTGTAATGGAATAACCAACTCTCTGTGTTGACCAGCTAACTGTGTCTTGCAGACATTTACGGATATATTGAGATATTTACTTACTGTTACTTAACATTGCTGTAATGGAATAACCAACTCTCTGTGTTGACCAGCTTACTGTGTCTTGCAGACATTTACGGATATATTGAGATATTTACTTACTCTTACTTAACATTGCTGTAATGGAATAACCAACTCTCTGTGTTGACCAGCTTACTGTGTCTTGTAGACCTGAACGGATATATTGAGGTATTTACTTCCTGTTACTTGACCACAATTCAGAGCAGAACAAATGTTGTGGCACAGGACTGGGCACTTGCTGATTAATGCAAACAAGGCTAAGGATAATTGTAGATAGACTTGTCATTTGTAGCTCGTTTGATCTTGTCTCTGAGTTTTATATTATTGCAATTTATCATCTACTGTGCAATGTTTTGGAAAGATAAAAAGAAGTAGATAAGAAAAGCAAGATTGGCAATGAAAAAGTACTGGGACAACAAGGTGAGGCAGATAGGAAACTACATTAGATGGCAGAGTGGATGCTATGCTATTATTAGATCTAAATGTTAATTAAATTGTTATGTCACACCAGCAGTGTGTAGGCCCAGTTCTGGATAGGTTGAGTCATTCTGAAAGATAATAGTGGTTGACTATGAAGACTGGAGTTAGGTTCTTACGTGTTGTAAGTCACCATTAAGAAGTTGTCATAAGTGTATATGAGAATTTCCTAGTGGGTTACCAGGATAAGTAATATGAGAACCTGTCAGCCCTGCTCGTTGAGGTAAACCTGTATTCAAAGCTTCCTTCTTTCGCTGTTAATAGGTAAGAGCAAAGACAATGAGTGCAGTGTTTCGTCACACTTGAAGTACCACTGCTGTAATAGAATAATCAAATCTTTCTAAAGTATAGTTGATCACTTTGCTGTGGCAATTAACTGATAATGGAGTTGTTTACTTGCTCTTTCTTCACCACAATCTAGAGCTGTACAAAGGTTACAGTACTGGGCCGTACACTTGCAGATTTATTTAAAATGATAATTGTGGATAGATTCATCATTTGTAGCGCTTTTCCACTTATCTCTGAGTTTTATATATCACACATTTTAAAACATTTTCTACAAATTTAAATGATACTGTGTTGGCAGTTATTAATGTTGTAGTGAAGCCAAATTTGAATGTTTGTCCTTTATTAAGTGAAAGTAAAATTTTATTTCACCCAAAACTTATTATTTATATTTCACAAGAAATATATGTATTGATCTCCTGGACCTTAAAGAGAGCACTTAGAGAAATAATTCTGTTAGGCGTTGACAGTTAATGAACAGAAGACGGAAAAGTCCAATGAACATCAACCGTTGTGTGTGGCTGGCTCATCCCCATTGTTCTATTTCAGAGCTTTTAGAGTCAGGATCTTCTTAACTTGAGACTTTAACATGCAGCCAGTGATTATGCTCTTCACAAACATTTCCGGCTCCAGTCTCTGTGTATGTCTATCTTTTTATGTTTCTTGCTGCCATTCTCTAAGATAACTGATACAGCTGATGACAGCAAAACTCAAAATAAATTCACTAAAATTCCCAACTTAGTATTTTACGGTGACAGTGAACTTCTACAGCAAAGGAATTAAGTGTTTGTTATCCCATTTTAGCGTTTTTGTTGTTTGCTGTGAGAGGAGTGGAAGATTAACATACAAGAACATCTTATAGTTGAGATACGAGACCGGAAGTGCAGGCCCTATTGTTGATGTGTTCCTTAACCTTCAATTAAAACAGATTTACAATATTCTACTTCTCCATTCCTCCAGTTGTGAACTTTTCGGTTTTCAGTAGTTTAAAGTAATCGGTGAATCTGAACAGCTTAAATGTAAAGAGTTGGTTGTCTGAGAATCGGCAAGTAGTGTCAGTCTGCAAACACTGGGTTTAGTGAGCGTTGAGAAGCGACAAGCAGCGCGAGTATGAGTTGTAACAGACACAAATTAGGCTGTGCTACAGAAAAAAATGTGTCTTTTTGTTGTATTTGTAAAATGGTGTAACTTAGCACTCAGCTAACGATACTAGAGTTAAAGTAGTACAACCTCTTGCTGTCCTTTTACTCATACTAGTGTATAGAAGTGGGGTAAGGAGCCGCAATGGAGCAAAGGCTTCATACTTTATTAGCTGAAATGGACGAAATGAAATCTGGCATGGAGAGAATGACAAACGAAATCTCTGCAGTGAAATCTGAAATGGACAAATTGCGAGTGCAAATGAAATTCAGCGCGGGGAAAAGTAGAAGATGAAATGGAGACACTCATATTTGGTTGCTGTTTATTTGTATCTTGTGGTGGATAGAGAATCAGTATTGAATTCCATCATCTGAAATGATCCATTTAATTTAAATGTTCTTTTGTATAATGCTTTTTTACAAATACTCTTAGCGCCATGTTTAAAGACACAGAAATTACAAAATAAATTGAATAGTTGCCTTTACAGTAAAGAGTGATGTTGATGTAATTGTCAGTTCATATTGTGTTTCTATTGCCACAAACACAAAGCACTATGTTCATTGGAAAGACCTTTATTATTTCATTGTGGATTACAGCATAGTTACCTTACATGAATTGATTTAACTATGATTGTTACCGATGTCTGTGTATGTACTCACTGATTCTGTCTTCAGGTTTTATTATCTCGTTAATTCGCTAAATGATACTAAGTTCTGCAACATTTCAGATTACACCCAGAAACAGTTCCTGTCACTACTCTTGGCGAGTCACCATTGGTCTCTGCTGAAGTGCAAACAAGAGACACAAGCGATGGCGTAGACTCATATATAGGACCTTTATACTTAAAAAACTGTAGTGTGAGTGATATGAGCAAAACAATACAGCAGTGTAGCACGCGTGAGGAAGGCTTTGGCTCTGCAGCAAATTTGAAAAAACATAATTTAATTAATGGGGTTAAGGGATCACACCAATGTAAAGTTTTTGATCAGAGCTTTTGTAAGTTATCACATATGAAATCAGATAATTTAGATTGTGAAGGTAAGAAGGCACATGATTGTAAAGTTTGCAGTAGAAGCTTTACTCGTTTGTACAACTTGAAGGTACATAATTTAATTCATGAAGGTAAGAAGCCACATCATTGTAAAGTTTGTGATAAGAGCTTTACTCAGTTGGGCAATTTGAAAACCCATAATCTACTTCATGAAGGTAAGAAGTCACACAAATGTAAAGTTTGTGATAAGAGCTTTACTCATTTGTCAAATTTGAAAACACATACTTTAGTTCATGAAAGTACAAAAACACACCAATGTAAAGTTTGTGATAAGAGGTTTACTCAGTTGTCAGATTTGAAACAACATAAATTTGTTCATGAAGGTAACAAGCCACACCAGTGTAAAGTTTGTGATAAGGGCTTTGCTCGAATATCAGATTTGAAAATTCATAATTTAATTCGTGAAGGTAAGAAGCCACATCAATGTAAAGTTTGTAATAAGAGCTTTACTCAGTTGTCAAATTTGGAAACCCATAATCTAGTTCATGAGGGTAAAAGGGCACACAAATGTGAAGTTTGAGATAAGAGCTTTACTTACTTGTCCAATTTGAAAACCCATAATCTAGTCCATGAGGGTAAGAGGCCACACAAATGTAAAGCTTGTGATAAGAGCTTTACTAGGTTGTTCGCTTTGAAAAGACATAATTTATTACACGAAGGTAAGAAGCCACACAAATGTAAAGTTTGTGATAAGAGCTTTACTCATTTATGCAATTTGAAAACCCATAATCTAGTTCATGAAGGTAAGAAGACACACAAATGTAAAGTTTGTGATAAGAGATTTACTCATTTGTGCAATTTGAAAACCCATAATCTAGTTCATGAAGTTAAGAAGCCACACAAATGTAAAGTTTGTGATAAGAGCTTTACTCAGTTGTCACATTTGGAAACCCATAATCTAGTTCATGAGGGTAAGAGGGCACACAAATGTGAAGTTTGAGATAAGAGCTTTACTTGTCCAATTTGAAAACCCATAATCTAGTCCATGAGGGTAAGAGGCCACACAAATGTGAAGTTTGTGATAAGAGCTTTACTCACTTGTTACATTTGAGAAGACATATTTTAGTTCATGAAAGTAAGAAGCCACACCCATATTAAGTTTGTGATAAGGCCTTTAGGCGGTTGTCAGTTTTGAAAACGCATTGTTTAATAAATGAGGGTAACAGCACACAAAAATTTGATAAATACTCATTGTGAAGTTTCCAAAGCCATAATTTGTTGACGTATGAAATGGAGATGAATAGAGTGTGTTATCAGAGTCCTACTTGTCTCGTTTAAAGGAAACCGTTCTTATTGAACGGGAAAGAGGTGGTTTCGGTTAGTTTTCATATCACCATTTTTTGGTGTTTATTATCATTATTATTACAGAATTATTATTTTGTTCGTGTTTAATAAATATATTAGTTTGTATGTATTTAGTAGTTGTAATTACATAGACAACTATTATGTAAATCTGTCAAATAATTGTCATCTACAAGTCTGGCAGTGAATAATTCAGTGGAATCGTTTCCTAGCAATATTTGCCCCAAACTAGCATTAGTAGTCGCGCCTTTCACCAGATCTTTAATGCGGTTACATTACTGGTAGTATTCCTGGTTTCCGTTATTTTAAAGCAAACTTACACCACTGGTTTGCTTACTACGTACTTAAGAGATCCTCCATAGTCATTTTCACATTCGTTCAGGAAGGCGAGGATAAAACATGTGTGTAGTTTACTGTTCCTTGGCCAGAAATACCAGTCACATTGGCTAGAAGAAAGAGTTCAGCACTTCAGCAGGATGAATAATACGATCGAGAAGATAGTTCTCAGGTGTAGCTTTATGTTTAGTTTTTTCCCCAGATAATACAAATGTTCCACAGAAACACTAAATATTTCTATCTCCAGACATCCCTCCGTCTGAGTATGATATTGATGAGTCACCGCATTTCTAGCTTTAGGAACCAAGTAGTTATGGTATCACAAGGTTAGTCATAGCTATAACAAACATTGCATTTCTCAAACAAGTGTTTTATTAACACCCATGTTGTATATCTTGTTAAACTAACAAGTTATATTGCTGTTGTTAAGTCATTAAGAATTGTAAATAGTCAAGATGGCGGGCGTGAACGCAGCTTCTAATGTTGATTTGTTATATTTAGGCCTCCTAAATGACTCCTAACAGTACGGCTTTGAGGAGAAATAATTTTGAGAAGGTATCACAAGATTTTCTACAGAGTTGTAGACTATCGAAATATTTGCCGTGAAGCTTACTGCGTAAGTGTGAGAGGTTAGAATAAGCTTTGTAAGACATATGGCGATCTCGCCTTTGCTTAAATTACTAATAGCTGCGATTTTATAATTCACTGAATTCTGTGAATAAATACTTTGTGCATGTCTCATCTTGGAGCGTTCAAGTCACTCGTCACTTCTTACTTCTTCGCACTTCATTTTAAATCCACGTAGAACTGACAATGTTGATTCGTACTTTTGGTTCTGACAGTTGCATTGGAATAAAAGTCATTCCGTCATTTCCCACGTCATATCCTTCTCCTTCATATTTATCGCATACTTCTCCTTAGTTCCTACAACATCCTTATATTTAGTTATCTAAATCAACTAACAATTTTCTATCCATTGATGAGAAATTTGTTCCTGGCTTCTCTTCACACAGGCGCCTCATGTAACTGACTGTTGCATTCAGTAATATATCAGAATTAGCAGTGTGAGTGATCGTCAAATGCTCCCTTTTTAGACGCTTTTATTTACTTCATCTCTTAGGGCTTGATTCATCTCACAGTTTTCGTTATTCAAACAATTACCAGCAACTTCTCATTGTGAGATCTTATGGAATATTTCAATCTAGAAAATGTCTGTATTTGATGATTCCGAATTGATAGACTCAGCGCTTTCGAACGTCACTGGCCTTATCTTTGCATGAATGTCTGGCCGCACTATTTTCATGATTCTGTTGTTTTTAAAGCAAAGTTACAAGAATTGATTGCATACCGCGTCTTTGACATAGTCTCCGTTGAGAAAGTGGCAAAAGAACAACTTTATGATGTTTTTTCTGGTCCATGGGCTGACAGCGCAGTCACTTTGGGTAACAGATAGGGAACATCATAACGGACAAATGACAGCATTGTTAAACAAGCTTCCAGTTGTATTTTTATCTTCTTTAGTTCTTTTTTCGCAGCTGATACAAGTGTCCCATGGAAGCACTGAGAGAATATTTCTCTGCTTAGACATGCCTTCCTCTGAGAACAACATAGAAGTGGTAGTGTATTGAAGAAATTTGTTTTTCGATTGACCAATCAGGTTTATCGGTAGTTTATGAGTCTCTTTTGCTTTATGTTGATTTATTACAAAACATCTATCAATGCGCCTCTTATTGCCACTCCTAACCTGATCCGATCCTCTTCCAGCCCGTGGTGCGCCTGGATGTAACACATGAAGTTGTACTAACCGAGTTGACGTGTTATAGCTGGTCCATCAAATGTGGAAGAAACGTCATTCATACGTTTACTATTGATTTATGGAGTAAGAAATTCCTTCCTCTAGCAAATGGAGGAAAGGCTGGTTATATCCTAATGGCCTGCCAAACCTGAAAGACCAAAAGCCGTCAACGAATGTGTAGGCAGCTTCCTGGGATACGAAGTCTGGTGGGAGGTCGACTAAAGCCTTGGTAGCCAGTTGCTCAACTGCCAGGGCGAACTCCTGCAGCGTCTCCCCTGGCTGCGGTGACCTTGCCTTTAGCTGGCTGCGTTACGCTGCGTTTAAGCGGTGGTATCCAAAAAGATTCTCCATGGCCTCCCTGATGTCCTTGGGTGCCGCCGTTGTCTGCACCGCGTTCAAGACTTACGCGGCTCGTCCCTGGAGACTAGCTATTGGTTTTGTGGACTCTTCCTTTGGTGACCATTTGTTGTGTTTGGCCACCATGTCGAATTGACGGCTGAGGACTTCGAAAGTTGTCTCGCCGTCGTATTTAGGAGGTTTGACGCGCGCAGATGTGTCGCGTCCTGACGTGTCGCCGTTTAAATCATTTAACCTCCTGCTGACGACGTCCTCCACCATGGCGATCAGGAACTTTGCGCTGCTGTCAGCCTTTCCCTCCAGCTCGTCAACGCGGCTCGCCAGATCTTTGACGCGCTCGTCCACTTGTCCCATCCGCTTGCCGAGCTCTGTGACGTCATCTCTCACGCCGGTCAGCTGCTCTTCGAACTTTACGGTGAGGGCCTCGTTTGCCGCCTTCATCTCCGTGGTCATCTTCGCGGTCAGGCTGTTGTGTCTGTTCCATTTTAAACTCTGCAACCCACCTTTTAATCATTTTACAAGAAGGGGCAGAGTCTTTCAATGTACTGTCCATTTCCTCGATTTCTTTAGGTCCTAAGCCTTTCAAATAGAAGTATTTAATCAGTGCTCATTTTTCCAATTCCTCCATTATTGTGAAACCTCTACACTTGTCTGGCTTAAAATATTGTATATAGTGTTTGTTGCCTCACTGCTTTTAGTTTCATTTCTTAGGTAATTATATGAAGCTATCCGTCAAGCTGGCCGAGCTAACGGTCAATCTAAATTCATTCATTGTAAGGGGAAACCTTATAAAGGAAGCTGATAAGGCTAACTTAACATGAGCAACTTTCAAATTCGGAACCACGCTATCCCCATACCACAGAAGTGGCAGGTTACTCACTACAGGCTGCGCCATTCAAGTAGATCCATAAATAAAAGTCTCGAGGATTAAGGTCACTTAATCTCCAAGCTTGTACCATTTTGGAACGATTTCCTAAAATTGGCATATATAGAAACTGAAATGCTTGTTGAACAAAGCATATTGCACATCAAACTGCTAAGGGCAGTATCTACCTCAAGTACATCAAGATGATTTCTCCACTTGGTGGTCGGGTTAGCATGTATGGTACAAGAAGTGAAAAGCAGCTTTATGCCATGCAGTAGCTACTATCCTCCCCCTCCCCAAACAACTGTATTTGGTTGTGATCATGAGGATGGAAAACAGCCTGACGTCATTTCTGTACTCTATGCAAGTGGTCAGGGAACAAGGTACTGCCATGATGAATATGATACACTTACATGCAGTATAAGGGCCACATGTAACTGACCCACTGTCCACATAAACCTCTAGATCAGGTCATATCAGGTAGGCAGTACTGAGTCTCTTTCACATACAGAATGTGTCAAATATGTAGTACAAGAGTTGCTGGAGTGATATATTGTTTGAATTTTTAGGCTATTGCTAAAATGAGTCTAAAGAATAAATGTGACAATGTAATACAACCCTGACATAGATCTTAGCTCTGGTCCAACACTACAGAAGAATTAATGTTCCTAAAACAAAGCCGAAAGTTAACCTAAGTAGAATAACATGTAATATACACAAATGTTGTTCACATAGACTTGGCTTCAGCGCCTGAAACAACTTAACACTTGATAACTATGATCAAATGACACTTCAAAACTTACTGCTAACCAAACACATCACTCTTCGCTTCCTGACCAGTGTCTCAGTCGTGTTTACTTTCTAGCCAGATCATATTACCTGACCTAAGCTCCATGGCTGGCCAACATACATCTCCTTGAATCTGCAGCTACAATAGTAATACTTCTACACAGGAGAACTCTACAGTGAACGTTTTTTGGTGGATAGTGACAAAAAGACAGAAGACAAACTCCCAACTCCACTCTCTCAGTGTGGTTGGCATTAATCCATAAGTCCATTTTCTCTCCAATTATGGAAGAAGAATGCACCGTTCTAGTTGTTGGCAGCCAGTACTCACTTGTTCTGAAGATGTCCAAAAGACATAAGGGCATAAAGTCAAGTGATAACTCATCACTTAAATCAAGGAATACAGACCCAAAATCTACATTGCTGGATTACATCATTAGCATTTACATCAAATACGAAATGACTAAGCTATGCAGTACCTATAACACATTCTGGCAATAAATGTAATATTTAAATAACTTAACAGCTGAAAACCATAGAGCTGAATATCACAAAGCAGAACAAGCTACTGTCATAATCATATCTAGTTTCAAGTATCTTTAAGACTAAAAATAAGGAATATTTACATAAACAAAGAAGAATGATAAGTATGTGTAAGTGGTTGGTTTCCTGACAATGTCCAACACGTACTTTCCCTTACAAAATGTAATAGGTGCCTTTTACTCGGTTTAGTTACAATCACATTAGCATTCAAGGAAACAAGGTTACTATCTTTTGGCTCAATAAACAGGCCCACAAACAAAACTTCTTACACTTTGCGAATAAATACAAAACTAATCTGAAAAAAATTTGTAGTTGGTTTATTGACATTTCGTCACTTACGTTTTTATATTATCTAGCGACTGGTTTCAGAATCCATTGCTATCATTTTGAACCTCCTTCCAACTATTATCTATGGTCTGCTCTCCTCTCTCTGGCGTAGAGAGATACAAACACAAACCCATTTGTTACAGTAAGTAGAAAACAAAGCTATAAACTCTAATCCTATTATATTTAACAATTTGCCTTACTAAACTAGGCACGATATTTTTGAGAATACAAAGAAGCTGGTGCTGAGTTAAACTGCTCACCAGGATATGAGTTTACAGGTTTGTGGCTAGGTCGACTGTTGTCTTTGAATCAGTGACATCAGTTTACTCTTTATTTAAGCACAAAAGATTGTAATACTCTGCAATAGTACTGAATAATGTGACTTTGTGGGTTCGTATAATTAAAAAGTTCAATTACTCCACTCAAAATGTTCTTTATTTCTACCTTATTCTAATGTCACAATTACAATCTCGTAATGTACACAATTAAAACTAAGCCAGTTCGTTTTTCCACGTACACCCTGGGCGCTCCTTACACACCGCCCGCCACCACTCACTCAGCACAACTGACCGTCGCCTCGCTTGTATCGATCGGCGGCCCGAAGTACCTCGAGTCTCGTTTTATGGAGAGTGAAAACATTCTCGAAGCTCCGCCCTCCTTCGGGCAGCAGGAGGAGGGTAAAACGAATATTCAGTTACTCCTCCTGTCTCCCCCCCTACACCGGCCTTCATTTATTGATCGGCATCGCGAATTTGCCGCTTGCGTAACACTGCTCCCTCCTCAAGGCTGGTCTTCCCGAACAGCACCATCGTAGCGGCCAGGCGATCCAGGTGTACCACCAACATCTTTCCTCGGGGCACCTTCTGGATGCGGTAGACCATGTCGTTAATCATCTTCACCACACAGTACGGTCCTTGCCATGGCTGCTGAAGCCTCGGGCAGTGTCCCTTGGTCCGGGGACCAGGTCACTTTGCTGGAACCCTTGGCTGTTGGCTTGCCTGTCGTATTGGGTTTTCATGCGGTCGCTCGCCTTCTGGATGTTCTGGAGAGCCATCTCGTGCATGTCTTGGAGGTGGTCCACCAGGTTCTCCGCATACTCGGTCGCTGGCTGTTTCACCCCCGGAGGGCTACCAAAAGCCAGGTCACAGGGGAGGCGTAACCCTCGGCCGAACATTAAGCTGGCTGGCGTGATGCCCTTGGCGTGTGTTGGGTGTTTTATGTGTTATTAAGGCGGTGCATATTTCCACCCCAATTTTTTCCTACTAGCTATTTTAAGATGTTGCTCACTGTGTTGATCTTATTTGTTACATTGTTTACTTGATTTTTCATTGATATTTTCCGGTATAGTTCTATTCCTAGATGTGTGGTAATTTTTGTTTTTGATTTGCAGGCATATATCTTCTATTTTGCGTTGAAATGAAATGCGTAGTGCTTAACGCCCGCTTTTACTACATACGGCACCGCAGGCGATGACACTGATGATACATGATATGAAGATGGAGCACCGGTGGAATGAGATGGCAGGGGAAAACGGAGGTCCCGGAGAAAACCCGCCCCAACGCCGTGTTGTCCACCACAAATCTCACTTTGCGGTCGCCTGGGATCGAACCCGGGCCGCCTTGGTGACAGCCAAACGGTCTAACCACTGAGCCACCGCGTGGCCTGTTTGCTTTGTGGTGCATTTTGAACAGTTGATATTGGTTTTTTCTGTGTTTATCTCAATATTGTTCTAATATTATAATTGCATTCTCCATTGTTTTTGTAACTTTTATGTTTCCCAGAACTCATATTCTTTTCTGAGCTCCGTATTTCTAGGTCGTCAGCATACATTGCCACTTGTATGTTATCCGATTTTTTCAGTGTATCTGCTAGGTCATTTATACTAAAGAGAATAGCACTTGTAACAAACCCTTGGGGTAATCCAACTCGGGTTTGTTTCCATTTGGATGTGGCTGTTTTGTACTGCACTGCAAACCATCTTTGGGATAAGAAGGCTTGAAACCAATTTAGCATGTTACCTGATGTGCCACGTTTTCATCTTGTATAGTAGCATTTCTTCTCATACTGTGTCAAATGCACCTTTGAAATCAACAAATAGTGCTAGGAAGTCTTGTTTTTATTATTTTTTTTATTTTTTGTTTTTGTTTAATGTTTTGTGTAAGTCTTACGATCTGATGTATTTCAGAGTTATCATTCCGAAACCCAGGTGGTTCATAGACTGTTATGTTTTATGTTTCCAGGTAAAATGTCAGTCTTGTAGCTTATATTCTTTCTAGAAGTTTTGCTATGTTTGAAGTGAATGATATCAGTCAGTAGCTATCTGTCGATTGTGCCCGTTTTCCTTTCTTCTTGATGGGTATTATTTTTGCTTTTCTCCACAATGTTGATATATTATTTCTGGTGGTCCAAATGTAACTGAAAATTTTTCGTAGGGTGTGAAGTGCTTCACTCCTAGATTTTTGAGTAGCTACGGATGTATATTATCAGGACCTGGACTCTTTATTTTATAGTGTTCTTATATCTTGTTTTATTTCTGGAAATGTAAATGGCTCATTGAAGATATTTTGGAAGTTGGATGTATTGTCAAGGTTATTGTTCTTGAGATATTTATTCTGCTCTTTGTATTTATTTTTTAATGTAATACTAGTTTTGTACTATGTTCTTTTCAGCTATAAGGGTGTTTTCATATATTTCTTTATCAAAAATTAAAGCTGACTTTGTTGTTTTTCTCTTTTTATTTGTTCAATGTAGTTGTGTACTTTAGTACTATTTGTTCTATAGTGTAATTTGTTTATAAATTCTTCAGAGCACTTTTTTGATAGTTTTAAGGCTTGTTTTAACTGTGTATTTGTTTTTTGCCACTCTATAACATCTGCTTTATTTTCTGACCTTTCTGCTCTTTCTCTGGCTTTGTCTCGTTTTGATTTGAGCTGTGCTAGCTATTCATTTCAGAAAGGTTTATATTTATGAATTTTTCTCTAGGATTACACTTTTTCAGATTTTAGAATTGCAGCATTTAGTTCTTTCATTACTTTATATATGTTTTGTTCTAGTTGAATTTACTTTAGGAATTTGGTTGTTATCATGATATTCTCTTCCCAATGTGCCTTTTTGAAGATCCATTTAGACTTTATTTTTCCTTTTGTGTTAGATGGTTGTTGATTCAGGTTTGTTTTTGTTATTATGGCTCTGTGTCCACTAGCACTGTCTTCAATTACTTTGGTTGTTGTTTTACATTCTGGATTAGTTGATATGATCGCAATATCTGGATTAGTTGACTGTCCTGTATAGTGTATGTAGGTTTTTTGGGTCTTCATGCCTGTGCAGTATTTTCATTAAGTTGGTATCTACAAATTCTTCAATGATTACGCCAGCTTTATTATTATCACTGTAGCCAGATCTTGGAGAATGTCCATTGAGATCGCCAATTATGATTGTCTTATTGTCACTGTCTACTATGTCTAAGGAGAGGTAGTTGTTACTGGGTGGGCTGTAAATTTTATAAATTTTGAATTTATGATTTTGTTTGCAGGCTGTTATTCTAATTATTTCAGAGGTATCACCTCATTCATTTCTTTTACAATTTCACACTTTCCATTTATACATTGTTTGATGCCAAAAAGTAAACCACTTATTATCAGTCTGTATTTTTCTAATTTACTTGTGTTATATTTTAAAAATTGATAAAATTTTCCTTTTGTTGATCTATATTTACTTCATCTATGATGAAAACATCTGCGTCATTGTCTCTTATAGGGTTTTCTATCATGGTCTTTTTACTTTGGTTCATTCCTCTGGCATTCCAAAACAGCACAGAGAAGTACTCTTTTTTGTATTGGGAAGCATGACCGTGTTGTAGTTCATTTAGCATTACCCAGGGAACACCATGTGGACGCAGATTACGTTGTTCCCCGTTTTATCAATGTATGGATATAAGCTTCTATTATGTGTTTCAAATGGGAAGAGTTCTCACTTGTAGCAAATCAGATGCATCAGAGTCTTCACTGTTGCCACCTTGTTATCCGCACTCTGTTTATATTTCCCTTTCTCTCACACAGTTGCGAGTGTTCATGGCGCTAGATGTAAGTGAACGCAAACTGAATTTTGCAATGTTTTATAATAATGCAGTTGTTGAAATCCCAATTGCAACATAAGTATTCATATATTACGCAAATGTTATAAATATTTTGTTTAAAGTTAATTATAGTTTATGAATTACTTATTGTTCTAATCCAATGAAAATACCAGCGGTTCATCTGTATAGCTGTGAATGTTACGTTAAGAGCCAATTCGACATTATCATTGTCTTCATCGTCTGGGTTCTGCAAATTTATGATGATAGGTTCCAAAGTCTTGTTGTGTGCTATTTCTTTCCAAAAGTTGTCTTCTAGTTTATCTGATGTCTCACGCTGTTTTCCCAGTCTTGTTGTGCTCCTTGTCAATTTCTTTGTGAATCAGTCGTTCAACATCAGTCAGTTTAGGAACATTATTTCTGTTTGCAACATAATGTGAGGTCATATTAACTCTATTGGATTGTTCTAGTAGTAGTAGTAATGGTGGAAGGTGGATCGCATCTAATTGATCCAGCTGATGCAGATTTTTATGGAACAGTAACTGAATAATGCTGCTTTGAACTCTCTTGGGTAAACAGAGATTACAAATCATATATAAACAAATATATAATGTAACCAAACCCATTCTGTCAGACCAGCAGTAAGTGTATTGTTTCCTCTCATTGAATTTAACAAACACCTTCGCTTATTCAAAGTACACATTTCTTTTACCACGTCATGTCAATTGTTTACATTCCAGTTCTGAGTAATTTCAAATATACATGCCAACCAATAATGCTATTCATTACAGTGTTTTGTCACAATGAATTATTATAATATAATAGTATCTACTTTATTTATTTGTATTAGGAAAACTATTTGAACAAAGTACATTGGGTTTTTACAGTTATGTTAAATACATTAATCACCTTCTTCATGGATCAGTTTTGGCAAAATCTGAAATTTTTTCTTTGCGCAAATAGTATTAACAGAGATTGATTAGTTTGCCGCTGGTCACACACCACTTAGGAGGAATGCAACATGACAACACCGCAGGACTCTGGTTGGTTGCTCACCTAGTAGCACCCAAGGACAAACCCCTTCCCATTAGAAATATATAATAAATACTTAACACTTATATGATATCCCTGCTATGCCAATAGTTTTCACATTATGTCAGTTTTGATGACTGCCAATTTATTTCAGGAGTTAATCCGAGAAACAGTTTACATATAAACACATTGTTAGTATTTTCATAATGGCAGTTAATACTTTATGTAAAGCAAGTAAGTGTGAGTTAGCCCATGCCAATGTTGTTGCTGCTAGTCGTGAAAGGAGCAAAAGCATGGAACATTCGACAGCCACTAGCTGTCAAAAACAAACCTCATTGTTGTTCTGTGCTGATGTATTCATTGTTTCATTTTGGCAAATCTGGAATATTAAAAATCGACAATGTTCCATTCCTTCAGTTTGAGAGCTTTGTTTCCATGACCAGAAGATTGCAAAAGGGAGTGCAACAGCAAACTTTGGGTATTTAATGTCTATTAGTTGACTGTATTGCAGTTGTTGCAAAATGAGTTGGCTAGCCACAACAGTGAAAAGTCTGAAGAAAGTTGTCAACATTGGCAAGCATGACAGCAAAAGTTTGAGCATGCAGCAGACAAATAAAAAACGACAATGCCATAAAAAGAGACATGTTCAGTCTGTATGTGCAAACAATGAAAGTGATTTAAAATAAAGGCTCAACTGACAGTTCTATTATGTGTTTCAAATGGGATGAAGTTTGTCCTTGAACGCTACTAGGTGAGCAACCAATTGAAGTCCTGAGGTGCTGTCATATTGCAATTGCCATAAGCTGTGTGTGATAAGTACCAACTGAATCCATCTCTAGTAGTTCCTTTTTGTGCTAAGACAAAAACTGAGATTTTGCAAAATGTGAAACTGAGGAAGCTAAAGAGTAACTAGTTTAATATAACCGTAAAAACACTATATTTTTAGCTCAAATGGTTTTCCCAATACTTGCAAATAAAGGAAGTAGCAATATATTATAACAATTCATCGCGACGTAAGTGCTGTAATGAACATCATTATCAGTTAGCATATATCATATATGTGTGTGTCTATTACTAATTACTGAGACCTGAAACGTTAATGTTTGACATAATGTGATAAAAGAATTACTTTTAATAAGCTAGAGAGAGAGAGAGAGAGAGAGAGAGAGTAAAGAGTACACTTCCAGCTGGGATGTAAGAATGCTACATGGCAGAACGTGATGTGTCACATTATATGTTTACTTATCAATGGTTTGTAATCTCTACTTACTCAAGAGAGTTCAAAGCAGTTTTATTCAGTTGTTCTTCCATTTAATAACCAGGAAAAGTGTATCAGCTGGATAAAGTTGCAATTGCAATAAAACAGAAAGTAAGCCATCTTCCCCTTAGCACTGTCAAAACAATCCAGTTGAGATAAGGTGGGCTCAAGTGATTTTACAAATAGAAATAATGTTTTTAAATGTCAGACATTGAATGACTTATTCCTGAAGAAGCTGACAAGGTAACACAAGACTGGGAAAACTGCATGTGACATTCAGATAAACTACAAGACAACATTTGGAAAGAAATATCATGCAACGGGAATTTGGTACCAATCATCATAAATTTGCAATACTTGGACAATGAAGACAATGACAATCACGAACAGTCTCTTGAAGTATATGACATTCACAGTGGATGAGTCACTGGCAATTCTGTTGTATTAGAAAAACAGGTAATTCATAATCTATAATGACAATTATATTGTTTAAAACATGTACACAATATTGTGACTTTATTTATTATCCCATTTCTCAATCATATTTTACCCAAAGTTATATTAGCGATATAGTTTACAAATTTATGAATATAATACAATTTCCAAAAACATAACAAAATTCAATATCAAGCTGACAAACAGTCAACATCTAGATGAATCATTTAGCTTAAGAAATATTTTGTTTAAGAAAGCCATGAAATTTTGATAAGTTTTTATTCATCAGAATATGTGTAAGAGGTTTTGAGAAAGTGTAAGCTAAGGATTGAAGCAATAATTCAATTTCGTATCAATTACAACTCTCTTTACGACTATGTTTACGACTACTCCTGCTAGATGGTCGCGATCTCTTATATGTACCTCCATTGATAATTGTAGACTGTTCTGTAACAAACAAGAAATTGAATGTTCCGTAAGACGTCACCAGACAAAACATGAACGTTCCAGACGTCCAACTTTATCTGTGTCGGCAAGCCTTTTATCTCCACACTGTACTTTCTATCTGTTACCGCTATGTGCCAAAACCTTTTTGCGCATACACCGCCAGTCATAATAATGGATTTGCTACAATATGGATATATCCATGTCACAATTGTTATTTCAAAAAATGCATTATTATAAAAATTTGGAAAACTCAGTTTGAGTTTTGTAATGTCTAGTATCAAGAAGACTTGTTCATTCTAAGAGTGATCACATGGGGCTTGTGGCAATAGCAGTGAAGCTAATTATGGTTTGTCAATTGGGACACAAAAGTATCAGATGCAGGAAGACATTATTAACAAAAAGAACAAGTAAGAGTTCAGATACAAAGGAATTGTGTACAGTAATTGTGCAGTTGACAATTTAAAGTAAACAATTAAAATGATAAATGTGAATAAAACACTTACCCCCATTTTCACCAAGAGATGTTAAAATCGTCATTAAAAAATATAACTTAACAATGGCCACAGCACTAACAAAGCTGTTAAATGTCTTGATTTTCACCAACCTGTTTTGTGAAAATAATAACAAAACACGTGTTAACGCTTTCAGACTTGTAAATATTACAGCTATACAAGGCTATGGATGAGTCGTATTATTTTCTGAATGTACTGCAAACAGCTGAACAAACGGAAGATGAACAAAATTGTAAGAGAAGCAGTGGGATAAATTTCTCATTGATGGAGAAAGAATTCTTAACTGAATTGGTCACAAAGTACAATAAGGATATCGTCATTAATAAGAGGACGAATCAAGTGAATATAAAAGAGAAAGATGTCACATAGGAAAAATGATTGCAATATGATACTTCCTCAGATACATTTTAGGCTGTACTCGAATATAAAAGCCATTTAGGCAGTCTTAAATATAGCAAATCGACATCAAAAGCTGAATTCAAGCCCTCCATCTTGCCCATTTTCAATTGTTAAGGACTTAACAACAGAAATATGGTTTTTAGTTTAACAAGAGCTAACACAGCTGTTAAGCTAACACTTGTTGCTGAAATGCAATTTTTGTTATAACTATTGTTAAACTTGTGTTAAGTCTAAACATCTTTTGGTGAAATCATGCATAAATATACTGTATTGGCTTTATGTTATGCACTGGCTTTCATGACATCAACCACAACACACACACCTAGAGCATGAATCAGGTATTAGACTCGTCTTTCTTCTCCAGAGAAGTTTGCTTACTCTGATGGTTCCACAATAAAAAGCAAATTGGAGGACAGGGGGTCAACAATTGAAAACAGCAAGCCAAATATGAGGGAAAAAAAAGAAGTACAACTGTGGGGGCACTGGTTTTTTTAGAGAATAATGTAGAAACCTACTCAATATTGTTACACAAGCGGCAAACTCGGGATGCCGATCAATAAATGAAGGCAGGTGGAGAGAGAGGAGACTACAGGGGTAGCTGAGTCTTCGTTTACCCCTCCTCCTGCCACACGAAGGAGCACGAAGCTTCGAGAATGTTTTCCCCCTCCATAAAAGGAAGTCTCGGGAAACTTCGGGCCGACCAATACCAGCGAGGCGACGGGCAGTTGAGTGAGTTGTGGCGTGCGGTGCGTAAGGAGCGCCCAGTGTACGTGGAAAGACGAACTGCCTTAGTTGTAATTGTGTACATTACGAAATTTTAATTGTGACATTGGAATAAGGTGGAAATAAAGAACATTTTGAGTGGTGTAGTTGAACTTTTTTTTATTTCACGAACCCACCAGTCACAATATTTCTGTTGTGCATGAAGAACAATACAAAACGGCACAATACTGAGCGATTGCTAGAATGTGTACAGCTGTGTTTTGTGTAGTGGACAGTTAACGACAGGTTTATTGTGTGAGTCCTCTTACTCAAGAACATACTCAAAACAGTTTGAAGAGACCTTCTCCAAATACTAATATATAAAGATCCACTACAGTAGTCAACTTACAGAATTTGTTTAAATGAGCATAACCGGACCAGTGCAACCAACTGCATGTGGTCTTCAAGGTGGGTGGTCATCTGTACACTCTCCCCATTTGTAAAAAGAGTTTCACATAATTTGTTAAACGAAATATGTTCATATATCAAAATGACAATAATACTGTCCGTATCCAATGCCAAATAATAAAGCAGATTTCTCACTGTAGTTGTCACTTAGTTCCTTTCCATGTACCATAATCTATGATTATATAAACGAAAAGGTAAGCCAAACATAACTTGACATAACCAGAACTGAGCTTACTTAAAAAATAATGAACTAAATTTTACCTTAGCTAACGTATCATGATTTTGGTATGAAACAATTACTGACTAAAAGTATGATATGGTAATTACTATAGAATTGGTGAAATGTTATTCAAAGTATACTATAAACGTAAAAGTAACAGGTTTTATGCAATATATGCGTCTATGGTGGACATTTTCAAATTGCTCTATTTGGAAAAACGATGTGTATACTACATGGCAAAGCGAGAAGGCGTATCGGGAAAACTTTGCAACAGAAAGATGTTTACGTGGCGTTATCGCACATACACAGCGACTCCAGAGTATGTACACTCTCTTCAGATACAGTCACAGCAATGTGTCATACATCGCCAAGCATGAGAAATGATGTACAAAGTCATTGAATAATGTGACAAGGAGAAGGTTGGAATCAAAATCCCTTTGTGATTTCTCAGTAGATACTGCTGATCAACTAAAATTATTTTCCATAATATAAATTGCTGAAGGTAGCATTTTCAATATTTGACAAATATTACAATAATTATGTGGGTACATATTTAATACATTTTTTATCATTAAGGTTATTTTATATTATTATGCACTTATGTTCCATATAATAATTGGCTGACCTTTCATATCAGACACACAGCTTTGTGTTTCGTCATTTCCTGTATGGCAACTTATATGATTTTACTCTTCTTATCACCAGATAAGAATATGATGGCACAATGGCCAGTCAAGATCAATACACCTTAAAGCTTTGTCAGGTGGTACATGTGCTTCTATGTAAGTCCTACAACAATATGTTAAGCACTAACTCAAATTGGATACACGCATATGCAAGATAACCTAACATAATCTCAGACTAAGTCTCCATACTACAGAACTCTGTCATTCCATTCATACAGACATTAAATTAGATATCGTAACCTAACAGAAGACAAATGTTGCCAAAGCAGGATCTTGTCAACCAAGAAAGCAAAGTTGCCAAATTTGTAGATGACAATTATTTGACAGATTTACATAATTGTTGAATATGTAATTCCAAATACTATATACGTACAGGTTAATACACTAATAAACAGTAACTAAATAACAATTCTACTGCTAATGTGATGATAATAAAAATACCATCATTTAAAATGCTCAGACCAAAACAATCCAAAGCCACATGTTTCCCGTTCAATAAGCTCTGTTTCCTGGAAACGAGACATGTAGTGCTCTAGCAAACATACTCTAATCATCTCCATATCAGACCCTCATAAATCGAATTATGGGTTTGGAAACTTGACAATGAATATTTCTCACATTATTGTGTGCTATTACCATCATGAATAAAACAATGCATTTTCAAAAGTGACAACCGACTAAAGCTTTTATCGCAAACTTCTTACCTTCATGAACTAAATTATGTTTCTTTAAATGTGACAACTGAGTAAAGCTCTTATCACAAATTTTACATTGGTGTGTTCTTACCTTCATGAATTAAGTTATGTTTTTTCAAACTTGACAAATGAGTAAAGCTCTTATCACAAACCTTACAACTGTGTGGCTTCTTACCTTCATGAATTAAATTATCTATTTTCAAATTTGACAAATGAGTAAAGCTCTTATCACAAACCTTACAACTGTGTGGCTTCTTACCCTCATGATTTAAATTATCTATTTTCAAATTTGACAAATGTGTAAAGCTCTTATCACAAACATCACATTTGTGTGGCTTCTTACCTTCATGAACTAAATTATGTGTTTTCAAATGTGACAAATGTGTAAACCTCTTACCACATACTTTACATTGGTGTGGCTTCTGACCATCATGAATTAAATTATGTGCTTTCAAACTTGACAAGTGAGTAAAGCTCCTATTGCAAACATTACATTTATGCGACATCTTACCTTCATGAACTAAATTATGTTTCTTCAAAAATTGACAAACGAGTAAAGCTCTTATCACAAACTTTACATTGGTGCGACTTCTTACCTTCAGTGAAGCTCTTATCATCAACTTTACATTGGTGTGACTTCTTACCCCCATTTATTAAATTATGTATTGTCATATTGGATACACAGCTACAGCTTTTCTCACCCATGCCACATTGTTCTGTTGTTTTGCTCATATCACTCAAACTACTGTGTTTCAAATATAATGGTTCTACGTACCTGTCTGCCGCCTCACTATATTTACCATATTGATCGGAGTGTACGTATTTCCTTGCATTTAGAACATCACATGTAACATCACATTTTTTATATTCATATTGAAGATCGATTCCATAACAGGAGCTGGTGTCTCTGGTTGGGACCTCAGCAGAGAACAATGGTGATTTGTCAAGAATAGCGACAGGAACTGTTTCTGCATATAATCTGAAATGTTTCGGAACTTAGTATCAGTGTAATAACAAGATAGTAAAATCTGAAGAGAGGATCAGTCAGTAAATATACAGAAATCGGTGACAGTAATAGATGAATAAATTCATGTAAGGTAATTATGCTGTTCATTATAACTAATGATTATTGTTGTTAATATACAATATATTCAAATAAATAATAAATTCTTTCTAATGAACCTAGTCCATTGTGTTTGTGGCAAAACAAGCAATGATGATTGTTATATGAACTGATAATTACATCAACATCACTGTTTGCTTTAGGGGCAAATATTCAACTACTACCTGATACTCCTACTACTTGATACGCCTGTGATACCCTGCTGTTCATGTAGGAAAGGTTCTGTCAAAGGAATGGAACCATGTCCAAGTCAAATCTTTTATATCTACCAAAATCAAATGGCCTTCAACACATCAACGCAGTAGAACAATCAATCACATATTACACAAATATAAATATTTGTAAAAAACATCACTTAAATTTGAAGAAAAGGATGAATATATGTATATAGATAAGTGAAACTTGTGTAAAAAATAAGTAGATCTACTGGGATGTTCCATATTTTTACTTCCCTCACGGCAAAAAACGAAAATGGTGGAGTGGTGTGATTCACACTTATTTCCTTTAAGTTGGGTATTCACTTGCTTTTTAAATCTGCGGTTCTCTTATAGCATTGTCCCGTCCACCTTTTAGCTCGGCGCAATTTCTGGACACGATTTCATTATTGATCCACATCATCGCGCATTTAATGATCGTTGCGCTGTTTGTAAGTTGAAAAAACGCCCGTAAATCTGGGAAGTGTGATGCCAACAAGAAAGTGGAGGACCAGCAGTTGGTGGCGGAATTTCTTTTGGAGGGCGCACATTGCAAGTATCGCTTCCTCGGCAACCCTCGCGAGGAACAATAACAAGCTTACAAACGCTGGACAGCTAAGTCTTCAAGAACGCTACTTTGTCCAAAATCAAAGTGGCGCCCGATGCCATCTGCACTTTGTAGCATAGTTCCGGATTTCTAGATGGCAAGGCCTCAAAAACATCGGGTCGGAAGGCGGTGCCTCCTATACCTGGGTCCTCTGTATCCTGCCATCCCCTCTACGCTACATGGCAAACGGCGTTACTCAGGAATGTGCCAGACGTCACGCCGACACCTACTGCTGTTCTCCCTGCTTGTGCACTTGATTGTTGACAGTTCCTCACGTTTTCTAGGTAGCCTCTTCCACAACGCCTTCTCGGGGACACTTACTCCTTTTCTCCTGGCTTGTTCACTTGGCCGTCGACAGTTCTTCACGTGTGCTAGGTAGCCTCTTTCCAAACACGTTCTCGCCGACACTTGCTCCTTTTCTCCTAGCTTCGTCCTTTGGCCGTTGACAGTTCTTCACGTGTGCTAGGTAGCCTCCTTCCCAACACGTTCTCGCCGACACTTGATCCTTTTCTCCTGGCTTGTTCACTTGGCCGTTGACAGTTCTTCACGTGTGCTAGGTAGCCTCTTTCCCAAGACGTTCTCGCCGACACTTGCTCCTTTTCTCCTAGCTTGGTCACTTAGCCGTTCACAGTTCTTCACGTGTGCTAGGTAGCCTCTTTCCCAAGACGTTCTCGCCGACACTTGCTCCTTTTCTCCTAGCTTCGTCACTTGGCCGTTGACAGTTCTTCACGTGTGCTAGGTAGCCTCCTTCCCAACACGTTCTCGCCAACACTTGCTCCTTTTCTCCTAGCTTCGTCACTTGGCCGTTCACAGTTCTTCACGTGTGATAGGTAGCCTCTTTCCCAACACGTTCTCGCCGACACTTGCTCCTTTTCTCCTGGCTTCTTCACTTGGAAGTTGACAGTTCAACGTGTGCTAGGTAGCCTCTTTCCCAACACGTTCTCGACCAAGAAATTGATCTGTTCCTTTGTTACCAATATATTGAGTACTAATTTGCACTCTTTTAGAAGTACACGAAAAACGTACTTCTTTCCGTAGCACGATCTATTTTGTGTCTGTTACAACTAAAAGTCACGCTTCTTGTCGCTTCTCAACGCTCACTAAAGCTAGTGTTTGCAGACTGACACTACTTGTCGATTCTCAGACAACTGACTTTTCACGTTTACGTTATTGAGTTTCATTTGAACGACACAACTTAACTGATTCACAACTCCGATACTCACTGGTCAAATCGCCACAGAAGAAAGCTTCGGAAAACAGAGATCTTAACAATCGGAGGAATGGAGAAATAGATTCTTGTACATCGGCTATAATGGAAGGGTATGGAGCACATCAGCAATAGGGCCCGCATTTCCGGTCGCAGCGTGGTGGTAGCTTGTCTGCCTCACGTTCAAGAGGTCCCGAGATCGGATTTCGGTCAGGGTGAGTTACGAGGATAAGGTTTTTCCGGGGTTTTCCCTTATCCTGTAAGACGAATGTCAGGTAACCCATTTTCACCCTTTCCATTCGTCATCCGATATGACAAAACTTTGGAGGGTGTAATTAAAAAAAATTTCTCAGGTATTGAATCTGCTTGTATGTTTGTGTTTCCCTCCTCTCGCGGCAAACAAAAACGCTAAAATTGCATAACACAGTTAATTCCTTTGCGGCAGAAATTCACTGTGGCCGTAAAAATACTAAGTTCGGAATTATGTTGAGTTTTTCTGTCATTAGCCCTATCAGTTACCTTTGAGAATGGTAGGAAGAGAAAATAAAAAGATATACAAGACCTTATACTTCTAACATCACGAAACACTGCACTCATTCAATTTGCTATCACCTACCAATAGCAAGCGAAGGAAGCTTTGAGTACATGTTTTCCCAGAAGAAGCTGAACTGAGAGGTTCTCATCACATTCTTACTCCTTTGTGGAAGAAATAATGATATGAGGAGAGAATTTAGTCAGGACTGAGGAACTCAATGCCATAGCCGGGATATGAACACTGATCTCCAGTGTTCAAATTTCACGATTCTTTCAATATTATACCTTTTACTTTGGTTTTTCCTAATTCCACTAAGGAGCTGATCTCTTTACTATTACTTACATTTGACATTCTACACCAGAGATAACGAGATACCAATGTAGACTTTAAATTACAAACCTATACAGAAAATTGATTTTCATCTTTGAAGAAGTTCCATAAAGGAGAGATCAATTTTAGATATAAGATTAAATTGATCGCATTTAGCCTCAACTGGTTACTGTTATCTCTCTTGTACTATCAATTAATAAATACTTAGTGCCATATGAAAGCATAAAGGTTTGACTACATATCTTGTAGTAGGTAAAAGCAGTTTTAAAATGATGAAACAATAGTAATGTTTTCAAAGTGGTTGGTTACGAATGAAATTTATAATCAATAAAAAAGAAAAAAATGGGATTCTATAAGAAAATATCCTGCACATTGTTAAAATCACACACAATTCACATGATATTGTTTGGAGGAGAAAGGAACTACGTCATCTTTTTTAACTCTTTAGGGAAGACAAAAAAGTTTAGTTTTAAACTCATTTTCAGAAGTTTCTGTTTTATGATATTCTTTATTGCAGTACAGTAAATATACACAAATGCACCCAGTTAATTCTTACTAATTATTGAAAAAACTCATTTTGAAACAAAGTTCAATTAGTTTCTTTCTGTACTAATGATAAGTTAGAGGTTTAATGTATTTATTTACTTAAAAATATAGTTCTTATTACAATATTGATGTACAGCATATTGAGTAACATAATATTCGTATGGCATAAACACAAAATGAAAAGCACATTAAAATTTGCAGTGCATTCAAAAATTTTGGAGAAGTAATTTATAAATTACTGTTATTTGGTTCATTCAGATGTCCTCCATTTTTGGAATGCCACTTTCATGTATGGTTATGCTGGCTCCAGGCCCATGAGATTATTTGTATGCATTTCCAGC